>JARGYA010000005.1:0-1200000 GCA_029204335.1 Mycena vulgaris
GTCCGCCGACTCCACTGTGGTGACTCGGAACTCGAACACCCATGCTCGCTGGGTAACAAACGCGAAGAAAATTACTTTGAACATTGAAAAAAAGATGATATACCAGCGTCACGACCAGAGCTCCCGCCGCAAAGTCTCAGTGTTGACCGGAGAAGAAGATCCAAGCGAAAGCGTGTCATCTCGAATCAGTAGACTCGAGTCAGTGTTGTGGGATGAAGAGCTGGTGTGCCCCGCAGGACGAACTGCAGGACGAGATGGTCGGGGACGGCAATAGGTAAGGCTAGGCCCGGGCATTGGGAGTGTGGTAAGTAACGTCATGCTGGACCATCCGGATTAAATTTTGTCGTCTCGACTAGAGTACTTAGCGTGTGTACTGTCTACGGAAGACTGAATATACATATAGAGGCGCATAATAGTGCGCCTCGAAGAAATCTACGACTGCACACAAAATAACTAGAGGCGCCGCGCTCATAGCACCTTGGTTTTTTTGCCCGCCCCGCTCGACCTCGGCCTCGGCACGGATGCCCTCTGCCTCGACCTCCGCCATGAGGCTCCGCTCCATCTCCTCGCGCTGCTCCTTGGTCGCGTTCTTCATCTGCTTCTTCGCAGCGTCGACCCGTGCGCGGTACGCTCGGTACTTGTCGTCCGTGCCGAAGATGCGGTCACACCAGCGGAACGAGGTGCTGAAGTTGTTGGTGAACGCCATGTGGTGGAAGTCGTGGTGCTCTGCGCCGGACCAGAATGGCAGGAAGTGCTGCAGCGACCACGGGAAGTCTGAAACAGAAAGAGTCAGGCTCAGTGCCAAGGACATGGCGAGGACGCACCATAACCGCTGTGGGCGTCAATGGCCTGGAAGAGGCGGAGGGTGATCCAGATGTACACGGTGAAGATGTGCAGGTTGCTGGTGAAGTAGCAGTAGAGCAGAGGCCCTGCGATGGTGCCCGTGCCAAGGATGGCGACTTCGGCGGGGTGGGCGTACTCTGCGGCGAGTCCAAAGGGCGCCGAGTACTTGTGGTGGATCTTGTGGATGTGCTTGTACAGGGGACCATAGTGCAGCGCCTGGTGGGCGAAGTAGTGGAAGATGTCCTCGAACACGAAGAAGAAGGCGACTTGAGGGGCCAATTCTCTGAACGACGGAAGGGGGACCTCGTATGTGCTCAAGCCAAACATCTCCGCCATTGGGTGGAAGAACCAAATCTGGTATAGGCGTCAGATACATTGTGTATTGATGTCTCAAATGAAACTCACGACAGGGAGCTCGATCATGAAGTGCGAGAACAGGACCTGCTTCGTGCACTGCCATTGCTCCTGAGGGGTGGGTATCTTGGCTGCCTGTAGCTTCCAACGGCGAAAGTAAGGCATAGCGTCGATTATAACCCATGGAATGCTGCGACCAAAGTAGACGATCTGGAGTATATATTGAGATGACCGCTGGTGTACTTCAAGCACAATTGCACACCTCATGCAGCAGGAAACTCATCAAGCCCGTGGCGAGGACGGGGTTGCCAATGTAGATGTACCATGCGACCCACTGCTGCTCGAGCCATGAGAGCGAGGCGAAGTCGGTGGAATCGTAGGGAGATGGGAGGGCGGTACCATTCACAGACATGGTGGTGGAATGCAAGAGACCGTCGCCAGGCTCGTCCTTTTTTAGCCGGTCAAAAAGGTGAGGCCACTTTTGTTTTCACACATCATGCGATATTCACGTGATCACTACTTCCGCCCGCGACTTGACCGCGACCCCTCGCGACTTTTGTCCAGACGCTTCCAGATTCACGCTCTTTATCGTTCGCGGCATGGCCATGGTCAACCGAAAGCCGAGTGTGCGGCCGGAACGCCTGGTTCGAATTATTGGCGGTCGTATGATATTTGGAGGACCAAGTCAACCACGAAGAGAACATCCTATCCATTCTGAGGGAAAACTATCCAACAGGGTCTTTTCATGGTATAATATTCATTGACGACACGTCGCCGGCGGAGCCACGAACGATCAACAACCGTTATGATTAGGAGGGTTCACCGGACTTGAGCTACTTACGTGAGAAGAAGTAGCTTTGTGGGTCCCGCGCGCTCACCGTGTTCTCTCAAACGTTCATCCCGAAATGCACCTTTACAATCTCACTCTAAAGCGAGCCGATGCTGCAATCCAAGCGGTAGCTGGAAATTTCTCTGATTCCCAGCAGCAAGACATCCTCATTTCCCGTGGCACGGCTCTCGAAGTCCTACGCGTCGACTCGGAAACGGGGAAGCTGTCGTGTATCGCTTCAGCAGACGCTTTCGCCTCGATCAGATCGCTTGCAAGTTTTCGGCTCCCAGGGAATACCAAAGGTGGTTATCCTTCGCTATCTTTAAACGGTTGTTCACTACTTTCACAGACTATATCGTCGTGGGGTCTGATTCAGGACGCCTGGTTATCCTCGAATTCTCTGAGGATACGGGCAGTTTCATCAAGCTCCACCAAGAGACATTTGGAAAGTCCGGAGCACGGCGCATCGTGCCCGGGCAGTTTCTAGCGACGGACCCAAAGGGCCGTAGCGTGATGGTTGCGGCGATGGAGAAGTCGAAGCTGGTGTACACCCTAAACCGGGATGCGGCCGCGGGTCTCACGATATCGTCGCCCCTGGAAGCCCACAGCCCCGGAACAATTATACACCACATAGTCGGCGTGGATGTAGGATTCGAAAACCCAATGTTTGCGGCTCTGGAAGTCGACTACACGGAGAGCGACCAAGATCCAACAGGAAATGCCGCGACCAACGCTGGAAAGGTACTGCCCAACCACAATAGCTCCGTCACTTTACTGAATGTTGCAGATGTTGACTTTCTACGAGCTCGACCTGGGCTTAAATCACGTCGTGCGCAAGTGGAGTGAGCCGACGGATCCTAGGGCAAACCTTCTAGTTCAAGTTCCCGGTGGCACCGGTCCATCGGGCGTTCTGATCTGCTGCGAAGACTCCATCATGTACCAACGCATCAATGCCGCTCCGCACCGCGTCCCGATTCCCCACCGCCCACACTCTGACCGTGGCCTACTAATCGTGGCCGCCACCATGCACAAAATGAAGGTGCCTTGTTCGAGTTGATTCCGCAATCAACCTTTGCTGACATAGACGAAGGTCGGATTTTTCTTCCTCTTGCAGAGCGAACTAGGCGACCTGTACAAAGTAACCCTGGATCACTCCGATGATACCGTCCATGTGCTTAAGATCAAGTACTTTGACACCGTCCCGGTTTCTTCGAGTCTATGTATCCTCAAAGTTGGGTTTCTTTTTGCGGCATCTGAGTTTGGGAACCAGTATGTTGCTCCACTCTGTTCTTAAATTTACTCCTCACGTCGCCGGCAGGTGTTTATACCAGTTCCAGACTCTAGGCGAAGACGGCGATGAAGTTGAATACTCGTCCGCTGCTTACCCTTCTTTCGGCATGGCTGATGCAACCGCCCCCCTCCCGCGAGTGTATTTTATCCCGCGGGCGCTCCGCAACTTGGTGCTCACGGACGAGATCCGCACACTGAACCCCGTTATCCAGTCCAAAATTCTGAATGTGGCCCCGCACGCCGGATTACCGCAGATAGTGGCGGCCTGCGGCCGGGGTCCCCGGAGCACCCTTCGCATCTTACAGCACGGGCTCGAAGTTGATGAGCTAGTTAGTTGCGACGTCCGGTCCGCCCCGACCGGCATGTGGGTCACAAAACGTACCGAGAGCGGTATGGTTCGTTCTTCTGCAAAGTCCGAATTCGAGCTAATCCGTTCTGAGGCGTAGACCCACAGGACGTCTATATTGTGCTTTCGTTCGCCAACGGGACGTTGGTTTTTTCGATTGGGGGAGAGCTTGTGGAGGTCCAAGACACTGGGTTTATGTCCTCCGTCCCTTCCCTGGCGGTCCAGCAGCTCGGGGCAGACTCTCTGGTCCAAATCTATCCTGCTGGTGTTCGCCATATCCTCGCTACTGGACAGGTGCGAGAATGGACTGTTCCATCCGGGAAGACCATCGTCAATTCTGCCACCAACAAGCGGCAGATTGTGGTTGCATTGAGTTCCGCGGAGATCGTCTATTTCGAACTTGATATGGACGGGCAACTTAATGAGTACCAAGACCGGAAGGCCATGGGGAGCGCTGTTCTGGCCTTGGGTTTAGCTGAAGTGCCTGAAGGACGACAGAGAGCCCCATATTTAGTACGTCCGACCAAATTTTCATTGGATCATCTGTTTCTAAAGTAATTGCACCGCAGGCCGTGGGCTGCGAAGACCAAACGATCCGAATTTTCGCATTGGACCCGGAGCATACTCTAGAAAACCTCAGCTTCCAAGCCTTGATCTCTCCCCCGTCGTCGATTTGTATTGTCGAATTTCCCGGCAGCCACGTTATCCATATTGGCCTGCAGAATGGTGTTTTACTCCAGACGGTCTTTGACCCTAGCATTGGGCAGCTGGTTGATACTAGATCTCGGTCCGTTCGAGTTTCTATCCCCCGTTTTTTTTCATTGACCTTGTCTTAGTTTCGTTGGCTCGCGCCCCGTCCGGCTGTCTCGCATCACGCTGCGAGGGAAGGACGCCATCCTGGCTCTTTCTTCTCGATCTTGGATCTACTATATCCACAACGACCAAACCCGCTTCGCGCCTTTGATCTGCGAGCCGCTTCAATACGGGTGCAGTTTTCCCCCTGACGTCTACACCGACGGAATTGCAGGGATTTGTGGGAGTGAACTCAAGTACATCTAGCTCATCGTCGAATTTGAGGCCGTTGGTTAACAACGTTGTTATTTAACAGGATCTTTCAGCTACCAAAGATCGATGAACAACTGAATCAGAGATCCATACCGTTGTCCCACACACCTCGTCAAATGGTCGCCCATCCATCCCGCGGTTATCTGTACATTGTTGAAAGCGATCATCGAGTCAAAAGCGACGTGGCAATCGAAAGAGATCGGGTATCTATAAAGATCTTTTTTTCTGTGCTGGCTGCTGATTCTCCGTTAGGACTTGCAGGAAGAATTCCTTGAATCATTTGACGCTGATTATCGGACGTTTGGTCGTCCGGGCGCGCCGGCTGGGACATGGTCATCTTGCATTCGTGTCATGGATCCTGTCAAGGTGATACTCACTGAATTTGTCGGCTTATTGGACGGCTGGTGATATGACATCGATAGGAAACGACGCTGGCTCTGATACCCCTTGCTGAAAACGAAGCTGCTTTTTCAATCGCCATCGTCCCTTTCTCTGCTCTGGATGGGGAACTCCTACTGGTTGTTGGAACTGCGACAGATGTAGTCATGGAACCACGATCGTGCAGATCTGGATTTTTGAAGACGTTCAAGTTCATAGAGAACTTCGAACTGGAGTTGCATCATGTGGTTCGCAATCTCGTTTGGACGCACTCGTTGACATTTTCATGTTTCACATGCAGACTGAAGTCGAAGACGTCCCTTTGACGATAACCGCATTTCAAGGAAGATTGCTGGCTGGTATTGGAAAGGCCCTACGGATTTATGAGGTCGGAAGACAGAAACTCCTACGTAAGGCGGAAAACAACGTATGTCCCAGTCATTCTTGCACTGAATTCTCACAATCTTTTGGTAGTCGTTCGCAACCACAATCGTGACACTGAACATAGAGGGATCCCGTATCATCGTCGGAGACATGCAGCAGTCATTGACCTTTCTCGCATACAAGGCCCCCGAGGGCCGGCTCATTACTGTCGCGGACGACACACAACCCCGGTGGACAGCATGCGCGACGGTGGTGGACTACAACACAGTCGTCGCCGGCGATCGTTTCGGCAATATCTTTGTCAATCGTCTTGATTCCAAAATCTCCGACGAAGTGGACCAGGACGTCAGAGGCGATGGCCTTCTGCGTGAAAAGAATCAACTGAACGGAGCCCCTCACAAAACTCAAATGATCGCGCATTTTCACGTTGGGGACCTCATTACCTCGGTTCACAAAGTTGCGCTTGTTGCGGGCGCGCGTGAGGTAATATGTTATACTGGATTGCATGGCACAATCGGGATCCTGGTTCCCCTGGTGTCGCAGGGAGACATTGACTTCCTTTCTAACCTGGAGCAGCGGATCCGTACAGAACAGGGTAGTTTGGTGGGCCGCGATCACCTCAGCTGGCGCGGATATTATGCGCCTGTCAAGGCAGTTGTGGACGGGGATCTTTGTGAAACATTCGTTCAATTGCCGAAGGAGACGCAACGGGCTATCTCGGAGGAGTTGAGCTGCAACGTCGGCGAGGTTCTCAAAAAGATCCAACAAATACGGGTGATATCGAGTGGTTTCTAGCTATCCTTTTACGTGAAGCTTGTATTTCGCATATGTACATCTCCCCATTGACCAAGTGAGTACTCCCCGACAACCAAATGCTTTCCGGTTGGTCGATACTCGCGCTTCAAGCAGCTCGCATTGGGCAGCATTGGGCTCCACCTCGTGAGAAGTACATAGATTAGAGGGAGGCAAAAAATGGCGCATCTGCCGTGGGAGAGTACATGTACAGCAAATCAGTATCTTAGTCGAATTCATGATTAAATCGAACATTGAACATTGGGGTCAAAACGAGGACTAGTGGACTCCCGAAGGGTGTCTTTCCAATTTATACCGACGCTGCACATCGCTATACTGGGCGGTGCCTGGTTGAAATTGAATCGGTCCAATCGGTCACATGATCATGTGGTTGAAGTTGAACTATCTCAGCACATCTCTTGTCGTTGCGTCGAGCTCGCCCAAGCGCTCCTCCTCCGCCTCATTTCAGCAGCCACTTGGAACACTGAAATTATCAGTGGAGTCGAAAACTTTGAAGTTCAACCCACGGCTTGCGAACGCCTTCCAGAGGAGACATTTGTTAGAGCCGGCATACCGGTTGTGATCCGCTTGAATAATTGCATCTCACGTTTGGAGGACTCAACCGTGCCGACAGAAATTGGAGAGAGTCTCACAGTCCGGTTGGCATGGTTGTAAAGCCAGCGCATCAATGAACAGATGAAGAAAGACAACGTTACCTTCGAAACCTGAGGGATCCGTGCGCGCTGTCTTGGAGAAACCGTGGGCGGCGACAAGAGCCACGTGAACGTTGTGGAGTATGTTGGCCCAGTCTGGGCAAGTGAATTGTCAATTGGAATACCGTGGATTTTCGAATGAGAGCGGACCGTGGACTTCGAAAATGGCCAAGAGGGTCGCGTATGTGTAGGGGTTGACGGTACTGAGGTAGATTAATTAGTAGATATGAGACTGGATTTCTTCAGACTCACGAATTGGTTGAGTAGGGCTTGGATCTAATGGGAACTCCCCCGACGTAGGAGCCGAGAGTGAAATCAGTAATTGGGGACCCGACTTGCTCTGTCCAGCTGGAAGTTATGTTAATGGGTGCTCACTAAACGAGGGGACTCGAGGAGTTACTCTGCCATTGCGTCGCTCCAACCCTCGCCCATTCCCCCTGATTCCTCGATCTGAAGACATCTCCCGGTACCTCCGCCAGTCATACGGTTGGTGATGCCGTGAGTAGTCTCGTGCACGACAATGTCGGACTCGAGTGCCACATCCCGCATAGGCTGTGTAGTTATCATTAGAGTCATCAAGCCGATGCTAAAATGTGTACGCACGTCTGTGATGTCCCATAGGTACCTATTCATCTGTCCTGATTGTCCACTACAAAGGAATAAGAATACAATAAATCGGACAGGGAAAGACGTGCTCTGGGGGTGTGGCAAAGTTCGCATTGTCAATTCCTTGAGAGTTTTGAACCGAAGCAAGGACCCGGTCACCGCCCTGGCCCGAGCCCGGAATGTTAATTTGCTGGAAATTGAACGCCGCTTCCGTGAATCCGTATTTGTATGCGATGTCGTGCATCGTGTTAGGAATGTAGAATATCTTGGTCCGCGCCGCATCCAAGTTCATTTGCTCGCTCGGCGAAATAGCCGGATCCTGAAAACCAGGCCAGGTGCAGACTGAACTGTGGTGTCTTATTGTGTCTGGTCAGAATATACGAGGGCGTTATTCCCGCTGAAATTGGTTCAGCGAGAGAGTAGACAAAGATATGGGTCGGACTCATGAAGTGTCGTTAGTTGCGGTCGTCCCATCGTGGTAACACCCTAAGGGCGATGAGACAGTGTCCTGTGGATCCACGAGAAATTCAAACCCTTCCGTGCTTGAATATGGGGAGAACCCGATACTAATCGCAGCAATTTAGGATGGAATCCAGATTATATTAATGGCGATCACTTACAGCGGCGCTTGCAACCAGATTAATCGACGACAAGAACTCGCCGGAATGAGCGTACCCCGACAGAATCGTGGTTTCATTTTATCTCAGAGCGGATGAAAAAGCCAAGGGAAAGGTCAATTTCGCCGGGCAGTGCACAATAACGTTGCCTGCCCTTTTTCTCCTGGCTTTAGTCCCTAGAGCGCAGTGAATTCCATCCCATTGGGCGTGTTGAATAAAAAATGAGAGTGAATTCGAAGGAGAGGCAAAGGAGAGGTACTTCCCAAAATGGGGTTGATGCGGGTTGATGATGGTCGATGATCGATTATCCCATCAATTCATATGTAGACTCGTTACCAGTCTGCCGTACGGAGTGCAATAAATGTGGCGAGCACTATTGCCGTAGGCAGACTGGTACTTCTCGTTTGATGGCATTGAGCGGGGCCTGAGTTTGAAATTTACTATTATTATTCAGATCATTTTCGCGTCTGGGCTCAATTTCGCCTCGTTTTTTCTCGGTGAAAGCTGCATAATACAGAGGAAATTAATCTCTTCCATTGTTTTTCCTCACTTTTTTTATTTCCTCCCCTGGGAGGGTCATATCTTTGAATCAGGATTAGATGAGAAATCAGTTTTTGAACGCGATTGCCGGGATCGCCGAAGATTGCGTCATCGGCGTCAGCCAAAGAAGACTTAAATTTCAAACTCAGGCCCCGCTCAATGCCATCAAACGAGAAGTACCAATCTGCCTACGGCAATAGTGCTCGCCACATTTATTGCATTCCGTACGGCAGACTGGTAACGAGTCTAATCAATTCATGCGCCTTCGCTTTTCTCTATGGCGCTCTTGGTTCGCTCGTGGCGCACCTCGCTGAGTTGCCATAACACTTTTTGCTACTCGGTGCAGCGGACCATTCTGCTTTCATTCTTTTGCATGAGGACTCCAAGGTCGTGGGAGGGTTACGCCACACGCCGCTCTTGGCATTTTGCGTTTTTTTTTGTTGTCCACGGCCAGGCAACACCTTCGTGTGCTCAACGACTCGGACGCTTGAAAATCGCAGCTTCAAATAAAAAGGTGTTTAATAAAATAATTCACCTCAACATCCTGGCCTCAGCTGTGTCCGAATGTTAAAGTCTATCGCGTTTCTTTCTCTCCTGCTCGCCGGGGTCCATGGCAAATCTCTCGTGGAAGAGAGGCGGGATGGCCCTGCCCCTGGATTCTCGCTCACTGAACCGACCCCACCCGGCCAAATTCTCAACCTGCGCATATTAATTGCGAACTACTTTATAACCGCACTGCTAGATCAAGCGCACCATCTGGTGACAATGAAGAATCCACCCCAGACCGTATTCAACGGAGTCGTCCTGGCCCTCGAGTTAGGTTTCGCCCCAAATAGCAATATTCGTGCCGGTACTTCACCGTACTAATCGTAACGCACTCATTCTGCTACGACTCTCTTTGCAATGCGTATGCTCAACTAGCCGCCCGGGAAGTTTCATATATCGTGGATAGCGGCGTCGCGGCTATCCCTTTTCCTCCCTGCACACCTTTTAATCCTCCGTTCCCGGAGACATGCCCTTTGTATGTAATGTCACTACCGCCGAAACGGAGGAGCATCGTACTCCAGCGGAGGAGGATTTTCTTCTTCAGACGCCGCAAGTACCAGGACACCGCTGTCAAGGCGTATCTTGAATCCGGGGACACTGGGTATAATGCATCTGGTCGTGCAGGTACACTCTTTTGTCGAGGATTGCCAGAACAAACTCAATGCCCCAACAGTACCTGAAGGTTGAACCTGAAAGCTGAATTGATCACACGATCGGGGCGGCTGGCGAGGACTACTGGCAGAGAAAAAACCTCGAAACCTCAGAATCCTTCATCTTTGATTTCTCATTTGAATAATGGACGCAGGGATACACCCTCATATACAGATTATCAATGAGAAGCAAGATATTAGAGCTGCATATTCGGTCTACGGAGTTTGAACGGCAGAGAAATGCCTGGCAGCGAGTAGGTTCCGCATAACATGGCTGGAATGGAAAAGGATGCGGACGGGCACCATACACCACCGGGTATTGATATAAGCTCGTCTTTACAGCCACAGTGGCCATGGGTTTGAACTTGAGTGGGCCGCTCTGCTGCGGCTACTGTATGCCAAGGGCTGTTGGAGCGCCGCAAAGTTAAAGTCAGAGTTTCTTCATTCCAAGCCACGCCCGGGTTCAGCTAGCATTGGGCTCTCCCGGCCACGGCACGGCTTGAGCATTGTGGAGAAATAGACAAACGTTAAAGAACCCAGAATGAATTTATATGGAAATAAAAGTGCATCAGACCACACGTTCAGTCTCACGTCGCCTTTTCGGCCTTCCAAGCGTCCGCAACGGGACAGCCCTGCAACTGTGCCGCCATATTCATGACTTGTTCGTGGCCCTCTACCAATAAACCAGGCGTTAATTTACTGTATTTGTGGCACAAAAGTGGAAGAACCGACCTTGTTCGTAGCGGAGGGGTCCCTAGAATGGCGTCAGATAAGGCAAAGAAAGTTATCCTAGGATGTGCGCACCACTTCATGCAAACGGTATCCCTCGCATTTGTATTCTGGACGGGGCACGTCGTCGTGCATGCCAATGAAGACCAGCAGGCGGTCGGAGAGGTACCCTAGCCCCCGACCGCGCGGCTTGTACCATGGCTTCGATGTCCACCTGCGCATGGGGAGAAACAAATACTTTAACAAAAGTTTTGAGGCAAAAATGGAAACATACTTCGTCGGGTATAGGCGTGGGGCAGTCTGTGCCTCCGTCTTGGGCAGATCGATCTGGACAACCGCGAAGGGCTTCCACCGAGGGAGAAGAAGATAGCGCTCGGTCAATGCGAAAAGACCAAGGACACTGCGGACCAAGTAGCTAGCGTATTTGGGCGCCTCAGGCTGCCTGGCGGTATGCTAGTTTGAATTAAGTTATTCATTACTGGCGCCAAGATCTTACATCATTGCGATCCGAACTTTGTCCTCCAGCAGGGATCTCGTAATGCCCTCAAAGAAGGACCGCAGCCCGAATTTGTGGGGGACCATGAAAAGGAGCTCGTCCGTGGTGTGGTTCGCAACATCATAGTTTGTCTGCGCGGGAACCATGTGCTCCTCTTCGTATGTCTGTGGCGAATTATTCAACACTCCAACCGACTTGATGGATACTCACACGTAGCCAGGCCTGGAATTCTTCCGCTGTACTCGGAATGTTCTTGATATTCATCTTTCGCCCCACTTCGGCCCAATAAACGAAAGACGCCTGGATAGACTCTTCAGATCGTGCAAGACACCTCGCGGAATAATAACCCACATATTGCTCCAGTGAGGAAAGCGGACGCCATCCATACCGCGCGGCCCAAGTCTAACCGTGTGATTCGCATGGAAAGGAATCATGGAGGTGCTGAAAACTTACTGCGGGTTCGAACGCAAAGAGACCTAGGGTGTACAAATAATCTTCGTTGGACTTGAACTATTATGTTAATCGAAGTGGGATAAGGAAATCAGCAACACGCACGATGTGATATTTTGAATGTAACCAGTTTACGCGTGCGAGCGCGATTGAGGCTCGCGGATCGTCTGCAGGAGATCCAGGTGGTGCGGTCACCAAGCGACCTGCGAGCGGACAAGCCATCCAAGTCGCTAGGAAAGGAAATCAATGGCTCGTATGCGACATAGTCCGGAAGACGGGCTACCAATGAGAATTTCAGTCTGGGGCCCTAATCAGTTTGCACCTCAACGCGCTAGGTAGATTGAAACTTACATCGGCGTAACGTCTGGCTACGAGCGCCTGAGACCCCAGTTGCTTCGTATCAGCAAGCAGTTTGGATATGGTCGGCTGCAGACTCTGAGCGTAGTTCAGGGCTAACAGGATATGGGAACGAACCGAAGAATAAGTTTTGAAAAGGGCAAAGGCCAAGGAGTACTCCGATAATGTTGGCATATCGTACATGAAGGAGAGCTGCAGCACCTCCTGGGCTTCCTCAGGAGTCAGTGTCCTGGCCTGGAATTTTTCAGAGTATTTCTTGTGTATCGCATTGTAGCGTCTCCACCGAAGAGACCTGACAACGCAGAGGTAGACTAGGCCGAGCGCGCACGCCACAGATGTCTTGGTGTAGGAAAGTGGGAGTTGTACGGGGAACTGCATGGTGTCAAGTGTCCAAAGTGATGCTCGTGGGTCCGGAGCCTTCCGGAGCTTTATAGAGTGCGGCACGTCTGATATCTCCGAGTTGACCTCCGACTTGGTCGAGTGACCGAGAGACCGGCGGCCGAGTAAGTACTATCCTTAGCCCACATCTGCAAAAATATTTTGATGGCGCTCCCGGCCTGCCTGCCTCTTGCAGATACGCTTCGGGTTTGGGATATAGGATCCTCCAAGTGGTTACTTGGTTGCTGAGAGGTGGTATAAGGCTCCGAGCAGAATCGAGCTCGCAATGAAGTTGCCGAGCCATGCGATCAAAACCACCTACATATGCAAAAAAAAGTTTTGATTGGGGGCTCGCTCAGTCTAGGTCATTTTTTTCCTAATCTTTCTGGGTCATATTCTCAGGAAGTAGATCTATCTCCCCGTATTTTTCGAAGTGAATTGGAGCAAAATTGACTTGGTAAAATAATTTAACTTTCTTTTGCAGTTGTGGGCTGTTTTGCAGATGTAGGCTATTGATAGTAGCATTGG
The DNA here is from genome assembly GCA_029204335.1 of Mycena vulgaris. Classification (NCBI taxonomy): domain Eukaryota; kingdom Fungi; phylum Basidiomycota; class Agaricomycetes; order Agaricales; family Mycenaceae; genus Mycena; species Mycena vulgaris. Next base: position 12,892 of record JARGYA010000005.1, read on the forward strand.
TGTCTATCGACTTGCGATCGACGTCTATTTTCCAACCTTGATTAAGCTTGATTGAGGACACGTGCGTGGGCGTTCTTGTCGCTGTTAGAATCTCTCCGCGGCCATTGTTTTTCCTACGCTAAGGTATACAAACGCGGTTGCCCCACGTGACTACCCAAAAGGAGCGATTGTGGGCTTGCATAATGAGAACAGGAAATCTGGCTCAACAATACTGTGTGAATGTATTAGAACACTGTTCCCAAATATTTTGAGAAATTTCGGTCGAGAAATGGAGTACGAGTTCCCGAATTGATGTGGGCCGACAATACCATCAATTCTTGATCATTGTGGAACTAGTCCTTCAGTTTCCCACTTTTGAACAAGCTTTAACTACCAGCGGGTAGGCCTGAATAATCCAGATAGTACTGTTGAGCCAGAATTTCTATTTCAGTCTGAGAAAAGGTCGATTTGAGGGAATCTTCTCAATAAGGCTAAATCACGTGGGGCAACCGCGTTCTTAATAGCTACGTGTTTCTAGGATTTTACTATATCGGACTTTTGTCATTGTGGCGTTCACAAAACGCCCCCAAAAACGCCCCCAAAAACGCCTGAAAACGCTGAAAACGCCGGAACTCGGCAACGCAACAAATTTTGGATGATTTTCCGACAACGCCTGGAAAGACCAATTGATCCTGTCAGAACGATCGCGGCAGGTTTGGACTTCGCAATGAGCCTGCACAACCCCCCGGATCGTTATGCACACTTTCAGCACCAATCTCTGTTGACGCGACCCCGTAGGCCTTGGTTCAGTTAGGTGTAGAGCGTCAAAACACGAAAAAACATGTGAATCAAAATGTCAAATTGCTGATGTGGGTTTTGATCCGCAATATCCGATCCGGTATTCGGCGACATCCGGCAACATCCAAAGTCAACTTCATCGAACTCGACGACGAGTGGACTAAGAAAAGAAAAATAATGAATGAATGATAAATATACTGCGTATCGCGTGAGATGCCAACGGAATCCAATCCCGCAGTATTTCGCGAAGAATTCATGTTGTGAGTAGTTGTGCGATCGTCCTCTTCCACATCAGCTAGTATTCGGTCTCGTAGCATGACAGCTTGTGAGATGAGCCGGCGGCACTGTGCCAATCTTTCTTTTGATGCTCCGGGGAGCACTATAAGGAAATATATTAGTTTGGATCGGCAAGAAAAGCGTCGGATAGAACAAATATATCGAACTGTCTGACATCTATATGGCCCATATCAGAACTCACACAGCAGGACAAGGACGACTTGGAAGACTCACCGAGAACATACTTTGAGTTCTTTTCGAACGCTGCACGAGGGCAGTCCACAAACGTCCCAATTCTTGTTCAACTTGCGGACCTTGTTGAACGCTTGATCAACCGTTGTCACTTCGGACATGTAGACGAGCATCCGAAGGCTGACGTCTCCCAAAAATTGACCATTGTAGCGGCGGGTCCATATCGTTAAAACAGCGACCAGTTGCCGTTGCGTTTCGTGCGAAATGACAGCGCTACGATCTGGCTCGTTGACAAAATGCGTGCAGAGCGTGCTCAGAAGCTGAATGGCAGATCCGGCGGCGGCCTTGTAGTATTCTCGCTTTTCCTCGTTCCGCGGGATCTCGGTCATCTTCTTTTCCCACCTGTCGGAGACATGGGCGAGTCTCTCGGCTAAGATCTGGGGAAGGCACTTCCCGGCAGCGGCGATTGGGCTCGATGACCTGAGGTACTTTGCAAAGTATGGGATATGCTGGATGCGCACGAGCATTTCATGCCAAGGATTATTGGCAACGAAATCCGCTACCATTTCGCGTTCGTCTAGGAATGTCGCGTCGGTCGGGAGAGGAAGATGAAGAAGTCGATTGATGGTGGCCGGAAGATAGAGGGCGCAGAACCTCGACCAAACTATGTCCTGCTGTTCCTCCGTTTTCTGACCGTTCCTACGTAACTGAGGGAGATTCAACATGAGCAATACGAACCGTTCTTGCAGCGGGGCTGTATACTTACATCGAACATCAACCGCGCGTGTCTTTCCACCTCTTGACCGTCAGGAAGGTTTCGATCAGTGATCTTCAAACCTGGCGACAGACAGCGGTGAGATCACGGACGGGGGAAGGAGGCTAAGAAGCCACTATCCCATACCCAGTAGCACTGCAAAGTTATCTGATTCCAGGACATCCATGTTGATGACTTGGAAGGTTGGGTGGAAAATCAAGGAGGAATCTCATAGTTCAGACTCCGATTCTGCTTTCCGGCTGGCCATCGGCACGGTTCGGCAGACTCTGCCTCTCTTGATTCTGGTTCTACTGACGCCGGACGGGTTGGCACAGCATGCCTACCATAGACCACCTTTGCTGACAGATTTCGGGATCGCAATGACTACGAGATAGACTTGCCGGAATGCCCTCGAACAGCCAAGCATTCATGAGATTGTCTACGGTACATCACCCTTGCTCGCATTGGTGGGGCTGGACTGGGAGGTGCGACTTTTGTCCGTTGCCTGTCCCGTGTTGAACGTTGCCTTTTGATCCCGCGGTTCCACAAATGTGTCAGTAACGAACACGGCCGACTGAAGTTCCACGTCCAAGTGCCGGCTCTGATCCCTGACGTAGAAACGCGGGGGTCCTTGGCTGATTGAGGCGCTGTAGTCGTCGCCGGATCTGTCAGGCGAGGTCAGGCTGTGGGTGTTCAGCGTTAGATGTTGAACAGCTGGAAGGGTTTAAGAAGAAGGTTGGGCATATTGTGTTGTTGGAAACACTTACCGATGAGCACGACTGCTAAGGGTAGAGAAGACGCTGCGCCCGATGAAAAGACATGCGCAAACTCCAGTACTACCCATCTGGGAAGGAAGTGAGTATTTATCAGCCACGACATGGCAGACGTACAAATTTACAAGGAATACAACGACGAAGTAAAGCAATCCATCTCTGAGAACTCGGCGTAGCAGTTTTGAGAAATGGCTAGCAATGGTTAATGCGGTGAAATCACAAAGGGGGGTCCTCTTACAGAACTCCTAGAAACCGAGAGGAGGCCAGTAGATAGTACGTAGCTGTTGCACAGGCAATGAGGTCGAAGGCCATATGGGCGCTATAATAACTGAATTTCTACTGTCAAGGCGGGCCGGGATAAATGTGAAAATAATTACACAATGTTCCAGTCCGGCTATTGAGTGTGAGCGCGTATGTTCAGATCGGGGGATAATCAGCCAACACACCTCGTCGGGGTGAAGTACTTTCCCTTTGCATCTATGGGGGACATCAGATGAGATACATCCCCAGTAATTATTAACGCACGATCCCTGCAAGAACGAATCTCAGTCTTAATGAGCGTTAATGGTAGGGGTTCCTTACGGCCTTGAAAAAGGGCTGGGACGTGATCAAGGTAGATCAGTAAAAGTGAACGAGAAATATGCCGCGAAAACACACATCTCGCTAAGAATATATCAGGGTACGTTGCCAGACATTGGCGGTATAACACACATGATAAACGATGCCGAAAATTTGGACCGGGAAACCGAGTAGCAGAACTGAGCCGAGGCCGATGCGGACATATTTGGAGCGACCCGATATGGCGTACGTCCTAGCAAACGATGAGATGGACGAAGTTGAGGGATGGCGAGGAATAGACCTCATATATACAAGGACTTGAACAGCCATTCCAGCGAGCACTAAAGGCAGAAACGAGTTAAAAGAAGATCATTGAGATAAAGATGCACATACGGGCGGTTACATTGGGAAACATATACATACGTTTGCAGCTTTCGAGGGTGTAACTTCTCGAAAGGGCGCCTAGAGTATAGGGTCAGGTCATACATACCAGCGAAGTGGCAGACAGGCTGACCCAATCCGTTGGAGATGAGCGAAAATATAGACATGCTGGACGCGATTGTCACTCAGTTAAAATAAACCGAGAGGACGAAAGACGCACTAGCGCGCTATGGCATAGAAGAAACAGACGGCACTAAGCCTGCCCCTGACCCATTGCTTCTTGTAAATTGCAAGAGTACCCGGGATGGTCTGAAGCACATCCCCACCGGCAATAGAAAACGATCTGGAATGTATCTGAAGGAATTGTCGAGACGATAATAACATAAACGTACATTATACGGAACACGGTGGACCTGTCCAGTGCCACCATGGCGGAGGGGGATCGAGATTCAAGTGAGACGGCTAGTCAAGCAATTTTTGTGAACAGTATTGTCGCAAGCCTTATTTCATGTGTCTTAAGGGAGTCGGAGAGCAGGAGCACCAAAAGAGGAGCGAGGAAGTGGAAAAGCTCTACTTACTTCGTTAAGCGTCGTTGAGGCGTCGTTAAGCCTACGGCTAGCTGCCCTCCCAACATCCTCCAACAATTTGTCTGATACTGTGATTGCCGTAGAAGTATAGGGTCCGGATATTTGTTCCCAACATACCAGTCTCCATTGACTCATTGAGTCTCCATTTAGACGCGATTTCTTCCTTTTCTGAGGTTTTCTTTCAGACGCATCGTTTCAGCCTATGTTCTAGTCCCCTGTCCACGCGAGACCGGCCATAGGAGCACAGAAAGGATAGGAGTAGTTCCGCATCGACTGTATTGCATGTTGGTGACTCAGCACAAAAAGAGCAAACGTTTTGCGACCGACCGGACGTGTACCACGCTCTGTTGCCCGAAGAGGCACCGGATATCAACGACTTTTATGATCCGAGGTAGGTTTGATGGGTCTAATCCGGGCCACATCTGCCACAACGCCAATTTAACGCTCCTGCTATATGTAAGTATGGGTTATAATGGATTCATGAGGGCGGAAGTGGAAGTATGGGTGGCGCACAAATGGTCGGTGCCATCCGCACAATGTTCCGACGAAATCAAAATGCAGGAACATGGTCAAACATCATGCGCCCTTCCCGAGACGATGTGGTCCAGGTCTGTCCAGGTCCGCCAATAGTCTCGCTATGTCCGAGCTAATCGGGGAAAAAATCAACAAGTACAGATTTATTATTCTCTTCTCAAAATCAGGTAGAAGTAATGCGCTAAAAATACAGGAAAGGGTTCTACGTTGGTTGTCGAGACATGCAAGGAGCCACCACTGGATCTATGAGCCATTCGTACGAGGGCTGACGCTCGCGTTCTGTGCCGCCACTACCGGCGAGTGCATGGCCAGGGGCGACGGGCGGGGCATGCGCGGGGGGAGCTTGAGACTCATGTTCGTCCCGGCGCTCAGGGGGACGTATGCTGGGACCGCAGTGCGCGCGCCGTTCGTTTGCAACGGGTGCGCCGGCGGATGCGTCTGGCCCTGAACGTGATTAGGGTTCTGGCCGCGGGGGTGATTGACATTGACGTTGGGCTGGGCGACGACGACTTTCGCAGCGTCTGCCTCCTGCGCGGGGACGATGGGGTTCGGGTTGTGCGGCAGCGCGGGGTTGACCGGGGTCGCATAGGTGCGCGGGAGGGGCTGGCGCGTGCCAATGGGCGCCGCGCTGGAAACGGGGCTCGACGCCGGCGGGGATATGTTCTCCTGCATTCTCGGCTGCGGACCAGGGACGGACGGCGGCCGCATAATAACCGCAGGAGCCTGTGCGCGCGGATGGGGCGACGCGCTGCTGGCCTGCGCAGTCTTTTGGTGGACGGGTGTGCCTGCAACACCCGCGCGAGGTGTGGCCGCGGCAGAGCTGTGACGAGGGGTGGACGAGGTGGAAACGGATGTTTCGGAGGCCGATAGGTAGTCAGCCAACGGTGTACTGCGGGCCCAGGCGACATGGATTGCATTCGCGAGAAACGGTAGCATTCTTCGCTCGCGGCCATCAGGTCCTGGGACCATGAGCGCGGCATCCGTGACGAGCTCGGCCTCCGTCTGACTAACCAAACCCATGCGCGCGATGAGGTATCTGTGCATATTGTGTGAATACAAGCACAATACGACCGACGGCGAAACAACACTGACTTGCTGTCGTACTCGTCGAGAAGTTCGCGGTGCTGCTCCTCAACGGGCCCGAATACAGGGCAGTCATCTCCGTCGAACGTCCATTGCGCCTCCAGACGTCGTGTGTCCTCTTCGTCCGGCTCGTCACAGAGGTGTCGTCGGTGATTGCGCAGCGGAGAGAGGTATGGGTGCGAACGACGTCGGTCCACGAAGCGACGGCCGCCACGCCCATAACGCACACGCAGGGCCGCCGTACCACTCCGCATCAGCTGCTCCTCGGTTGGTGGTGCGAGCGATGGCACGTCGACCCACATCTTCTCGGCGCGGGGGATGTAGGGCGACTGGTACGGATCCTACAAAGTATCTGTAAGTAATGCATATTTTGACGCAGCAGCGGGCTTACATCGACGACGTCCGCTTGGTGTTGATTTCTCTTCGAGTCTTCAGCCATGATATCCGCAACCTGAAGCCGTATAGCGGTACAGCGCTCCGACGGCAGAGTGACCTTCCCAACGGGAGCAGGCACCGGGGCACTCGGATTGCTGGGAGGTAGCACCTTGACCTTGGGTAGCCTGCAGAAGGTTAGCGAATGCCGATGAGAGCAACAGCTGAACAGAACGCACGAGGATTTGATAGACTTAATCTTCTTGGGCTTCTCGACGAGCAGGGCCTCATCCACCTTCGTGGCCATGGCGGGGAAGGCACGGAGCAAATCGACCAAGGGCAGCCGGGCGTTCCAAACATTCTGAGATTCCACAGCCACTGTTTGCTTGACGGTCTCCCGCGTGAGCAGCGCATTCGCGAGCTCGAGCGCCTGGGACAGATTTTTGTGGATTTGCATGAGCTTGTCTGCATTGTTCACGACCTGTCCGGCACGTGTTTTGCGGACTGGCTTGTTCTCTCGTCTGCGGAAGCAGATGTAGGACTCGTTGAGGAAATCAAATTCGTCGTACTAGGGAATGGGCGAGATGAGATTCAGCAAAGAACGGGACGAAAGGAACCCACATTGAGTGAGGGCCTAATTCTGCGACCTTTCAGAAGCGAGCGTCTGTGTTTCCAGTGCGGATAAATGGTTCGCGCAATGCGGACAAGAAGGGCAGGGGGAGGGATCCATGACGGGGCAGTGTACGAAGCGAAGATATTTGCAGGTAAAGGCTCCAAGAAAAAATGGCGGTACAAGGAGAAATCGGGTCCGTCGCCTTCGAGGACCTAAGAGGAGTGAGCTACAATGACGACCGAGAAGATTGGGATTACCTTCTGGTCGGTGATCTTCTCAAGAAGCCCCATCACAAGTTCGAACTCGTCTTCAGTGATAGAAACAGGGACACCCATCTCCGGTTCTTTGTCTTTGCCTTTGCGTGCCGGGCGCGCACCCTGGGCACTGGTCCCTTCACCGCGAGCCTCCTGGTTATTCTTGTCAAGCCACTGCTTGTCGACCTCGTCCATGTAGTAGGTGCATTCGTCGTCGACTAGCGCATTGGCACACGCCTCCTCGACAGTCTGCGTCGTCTGGAGGTAAGAGATGGGGTCTCTCCATCTGTCCGAGGGGTAGAGCTGCTCGTAATACTTGTTTGGAACCTGGCTGGTATCCCCAGGCGTTGGAATATCCGACGCGTTGGTAGCCAAGGCCGCCTGCAGATGGTGCTCCTAAATAAATATTAGTAAGCAGACCGCACAGCCACATCGATAGGTGACGTGGCAAGGGCGAGGCGCACCATAGTCTCATTCACGTCGACGTCGGCGAGCAGGGACTGGGACTCGTCGCCCTCCTCATCGACGTAGTCAGCTTCGGGTCCCAGGTCGCCCTTGACGATTTTGAGCGAATACTTGAGGCCACACCGCGCGCGATTTTTCTTGGGTGGCGGGACGATTCGGGGGGCCATTGGGTGGAATGAACACAGGAGACGAGAGAGTAGGTGTGGAAGATAGGAATGTGGGTGGATGAATCGTCGAGATCGGGGCGGGGCGGGCTGGCGGGGCGACCTGTCCACAGGACCTGACTCGGAAAGTCGTGTCCCGGCAACTTCCGGCTCGGGACCGCTTTTGCCGTCTCGGCTACCCGATTTGGAATCCGCGACTCGACCACGAGTCGGAGTCGCGACAGCCTCGAAGACTATGTACAGTTCACGACGAGTAAGGGATTGTTCCACAATGCTCATTGCAAGTTCTAGTGCACATAGGGATCTATGTCTGCGATTAGAACCTTTGTTTCCGAGAAAGGATGGAGAACGCACCTTTATACATGCTCCTGAGCTTGAAGCTCGTAAATTCAGCGGCCCATCTGGAGCCCCCACTCAGCATACACCAGTCGTTTTCGCCACCAAACAATCCATAAAGCTAGCCAGCCATCGAGATGGATCGATCGTGATTCGCGTTGGTGGGTGCGAGAGGCGGTTGGGTTGCGGCATCGTCCAAGGGCGTAGGGGTCTCAAGGGAGCATCCTCGAGCATCCATAAGCTGCTGATTACGGGCGATTCCATGAGAAACAACCGCGGAGAGCGTCTCGCTCATCGAAAGGGTCGTAGCGATTTCCGGTACGTACATAGGCAAACACTATGGGTCAGTCAGCCCATGAGCCTCCGAAGCTTATTACAGCAGAAAAAATCTGACCTTGGCTGCAAGCATTGGGTGCTCGCGTCCTCATCGATCTCAGGTTGCGTCATACCAGGAACTTCCGCCAGGAAGAGAGACGAGGGTCCAATGAGTGTTTGAGCAGCAAGGGCCCGGAGTTCCAGAGAGGTGGAGGGAGATGCACGGCATTCTAGTAGTCTGAGTAGAGTCGAGGACGACAAAGACTCGAATCGGAAGAGTCGTTTCAAGTTGGGTCCAGACCACGTGCCGGGTAAACATCCCGAGTTCCGGTCTTCAATTGGCCGCGGCGATCTCTGCGACTTTCTCGGCTTTCTTCTTGTCTACACCGCTGCGCATTTTCTTCCACTGCCATGGATACTATGCACCCCTATTTCCAAGATGCCAACAGTGCTGATGGAACCGCGGACTTTGGCGGCCGAAAATCATGGCGATTTCTTAAAATAAAGTCTATTAGTGGCGCGACGCATCCGTATGCGCCGCTCTTCGTCAATCCTCTTTATTTCAGGTCTTTCCGTTACCTGTAATTATCCCATTGAGTTTAATTACTCATTTACTGCTCCACCATTGCCAGGACATCCGATAGGGCGCTGTTTTAATTCCCCGGGGATTAAAAACCGGTTTATAAACATTGTTTGTAAAACGGCCTGTTTATAAATATATTTATAAACCACGGCGAACTAGATGCACCAAAAATCCAGTTCTTCGACCTGCCCCCCAAATTTCATCCTCGGTGCGAGGTAGGCTGGCGTGCTGCCACCCGGGTTCGCAGAGGTTGATTCTTGGCGATCCATTTAAAAACCGGTTTATAAACCGGTGTTTATAAGCGCTGGTATGTTTGCAAACCAGGATAAAAAACAGCGCCCTACTGCCGGACCTATGCCACAATGGAAACACGTATCCTCATTTCCTTCCAATCGCACCCATGAAACTTCTTGAATTCCACTCATCGGGCAGACCATGACATTGCCGAGACGCCACCCTTACACTAATTCCGAATACCTCAATCCATTGACCGAGCACGGCCGTAGGGTGCATGTCGGTGACGTCGACTAACGGTGATTTTCGGGCTGCTTTTGAAGCCCGGCCTTCAAGCTTCAAGCCCGACTCTGGCCCGACCGAGGTAGAACTCAGAATGCCAGAAGTTCGGGCAGAGTTAACACCTGAGACGAAGCTATAGTTTTTTTTCCAGAGGACCGGCCACAGCTGGACACCCTATAACGATCCTTGGGATGAATTCAAGAAAATCTGCGGGTTCTTATGCTTCCACTGGATCCTCTTTAATCACATGCATGCTTCCTCAATTCCTCAACCCCGAGCAACATTGATACTTGTTACGATCTGCTACTATATCCATATGGCAAGGTTTGTCTCACTTGTATGCGGCAACAAGACCCGATGCTGCCGTTGGTGTCGGGCCCGTTATCTTTGCCGACCACAACGGCAAGACCTCTTCAAGTCTTTGCCTCTTTGAGGCCTTTCAAGCGGTACATGCGACTCTAGTACCCGTACGTTCCTCATTGGGACCACCGCGGTAATATAACCTCCTCCTCCTCCTCCTCCTAGGACCCCTGACATTCAGTACGAATGCCTGTTACCACGGAGCCAGAATTTGTCGGGACACCAAGCCTCCGATTTGGGGCAATTTTATCGGGATTGGAACAGGCCTGCGCCCCAAATCGGACCAAATTTGTCGGGATCCCGGCCAGATCAAATTTTTCGTCCCCACAAGCATGATTTTCGAAATTTTTCTCCCGCTGAAGCCACTTTTTGTCGGGATTCGCACCAGGCCTGCCCTCCATTTGTACGAAAAAATGTCGGGATTTGGCACAGGCAAAACGCAATTTTTTTCTCAAACTTGTCGGGATTGGGATATCGATCAGGCATTTGGGGTCCTGCGACTCGGGGCGCCCGGCGAACAACCGCCGTTGCATCATGCACTTACCTGATGCCATCTGACATTTTGCGCTAGTCAACTCCGGGCCTGTCTCCGCCGCTATGACTTTTAGACATACATAAAACCCGAGGAATCCCGTTTGGAACCGCGTCATCGCACACTCAAAGCAAATCATTTAAATGGCGGAGATATGGTCTCTGTGCAATTAACCGGTACCGGACTATGCAGCCCCCCCCTCCCGCGAGCGATTCCAGCTCGACGAACTTCCAACTGGTCGTGCCCGTGAGGGATGCACGCGATTACCTCCCCTCTCTGTTGCTCTTGACGCTGGTGTCGCCGCTGGGCCTCTCGATCCTCGCGTATCCTGCGTGTCTAGCTGTGCTCGGGATTTACTGGGGCGTGCCGCCACTTGTGCGCCTCAGATGGCCGACCTTCATGAAGGCGAACATCTTGGACGACCTGCGCATCAACGCCGGCGCGTCGCTAAGTCTCTTCGCGTCTATCACAGCGCTTCTGCTGCAGGTGGGCAGTGGATCCCTGTATCAATCCAGTCGTTTAATTTATGTTCAGTCCCATAACACAAGCATCAGTCTCGCTGTAAAGGTCCACTCGGAATTTTACTCCCGCCCTCTGGTGCGACTCTTGCGCACGGTTGGTGCTGTCCTGTGATTTGTTTTTCCTGCCGTTAAACTGTGCTATTTTCCTAGTACCTTTATGTGGAAATGGCTCTGAACGGGTCCTCCGAGGAGAAGGAGCAGACCGCCTCTTGGTTGCGCTGGATGCACCGACATATCCACGGCTCCATCAACGAGGAAACACGCAAAGAGCTTGGCATACCTGACGACGTCGATCACTATGGATACATCGACGAGCTGAAGGCGTACATTATGCAGACGCTGACCTGGGCCACGATCTCGTTCCAGGACCGCTTCGGTCGCCGGTAAAATAATATCTTGCTTCCAGGTTGAGATGAGTCTAAAATATATGTATTTTCAGGCTCTCGTCACGCGCAAAAGATACGATTGTGCTTGAATATACCTGTGCCGGCCTTCGGTTGGGCGTGCCACAATCCATGCTCACGACCAACTACGACGACTTCATTGTCTCATTCAACCACCGGCTCGACCGGCTCGACTCTGGATACGAGCTCACAGGCACCGTCGTGCACAACGTCGAGGCCTCTGTGCTTGCTGCGAAGAAGCACTGGATTACCGGCCTCCTCGTGCGTGCCGCGCTCATGGTCGGCTTCTCGCTCCTGCCCGAGCGCGTCAAGTCCAAATATCAGCTGAGGATCCTCGAATCGCGTGCAGCCCGCGCCGTGCAGTGGACGTTATGCGCCGTGTTATGGCTCATATATCCCTGCCTAATGCTGATACCACTCCGAGGGATGATGTGCCTGTTGCTCGTGTTGGAGCCACAGCTTAGGCCCATTTTGCGTGTGCGAATGACTTTCCCGGACTTGCATTGAGATGCTTACATATTAAATTTAGTCCTCCTTGCAAGCGATCCATTGTATGGATATCCTCCACGACAAACCCGTTATAGCAAACTCCAAGGGTGCCGAAACGGCCTCTGGACTGCCTTATTATGTTTCGTGGTTGGCGTCCGGCAAGCAGCGTCCATCCTTGCTGCAGATGATGCTGGTTCGAACTCTCGAGACACAGCTTCAGTCGACCTCCTGGACCAGCAGCATCCGCGCCTGGCTCACCTACCCATTCATTGTCGCCGAAACCTGCGCCGAATATGCATACTACACCGCCGACGATTCGATACGCGTATGGCGCTCGCAAATGAGCGAGTCGTCGCTGTTCCATTCTGGCGTGGAAGCTAAAATGCCTGTGCACATTGGAATCGTCATGGATGGCAACCGACGATGGGCAAGAGGGCGCGGGGAGCATGTGCTCGTCGGGCACGCCAAAGGAGCGGCCACGGCATCCAAGGTCCTCGAATGGTGGCTCAAGTACCTCCCAAACACCGTCAACTACGCATCGCCCACGCTGCCAAAGTACCTAACCTGCTGGGCGTTCTCCTCCGAGAACTTCGAGCGCGCAGAAGACGAGCGGGACGGGCTCTTCGAGATGATGGCGGCGGAGTTCAAGAGCCTTGCCTTCACCAGTCTCGTGCATTTGTTTCGCGTCCGCGTGCGCTTTATCGGCGGCGAGCGGCATCGATTCCCGCTGGAGCTCCTGGATACGATGGACATGGTAGAGCAGATCACCGCCTCGTATGACGGGCTATTTCTGCAAATCGCCGTCGGGTACGGGGGTCGGCAAGAAATAGTCTCTGCAGTTCAAACTCTAGTCGCACAAGGGAAAGAAATCACAGAGCAGAATATTGGCATGGAGACCTACTGCCGTCAGCGAGGCATTCCTCCCGTCAGCTTGATCATCCGGACGTCGGAGAAAAGGTTTTTACATATTTCTTAGACTCCTGCGCTCGGGTCTGATCTTCCTTCTTCCGCAGGACGAGTGGATTCTTCCTGTGGGACACACAGGCCGCGGAACTGCATTTTATTGATAAACTATGGCCGCAGCTCACTGAGATAGACTGGCTGACTGCTTTGAGGAGCTTCTCGACGCGAGAAATACGTGGCGGTAAATGAGGACACGAGCTTCAGCACTATGTCTATTTACTCCGACCGATTAGCTATGCAATCCCTTACTTAGGTATTTAAATCTCAACTGTAATATTACCGACTCAATGCAATAGACTTGCCTTGATTGTGCGGGAATGAGCGATGTTCAACCATGCACTGCCACTGAACTTAATTCTAACATGGGCCGGGTCCGAATATTTTGGCCCAACTTGATATTACGACTGGGGGAAATGGATGTGCGAGGGAGGCTGGGAGAGCGAAATGGTGTTGGAGATAAACCTCCTGAGGAACAAGCACACAGCCAGACATTGCGGAGCATGTCGAATTCGGGAGTTACAAGTTACAGTATGGTATTTGCGCCTATGGACCGACCGCGAGTAGAAGAGCGTGAAGTATAACATATATTCGACAGACAGTGTTCGTTATTCTTTGTTACAAAAGGAACATACAGCTATTTCTCTGATTCTTTCCGCTTCCTCTACTTCGGCAACTCAGGGCTGTCAAGCAGCAACCCCGCCATCCTAGCCTCATTGTATCTGCTGCCAGGGATTTCACTTTCTTCCGCAATCTGGCGAACAGCCGCGATTTCCTCGGTGCTGAGTTTGATCGCGGCTGCGCTCATATTCTCTTGCAAGTACTGCGCCGCGATAAGCATAGGATAACTGATAGAAGAGCTCTTACCTTGATCTTCTTGGTTCCCGGGATCACCACAAAGTCGTCCCCTTGCGCCAAGATCCAGGCCAAGCACACTTGCCCCGAAGTGGCCTTGTGTTTCTCCCCGACAGCTTTCAGGCGGGATACGACATCAAGGATTTTCGGGAAGTTCTCCGCCGAGTACCTATCGATTAGTTAGTCACAGAGCAAGACAATAACAGCGATAATACTTGGGAACAGTGTGCCTGAAATCGCCCTTCTCGAAGTCGTCGGGTGATTTCTGCGAGAATGATGAGTAGTTAAACTGCCGCGGGCACAAAAGACACACATATTGTCCAGTCAAGAGGCCGCGGCCAAGGGGCGAGTACGCAACAATCGTGACACCTAGTTCCCTTGCGGTCTTAAGCAAGGCAACCTTCGGATCTTCGATATCGAGCACAAACGGCGAGTACTCAATCTGGAGAGCAGAGATGGGGTGGACTGCGTGGGCGCGCCGAAGAGCTTTGGCGGAGCATTCGGAGAGACCCAGGTACTTGACCTTCCCTTCTCTGAGGAACCATTGAATTGGAGAGAGAAGGCAGGAGAAATGTGCTCACTTGACTAGCTCGGCCATGGCACCGACGGTCACCTATTTTCCAGGTTGGCTGCCAGTCCGTATTTATTAGTGAATCGCGCACCTCGATCGGGGTTTTAGGATCAATTCTGGTTTACAATTAGCCATCTTGAGGTTGTATACGGACCGGCCAGTACCTGTGTTGGTAGTAGAGATCGATGTAGTCAACCCCCAGCCTGGACAGCGACGTCGCTACTTGTTCTTTCACGAATTCGGGGTCCGAGCGCGGTCCAGAGGGCGTAATGCCAAATTTGGTTGCCAGGAATATTTCGCTTCTCTTTCCAGTGCGCTTGAACCTGGACGTATGCTGAGAGCGCAAGACATGTACATGGATACTCAACGCACCATTTCCCAAGCAGCTCTTCGGAGTCGCCATAGATGTGGGCAGTGTCCCAGTGTCGGCACCCACCCGCATAGGCAGCATCCAAGACCTGATGATGCAACAACTTTAGCTTTGTCTTGGCTTTCCAGAATCCAATCTTACTTTGAACCGTTCTTCGTCAGATTCGACGGCGCCATAGAAGCTTGAGATGCCCATGGCACCGAATCCAATTTCAGACACGAGAGCCTGGCCAATTTTTCTCGTCGGAATAGACATGGTGGAGGTTGGGAAGAGGTTATCGATGTAGCGGGTAATCCGGCGAAGTCAGATGCCGTCCCGGGTGAACGTCATATGCCGCTGACCAAGCGCCACGTCTGCCACCACTGGTGACTGGACGCTACACTAGCACAATGTCTACAGCACCCTATGGGACCTGGAAATCCCCTATTACAGCACAGAATATCACCCGGGGTGTAAAAACTATATTTCTTGTACAATTTCCGGACAATTTACGATGATCCAACAGTCGACAAAGCTCACTGACGTCGTCGTGGATGCAGTGACGAATGTGGTTTATCATGTGGAGAGCAGGCCATCCGAAAGCGGGCGCTGTGTTCTCGTCGAGTCTCACACTGGCCGCGATCTGATAGGAAAACAATGGAACGTTCGCACTGGGGTGATGGAATACGGAGGTGCCCCGGCGGTTGTTCACGCAGGAGTGGCTTATTTCTCCCATTTCATCGATGGTAGGGTATATTCGGTGGACGTCAAGGAAGGCAGCGAGCCACACCCGATAACACCAGGTAAGACCGTCCACCATGACGAGATCATGCTCAAGGGGGAGAGCAGAGAGCAAGGTCCTTCGATTTGCCAACTTCGATGTGCATCCCAAGCACCCTCATTTCCTTGTATCAATTCTGGAAGATCACTCAGACAACTCCTCGCCGACCAGCGTCGTCAACACGCTTTGCATCGTAAACACAAAATCAGGATCTTTGTCGCCCCTAGTCACCGGGGCCGATTTTTATGCGTCTCCAAAGTTCTCTCCGGACGGTGCTCGGATCGTCTGGCAACAGTGGTCTCTTCCAGACATGCCATGGTATGGTTTCGACCAGAGAATGAACCCCATCTCAACCTAGATCCAGGCAGGGCGCCGAAATCTTTGTTGCAGGCGTCCTTGTTGACGCGGACAAGCTTGAGATCAGAGATGCCACTCACATTGCTGGTCAGAAAACAACACACAGCGTCTCTTATCCAGGCTGGGCGACATCCACCATTCTACTTTTCACGTCTGACAAATCCGGTTATCAAAATCCTTGGAAATACGATCTCACAGCCAGCCCTGTGTTCCTCCAGCCAATTGATCAGGACTTCGGAGAGCCGGCCTGGGGTTTGGGTCGCTCCCCGTATGCTGCCATTGAAGATGGCGAACGGGCTGTCTTTTCTGCTTTCCAGGATGGCCGCAGTGTGCTTTACACGGTGGACATCGCGGATGGTACACGCCATCTCGTGAAGAATCCGTACGTAGGTATCCAGAACTTGCGTCCCGCCGGCGCAGATAAGGTTGTGTTCATCGGTGAACGCGTCGATGCAGCGCCCGAAATAGTGGTCTGCACAATTCACCGGGATTCCTCCGCGCTCTTCTCGTTGGTTTCACAGCCATCCACTGGTCTGGGCTTTCCCACCGGCCTCATTTCCATTGCGCAGCCGATGACGCTGAAGGCCGGGGCGGACGACCACCCAGTGCATATTCTGTACTATCCTCCTACGAATCCCGAGTATACTGGCACAAGTATTACCGGCGAGAAGCCTCCGTGCATGCTTTACGCTCACGGAGGCCCTACTCATTTCACAGGGCACTCCTTAGACTTGATGACCCAGTATTACACGTCGCGCGGATGGGCGTGGTGCGTTGTAACTACAAGAGCTCCTTCACGTCCTCACAAGCTTTTTAACAGGCTCAACGTCAATTTTGGAGGATCCTCCGGGTACGGCCGTGCATACATTGAGCGCCTCGCCGGCCAGTGGGGTGTCGTCGACATAGAAGACTGCATTCAAGCCGCGAAGATCATCTCGCACGCCCCGTATAACCTCGTAGATCCGCGGCGCATCGTCATCCGCGGCACGTCCTCCGGCGGATTTACAGCCCTCGGTGCGGTGAGCATGGGATCCGACCTCACAGTGTTTGCGGCAGCGACGACGAGCTATGGGATCTCCGACCTGCGCCTACTCATGGACGACACTCACAAATTTGAATCTGGGTATGGACATGGCTTGCTGGGAGGAACCAGTGCGGAGATTCCGGAGGTGTACAAGGCGCGCTCGCCGGTGACACATGCGGATAGCATCGTATCGCCGCTCTTGGTGTGTTTTGCATCCTTTGCATTCAACTCTTGGCGAAAGTTCACTAAAAAGCAACGCAGATTCTGCAAGGGGACATCGACCGTGTTGTCCCGAAGGAGCAGGCTGAAGGCAAATTTACTCTTCGCCCCATTCAGTTTCCCCTCTAACGAGCCACGAACTTCACATAGCTATCTTCCAGAGCATCCAACGTCGAGGTGGAGTGGTCGAATATAAACTCTATCCTGGAGAGGGCCATGGGTGGAGGAAGGAAGAAAACATGATCGATGCCCTCGAGAGGGAGCTCGTATTTTACGAGACGATGCTGGAGATCAAGAGTTAGCTCAAGTCGTAGGAGAAGACAGTAAAAAATTCGATTGATATGCCCGGCTCTTAATTTGGGAGGATGTTCCGGAAAGTGAGGATCTTTGACTAAATATAACAGTCAGTGTGTCCATTCGGTGAGTGGAGGTTGCGTTTAGAGACACCCAAGAGACACCACAGCCAAAAAAAAAGAGAGAGAGGGAATCGAGAGACAGGAAAATTCATTGATAATCACCGGATGCCACTGGATGTCGGTGGAGTGCAACAGATTGCAGGAAGTTTGGATTTTAGTTCAACCTCTTTGTTGGGCGCTGTTGTTCAACGAGTGGTGTTGGAATCTGATGGGAAGATGGGGCGGGCCGCTGGCCCGCATCAGCACGTGCCTTACGTTGTGAATCTGATGAGAAAATTGAACACTATCGCACGTGACATCGCATCAGTCGAACTTTATGATTATCGACGTCTTAAATTTCGGGCACTGACTCTGAGGCAGAGGAGAGCACAGATTCCCGACTTCCTGCAAGTTCTAATCCCAAGAACCGCGTCCGCCAATGCTCTTCACTTATGCATAAGTATTCAAGGCTCATGACTCGACTAGATATCGCATTTGGGGCTAGCGGGCGGCTGCCTCACGTATCGAGTATTGTACGAAGCTTGGAACTGATCTTAGTTCTCCCGAGTCAGACCCATCTTTTTTCAAGAGAGTAGATAGATTCAACGGCGCCAGCTAGTCTTATAAACAGACGCTACAACAATTTGCACTCGTACCTAGGCACCAGCTGGCTGCGAACGGCGAGGATGTATTGAAAATGCGCCACGAGAGAACCATTCAACAGACTTAATTCTTTTAAAGAATTGCGGTTACCCAACCCCTCAGGAGCAGTAAAACAAGAGTAAGGACAGGAGCTACACAGTAAATAAGCGATTAAATTACCGTACAACAGATCTACATCCTGCGAGACGGAAGATAATGTGGCATCGGGAATGAGAACAGCGAAAAGGAAAGTGATGTCAAGCGGGAGGTAATTTGATACGTTTTTGGAGGGAGTCGTCTATGAGGGCAGCGCTTTGGAGCTGGAGCTGATGCTGCCATTGTCGGACTTTTCGGTCTCGTCGTGCGACGGGCCCTCACCGCGCACATCGAGCGGAAGCTCGGTGTCGTCCGTCCCGCCCGTCTTCCCCAGGACCTTCCGCCTGTACACAGATTGTCAGATCTCAAATGGTTCTTATGTAAAGAAATGCAGGCTGCAGGGGACGCACATCCAATAGGGCATCATCCCGCCGGGGGGGATGACCCACTCTTCCGACATCGCGATGTTGGGGGGTACGATGCGACCACCGCTGATGCGCGTCAGAATCCACGGCACGCCGTTCAGCAGGAGGTACGAGATGATCCCAGCGATGACACCGTACGCGATGCTGCAAAGAGATGGTCAGCGGGGTGGGTGAAAAGCGTGGGGGATCGCACTTGTAAGAAAGAGGGATGATGATGATGGTGAGGAAAGCGGGGACGGCGTCACCGATGTATTCCCAATTCACATCACGGACACTGTTCAAAATGATTAACATGCGAAGCGCGCTGGGAAGATGGTGTGACGCACTTGCGCATCATGAGGGAACCCACGATTACGAGCGCCCCGCCGGTCGCCCAGGGCGGGATAGACGCGAAAATGGGCGCAAAGAATACCGAAATGAAGAAGCAAATCCCAGTGACCATTGCCGTCAGGCCAGTCTTGCCCCCCTCTGGATAATGCGCTTTGTTACGCGTTGCAACGAAGAACAAGACGCCGCCACGTACCGCTGATACCGGTTGCGCTCTCGATGAAGGCCGTCACGGGGCTGGAGCCCATTAGTGAGCCCATGCTGATGCAGAACGCATCGACGCAGTAGGCGATGGTGGAGTTCTCGAAATCCAACGTGACGGGGTCCCGCAGGCCCGCGAACTTGGCCATGGAGTACAGCGTACCCGTAGTGTCCAAGATATCCACATAAAGCAGGGTGACGAGCGTGTCTACGGGTATCTTCAGCGATTGAGAAATGAAGATAGGCAGGAAACACTTACACCACACCCTTCCTTTTCTGCCAAGGATTAACGTCAGAATGGGCAGTGGAAGCTTCAACTCAGGGAATCTTGAACTCACCCGTAATGGAACTAATGGGTTCTCAGTTAAACGAAGGAGCGGAGGTATGCGCGACTTACATCGATGGCATTTCCGACCTTTTCGAGGCTGTGGAATGTCACGACCTGTTTGAAGTAATCAAAGGCGGCGTTGCCCGCATCGGTATAGGGGAAATATGTGACGGGGGTAGGGCGGGGCCACGAGATGATGGCCGTGAGGAAGATGCCGATGAGAATAGCACCGCGGACACGGTACAGCATGAGCATGACGGTCAATATCCTGCAAATGTGAACATAAGCAGACGCTGGGACATCGTGCCAACGCGTACCCTCCAAGGAACACGCCGAGCCACATGGTGGGGCTTCGTAACACACCACGGGCACAGTAGTTCGCAAGCCCCTCGATCATGTCTTCAGGAAGACAGCCCCCCAGGCCGACGAAGTTAGTAGTGTCCCCGCCAATGACACCGAGGCCACCCGAAGCTGTCTCATAATAAGGAGGAATGAAGGCATCGGAAACGCGAGGACTGACACAGGCCGATGAATCTAGGGTGTATATTTGAGCAAGGGGTACACGAGAGACGCTACGCATGGCACTTACGCGATAAAAAGACCAATGCCCGCGCCGACCGCGAGCACCAGGGACTGGGGCATAATGCGGACGAGCCACTGACGAAGGCCGAGTAAGGAAAGGATGAGGAAAATCCACCTGTGCCGATGTTGGTCAGAGACACTACAGAGACAAGAACAGGACACGGACCCTTCGAGGAATACGGCGCTCAGCGCCTCACGGTAGGAGATCATACCGGAACCTCGGAAGCCCACGATAGAGTAGGCGAACTAGATGGTGGTAAGTAAGGTTCTGTAGTCACTAGACAGACTTACATAGGCGTTTAGCCCAAGACCAGGAGCCATGCCGATGGGGAGATTAGCCAAAAGTCCCATGAGGAACGAGGACATTGCAGAGATGGCCGCGGTGGAGGTGATGAGGTCGATCCGCACATCGTTCACGCAAGCGTCGTACACCGCGTCAACGTCTGGGGCACAGAAGCCGATGGCGCATTCACAGGTGCCGCCGCTATCCGAAAGAATCGAGGCGTTGACGCTGATCTGCCCGAATTTTTCGCGTCAGGGACGTTCATACACTCCTATGAATTACGCACAATGTAGGCCATACTAGCCTTGGTGATGCATGTTAGTTAGACTGCCACTCTGGATGTCTTACGACCTACCCATGTCGTCAGTCCCGCGCGAATTTCCGTGGTGAATCTACAGCAGGTTGAGAAATGGGTTCCTCGTCCGGAGGAGATTCCGATTCACCTGGAACCAACGCGTTCCTTGGGATGTCCGCTACCTTCTAGACGGAAATACCGGCCTACAACTGAGTCCGCCACCTGTCGACGTGTCAGCGAGTGAAAAATGGGATAGACTGCGACGAACGTGAGCATTGAGCATATCAATGAAGTGGACCATGGCTGCAGTATGTGGGGAAGGGAGAAAGGCGCAAAAAACATGAGCATTGGATTACCTTATCTATGCCAATTGGTCGATCTCGCGTGAAGATTGGATCCGGATACGATCCTCTCTTGCGATCATCGGTCAAATGGGGTGCCGATTTCCTTGGCGAAATGTGAATACGACCAAGTTACTACCGGCACCTTTCGTTTGGGATTGCGAAGTGATGCTTTAATTAGCTTTAATTGTTGCAACAGAAGGTGGGCCGCCCGGGGAGGTGTAGCCAGACAATCCCAACCGGCCGCGCTGAGAACTTGATTGGATATGAGCGCATGTTTATTCAACCTGTGCGACGTGCCAAGGCAGATCCAGGGCATTCAAGGGCATTCACGGTACCAATGGCCGTCGCTTGTTGCCGGATGATAGTCTAAGACCGACTTCAATATTCCAGATAATCATAATATTCCAGAGGCGCTGACTGTAAAACGAATCAAGCGGTCGTGGGGTCCAGCGGCGCCGGTGTGAGCGCGATGACATTGATAAGGGAGGACCGGAAGAAGTATTTTCCCCAAATGCGGATTCAAATTCCCATCAACCCTCCTTAGGTAACCCTTGTCCCTTGCGCTTGTCGATGGTCCCTATGCTTCTCCAAGGGAAACTAGCGCTAATCACTGGCTGCTCGTATGTGCACCTCAACCTGAGGATGTGGGACTTACAGTTACACCTCTTGCCAGCGGAGGCATCGGACAGGCGACTGCTCTCGCTCTCGCCATCCGGGGCTGTTCCATCGCCGTCCATTACAACTCGGCCAGCGAGCTCGCAAATGACCTGGTCGCCGAACTCGTAAAGCTCCCGGGCGTGCGCGCGCACACCTTCCAGGCCGACTTGGCCGATTACGACAGCGTCCGCGCGTTGCATGCCGCAGTCGTCGACACCCTCGGACACCCCGACATCCTCTTCAACAATGCGGGCACCACCGGCACCGTCGTGGGAAAGCGCGGCGACATCGAGAGCGTCTCCCTCGAAGACTTTGAGCAGACCTGGAAAGTCAACACGGGAGCGAGCTTCCTGGTTAGTCCCTGCCGCGTCCGTCCATCACCGCGTTAAGTCCTTGATAGCTTACGCAACTATGTGTCCCGCACATGGTCGCCGGGAAATACGGTCGCGTCGTCTTCTGTTCTAGGTGATTCCCCGGCTCTGGTGCGCTTACCGTAATATTAATCCCCGCAGCGTGGCGGCGGGCGAGTCTTCAGACAGAATTTTCCGCGTGGCCGGTTGCTGAGCGTCACACAGGCATCGGGGGCGTGATTGGCCCACACTACGCCTCGTCGAAATCCGCCCTCCATGGGCTCGTGCACTGGCTCGCCGTGCGCTACGCACAGGACGGAATCGTGCGTCCCACACCCCTTCTCACGTCCCCCTGCTGACCCACGCATGAGACCTGCAACGCCGTCGCACCAGCGCTGATCGAAGGTGGGTCTGAGGTACTCAATTAGAAGGAACGCAACTGCACGTTCCTATAGATACAACGATGATGGCGAACCCAAGCTCGGAGATCAAGGCGCGCGCGCGAGGTTCTTCTGCGTGCAATAAATGACCGGGGATGTGTAGAACATGATCCCGATTGGCCGCCTCGGCAAGCCGCATGAGGTGGCGAGCGTCGTCGAGATGCTGGTTACCAACGAATATCTAACGAACAAGGTCTGTGTGCGGGGCGTAGCCGCGTATGCTGTTCTGCTAACTGCGGTCCAGATCATGGTTGTCGACGGCGGGCTGACCCCCAGCGCGTTTTGATGCAATGAGAACTTGCACGGAGAAGATTTTTGACCTAAGTATGTAAATCCTTGTAAATTGAAATCAGCTCCCAGAGAATGCTTGTGCATCTGATTACGGTCTTTGATGGCCGAGTAACGAAGCGTTGTTAAATAGACCAGACGTCGGTCTGCATCCGTCTCTGACTCACGAGGAGGATCTTGAGCAGCCGCCCGTTGAAGACGGCCAGACTCGTCCAGAGCTAGCAAAGGCCTTGAGCATCGGAATCCCCGCTACTAGTACTATACAACTGAGGGATGGAATGCGGATGGTGGAGGACAATACCGACTAAACTCGGGCCTGAAGTATTACCATTACACCGCAAGTTCTTAGTTAACGTTCCAGAATAAATGCATTTATGTCTCGCAGTCGACGTGCTCAGTCCAAGATTATTGGGCTCATGTCGGAAGGTATCTCCGGACCAAGAACGAGAATCTGGATATATTCGCTGCCGCCGCAAGAATTGCGGGTGTAGCCCTGCTTCCACTCAAATTAGAACTCAAAGTTGAAGGATTTTTTTGATTAGGGGTGGGCGATTTTTTTCTTCTCTGGGCACGCAAGTCGCCCAATCATGTGATCAGTTCAACTTTCAAGTTCAACCTTCAATCGATAGTCCGTAAATTTAAAAACACGCATGCACTTAGGCGTCTCATAAGGCTACTGAATAACGCGCAGGCTGAGTCCATCTCCACGTCCGGGACACAGAGTCGCCCTGATTCAGATGAAATCTACAACTTGTTACAGATTTCTTGTAGCTTGGGGTAACTGGGCGACCCAAATCCGGTAACCTGAGACAAGCCATGTGAGATGGGAAAAAGGGCCGGCGTGGTGCTTACCGGATCCCAGCCGCGCGTCGCGTTGAAGCCGATTTCGTCGCATCCTGGATTGCTTCCTACAGTGCGAGGTTAGGATACTTGAGCAACGTCGACAAATTCACCCTCTTACCAACTATAAAATCATTGAATGCAGAGGGGTTTTGATAGAGGAGTGGGTTTAGAAGCCCCAGCCCGGGTTTACCAGCAGCAATTCGCTCGTTTGTCAACAGCGCAACTATGCTGGCGAAGATCGCGGCACTATAGTCTGTCGTAGAGAGGAAGTCTACGACATCCCCGCCTAGAATGAAGTCGAGCTGGCTTATGGCCGACACATCAGGCACTGTTAGAGGCATTGAGTTTGGCGACTAGTATGACGATCGTGATTAAGAGAGCACACCTGCACGGCCAGAGGCATTGAACCCAGTGTTCTGTATGTCTCCGGTTTTAAGATACCCCTTGATAGCCGCATCCTGGTACTTGGGGCGTTTGAAAAAGTCGGAAAAACCTCCTCCGCTGAAGAACGATGCGGTCTCCTCCGTTTCGTCGGTAGTAAATTCGGTCGCACCGACGGCGGTCACACTGACGAACGATCCGGTAAGGAGCGCAGATACTGTCGAGTCGGGGCATTACTTACAAAGGGCATGTCGCCGGGAAGGGAGGATCGAAAGGTGTGCAATCAATGAAAGGGATCCCACCTGCGCCCCAGATGCCTGTTTCCACGATGTATGAAACTCCACGGGCGGCCAGTTGACCATACGCATTGCAAAGAGAGCTGTAGGGGAATGAATTCGTCACGACACATTGTGAAAAGTACCGACACGAACATTGCAATTTGGGGCGAGACCTGACTCTCGAGGGCCCCGTATCCATTGAATATAGTCTGAGGTGGGTTTCTCATTGACAGCAGATGGTGTGCTTGATCCAACAATTCGGTAAAGAGATCGTTCGCAATTGTACCTGTGGAGATAAACGTGACGGGAACGCCCGTTGCAAGGCCGACTGCGTATTGAATATCGGGAGCCTGACAGTGTGAGCGGGGGGAATATAATTACGATACAAACGAACTGGACATACCGCGAAAGGGCTAGCACCGGCAGGAAGTTGATTGTTGATACCATCGTCAATGGATATGAGATCGAACGTCGTGTTGGGGTTCATATCAGGGCGATATGTCTCCAGAAATACCTAGTACTCCATGATTGAAAAATGACTGGGGCAGTAAACGATATGCAGGAGTCTTACCTTGAGGTCGCGCTTGTTCGCAAACTCATTGTCAAATGCGGAGACTCCGAATAAGTTTTTGGCGGGTTTGGCAGGTGCGGAGGGAATGCCATACAGCTCTTGAAGACATGCGGGAGTCCAGCTTGAGCTTGTTCGGCAATCAGCAGAGACCGAGGCTCCGCGAGGCGTTGCGCTGGCCGTTCTAGACATCATGTTAAAGGGTGCGCTCCGAACATTGGCCGGAGGGAAACTGAATGTGTGTCGGCGTTAGTTGGTATATCAATTAAATAAGCGAAATGAAATACACACTTGACGGTCGGATGAATCCAACTGATTTCGGCCTTGAGAGAATTAGGGATGGAGTAAGACAGCGTTCGTACAACTGTCTGATTCGTGTCCGGATTCTGGAAGGTTGAAAAATCCGCTACAAGCAGCTCATTAGCCTGGGCAACCGTCATATTCACAGAGATCCAGTCTCCGGCGGGGGTGATGGGCGACGAAGCAAGATTGTGGGCCGCAAGCCAGGAGGTTACTTGAGAGAGAGTTTCTTCCGACGGTGCAACGAATTGATTGATCTGAAAATTAATCAAGTACATGGCCAAGTCGGGGACGAAAATACAGACCTTGTCCTGAGTCAAGTACTGTCCATAGCGGGCGTGTCCTGGAGTGCTGATGTCGTAAACGGCGTCCTGGAGGCCAGCGATGTTGCTTTGCGTGAGTGCCAAACGCAAGTTGAGAATTTGGCCGGGTGGGGTCGGTCCAGTGAGCGAGAAGCCGGGGCCGGGCCCGTCCCGTTTCTCTACCACGAGAAATTCTCCATGAACCCCGGCGAGCAGGAGAGAAAGAAACGTAATAGGCTTGATCATTTCAGAGACAGCTGAGGCCAAGATGCTAAGAAAGTGAGTTATTTTGTTGAATAGCTCCCTTTTTATCTAAAGCTGCAATCTCCAAGCGTCCGAGTCGTTGTGCACACGAAGGTGTTACATGACCGTGGACAACAAAAATAACGCAAAATGCCAAGACGGTGGGTGGCATAACCCTCCCACGACCTTGGAATCCTCTGCTGCGGAGAAGGACATCTGTCAATCCACAGGTGCTGTAGGGAACCTTCCTCGGCGGACCATTCGAAGCTTCTTGGAAGACCTTCTATGCAAAATAATGGTACGCTGGTGGGCTTCCCGTCGTGAGTCCCGATGAGAAAAATTGGTCTCAGCGACATCAGACTCGTAGGTGCACCGCGAGCGAACCAGCGCCCATTGAGGAACAGAGAAAAGTGAAAGAATTTAGAAAGCGGCCGATGCCGCCTTGATGCCGCCATCCCGGCAAGATGGAATCATGGAAGATCTCTATTTGGGACGTATGCTGGACGTATGCTCTTGTATGCTCGGGCGGCCTCCAAGCAGCCTCAACTCCTTTGAATTCATTCTCGTGGCTAATTCAGCACTCAGTGGGATGTCATTAACTGCGCTTGGGGAATGGAACCAGGAGAGAAACGACAGGCAACGTTATTGTGCCCTGCCTGATCACATTGTTCCTTTTCATTCTTCATCCAGTACGGCAACTCATACCGCCCTGCGGAACCCATCGATGAAATTCAACCGCGATTCCGTCGGGGTTTGGCGTCTAGATAAGGTGCGAACGAGCTGGCGGCAGAACGAACTGGCGGCAGAACGAGCTGGCGGCAGAACGAGCTGGCGGCACGAATATGCTGTCACCTACGGTGAGCCTGCTCTTCGGGATCGCGCATTCTGCGATGAATTATTCAGATGCAGGGAAATCATATTATACGCTGCGAAAAGTCTCTTCTATCCGTCAACCCGTGACCACGCACGGGCTGTATTGATAAACGCTGCACATGGCGAGCCGCGAATAAATTATATTGACTTCCTACGCGGCCACGTAAGACCGTTGCGAATGGCTTCATGCAGGAATATCAAAGAGGTGTGTGTATACGTTCGGAGATTGCGGTCAATCAACGCCGTTAACTCTCAGGAACTCTGTCTTAAAAGATTGAACCACATTTCCAGTCATCCATCGAGCAACATGATCTTTCCATCGTTGGCTCTACTCTTCGGAAACATCTTGGTCTCAGCGTCCAGCACCGAACGCCGTCTAGAATTTACTAGACGGATCTCGGCCTCAGGATCATATTTTCCACCGTCAACTTTCCAGGTATTTCAACCATCGATACCGAATGACTTTTCTCACTTCAAGTCGTCAGACGTTCGATGACGGAGTGGATCATCCTTTATCCCGCCGCGATGGGAGCTTAGCAGATTCCGCTACTGCGTTTGTCGAGACGCAGCTCAAAGTGAATGCAAGCAGCGTCAAGTTCAAGTCAGGATATTCCGGGGACGTCGCTCAATACGCATACATCAAACAGCAGCATGTGGGGAGTCCATTTACCCGCAGGATGATTGGGTGACGGTTCTAGAACAACATATCGTTCGCGAATGCTGTCGCCAATGTTGCGTTCAAAAACGGCAAGGTCGTGTCCTTTGGAAACTCGTTCGTTAAGCTTTGTAAGTGATTTCATCCGATTATTATACTCTGCCTGATCAAGTCGCAGCGACTATTGCCTCATCCACGCCTACGGTCTCAATTGAAACGGCGATCTCCACAGCCGAGAAGGCATTGGACGGAACGTATAACAAGATCCCTACCCAGCTCGAATATCTCGTCCAACCCGACCATTCCGTGTCCCTTATCTATGTGATTCAGGTTCAGAATCAGGAGAAGAAAACCTGGTACGAGGCGTTTGTCGATGCTCATTCCGGCAAGTTCGTGTCGTCGATCAATCTGGTTGCAAGCGCCGCTGTAAGTGGTCGCCATTAATATAATCTGGATTCCATCCTAAATTGCTGCGATTAGTATCGGGTTCTCCCTATATTTAAGCAGGATCTGACGGAAGGGTTTGAATTCCTCGTGGATCCACAGGACCCTGTCTCGTCGCCCTTGGGGTGGCACAACGATGGGACGACCGCAACTAACGACACTTCGTGAGTCCGACCCATATCTTTGTCTACTCTCTCGCTGAACCAATTTCAGCGGGAATAACGCCCTCGTATATTTTGACCAGACACAATCGGACACCACGGTTCAGTCTGCACCTGGCCTGGTTTTCAACTATACTCAGGATCCGGCCATTTCGCCGAGCGAGCAAATGAACTTGGATGCGGCGCGGACCAACGTATTCTATATTCTCAACACGATGCACGACATCGCATACAAATACGGATTCACGGAAGCGGCGTTCAATTTCCAGCAAACCAACATTGCGGGCTCGGGCCAGGGCGGTGACCGGGTCCTTGCTTCGGTTCAAAACTCTCAAGGAATCGACAATGCGAATTTTGCCACACCCCCAGAGCACGTCTTTCCCTGTCCGATTTATTGTATTCTTATCCCTTTGTAGTGGACAATCAGGACAGATGAATATGTACCTATGGGACATCACAGATGTGCGTATACATTTTAACATGGGCTTGATGACTCCAATGATAACTAAACAGCCTATGCGGGATGGGGCACTCGAGTCCGACATTGTCGTGCACGAGACTACCCACGGCATCACCAACCGTATGACTGGCGGAGGTACCGGGAGATGTCTTCAAATCGAGGAATCAGGGGGAATGGGCGAGGGTTGGAGCGACGCAATGGCAGAGTAATTCCTCCAGTCCCTTCGTTCAGTGAACTCCCATTAACATAAATTCCAGCTGGACAGAGCAAGTCGGGTCCCCAATTGCTGATTTCACCCTCGGCTCCTACGTCGACGGAGGAGTTCCCATTAGATCCAAGCCCTACTCAACCAATTCGTGAGTCTGAAGAAATCCAGTCTCATATCTACTAATTAATCTGCCTTAGTACCGTCAACCCCTACACATACTCGACCCTCTTGACCATTTTCGAAGTCCATGGTCCGCTCTCATTCGAAAATCCACCGTATTCCAATTGACAATTCACTTGCACAGACATCGGCGAGATCTGGGCCAACATGCTCCACAACGTTCACGCGGCTCTTGTCGCCGCCCACGGCTTCTCCAAGACAGCGCGCACGGATCCCTCAGGTTCCGAAGGCAACGTTGTCTTCCTCCATCTCTTCATTGATGCGCTGGCTTTACAACCATGCCAACCGGATTGTGAGTCCACAGGAGCCCGTCTCGCATTGATTCTGACACGACTCAACTCCTCTTAACCTAGTCCTCCAAGCGCGAGATGCGATTATTCAAGCGGATCACAACCGGTATGCCGGTTCTAACAAATGTCTCCTCTGGAAGGCGTTCGCAAGGCGTGGATTGGGCTTCAAAGCCTTCGATTACACTGATGACTTCAGTGTTCCTTCTGGATGCTGAAAGAAGGTAGAGAAGGTGCGAGCGAGCTGGGCGCAACGCCAAGAGATGTACCGAGATAGTTCAACTTCCAATTTCAACCACATGATCATGTGACCGATCCAAGTTAAACGACAATTGCAACACTGACGCTGGAAAGGCATGCGGAAACAAGCTTCAACAGTTGCAGTCCTAGATCACCCTTATTTGTTCAAGCCTTTTCAGAATTCCGCCGAAATGCTCAACTGCTCCGAGTTAGCCCGTTTCCTTTCCCAAATTTCTGCAGAGCTATATGTTCGATTCTGAGCCATGTGCATTTTCTCCCTTCCGGATATCCCATCCAGTATATGTGACTTTCCTACTGCTAGTGATGGGCTGGTGGTGTAAGGGCGCATCTGCTTCCCTTTACGAGAGTGAGTACAGGTTGTGCAGGACCTCGTTCGATTCGGGGCTGGGCCGTGAGTAGTATGTCCGATTCAAGTTTTTCTTTTCCTTTCCTTATCGAGATGGGGTGAAAGACTTCTATGGCCAGCTGAATCGGACGCGAACACCAGTTTTGTGAATAATTAAACCAACACCCGAGGAAGAGCGCAATGTATGTAATCCATGTGTCATGTTCAACTTCGGGCGGTTCGGTTTCAATGCGGTTCAAGTACGCGACGCAGCGAGATAATACATCCATTTAAGCTAATTGACATTAAAACTGCTAATCATGCGATGCCAGCCTCGATATCCTTCTGGAACTGGCGCACGATGGGTTCCATTCCACCCTCATCGACCACAAAGCCGAGGCTCAGCGGGTACGTGTTGTCGAAGCGCGGCGGCCACGACGAAACGATGCGGCGGTTGATCGGGTCGTCCTTGAACTTGACGAGGTCGAGCGCCTTCTTGCCGCCGACCTTCTCGAGCGCCTTGAGCTCGTCGCGGACGGTCGCGGTGAAGCCCGGGAGGCAGACGACACGGGTGTGGGTGAGGAATTTGTCGGCGGGGACGTGCTTCGCCTGGACGAAGTTTTTGATGGTCGTTTCGGGACTGGCGACCCACGACGGGAGCTCGAGCTCGGGGGAGTCGATGGAGTCGCCGATGGGGCAGAGGCATTCGATGCCTTTTAAAGGCTCGCGGATGACACCTGGATAGATGGTTTAGTATGTGAGGTGGTATGATAGGCGGGAAGTACGTACCAGAAATGAATGCGGAGGTTGCGGCGGAAGGGACACCCGGGCGAACGACGATGGTGGGAAGGCGGATAATACGCCCAGTCGATGAAGCCCCGGCGGGAGTACTCGTTGACGAGGAGCTCAGAGGTGAGCTTACCCATGCCATAGGCACCCTCGGGTGTCGCGATGGTCTCAGGAGTAACGGTGTGGGGCTGATTGAGACATGTTAGCATAATATTCAAGGTAAAATGCTTGCGTTGCGCACCAGAGGGGCCACCGTACACGGCGAGAGACGAGGTGAAGACAAATTTGATGGGGGACTTGGCTCCGAATTCGCGAGCGGCCTGGAGCATGAGACGAATGGAGTCGATGTTAACCTGAGCGAGGTAATTATTAATTGGTTGCGTTCTACACCGCTGGGAAATGCCTACCTTGAGACCAAGATCAAAGTTGTCCTCCGAGCCCCGGGACATGATTCCGTGCAGACAGTAGATGGTGTCCGGAACACCGAACTCGGACTTGAACAACGAGTCGATGGGCTCCTTCGCGGTCAAATCGGCCTTGATGGTGACGGCCGTGGAGAATTTGGGCGCCTTGGGCTCGACAATATCGGCAAGAATGAGGCGGATATTGGGGGTCTTGGGATCAGCTATCAAGGCCTCAGCGAGCTAGGGAATAACTGTGAGCGAAGGCATTGATAACAAGGCAGAAAGCATACGAGGCCGCCCAACCAGCCCGCTGCACCGGTGATGAGGACAGTGTTCGACATTGTTGGGAGAGTGGAGAGTGGATGGTTTTCCCCACATTTCGCCTGGTATATATAGCTCGGGCGGAATTGTATGAGACGGGATCAGTCGGTCCGACTCACGTGCCAAGGCCTGGTTTCGTTCCTCCTCCCTGGATTATATAATTCCGGGTTGGTCCTACACACCCGCTCCTCCTGTCTGAGACGCTATCCGCCGTAAATACCCTATGAAGGATGCGGACTTTCCCCCATTTTCATCATGTCGAGCACCTCCCAGCCGCAGTGGAAAATCGTCATTGGTTGCCATGTGCGAAGTCCTTTCCCGCCTTGGCTGTTCACAGCAATTATATCTTCGCAGGATGCCGGTCTGCAGTACAAGAATATCCTGAAGGCGGACCTGGAGAAAGGCCTCCGCGTATCGGAGGTCATTGATGTCGGGGTGAACGGCGACGAGAAGACGGCCTACCCACACGTCGCAGTGACAGCCGCCCGGAAAATCACCTCGGACGATGCCGACCGCGCTCTGCTCATCTGTGGCACTGGACTAGGTGTGCACTCCTCTTCCCTTACATTTTCCGAACGGTTATTGGCAATCTCTCCTAGGTGTCGCAATCTCCGCCAACAAAGTCGTTGGCATCTGCGCCATCACGGCGCACGACAGCTATTCCATTGAGCGCGCTGTCCTGAACAACGACGCTCAGTTACTTGCAATGGGGCAGCGGGTTGTCGGTATCGAGCTCGCTCGCAGACTGGCAAAGGAGGGGTTGGGCTATACTTTCGACAAAACCTCCGCCTCCGCTGTATCCCAGTATGAGACTGGTGCCTGTTAGATTCCTAAAATTCAATTAACTTACACGCTTTTATTATCCATCTAATTTCAAACCACCCGGATTCTGTTTGCCTGCTCGAAGTTCCTTTGGGAAGCGGTGAATGAATTTACACCCGTTTAACCAAAGCGACCCGTGAAATCAGCATGGTTTTCAGCCATGCGGAGTAGCTAAGGGAGACTAGTAAAACTCAGCTGATAAAACATACGCAACAGTGGGCGATTACTGTGGACAATCGCAGAGTGGGCGTCGTAGCTGCACAACCAACTCAGGACAATGGAGCAATGTTCAATTTTCGGCGGCACACCAAGTCCAGTGGGCGAGAATTCGCTACCCGCCTTCTCGGCGACTGTGGAGATTTGAACGGTGCGGTTTGAAGCGAGCTATGTCGTGCGTTTGGTTGGTTCAAGGTTCGTCGGGTATTATCGGTCCGGACCGAAAAGCGATCAATTCGGTTGTGTTTTGTGTCCCACGATCGGCGGAGCACCTTTGTAATGTCCTGTGGCAGCCCCAGCCAAGAGTCCGAGCGGCTGTTTCTCTGCACCTGCAGCCTCGTCTTATCATCTCTCTAGTATTAACGTTGAAGGCTACCTGGAGAGCACCTCGACATGCACTTGCCGCCAGAGATCATTTGCATGATTTGCGACCACGTATACGACTCCCCGGCGACGCTCTCCCTCCTGGCCAGAACATCCAAAAAATTCCAATATGCGCTGGATCTGCTGTGGAACGAGCAACACGGCCTACTCCCGCTGTTGAAATGCATGCCGGGCGACTTGTGGGAGACGGAGGAACAGCAGAGCTTGAAGTTTATGGTACGTGACGCTTTCGACTTGGACCAAGTACGCATTGGATCTTGTAATAATTCGCGCGCAGGGCTTGCGACGCCAAGTCCTTCCATCCGACCTCGACAGACTGTTGTTCTACTCGCGCCGCGTCAAACTCTTCATTCTCAGTCAGGATTTAGATGTCGGCGCCGAAGACCTCCGCGCGTGCCTTGCGGGCGAAATCCTGTTTCCGAATATCATGGCGGTCGTCTTCGGCTACCCGGACAGTTTCGAGGACCTTACGCTGTTCGTCCCTTTATATCTCAACTCAGCTAGTTCAAATCTCTTCACAGGTTCCTGGGCCCGAAAATCAAACACCTAGGACTCGCGCTCAATGACACCCCACTGCATCTGGGCCTCCTCTCCACGCTGACGCTCCGATATCCCGTGCTGAAAAGCGTAGATATCAACCTACCGCTCTCGGCCTCCACGACCAGGGGCGTCTCGGACGCCATCTGCAGCCTGCGCGCGGTCACCCGGCTCACGGTGAATACCCTCACTACTCCGGCCCTGCTGCACCTATCGGGGCTCCCGAACTTGCGTGTTTTCAATGTCCTGTCCGTGGGCGATGTGCGTGTCCCAGACGCCCTCCCGGACGCGCGGTTCGCGGACCTCGAGCATCTGAGCGTCGGGGCCACCTCGATCTCGCAGTGCGCGGGTCTCGTCCAGTTCTTCTCCGCTGCGCCGCTGTCCACCGCGTTCTTTGCCCTGAACGGTTCGGAACGGTCCCCGGCATCCGCATGGACCGCCTTCGCCGCTGCTATGCACGACCACTGCGTGCACTCCGCGCTCCGCACCGTTTTTGTCTACCATGGCTCGCCTCCTGACGATCCGCCTGTCCCCTCGGCCCCGCCCAGTGGCGCCAGCCTCCGTCCCCTGCTCGCGTTCACCCACCTCGTTTCGCTCATCCTCGAGCCGTTCGATGGCTTCGATCTTGATGAGGCGGTGCTGCACGACATGGCTCACGCGTGGCCCTCCATAGGAAAGCTCGTCCTAGGCGTGAGCGGCCCGGAACAGGACGAAAACCGCGCGCGCATTCCGCTCCGTGCCGTCCTTCCGTTCGCCCTGCACTGTCCCAAGCTGCAGACCCTCGGGGTGGTATTCGATGCTACCGTGCCTCTCGCGGCAGAGGTAGGGGCACCGAAAGGTGGGCATCGCGTGCTGCGCCGACTCCTCGTTGGGCCGTCCGCGATCACGGAGGAGGGTGTCGCTGACGTCGCACGGTTTCTGGCAGGCGTTTTCCCGGATTTAGACAACGTGGTGTGCGCTGAGTGGCACGGGCAGGCGGAGGTGTGGGGGAGGGTCGGGAAGGAGATCGCGCAGTTTTCCGCAGCTCGTGGAGAGTCGGGGATTGAGAGTCTTGTGCACTCGGATTTGGCGTGACCATCTGGCTCCTCGCTGCACATTCCGAACGACAATATTCTTCTCTGCGCAAGGCGCGCAATTTGGCTGCGGATGGCACAGAACACGACGGATCTATCATGGCTCCGTTATCTGTACTACTCGGATTTGGGGGGAATCGTCTGGGAATGATCGATAATTGTTCTTCTTCAATCCAGCCACGAGAGAAACGACGCACAATTCCCGGCCCACGATGTCGAAACACGAAAACATATTCGGCATGTCCACGTGTCACGGTTGGTTCCGCAACGCAAGTTAATGGCAACTGCCAAGCCATAAGTATTTGGAGTGGCAAACATAAATTTCTCCGCGATTTCCTCCAATAGGTGTTCAGGTTACTGGAGGCATTTGAGCCGCCGAGAGAAAGACAAGATCTACAAGTTGGGACGGTTAAAGCATCTCAAGTTGTACCACTCCTCCAATATCATCGGACTTATACACAGATCAAATCGACTGCAAAATACTACGAATAAATAACTAATTTGTCCGCGCGCTGCGGTGCCTGTCCGCCGCCAGCACTTGCAGCGTGGCTGAATCGAAACCCCATCGACTGCAACAAAAATTGAATCTGCCTCGAGCAGATCTTCGCAAGATCAAAGAGACCAGACATCGCGAACACCTCGCAGAGGTATGTACGTCCGGAGGGCTTGGCCTGTGAAATGGAATAAGCATTCATAACGGGCGGGGAGAAGTTAGGGAAGGGCGGGAAGGAAGCGACGTGACTGAAGGCGTAGCGGGAACCGTGGGATAGGAAGGATTGAACACGGTACAGAATGCAGGAAAAACTCAGAGGAAGAAAGAAACACTCACTACGCGTCCTCCTCATCTTTTGGCCCCGCCAATCCCCCTATCCTTCCGTCTACAAGCCCTTGAGCGGCTTCCAGGGCTGCTATCCGCGCATCCTTAGCGGCCAGCTCATCCTCTTGGGCAGCTATCCGTGCGCGCAGGACGTCTTCCACCGTCACCTTCAATCTCAACTATGTAATTGTCGCTCTTGTGAGTGCGTGTAAATGGGTTATTGTCCAGAATACGCACGAGCTCAATCCTCCCCTCGAGTCGGGCTCTTGCGTCGTCAAATTCATCAAGAAGGACCTTGAAATAATTCGGATACTGGTTCACCAGCCCGAGGACGATGGGGAGCATCGAGTTGTGTGCGGCCCCCTGTGTCGAATGACCCTCAAACTTCTTTTCGAGGACGTTGTAAATTGCAAGCGCATAGAAGAAGCAAGAGTGGTTCAGCAGGCTGTACAGCTCATACCTCCTGCTAACCAGTCCTGCCACGGCTAGCACGTCAACAACGCTGGGCGCCCCACGCAAGAAAGTCAGCGTTTTGACCAGGTGCTTGGGCGGGGTGCGGTCTTTCTCTGTCCAGACCCGAAAGGAATCGTCCGCTGATGTTGGGATGCTTGCTGAGGATTGGCCTGACGATGCCGACGAGGAGGGACCCCCATCCCCCTGAGCGAATCGTTCGAACGACATGGTAATCTCTGTGTCGGGATAGGTCGGGTGCCGGAGCTGGCAGATGAGGAGGCTGTGGCCCAAGACGACGCTGCTCCGAACAAAGCTGACAGAGACCAATGTCGCCTCGCAAGCGAGTTTAGTAGTGGAGTAAGGTTCTCCAAGCAGTTTTTCCGATATGTAATGGTCAACTGTGTGTTTGTAGACGCCGCGAGGGAAAAGCTCCCGTAAGGCCTCTGGGATGGTGGTGGGCATGGTGAAGGATTTTTTAATACGTCTCCCCAACCGGGCGAACACGCCGTGCCCTGTGCCCGTGGGTGGCTGACTGTCAAGCTGCATGATGAGGAGTAAGACAAGAGTAAGAGAAGTGGAAGCAGGGGTTGACAAAGAGCCCCTGAAGCCGATCGTAGTTATGTGGCCGCAAGTCTGGAACGAAATCTCCGACAGATTTTCGACATAAACATGTCGTCACACATCGCGGACCCATTACTATCGATCGTGCTCTTATGCAATCGGATGGTCTTGTGCAAGATTTAGGCTTTCCGTATTCACTTCTTGTCTGTCACGAAAAAATGATGGAGCAGCCTTAGAAAATATCTATATTCACTCGAATTTCTATATGATTAATAGGCACATTTTGAGTTCTGTGGAAAATCAACAGTCGGATTTTGAGCGAAATTGATCGCCCGCCAAATTCGGATGTGAAGAATGTTGCATAAGCCCATCCTCTCTCGGCGACTTCCTCACGACCTCAATCGCGCCTCAAAAATTAAGCCACCCTGGGATATTTGACTTTGCATGTCCTCTCAAAACCCGAAGTTGAACAGTTGAAAATTGAATGCGGCCGGGGGCCATCAAAGTGCCATCAAAGGTCTGTTGCAGAAGACCGCGATCGGTTTTGAGGCGGTTCTGACGGTCGGTTCTGTATGACGGGTCGATCCGGACAAAATGATTTGAGCCCAATTTGAGCCACGAAAAACTCGAGAAATCACCAATGATCACCAATGATCACCAATGATTTAGGATGATCACCAGTGGCCACTAGTGATGGCTGGTGATCACTAGTTGTTAGCAAAGGCGAGGCGAGCTTGCGAGCCGGCCTTTGTGTTAGACAAGCGTAGATAAGAAATGAGGATTTCGTCCCCGTTCCGTTCCGTGTGATCGGAAGTATTCCGATCACACTGCCGCTTCACGCATTCTGCCTCCGCATATTCTTTGCTGCTCCAGAATTCTCTTTCCTCGCCTCAAAATCGTCTCGTTAACGCCAAAATCTTTCCCCCACCCGCCCGTCCCTCTGTTTTTGCTTACGCTTGGGTTGCTTTGGGCTCCGTTCGACGTCCCATTGCGGCCCTTGTGTACTGGTTCGGTCGTCCCCGGTCCGTCGCAGGCTGTCTCGGAAATTCCCGCTGCCTTCACACAGCCCCAGAATTTTCCGCGAGCTGCCCGGGACTTCCGAACCCCCCAAACACACTCAACACCGTCGCGCTCGCAGAGCGCCTGCCGTAGCGTTCGAAGAACGCTTGTCGCGAAGTGACATTCTCTTTCAGCCGCATCGCGGCGCCTTCTTGTTTATTCATCCCATCCCGTAATCCGTACACTCGCATCTAGCTTGTGATCCTCATTGGCGAGCGATTTATCATCGGTGACACTCATTAGTGAGCGATCGATTCATTTGTCGGTCATAATCGGTGATGCGCTGATGCGCCTGCACTGCTTTTACTGCCATCACAATATTTAGTCCGAATTGTACACTCAATAAGGCAAGCTCGTTTCGGCACACTTCGGCACGCTGTTTGGCCGCTCTCCGTCTGTGTGGCTTTAGTGGACGACTCTGGGAAATTAATTATGTGTCCAATAGATCCAGGATAGTTGAAATATGTCACTCTGTACCGTAAATTCCAAGTGATATTTGTCGCTTTGACCGATGCGTGTTGGGCACGTGAGAGACTTTGGGACCGAAAAATGTATTGGAAATATCCCGGTCATCGATGATAACCAGCCATCATCGGTGACCATCAAGTTGCGAAGCTTGAATTAAATTAGAATATTGGCCGGATCGGTCATACATAGTTCTGATGGCGATTCTGGATTTTAATAAGCGTGGAAAAACCGTCGAGAACCAGAACCGCCTTCGAAATGCCCAATTGTCTTGAGTAGTCTCGTCGTGAAGATCGGGTAAGAAATTCCCAGAAAGTGTGCGTGGTTTAGCCAAAATTAATCCCTCGACGAGGGGCCCAGCGTCGATTGTCGTTTCTGGATGGCTAAAGGCTAAAGGAAAAAAAGAAGAGAAAAAAAATGGAGGTGAGCCCGAAGGGTGAAAGATGAGAAAGAAACGGAAATGGTTACGACGCTCCGAGGGACGGAGAGCAGGAAGAAAATCTAGATGGTGGCGGGAGAGAGTGCGCTAGCTCGGACTCTCACTTGCGACCCATGGGGTGGAGAGAAGTGTATTGCCAAATATACGGCCACGGTTCCGAGTCAGGATTCTTGTGTAAGCGGTCAAGGATAAGACTCAGGATAAATTAAAAACCCCCCTTTCGGAACGTGCCAGGTTGTAACTACAGTACAGCGGCCTGCATTTGCAAGTCATTTGCAAGTTGAAGTCGTCGCTATGTTTTCAGCCCTAGATGGTATATCTGTTATGTGCAAGAGTGTCGGCTTGGTTGATTTAGTACCTGGAAGAAAGGGAACGAGACTTGTTCCAAAAGAAAGAATGCCATTCGCACCGGGTACATGATTGCACATTCAAGCAGTGATAAACTCCGAGGGAAAATTACGATAACCGAGATATCCGTTCTGGTGTGGCTGTGGACAACGGAGTACGCCAGTTAATTTGAATGATAGAATATGAATATAAAGATGGGGTGAGTGGAGAGGAGCGGCACGCAGATTCATCAATGCCACATCAACGACCACCTTGTGCAGGACTTGTGAACCAACCATTCATATCAGAGCCATTGTGCGGATACCCCACAAAGGTTTGGCAACAATCGACTGGGTCCTTTCGTCAGTCGCGACCATTGAATGAACCAGGACCTGAAAGTCGTCGACTTCTGGAGGGATGGCAGGCAACGTGACAGCGCACTGCCCTGTTTGCCGGCGATTGCGTTCACTGCGCCAGCGGATGCGGTAGAGCTGAGGGATCGAAACGTCAGGTCTGCGGAATATCCGAGAAATGCAACACACCTTTCCTTCGCGAATGGGGATGGTCGTTGTGATGAGGTTCCCTATCGTTGTGACCGGGCCATGCGATAGGAGGCGGGCATCATCGCTCATTAGCCAGACCTCAATTTTAAGATGTCTCAGCACATCGGAAAGCGGAGGGTTTGCCATGGCGAGTGAACGGAGCAAAGGAGTTGGGGTTTTATTCAATTTTGAAACCAATCTATGTGATCCCAAACCTTGATTCATTCGTTTATGGATTACTGTAATGAAAGCGAAGACCCTAGATCTGATCCCTCGACGGACTGCTACCAGTTTCACGGAAGCATTTGAAGATAGTATGGCTACGAAAATGCATTCACACGATCAGAGCCAAATGATGTCGGAATTCGAGGATACCAACGTCCGAGATTGTGGGCGTAGATGGGCAGATGCCAAACGTTTGCAGATACGTAGGCTGATAGGCAAGATATCTGAATTCGGGGAGAGAGAAGGCGCACGAAAATTGGAATGGTACAATCACGGGGTGGAAGAGGGTCCCGAGTACGATGTCGTGTAAAAAAAAAAAAAGCACATGTCACCTGGGTCGGGGATCGCACGCATGTACAAGCTTCGAGGCAGGATCTGATAACCGTATGCCGAAAGCCGAGATCTTGAGAGACAAGAATCTTCGGTCTTCGCCAGAGTTTGTGGCTTTATGTCCTTGGGAATTCTCTCGGAGTCAGGATCTCACCAAGATCTCACCGCGAATTCAACCTCGTGCACGTGATCTGTGGTTGAATCTCCAAATTGACACCGACAGAAACCAGCAGAAGCTCTGCCACACCGACGCATGCCGTAGGAGTCGGAGCGAATATTTACAAAATTGCTACCTATATACTCAAGATTTAAAGATCGAACGGTCAATGAACGGTTGCCCGAGAAAAACGAACGGCAATTGTCTACTATAAATGAATATGTAACAGTATCTCACCTATCACTTTGACCAGTCGTTACTGCGGGCCCTACCCCGAACAATGAATCTATAGTTGTTTGAGCAGTGTTCTGTTCCCGGCTGCCGATATCTTTCTTGAATTTCAGCAAGCGACCCGCTCCAGACATTTTTCTAGGGATCTTGCAAGAAGAACGCGCCAAGCCCGCGAAGCATAGCGGCATCTAGCTTGACCTCGATAGCGGTATAGGCCGTGAACACCGCCGGTGTCGCGCTGTCCAACACGATATCCAAGGAGGCTCTCCAACTGGCAACATCAATCTCGCCCATCCCGGTATTAAACCCTGCGATGAGGTCGGGTGAGTGGGCATTGTACTCCGGGGAGCGCGCAAACTCGTGATACGTGGCGGGGCAGCGTACCGCTGACCTGCGGCGCCCCATCCGCTGACAGTAGCTGCACGCAAGGTTCGGTGGGTCCGCCCCGTACACCTCCGGGCCCACGTAGACCAAGGTGACGGTTTTGAGACGCGGCAAGTAGTGCAGAAGCTCCTCCATTATCGCTTTGCTCGACAACTCCCTCATATCAGCGGCCACGATATGAATGCATAACTTCGGGCGCGTCTGCAGGTCCGGGAGTACGTCTTCTAGAGCATGGAGCAGCGTCATCAGCATGCTGGCGGACTCCGTCGCGAGGAGCTGGACAGCTTGGATGGCATCTGGGTGGGCGCTCTTGAACTGGCGTGCGGTGAGTTTGAGTTCCGATGAGAATTCTGGAAACAACCGCTCGTAGTCGGTCCATCCGGCCAGGCTAGAGGGTGCGAGATACGTCGTCCGCGGTTTCTCGGTGCGAATGACGAGCGCCATCCCTGGGGGGCGCGCCAGTGCATGTGCAATCCTCACAGCCTCGAATGCGGCCATGGTACGGAAGTCCGCGCACTGCATTGTCGTATGTGCGCTGGCATAACGGGCTTTGCATTCCGAGGAGCACCACCATGAAAGTTTGCACTCTTTGCACGCGGTAAAGGCGCGTTTCTCGTCGTGAAAGGGGGTGCGAAAACAGACTTGGCATTTTTTACCGAAGCTGAGGTAAATCAGGGATATGTCTTATCATGTTCATACGCTCTGAGTAGTGAC
The DNA here is from genome assembly GCA_029204335.1 of Mycena vulgaris. Taxonomy (NCBI): domain Eukaryota; kingdom Fungi; phylum Basidiomycota; class Agaricomycetes; order Agaricales; family Mycenaceae; genus Mycena; species Mycena vulgaris. The sequence continues at coordinate 53,519 of JARGYA010000005.1, forward strand.
CAACCTTATAAGCTAGCCCGGGAAGCGCCCGTACGGAGTATCTTCACTCGCATCTCTAAATAAGGCCCATCGGATTTCCTGTGACCGGAGAATTGAATAGGATAATAAGATGTGAAGCACTGGACATACTGCTTCCTGGAGATAGTATTCCAGGCGTAGATTTGGCTCAAGGTGCAAAAGATAGCCCTGTTCCTTGTTCTTGTCATAGTTATTCACCTTTTGAAACTGTTTACACAGCGGTTTGTGTTCCTTCCAGTCCTGGAGTTGACATGTCTCGCCGCAATACCCGACGCGCTTGCATTTCGAGCAGAGGTGGACAGTGACCTGCGACCCAAAGCAGTTAGAGCAAATGAGGTTGGCGACCTGCGTATGCGTGACGGGAATATAGGCTTTGGGTGGCAACCTGGATGCTTTGTTCATCGTCGTCGTTGAAGGAATAAAGGAACAAACAGGAGCAATCAACAGCCATGACGAATCATCCACTTCGAATCAAGGCATTCAAAAAAAGATATAGGGCCGATTTTTTTTTTCAAGGCCACGCTTGCTTCGAATCCTCCAAGCAACTGAAGGGTATCGAAATAATTTTCTCCTGAGACCTGAGGCCTGAGGCCTGAGGCCTGAGGATTTAGCATTTTCAGACGGTTGGTTTGATCAGGGTTAATTTGACTGGTAAAGGCCGCGGGGATATGTTCGATGAGGGACTGCGAAATCCCCAAGTATTCAAAATGATGTATAATTTCCATCTCGTCGAAGAGAGGGTGGCCTCACACGGGAATGAAAAAACATCGGCATGAGAGATAGCCCGAATTCAGACGACGAAAGCTAACTAGCAACGCAATAAATCAATATGACGGAGAGATCGGGGACTAGAGTAAGGTCGTGCGGTTGGCGTGAATCTAGCAGTGGCGGGGAGGCCGAAGCCCGGTCGGCGTACAACGGGTTGACGCGTCGCTGCGTCTCCGCCTCCCTATACAGGTGTCCCCGCAGCGGCTCCCGCCCATTGGCGTTATCACGCTCGGCGTGGACCCGAACCAGTGGCCAGAGAACATCGGCGCCCGAAAAAAAACCTCATTGGAAGGCGTATTGTGGGGTAGCTCATGCGGTGGTCCAGCCGTCAATGTGCGTTCTGTTTCAATCCGCTGCATCTGACTCCGCATAAGCTGCATCTCCGCCGCGATGGTCGCCAGCGCGAGCTCAGCGGTGACCGGCGACGCAGTCGACGACCACTCTGAGCTGAGTTCAGCAGAATTTGCAGGTGGGGCCGGATGGGGACGGTTCTTCTCGGCATTCTTCTCGACGTCGTAGAGGATCAATGGATGTGGTCGCGCGCTGAAGTTGTCCCCCTCTGTGAGGTCGATGACGACGGATTCAGTGCTAGTGTCAAGTCCCAGCTCGCGAGGCGCGTTGCGGTACGATCCGTAGCGGCGGCGGGCGCGCTGGCGGCGGATGACGATGGTGGCAAGGCAAAGAGAGAAGAGGACCAGCGAGCCGAGGACTGCACCGACGATCGCTGCGACTGGGACGTGCGCTCCACCTGGCTGTAGAGCCGAACTTCGCGATTCGGTGGTGGACGGTCCAATATCCGAATGTGTGGAGGATCCTGAGCTAATGGTCGCCCCCGAGGCTACCTATTAGGCGTAAGACTGGGCGTTCTGTGTACGGGCGCGCCAGCTCACCTGTTTGTCTCTGAAACCGTATAAGGTCTTAATCTGCCCGTCGACCGTCAAGTGCTTTAGAGGGACAGCCATCCCCACGGGACCCGTCGTGTTTTATGCCGGGTGTTAGGACAAGAAGTCTTGTGCAGAGGGGATCGACCCACCGGCGATGCCGTCGTGGTCACGGAGGATGCCACGACTTCAATGGTGCGCGTTTTGTCGATGACCGTCGTGGTCGTCCCGGGAGGCTATGCGGGCATATGAGACGCGATTCTAGGGATAGGAGAATCGACATACCCTCGGGGAGAGATGTACGAAGGTGGCTTGACCGGAAACCGTAAGCTTGGATATTGGCCCCGCATTGACCGCCTTGAATTGAAAATCCTGGAAGATGAAGTCGGACAGCGGGCCGGGGTCATTGTTGGTGGACTGTGGTGCAGGGTTGAGCGCGAATACCATCCCTGCGGGAAGTTAGCTCAGCCAACGGCAAAATAGAGTGCGCGCACCGGCGGTACAGTGGTACTCGGGACTCGATTGCCGGTAGAAGAACCAAAGCGCTAATAAAGAGAGTAAGTAGAGCGCCTTGTTGTTGCAGGGATATGGCATACACTGCTGGTCATCTTCAACTACGAAGCTCCAGACGGGGAACCCATTGGTCTGGCCGTCTAGCACCGCTTGGAAGCCCGAGTCAAGCCCACCCTGAACGGGCGCGCAGGGTCTATCAAAAGTGGACTGTGCGACACTGTGATTGCTTGAGCTACAAGGCTCTCAGTGAACGCACTGCGCTGACATCACAAGGCGCACCTGGCAGAGAACCGGAACGTTATCGTTGAGCCGGCGCGCGCGGAGACCGTGTTCGGGCTAAACTTGTGGGAGGCGCCCAGGTCGATGGTATTCACGCCCACCTCCACAATGATCTGCTGCTGTGTAGATCGGTCAGCAAGCTCGAGGGTGTGCGGGGGGCAAGCTGGGACGTACACTCATCTCGAGAAAGAAATAAAAAAGGACAAGAAGTGGTCGCCGCCACAAACTGAAGAAGGAATGGAGTCTGGATATTCACCACCTACTTATTGAATCACAGCCACTGCAGCCCAAAACACAGACTTTGCCAGGGGTTGTTTGGGAGTTGTGTACTTGATAAAGCGGGTAAGGCCGACAAGCGGCACAGCCCGCTACCAATTAATTGTTGGGGCCTTTCAAGCTGGTTTGAGTTTTGTGCAGATGTATACTTCAAATCTTTGCCAAATTTCACCAAAATTCTTTGTGCACAGAGTTCAAGGCCATGCTATATATCAATATTAAATAATGGTGGCCCAACGCTCGCTCGGTCGCCGTCGCGGGCGTCCCGCGACGGCGACCAGCTCACATTGGGCCACGGGAAATTACACTTGACCGTTCAACTCTCTAGCTCGATTTCTGATTGTTCAACATCCTCGCGTAATTTAGGTGCATGAGATTTTTCTTTGAAGCGGCTGCTGAGTTTTCGTTTTCAAAGAGCTGAGTTCTCGTTTTCAAGGAGATGACTCAGCATGTTTACGAGTGCCTCGGCGGCAATTATCGGCATACAGCTCGGCTGGTAAGCCCGAGAATTTTGGCAGAGAGAATAGGCGCTTACGCAGAAAGGCTGACGAAAATGTGATCGTCCGCCAAAATGCACTTTGATGGGGCGCCCTATAAGAACCCGTACCTAAAGGTAGCGGGAATTGCCGAACTGGAGATCAGCCAGCAATAGCATGAAAAAGGACACGGCACAGGACGTGAAAAATGCTCCATTTAGCGGTTGGCGGTATCTCCTGAACTCTTGCAAAATAAGACACTCGCCGTCCAACCCAAGAAAAAGCGCGCTTGAACATCGTTTTTGTTTGCCTCGAGCTCCTGGGGAAATTTGATGGTTCCAGTTGCGTTCCAATTGAACTGTTATGATTCTGAGTCGCCGGTGCGTACAAACAGGATCGCATCGGATATCGCCGACGGATGTTCCTGACTTGCTGTGCCTCGATGTTTATCCAGCCGCATCAATCGTCGAGAAAGAAGGGAAAGCTGTAGCACTAACCTGTGCTGCGGCATTTCCACTTGATTTCCAGCCACGCGCGTGGAAGAGGAGTAGGTATGTTTGAGTACGGGCAACCGCGGCTTGGAATCGTGCGCTGAATAGACTTATACTGACAAGGTCGCCGTGGGGTTTTTTTGGGGGTCGGGTAAAGGTCGTCAAGCTTCAAGTAAAACAATTCATGACGGGCGTCAAACGGGCGTTGACCAGCGGTGCCGAAACTCCCGAGTCGGGAGCCGTGTGCCAAGCCAATAATGTAATTTTGGAGTTGAAGGATTTGGTACGACGAGAGGGGGTGACGCTGAAATAGAAGGCGAGGATGTCCAGAGAGTCATGGTAGAGTGTCTAGAGATCAGAGTCCAGGTAAAACGTCACCATGGCCACCCACGTGGTGGCGGTGCCGCCAGGAACTTTCTTGCAACTTTCTGCGAACGAACGCAGCGAGGGTCCTGCTTCACTATTACAATTTGGCTCCAGCCGCTCAATACTTGTGCACCTTTACAGCCAGACATCGGAGTCGATGTCATTGGCTTCATCGACGACGTCGCTGCGAACCTGATTAAACGCGAGTGTTCCCTACTAGGACCCAAGCTCCGTTCTCACCTGTTTGCTCTCAATCTAGGTTTAGAAATGGGGTGCGTGCTTTCCTAATACTCTGTGTTCATCTCACCCATGTTTTGCAGTTTAGCCTCGTCATTTTGTATTGGTGGTCCGTAGAACCGGACTTGGAAATCAGGAATATAAGGCGATTGGATGATGGCCATTGTTGGCGTGAGTGCGGGGTGCCTAGCGTGTATTATAGAAGGTGCTTTCTTTTTGACGTTGACCAATTTTATTCTAACCTTCGTGACCCCGAATCGGCAATCGCATTTTGCTTGGCCGCCATAGCTGACTGTCTCACCTGCGGCGCATATCGACGAGCTCAGACATCCTTCCCTACCGCTATCCATTTATTACATCTGAGCAGGCGTACTCGAGCCTGACGAAGGACTGCGGAATGAGAAAATCGGCAGATTATTCTCGGAGTCCACGATGTGGGTGCTGCAGTTGCGCTCCGACGATTTCAAATGCTCAGCTTAATCTATGACGTCGGGAGTCAGAGGCAGACGTCGGAAAATTCATCACTCCAGACCACTCCAAGAATGATGTTCTCGTTTACACATTCTGAACGTCAGAACCAGACTCCTGTACATTCCTGACCATATAAAGAAGTACTCATCATCGTCGAGGCCCAGGAATACTTGCCAAAAGATCATTTATCCCGCAATTCTCGCGGTGCTCCGCCTGTCTCAGAGTCAGGGTCTCTGTTAACTGGAGCTAGACTTCACTTTTACCAGGAGCGGGCTCCGAACCACTAATTGCCTGGCCATTGTTTGGCCTCGTCTCGTTTGAGGCCCCGAGTACAAAGAGAGAAAAAGAAGCAGGCACCGGTCGTGCGAGAGTTTTCAATGTCACCCAGCCTGTTGTCCGGTTCGAATTCCACCGGCGACAATTCAACCACATTGTCACGTGACTGCGGTTGAATTCGACTTGAGTCCCACCTCGAGCATATAATTATAAGGTTGAGCTGCCAATAGAATTTTGGGCCGTTAGGATGGGTACCTACTCCATCATCCTTAGAGTGTGGCAAGGAACTGAGACAAAGGAAACAACGACATTTCGAGTAACGAGTTCAACTGCTGAATTCTGGTTCAACCAAACTTCTTCACGAGTCGGGTCACTCGCACGATGCTGCCCACCCTCTTCGAGAGTTTAATTGTTGTAAATCCTGGCAGTACTCAAACAGTACTCCCAAGAAACAAGCCTGGCGATAGTGACTCTAGCGGACAAGTTGCAAGTTGCAAGTTGCTGCATTCGAGGCTCCGAAATGATAGATGGGATCGGTATCCGGGGGCACGACAGGTAGTGGGAGATCAGCAATGACGATCTCTATCGTCCTAGTGACCGTGAAAGCACCGGCCACGGGCGAGCACAACAGCACCGCTTGAATGCGGGACAGAAAAGCGATTGGGTGCAGAATCCAGATGCCTCAGGACTTGGCGCCGTCGAATTTTCGTCGGAATACGCCAATGCGGACTCGAGGGTTGAATTGAGACGCGGTACATGGATGGACGATGAGAGAAGCAGAGGGAAATAGCGTTCGGGAAGTTCAACGTTCAACGCCCGTCCCCGTCGACTCGGACGCAACTCCGCAACCCAACTCCAATTCGGGACGTCTTGACTCTGGCAGTAATCTCCTTTGGGCACATAATAAATTATCTATATCCGAACCGCATGCATTGTGACGACGAAAGCTATTGCAAAAAGAAAAAAAGAAAAAAAAAAGAGCAGCGAAAGAAATCAGTATATGCAAAGGAGAGAGCGGACTAGATAGCGGGCGATTACGGTCGTATTACTATAATGTAGGGCGACTGGCGCTGGCGTGAATCTAGCAGACAGCGCGGGGCGGATCCGGGTGCGAGACGAGTGGAGGGCGGGCGGCCTACGGGAGCGGGTTGACGCGCCGCTGCGTCTCCGCCGCGCCATACAGCTGCCCGAGCAGCGGCTCGTGCCCGTACGAGTTGGGTTTCCCCCCGAGCGTCATCACGCTCGGCGCCGAGCCAAACGAGCGGTCCGAGAACGTCGGCGTCGGCGTCGAGCTCGAGCTCGGCGAGTATTCGGAGCTCGGCGGCGAGCGCGGCAACGGCGGGACGACGCCCCCAGGCGAGGCCGTCCCATTTGAGTGCAGCGACTGCGCGCGCCCCGCGCTGCCCGCGCGGTGGTGGCTCGGGAGGCGGCGGTGCTGCCCCGGCTGCTGCTGCTGCGGGGGCGGCATCTCGGGCACGGATGGGAACGCGTCGAAGATGGCCTTATCGAAGAGCGGCGAGGTGGCGACGGACGAGCCGCCGGAGGACACGGACATCCACGACGCGGGCCGGTTCTCGGGCGCGGTTTTGATGACGGGGAGGAGCGTCGGGGGCGGGGAGGACGCGCTGGGCCCGAGGGAGAGGTGCGGCGGGCGTTGTGGGTTGCTCTTGGCCTTTGGCTGCGGCTCGGCGAGCGGCGCGTGGAACGGGACCCCGACCGGTGTGATGCTCGAGGGCGAGTCGGAGGGGCTGTGTCCCTGTCCAAACGACCCCGTCCGAATCCTTGGTACGAAGAACGACGTCGGCTCGAGCTTCAGCACGGGCGGAGACGGCATCGGCGGTGGCGTCGGCAACGCTGTAGACCCAAACCAATCCATCAGCCACACGACAGAGAGAGCGGCGAGGAAAACACACCTTCGGGCGAGCTCACCATGCTCGTATTCGACTTTGACCGCGAGCGGTGCCACATCTTGCCCGCCAGCGACGCCGCGCCGCGCCCGATGCTCCTCACGCTCTTCTTCGGCGCCAGCGTCGGCCACGGGACGCCCGCTCCCTCCCCTCCTTGCCCATGTCCAGAACCAGAACCAGGCCCAGACCTAGCGTGCTGGACGTCATCCGGCGGCGTCGCCAGCCCCATCGAATCCTCGCTCGACATCTCCGACGACGTCGACACACTCCCGCGCCCCCCACCCCCGCCCAGCGCGCGCGACGTGCTCGCCAGCCTCCGCAAACTCGCAAAATACCGCTGCCCCCCCGCGAACCCAGGCGACTTCGGCGGCGGCGTCGGCGGGACGTCCGAGATCCCCGACGGCGCGGGCGACGGCGGCACGTCCACGGCGGCGCCGGCACTCTGCAGCGCGAGGAGATTCCCCATCGACGACGAGGCGACGGGGCGCGCCCCGTCCTCGCGCTGGCGCACGCGGCGGTCCGAGCGGCTGCGCGTCAGCGGGTTGCGGAACGACGGCTGCCGCGGGAGGAGCGGCTGGCCCTGGGCCTCGCCTTCCGGGATAGCGGGCACTTCCGGGATAGCGGGCACGGGCGGCGGCGGCGGCGCGCGCGTGGGTGCGGTGGGCGCGGGTGCGGCGGTGGCGGCGGCGGCGGGCGGGGGACGCATGGTCATGCGGCGCAGCGCCTCGCCCGGCAGCTCCCCGCGCTCCAGCCGGCGCTCGAGCGCCGCGGCCTCCGCAAGCAGCTCCTCCAGCTCCCCGCCCCCAGCATACCCCGGGCTCATCGGCATCGGCGGCAGCCGCTTGTCCGCCCACTCGTCGTGTGCGTGCCTCTCTCCCCCTCTCTCCCTTTCCCTTTCCATCTCCCGCGCCCACCCATCGCGCTCCCCCTCCCCCTCCCGCACGCGCCCATGCACCACCGCCGAGAACGACCGCGACGCCCCAGCGCCGCCGCCGAACGACACCGTCCCGAACTCGTCCGCCCCATACGCATACAGCGCGTCTTCGGGGTCCGGCGCGGGCGGGACGTACATTGTGTGCGGCCGCGGCGCCGTGCTGTACGCGTGCCGCCGCGGCGGCGTGCTCGGGGCCGGGGCCGGGGCGGGGAGCCCGCGGCGGTGGCGCGCGTGTGCCGGCGGAGTTGTCGGCGCTGCTTCTGCCTCCACTACTGCTTCCGCCTCCACCCCCTCGCGCCCGAGCTCGCTGCGCCCAGGCCCCGGCACAAGAACGCGCCCCACGCCCACGCCCACGACCCCAACCCCAGCGAGCACGGGCACGCGGTGCGCGAGCGCGACGTGGCTCGGCGAGCCGCTGTCGGCCGTGAGCGTGCTCAGCGGGCGCAGCGAGAGCGTCTGCGCGTGCATCGAGGAGAGCGAGTCGCGGTTGGAGAGGGAGAGGAGGGAGTCGCGCGGGGAGGGCGCGAGGGAGTCGCGGTTGGAGAGGGACGGCGCCATGGAGTCGCGGTTGGAGTTGGAGGCCGCGAAGGAGAGGAGCGAATCGCGCTGGGACGGTGCCACCAGCGAATCGCGCTGGGACGCCGCCGCCAACTCATCGCGCACGCCGCCGTCCCGCGCGGGGCTGGCCGGGGCGCTGAGCGACGGCGCGGCGGGGCTCGGCGGCTCCCCATCTCCACCAAAATACTGCCCCCTTCCAACCCCCCCGCCCACGGTAGGCGTCCGCGGGTCCATCGGGGTCGGCGGGTCCCCTTCCCCCCCCTCCTCCAGTCCATCCGTCGCCTGCTCCGCGACGCGCGTAGCAGCGCGCCACCCGTCCTCCGCTTCCTCCCCGTCTCTATCATCCCCATCTCCTTCCTCGCGCTCTCCATCCTGCTCCCGATCCGCAAGGGAACCACGGTCACCCCCAGAGGCCTCTCCCTCTCTCTCGCGCGACGCAACCGACCCCTCGCGCGAATGCAAACTGGGCGTGTACCCGCGCTCCGTGTACCCCGACATGCGGTACGGCGACGCGCCCGCCAGCGCGCGCGCCTCCTCCTCCTCCTCCTGTTCCTGCCCTTCCTCTTCTACCCCGTTCCCTCCCCGCATCTCGCCGCTCGCCCGAGACTGAGACGCCGAAGATGCAGACGCGACCGAATCCCTTGTCCGCGCCCCCGCCGACATCGAAGACGCGACAGAAAACCTTGCATCCCACCGGGGGGACTCGGCGATGGTGGAGAGGTGCGCGCGGAAGGCGTGCGAGGCGAGCGAGTTGGGGAGCGGGTCTGGGTCCGGGTCCGAGTCGGGGGAGGGAGAGGGGGAGTCGAGGTCTGGTTCCAGCTCTCCCGAGTCTTCCGCTGCCGTTTCCGGGTCGGGCGTGTCTTGCGGGGAGGCGGGGTCGGGGTCGGAGGGTGCATTGGCATTGGGGTCAGGGTGGGAGGAGTCGAGGAGGGGGTATTCGAGGGTGGAGGCGTCGGAGTGGGCCGGGGGAGAGGGCGGGTATTCGGGGTCGGGGTCGGCGAGAGCGGTGAGGCGGGCGCCGGGCGTGGTGGCGGAGTGATTTGACGAGGCGGGGTCTTCCGAGGAGGCGGGGTCGGAGTGGTTGGAAGAGACGAGACCTTTGGGGTCAATGGCGTCCCCGTCGGGCGCGGGATGCAGCTCGGCATCGGCGTCGATATCGAGCTCCCCGCCGTCCGCCTCCGCATCGATCTGTACCCATCCACACGTTAACTCGTTGCTCGCACATACACAAAAGAAAGAGAAATGAAAGAGGGAGGGACGTACGGGCGGTGCGTCGTCGGGTATCGGTATCGGTTCGGGCTCCTCCTCCACTGCATTAACGTCTTGCTCCTCCTCCTGCTCCTCGGGCGCCGCCGCGGGATGCAGCTCACCGTCGTCCACCTGCGCATCGATCTGTACCTGTATTTACATCCACACGTTAGTTAGTCGATCTCACGGGTAAAGAGAAACGAAAGAAAGAGGGAGGGGACGTACGGGCGGTGCGTCCTCGGGTATCGGTATCCGTATCGCATCCGCGTCCTCCGGTTCCAATATCAATGTATTCAGCTCCTCGGGCTCGTCCACCAGTCCCTCGCCATCGTCAGCATCACCGTCCGGCCGCAGCGGCGAGTACAACCCGGGCGAATACGGCGCGAGCGGCGACAGAGGCGGCGAGAGCATCGCGCCCGAGCTTGAGCCGCCGGTGTACTGCGGCAGGAGGCGCGGGGAGCCGCCTGTGTATTGCGGGGTCAGCCCGCCGGTGTACTGCGGTGTCAGCCCTCCTGTATGCTGCGGCGTGAGCCCGCCCCCGGTGTGCTGCGGCGTGAGACCGCCGGTGAACTGGGGCTGCAGCCACAGCGCGCTCTTGCGGCGCTCCTGCCTCACGTCCGCCTCGGCCTTGCGCGCGATGTCGAGCGCGGTGTGGAACGCCGTCGCGCGCGCTTGGACGGTCGGCTTCTGCTGTGGGTGCGGGTGCGGGTGTAGGTCGGGGTGCGGTGCGCGGGCGCGGAAGAGGGCGGCGTCGTCGAGGTCGGCGTCGTCTGCGAACGGGGACGTTGGGCGAGCGAGGGAGGCGGAGGGGATGCGCGCGGGCTGCATGCGGTTGCCGTACAGCTCTGTGCGGCGCTTGGGCGCGCTCTCGGGTGGTGCACCGAGGCCGAAGCTACAACTAGTTAGTTTGCATGCATTGAGAGAGAAGGAGAACTGACGAGCCGCGGGGGACAGGAACACCGCCCTTGCTCTCGAATTGCGCGATTTTTGCGCGGAGGGCGGCGGGGGCGGGTCCGTTCTGGGGGAGGCCATGGTTTGCGCCACCCTGCTGCACGACTGCCCGCTCTCGCTCCCGCTCCTGCAACGCCGCAATCCGTTCCTTGAGACTCCTGGATGGCTAGTCAGCTTATGGCCTTGAAGGGTGAGCACAACGCACATCGAGGGCCGCGTAGAGGACGATTAGGGCTGCACCAAGCTTCTGAAGCAAATCATGCAGTGGCTGGCAGGCATCTGATCGGACTGATCCTAACTAAGCAACCGTCCTAAAATGCCTCCGCGTCCCTGCTTCATATATCTGCTAACTCCAATACCACCCCGCAACCCAATTGTTCTTTGCACTCAAGAAAAATTGGGGTGCGCTGGTATCGGGACGGGATCACCCGACGTCGCCGCCCATCAGCCTGCTGCCATCAGCTTCGACGTTGGGCGCGCGACTTCAAGCCTCCGATGTGAACGCACATCATCGCCCGCTCTCGCTACGTCTCCAACTCAACCTCGGGGCGCTTTGGACTCGGACTGAAGTAGTACACCTCGTGGCGGTGGCTCCGATGCGGGCTGATGGAAGCATGGATCCGCGTAATCGCCCAATTGGGACGCGTTCAACCGACAAGCCCTTGTTCTGCTCTCTAATACTGTACGTCCCTGCATAGTGAAGCAACGGCTGCAGAACCGTGACATTCCCGTTGGCCTTTTTTTAGGCGACAGATGGGACCGTGGCCGTGACCGTTGCAAATTTGGCAACCATGAGGTACCTTTTCAACCATCATTACCCTGCTGAATTGAGTTTGAATGAAATTAAATGAATCTTCGCAGCTCATCGGACCTTAGCTGAGATTTTTTAGGGTTTTTTCCCCCATCTATGTCACGGTAATTTTGAGGCAACGGCCACCGTGATCGTTGCTTCAATACAGGGACGTACAGTACACGCAATGGCTTTTTTTTCCAGTTTTTGATTCGACTCCCTTCCCTCATATGACCAAATACCATTCGACAACCCAGTGAGCCTAGACTACATCCACCTTGTTCTCCGATATCTCGGCGATCCTCAACCCTCGGCGTGCCAGGTCGCCACACCAGCAAGTAATCTGGCACTGTGATTTTATTTCGGTTCAATGTCAAGTAATCGATAGATCTAGACGTGTACCTTCTGGACCATCTTGATAGGGAAGAGGGATCATCAAAAATCCAAGTCGATTAAACATTTCTCTCGCTGCCATTCCGTTGACGGTAATTTGGAGAAAAATACTGCGCAGGTTCACTCTACGAACGGCTGGCCATGGCGGGGATCTGTCTGTACAACAATGGTGCTTATCTGACTATTCGCGGTCATCAACCAGGACAGAACACACAATCTCGCCGGTGGTACGTGAGTCCTGGACACGTACATCCCTCTCCGAGTCGCTGAGGAGGATTGGCACATCGACCATCGGCTTCGGTGCTTTGTGCTGAAAATCGGCACATCTTGTACAGAACCCGCGACGCCTACATCGGAAGCTCGGTGTCAGAGGGAAGAACCAGTGAGAGATTAGAAAACAAATATAACGCTGCCCGGTGTTGAACCTGTAGCATGATGTAGATGTGAACACATCCTCGCCTCGCGTCAACATCGGGATACTTATCGATGAGCTTCAGCATATGCGTCCCTTCCCCTATGAGCGTGGGAAACAAAAGTCACCGCCACGCTGCCTTCCGCTAAGTCGCCCTCCGCCAAGTCTCCTGCCCGGAGCCAGGACCTCTCAACTATATACCTGTGGGCTCACGCACAGACCTCGAGGGGTAAATAGAGCACGCCGGGGGCTCTCCCGGTCACGAGAAAAATGGCAGGTTTTTCGTGCTCGGGATGCCCTGTGGTGGGGGGTTTAGTGCTACTGAGTTTACAAGGTATTTCTACGTGTTCGACGCGTCCCGGAGCATTCCGGCACGTCCCGGCGCGTCTCAAGGCGCCCGAATCACGTCCCGACGCGTCTCCAAGTCCCCCCGCTCGCTCCCCAAGTGCGCCCGCCCCGCGCTCGCGCCTGTGGCCAAGAGAATTCGGTTTTTTTTGGCCTCGTTATCGATTTTTGCACCCCGCTCAACGCGCCCGCGACGGAGAAAAATCTGGATTTTTCAAACCTGAAAAACACGTCAGAATGGGGTTTAAACCAAGGGGAGGACATGCACCTGAAATCTGTTGCGCTGACTCCAACTCTATGTGGCGGGCATAACACGCGCCCGCGGCGAAGAAAAATTGGGTTTGCAGCGGTGAAAAAAAAAAACACTTCAGAGTCAGATTCAAATGGAGAGAGGATACGGGCCTGCGGCCGAGAAAAATTTGCCTCCAGATATCCACGAGAACGCGTCTGTTCAATACACGGCAGCTACGAAGTAAATGAGTTGAAATTAGCATCGTGTCGGGGGACGCACCGCGAACTGGGCGCGTAACCCCGTTTTCGCGGGACCTCCGAAATTCGAGTTGGAAAACGTCGGGGGAGCATGCGCGCGGCGGGGTTGAGGCTAAGACACGTAGAAAAAGAGGTTAGCGTCGGGAGGCACTAAGAAGTGTATTGGAACACACCTTTCGTGCGACGCGTGACCCCGCTCGCGGGAACGCGAGAAGTAGTATTAAAATATCGGGGGCGCGCCGCCGGGATCCGGCTCGATCACCGCAAACTGGGCGCGCAACCCTGCTCGCGGGAACACCAAAATGAAAATATCGCCGCACGGCGCGTCGATGGCGCGGCCCGGGAGACAGCGCTCGCGGGAAGCCCAAAGCAAAGTGTCGAGGGCGGGTGTGAACACGATCTGAAAGTGAAGTATGTCAGCGATGAGAAAAAATGACACGGGAAGGTACACATACCTTGGTTGCGGGGACGCGAAATCCAGAATTTAAATGTCGGGTGCTGATGGCGCAATGGCGGCGGGTGTGAAAGCGAACTGAACACGAGAGGTAAGCAACGAGATAAATATAATGCGGGAAGGGACGTACGTGGACCGTCGCTCGCGGGGACTGTAAATCCAAAATTCAAGTGTCGGGGCACGCGGCGGCGCGATGATGGCGCTCGCGGGGACTTGAAATCCAAAATTTGAAAATTGAGGGCGTGCTTCGATAGCGCGAACGCAAACTGGAAGCAAGGTGAGGATGAGACAAACAGGACGAGGGCGAACTTACGCATACCGCGAGAACACCAAATCCATAATAAAAAGATCGCCGCGCCCAAATCCAAAATTAAAATGCCGGGGCGGTGGCGGCGGCGGCGCTGGCGCATTGGAAGCGGTTGCGAATTAAAGTGTTGAGGGGTGGTAATGGCCCGGCGGCGTTAGAGTCGGTCGCGGGAAGTTCAAATCCAAAATTTGAATGCCAGGGCGGCGGCGCGACGGAGCGCGAACTGAAAGGTACGGGTTAATAATTTAAGTATACATGCCGCGCGGAAGAACATACGCGCTTGCGGGAACGCAAAATCCAAAATTTAAATATTGGGGCATTGGCCCGTCGAGGCGCTCGCAAATATATAGTTAAAGGTCGGAGGCGTTGGCGCGTCCCGACGCGTCGAAGGTGTTCGCGGGAAGCTCAAATATGTAATTTGACCTTGCGGCGCGATGAAGCAGCGCGGAGGCGTTCTGAGACCATGTAAGACACACGCCGTAGGAGATTTAATTAAACATACCAAATGCGCGGCACAGCGGTGGCGGGAACGTCAAAAATGTAATAAGTAATGCTTGATACGCATCGCGACACGTCGACCACGTCATGCGGGACCGCGTCGGGGACGGGACACGATTCTATGGGAGGGGGTTGAGTTGGATATCCCTGGGCAAAGGTTGAACAAAGTAGCTTACCAAGGATGCGTACACTACTTTGCGGGAACTCCGAATATGCAAAAAAAGTCCGAGGGTGGCGCTACGCGCCGACGACACGTGGAGGTTGCTGGGACGTGTCTTGGGGCTCGCGGGAGGCTCGGGAATCGAATATAAATTGAGGGCGGTGCTACACGTCGCCGCCGGGCACTATTAAGGCCGCGCACGACTTTATGGGGAGTATGTTGAGTTGGGGTTGGGTACAGCGAATGCGACATACCGAGACGCGTCCTGTGGTCCGCAGGACCTCCAAAAATGTAAAAATAAACCCGGGGGCGGCGCTTCACGCCGCCGACGCGTCGGGTTCGTGGGAAGGTTGTAGATCGAATAAAAATCGGAGGTGTTCTGAGACCCATGTAAGACACATGCCAGCAGGAGATTTGATTAAACATACCAAATATGTGTTGCAGCGGTGGCGGGAACGCAATAAGGAATCGCCTCTCATGCACTTGATATACATCACGATGCGTTGACCACGTCACGGGAAGGTTGCGGGCCGCATCGGGGGCGGGACGCAATTCTATGGGAAGGGGTTGAGTTAGATATCCCTGGGCAAAGGTTGAACAAAGTAGCTTACCAAGGACGCATACACTACTTTGCGGGAACTCCGAATATGCAAAAAAAAGTCCGAGGGCGGCGCTACGAGCCGACGACGCGTGGAGGTTGCTGGGACGTGTCTTGGGGCTCGCGGGAGGCTCGGGAATCGACTATAAATTGAGGGCGGCGCTACGCGTTGCTGCCGAGCGCTATTGAAGGCCGTGCACGACTTTATGGGAAGGATATTGAATTATCGCGATGCATCGGCCGCATCACGGGAGGGTTGCGGGGCCGCGTCGGGAGCGGGACACATTTCTATGGGAGGGGTTTAGTTAGATATCCCTGAGCAAAGATTGATAAAAGTAGCTCACCAAGAACGCGTACACTACTTCTCGGGGACTTCAAAAATCCAATAAAAACCTCGGGGGCAGCGCTACGCGCCGCCGTCACGTGGGGGCGCGTCGTTGGGCTGGCACGATGCTCAAAAAATACAAGGCACCAGTGCAGCACGCCGCCGTCGCGCAGGATTGAAGTCTGGGCGTGATTCTATGGGGAGTATGTTGACATTGTGGAGTTGGAGTTGGGACAGGGTATAACATACCGAGACGTGTCATGTTGTCCGCGGGAACTCCAGAAATGTAAACATTAAATTCGGGGGCGGTGCGACATGTCGGGCACGTGCCGGGGTTTGCGGGAAGGTTGTAGCTCGAATAAACATCGCGGCCGGTGTGCATGCAGTTGAATGCTAGATGGGGTACGATGAGTGGGGACGCTGGAGGGTGTACAGTGAATGCAATATACCAAAACACGTTGGGCGGTCCACGGGACCTCCGAAAATATAATTAAAGTTTAGAGGCGGCGCTGCGGCGCCGCCAACGCGTGAGGAGTGCGACGGACGTGTCCTGATTCACAGGATATAAATTGAAGACAGCGCTGCGCGCCGCGGGACTACCAAAAAATGTGAAAATAAATTCTGGGGCAGTTGCACCGTCGATGCGTGAGGGTTGTGGCGGACATGTCTTGGGGTTCGCGGGAAGCTGAACGGAGATGGAGGACAGCGCTGCACGCTGCCGCCTCGCCGCCTCAAAGCAGGGCGCGATTCTATGAATATGTTTAGTTGAGGGCTCTGCATGGGGTACAATGAAGGCAACTTACTGAATACGTGTCGAGTGGTCCGCGGGACCTCCGAAAAAGCAATAAAAATTTGGGGTGGTGCCGACATGCGTGGATAATGCACGCGCTGCTCGCAGAAATGGCGAACATACACCGGTTTTGAACTGCAATTATTTGTGAGCAAAAATGAAGAATCACGCGCGCGGTGAAAGTTTACCAGCGGTCCGGTGCCAGCGACTCGGTGCTAGAGCCGGCGGTGTGGCGCGTCGAGGTCGCCGGTGTGATGGTGAGCTGAATCAAACTTGCCGCCGGTAGGATTGATGGATGTTCCCGGCGGATTCCGCCGGTTCGGCGTCGTGACAGGGTAGATGAACCAGTTCAACGGCCTGAAAGGGAAGTTGAGGTAAGTTGGGGGAAAAATTACATGTCGCGCAACGTTGACTTACGATGAACGCGAGTTGAACACGCAGTTGAATACGATGATGTGTGTTCTTCACGTTTGAACTTTGTGGTGTGGTGGAAGCTCCAGGGAGGTGTCGGTGGTGAAAGGCTGGAGTTCTGGGGTGCGCGCGGCAAAGAGAACGAGGTGGAGCAGGAAGGTGGTGGTGGTGGTATAAGACAAGAGTCTACATGTACTTGTTTGGTTCCTCGGCAAACATTTTACATGAACAAAACATTCAACAAAGGTTATTAGTGATCCTCCGCTGCAACTCCACCTCCGCTCCCGATGGTTACCACTGATGCACCGCCTGCACGTAGCGATGACTCGCTCCGTTTTATTTCCCGCCACCGCCACCCTCACTTCCCATACACCGATCCCTGCCCATCTAATTCTAGGCAACACCAACCCTACTTCCTCCTTTAGACTCCCCGCAGCTTCAGCAATTGAGCAAGTGCACATTGTGCATCTGGCCATGTGCAGATGTTTTTTTACTCCACACATCGAAAACTGGCTGCTGTCTCCTCCTGATCTCAAGTTATCTCTTCGAGATTCAAATGCTCTGGATTTTTTGACCATGCTCCGAGAATTATCCCATGGCTTAGTGTAGCACCAGCACACGATACTGCATTGCTAATATGATTTAATTCAATGTGGTCTCTCGTGTGAATCGGCCGGACGACGAACCAAATAAATGAACCTAATCAAGCTCAACCGAATCTTATCAGAATTGAACCGCTGAGATTGGATCATAGAAGTGCGTAATAGTGCCAATAGCATTAGTTGTTGCCCGCAATTGATGTTCTCGAGCGCGGCTCGGGACAAGTGAGGTCCGCACCTCAAACAGTCAGCAGGAAATCAAAATAGATCAATCCATTTCCGCAATGCTCAGCATGCCAAACCCAGTTATTTAATTTCAGATTCATGAGTGCACAGCGCCGCGTCGACTATTGAACTGGGTTTGAACAAGGGCATCTGAACCCTGAGCTCAGGAACTTTCAATTTTGGCATGTTGAATTGGGATGTTGAGGTGTGTATGCAAAGCTTCAAGCATTCGTTAGCGGAGGAAGCGACGGGGATGTTAAGATGTTATTATTATAGAGGTGTGGAGTCGGAGCCAACGTAAGGCCGCAAGTCCCCGGACTTGGACCGAAATAGATTTGCACCCGCATGAAGTCGGCATGAGCCCGAGTGCAAATTTGAGGCCAAAATATTGCAATAGAGGGCTCAGAGGTATGTGCACCGGCCCGCCGCGGCAGCGTGGAAAGGCGGGAAGGGGCGGAACTTTTTTTCAGATAATTCGCCTCTCCTTTAGACTCCCCGCAGCTTCGGCAATTCAGCAAGCACACATTGTGCATCTGACCATGTGCAGATGTTGCTTTACTCCATGCATCGAAAACTGGCCGCTGTCTCAATAGCCACCTCCTGATCTCAAATTATCTCTTCAAGGTTCAAATGCTCTGGATTTTTTGGCCATGCTCCGAGAATTATCCCATGACTATGTGTAGCACCAGCGCAGGATACTATATTGCTAATACAATTCGATTCAATGTGCTCTCTGGGGTGAATTGGCGAGCTGACAAAGTAAATAAATGAACTTAATCGAGGTCAACCGAATCTTATCAGAATTGAACCTCTGAGATTGGATCATAGAAGTTCGTAATAGTGCCGATAGCATTAGTTGTTGCCAGCAATTGATATTCTCGAGCGCGGCTCGGGACGAGTGAGGTCCGCACCTCAAACTGTCAGCGGGAAATAAAAATGGATCAATCCATTTCCGCAATGCTCAGCATGGCAAACCCAGTTTAATCTGATTCAAATCAAGCTGCTGTCTTATATGAATTGGCGGGACGAGGAAGCAAATAAATGAGCCCAATCAAGGCCAACCGAACCTTATCAGAATTGAACTGCTGAGATTGGATCGTAGAAGCACAAGATAGCGCAGATAACATTAGGATTTGCGCGGGATTAACATTCCCGAGCGCGGCTCGAGACAAGTGAGGTCTACTCAAGGAGACTAAAATAGATTGATACATTCAGCAATCCTATGTCAATGCAGCGGGAAAACCCAGTTAATTAGTTTCATAATTAGTGCAATTGGTGCCAGCTTCGTGAGTGCGCAGCGCCGCGTTGAATATTGAACAAGATTTGAACCGGGCTTGAGCAGTTTCACCCTGAGCTCAGGGACTTTTAATGTTGGGATGTTGAATTGGGATGTTGAGGTGTGTGCGAGAGGCTTCAAGTCATCATGATCCGTTGGCGAAGGAAACGACGGCGACGTTAAGATGTTGTCATTGTAGACGGAGCTGACGTAAGGCCGCAAGTCCCGGACTTGGACCAAAATAGATTTGGACTCGCCGCATGAAGCCTGAGTGCAAATTTGAGGCAAAAATCCTGCAATACATGGCTCAGAGGCACGTGTAACGGCCTGCCGCGGCAGCGTGTGAAGGCGGGAGGCGGGCGGGATTTTTTTTTCAGATGATTCGCCTCATTCCGAGGCCGTGCTTCATCGCCACCTGTCAATGGAATGATCGGGCCGCACTCAACGCCGCCTAATTGGGATCCCGTCTCTTGCGCACGACCACAACGTCGACCTTTTTACTGCTCGCCATCCGCGACCTCTGGGAACTCAAAAATTCTCACACCCATGCTTGGGTGGTCTATGTTTACTTCTTTCCTTTCATATCCACGCTCCACTGCCTTGGATCGCAGCAAAGGCAAGCATGGCGGAAACTCGACATCCAGTTGTATGTTGACTTCGAAGCGCCAGTAAGCTTCACTTACATACTCCATCAGCTCCCTTGACAACTCCGCAGTGCCTCCGCTCCTCCCAGCTCGCTGGAATCATCCAGGGAGACGGGGAACTCAAAAAATGAACACAAACCGCATATTCGAGCTTCCGCGTGAACAGCGGTTAGCGGACCCTTGATGGAGGCGTTTCCCGTGGTTGATTGATGTGGGATTAGAGCGGAAAGCTTCGGTGCGTGGCCAGTTCGCCGTCTTTGACTAGGAACTAACTATACTTCCACCTACAGTGTCAACCTCGCTGGGCATGGCATATCCGGTCCACGGCCTATATACTTCGCAACCACCCTTTCCCCAACCTTTAAAATTATCCTGGCTCAAAAAATTCGCACCAAGTCGCCGCAAAACTCGCAAACAATGTATGGTTCGTTTTCAGGAACACCCGAAATGCTCGCCACCAATCTAATTTCAGCCGGCCCCGGCCGCCAACTCGACCTCATGTTCGACTTAGTTTGCGCATCTTACTCGTACAGCCGCTTGCTCATTCGGCGGCGATTGGTTCAACAAGGGTGGATTCAGGGTTCAGATGCAATTTCGCTATTGGAGGTTCCCGGGCGGTTGCGTGTTGCGTGGTAACCTTCTATTCCACTTCCATCTTATGTTTGATTCAGGGAACGTAGCCGAACCGAGCTCTTGGGTCCCCGTTCGCCTATAAGAACCTGTGCACATTCCACCTCTCCTTCACTCAACCACCCACTACCCACTTCACCTTTCCTCCCTCACCTGGTTGCTACCCCCCCCACACCTCCCTCTCATGCTCCCAATCGCTTTGGTGTGCTTGCGCACGATTGTCGTTGCGGGAAACGAGCTCGCCGTCGTTGAGCCATTCAACTTCGGCAGCTTGTTGGAGGCCGTGTTGAGTCTCGGCGTCGACGGGAGCATCGGATTCGTATAGGTGAGTGCTCTATCTACTACTCGTCTCTCTCTCATGTGTTTCAGAACCCCCGCTTGCTGTTGCGCACACACGCCGCAACTCTCTCCCCGACGCCCCACGCCCGCCCTGTCACGCCGCGAGCCAGTTTGAACCCGCGCCCTCAACCCCGACGGCTCTCGCCCCAGCGCCCGCACCCGCCCCGCCCCGCTCCGCCCCGCCCCGACACCGCCGCACTGCGCTCGCTGCGCCCGACGGCACCCCCACAAGCGAGCGATGAGCGGGAATTCGGTGCACTTGCACAGGTGTCTCCCGCACCTAACATCTCCCGCTCTTAGCTTTCCTCTTATCAGTACCCCGCCCGCTGGTTCCCATGGCGCCGCCGCTCCCGACCCGGTACCGACGCGCCCGACGCGATACCGACGCGCCCGACGCGATACCGACGCGCCCGACGCGATACCGACGCGCCCGACGCACCAGCGCCACTCCTGCCGTGATCCCGACGCTCCCAATTGCGCCTAACGGACCTCCGACGTCCCGAGCACCGACTCCGCCGCTGGAGTTGATTGAATTTTTGGCGGCTGAATTTTCGGTGGATTTTGGTTGAAACTACTTACGGTGCGCGCACATCTTTGCTGGTCTTATTACTTTGAACTGACTTTGGTTACTTTTCTAGTCTCCGAGCTATCTTGTTTCGGATTCAGTTGCTGCAGAAATTTCATTACCCGCGACGTAAGTGTTGAGCCAATGTTCTTACCTCCGGGCTAATTTTTGTTACAGGGCTTCCTATTCGTAGCAAGACTTTCTCGCAATTATCACCACACAGGCGTTAAAACCTACTGTGAGTCATTTTGTAACGACCCCTACTATTTGGACCATGCAACGTAGGACGGCGCTGTCAAGACTTGTACCTCACTGTGCGTTTCATTTTTTCCTTACTTTGATTGATTCTGACGTTGAAATTCCAGAGGTTTTCAACTAAAATCATAGCGCAACGGTATTGCAGTGTGAATCCAACAGTATACGTCCATTTCTCACTAACCTGTGCTTAGGATTAACACTCAAGCTCGAGACCACACCGCGACCCGCCCCGCCATGACCATTTTCAAGTTGTTCAACATTACTTCTCAAATGCTGGCGGTCTTGACTGTAGTCCCAATTCTTCGTGCATCTCCGACTCGTGCAAGGTATGACCTTGGAATCGTGTTCTATTCATCGAAGGTACGTCAATTCAATCTGATATCTCACTTGGTTCAACTACTGATTGCGCTGTTACTAGTTGACTTTGATTCAAGCCCAAGACTTGTGTAGTTCATATTTATACCTCAACGGTGCGTTCTATCTCATATAAACGATGCTAATACTGACTCAGTATGACTCTCCAGTCGAGACTTTGCGCGCTCTATTTTGGGGTTCTCGGGCATCTCGGGCAAGCGTTACCAAGTGCCAACGCTTCACGGTGGGCCTTCAGTACTATATTCCACTTCGATTCACCCACTAATGCGTTCCTTAGGATGCTAGTCCCCACTCAACAAGTCCCTGCATGGAGTTCAAGTAAGTTTTCAAATCCTTTTCGGCGTTACTCATCTTGACCTCGACTTTGACCCTAGACTTGCTGCTCGACGCGAGGTGGCTCTGGGTTGCGCGCACGACTACCATACCATCTAGCTACGGCGTAAGAGTGTCGATTTTGATCCAGCCTGAGGACTCGGTACTAACCTTCCAATCTTCAGCACAACTTGTCAGCGCGCGGTCAAATCCAAACAATTCTCTGGTCCAAGGCCCTCGAAGGTAAGTCCGTTTACTGTTCTATTGTACTATTACTGACGCATATTGACAGTTCTAATACTCTCAAGGCTCCAGAACTGACAGAATTCGTCAAACTGACCAAAGTAGCCAAAATGCCGACTCGACCTGGTGAGTCCTCACTCCAATATTTAGTCCCAATTATTATACTAACCTCTGCTGGCACTCCAGACACGACTCTCCAGCGTTTCATATGCATGAAAAGCGGTCAGTATTCCGCCGTTATGCCGATATATTCCTAAACTGAGTGCTTTTGACATACAGGACTATTTTGTACTCAGGACGAGTCAAGTCCTTCAGTGGCTCTCAATGCTACTCGAAGCCAATGCATACGAACCCGAGAAACTAGGCCCCGATGTCTGCAGCGCTCCACCGGGTAATCTTGCCGTAGTTGCGGCGCTTTTGCGATTCGCTGATTATTTGACACAGACCATTATTTCATGCTCAAGACAGATCCTATCGCTCTTAAACTCTCCGAGGAGTCTTAAGCACTCGATATCAACCTCCTAGCCTTATCTGGGCCGCGTTACAGGTCGGTGTTAGTACCATTACCACGCATTTCCGATTTACTCATGTTCTCATATTTCTTACTCAAGACCCATCCGACTTGCCCATGGCTCGCGAAACGGCTGTATGCAAGGTATTTAGATTTTCTAGAGCCATTCGCGCCGCCCTCCGAGCAAGTAGTTCTGCTCTGGCTGCTCTTTTTCGATTTAATGACTATTTTCAGAAATCAGTATCCTGTGCTAGAGAGACAACCTATCACCTTTCCACTCTCGGGGTGACTCCATGCAGGCAATACCAACGTTAAAGTACCATATCCGCCGCGGTGAGGTCAATTTTCAAGTCCTCACCTCACATTTTCGATTTACTCGCCCTGTCATATATCTTCCTCAGGACTAATCCCACTCGCCCATGGCTCGTGGAACGGCTGTATGCAAGGTATTTAGATTTTCTAGAGCTACTCGCGCCGCTCTCCGAGTAAGTAGTTCTGCTCTGGCTGCTCTTTTTCGATTTAATGACCATTTTCAGAAATCAGTATTCTGTGCTGGAGAGACAACCTATCACCTTTCCGCTCTCGGGGTGACTCCATGCAGGCAATACCAACGTTAAAGTACCATATCCGCCGCGGTGAGGTCAATTTTCAAGTCCTCACCTCACATTTTCGATTTACTCACCCTGTCATATATCTTTCTCAGGACCAATCTCACTCGTCCATGGATCTCGGAGCAGCTGTATTAAAGGTATAGTAATCTTCGAGAGCTATCCGGGCCGCTCTCCGAGTAAGTAGTTCTGCTCTGGCTGCTCTTTTTCGATTTAATGACCATTTTCAGAAATCAGTATTCTGTGCTGGAGAGACAACCTATCACCTTTCCGCTCTCGGGGTGACTCCATGCAGGCAATACCAACGTTAAAGTACCATATCCGCCGCGGTGAGGTCAATTTTCAAGTCCTCACCTCACATTTTCGATTTACTCACCCTGTCATATATCTTTCTCAGGACCAATCTCACTCGTCCATGGATCTCGGAGCGGCTCTATGCAAGGTACTCATATTTATCCAAGCAAACCGCGCAGCTCTCTGAGTAAGTCGTCCCGCACTACGTGCACTTTTTCGATTTATTGATCATTTTCGAAATGCAGTATCCTGTCATCGAGACGCGACCTATCGACTTTTTGCTCTCTGGGAGACTCCATGCAGACAATATCAACGTTGACGTACTATATCCGTCGCGGTGAGGCCAGCTTTCAAGTCCTTACTCCGCATTTTTTGGTTTACAGATCTTCTCATATTTCCTTCTCAGGACGAATCTGAATCGCCCGCGACTCTCGGAGGGACTGTATGCACGGTATTACGACGTCTTGGAGCTATCCGCGCCGCTCTCCCGGTAAGTATTCACGCTCTGTATACATTTTCTTGATTTACTGACTCTTTACCACTTGGCATTATTTCGGGCTCAAGACGAACCCTATGCCTCTACGGCTCTCGGAGGCGTTGGATGAGATCTGCACACACCCACCAGCACCCTCAGTGCCGCCCAAAAGGTAAGTTACAAGTGTATATTCCACATTTCCGAGTACTCGCCGCTTTGACCATTTAGGAATTCCTGACTCCGCGGTGAAGCCCCGTCGCATTCAACCGTGCTAAACCCTATGCTAACCTCTTCTCATTCTCAACAGGCCCTCGCGCGACGCTTTCCCCGGGCTCTACAGGTCAGTACCACGCCGTTATCGTGCCTTTTCCCATTACTCACCACTTTGACATGTAGGTCTCACCACATCTCAAATCCTCAAGATATGATCCGGGGCTCTTCGCTACATCTAGCGCGGACTATTCCGCATGCGCGCGCGCCGTCCTGCTGGTAAGAAACCCGCCGTTTATCGCGATTCTTCGCCAACTGACCGCTTTGACCACTAGCGCTTCAATTCCTTCAAATTTCAACTCAAGCCGAATAATTGACGGTCCCACAACTGGCGTTACACGGCAATCGTACCCGTACAAGCACCTTACCCTTACACCCCTCACCCTCACGAAGCTCACTATCCGTGAACCCTCGCCGCAGCGCTATCGCCCGTTTCCAGCAACTGCATCAAAATGGAGAATCTGTCATTATACGACTTTCTCTGCAGCTCCTTGCTAAGTAATTCCTGTTCTAATCGCTCGATTCAGGTACCCGAGCTCCGCGGCGCGATCCAGGCAAGTGTGCGATTATCAGCTCACATTTCGGGATTTTCACGCTTTGACCGCCAGCGGCGTGCGGAGGCTTCTTCAAATCAAGCCGGGAGCGCGGGAGGGCGGAACAAGCGTCTGAGCACACGGTGTGTGTTTCGCAAGGACTTTGCTGATTATGATTGATTCTGTCTTGCGGAGCGGGGTCGAGAACGGTCAATTTATTATATTCACATCTATGTACTACACTGTATGTACAGTACGAGTACCGCGGGGATGGTGTCCGGCCTCCCACCCCGCGCTCCGCATACCTCGATATGCGGTACGGCGACGCCCTCGCCAGCGCGCGCGCCGCGTCCTCCTCTTCCACCCTCTCACCTTCTTTGCGCGCGTCTCCACCAAACGACGCCCGCGACTCTCCCTCTCCATCCCCTTGCTCCCGATCCGCAAGGGAACCACGATCCTCAACCTCGCGCGACGCAACCGACCCCTCGCGCGAATGCAAACTGGGCGTGTACCCGCGCTCCGTGTACCCCGACATGCGGTACGGCGACGCGCCCGCCAGCGCGCGCGCCTCCTCCTCCTCCTCCTGTTCCTGCCCTTCCTCTTCTACCCCGTTCCCTCCCCGCATCTCGCCGCTCGCCCGGGACTGAGACGCCGAAGATGCAGATGCGACCGAATCCCTTGTCCGCGCCCCCGCCGACATCGAAGACGCGACAGAAAACCTTGCATCCCACCGGGGGGACTCGGCGATGGTGGAGAGGTGCGCGCGGAAGGCGTGCGAGGCGAGCGAGTTGGGGAGCGGGTCTGGGTCCGGGTCCGAGTCGGGGGAGGGAGAGGGGGAGTCGAGGTCTGGTTCCAGCTCTCCCGAGTCTTCCGCTGCCGTTTCCGGGTCGGGCGTGTCTTGCGGGGAGGCGGGGTCGGGGTCGGAGGGTGCATTGGCATTGGGGTCAGGGTGGGAGGAGTCGAGGAGGGGGTATTCGAGGGTGGAGGCGTCGGAGTGGGCCGGGGGAGAGGGCGGGTATTCGGGGTCGGGGTCGGCGAGAGCGGTGAGGCGGGCGTCGGGCGTGGTGGCGGAGTGATTTGATGAGGCGGGGTCTTCCGAGGAGGCGGGGTCGGAGTGGTTGGAAGAGACGAGACCTTTGGGGTCAATGGCGTCCCCGTCGGGCGCGGGATGCAGCTCGGCATCGGCGTCGATATCGAGCTCCCCGCCGTCCGCCTCCGCATCGATCTGTACCCATCCACACGTTAACTCGTTGCTCGCACATACACAAAAGAAAGAGAAATGAAAGAGGGAGGGACGTACGGGCGGTGCGTCGTAGGGTATCGGTATCGGTTCGGGCTCCTCCTCCACTGCATTAACGTCTTGCTCCTCCTCCTGCTCCTCGGGCGCCGCCGCGGGATGCAGCTCACCGTCGTCCACCTGCGCATCGATCTGTACCTGTATTTACATCCACACGTTAGTTAGTCGATCTCACGGGTAAAGAGAAACGAAAGAAAGAGGGAGGGGACGTACGGGCGGTGCGTCCTCGGGTATCGGTATCCGTATCGCATCCGCGTCCTCCGGTTCCAATATCAATGTATTCAGCTCCTCGGGCTCGTCCACCAGTCCCTCGCCATCGTCAGCATCACCGTCCGGCCGCAGCGGCGAGTACAACCCGGGCGAATACGGCGCGAGCGGCGACAGAGGCGGCGAGAGCATCGCGCCCGAGCTTGAGCCGCCGGTGTACTGCGGCAGGAGGCGCGGGGAGCCGCCTGTGTATTGCGGGGTCAGCCCGCCGGTGTACTGCGGTGTCAGCCCTCCTGTATGCTGCGGCGTGAGCCCGCCCCCGGTGTGCTGCGGCGTGAGACCGCCGGTGAACTGGGGCTGCAGCCACAGCGCGCTCTTGCGGCGCTCCTGCCTCACGTCCGCCTCGGCCTTGCGCGCGATGTCGAGCGCGGTGTGGAACGCCGTCGCGCGCGCTTGGACGGTCGGCTTCTGCTGTGGGTGCGGGTGCGGGTGTAGGTCGGGGTGCGGTGCGCGGGCGCGGAAGAGGGCGGCGTCGTCGAGGTCGGCGTCGTCTGCGAACGGGGACGTTGGGCGAGCGAGGGAGGCGGAGGGGATGCGCGCGGGCTGCATGCGGTTGCCGTACAGCTCTGTGCGGCGCTTGGGCGCGCTCTCGGGTGGTGCACCGAGGCCGAAGCTACAACTAGTTAGTTTGCATGCATTGAGAGAGAAGGAGAACTGACGAGCCGCGGGGGACAGGAACACCGCCCTTGCTCTCGAATTGCGCGATTTTTGCGCGGAGGGCGGCGGGGGCGGGTCCGTTCTGGGGGAGGCCATGGTTTGCGCCACCCTGCTGCACGACTGCCCGCTCTCGCTCCCGCTCCTGCAACGCCGCAATCCGTTCCTTGAGACTCCTGGATGGCTAGTCAGCTTATGGCCTTGAAGGGTGAGCACAACGCACATCGAGGGCCGCGTAGAGGACGATTAGGGCTGCACCAAGCTTCTGAAGCAAATCATGCAGTGGCTGGCAGGCATCTGATCGGACTGATCCTAACTAAGCAACCGTCCTAAAATGCCTCCGCGTCCCTGCTTCATATATCTGCTAACTCCAATACCACCCCGCAACCCAATTGTTCTTTGCACTCAAGAAAAATTGGGGTGCGCTGGTATCGGGACGGGATCACCCGACGTCGCCGCCCATCAGCCTGCTGCCATCAGCTTCGACGTTGGGCGCGCGACTTCAAGCCTCCGATGTGAACGCACATCATCGCCCGCTCTCGCTACGTCTCCAACTCAACCTCGGGGCGCTTTGGACTCGGACTGAAGTAGTACACCTCGTGGCGGTGGCTCCGATGCGGGCTGATGGAAGCATGGATCCGCGTAATCGCCCAATTGGGACGCGTTCAACCGACAAGCCCTTGTTCTGCTCTCTAATACTGTACGTCCCTGCATAGTGAAGCAACGGCTGCAGAACCGTGACATTCCCGTTGGCCTTTTTTTAGGCGACAGATGGGACCGTGGCCGTGACCGTTGCAAATTTGGCAACCATGAGGTACCTTTTCAACCATCATTACCCTGCTGAATTGAGTTTGAATGAAATTAAATGAATCTTCGCAGCTCATCGGACCTTAGCTGAGATTTTTTAGGGTTTTTTCCCCCATCTATGTCACGGTAATTTTGAGGCAACGGCCACCGTGATCGTTGCTTCAATACAGGGACGTACAGTACACGCAATGGCTTTTTTTTCCAGTTTTTGATTCGACTCCCTTCCCTCATATGACCAAATACCATTCGACAACCCAGTGAGCCTAGACTACATCCACCTTGTTCTCCGATATCTCGGCGATCCTCAACCCTCGGCGTGCCAGGTCGCCACACCAGCAAGTAATCTGGCACTGTGATTTTATTTCGGTTCAATGTCAAGTAATCGATAGATCTAGACGTGTACCTTCTGGACCATCTTGATAGGGAAGAGGGATCATCAAAAATCCAAGTCGATTAAACATTTCTCTCGCTGCCATTCCGTTGACGGTAATTTGGAGAAAAATACTGCGCAGGTTCACTCTACGAACGGCTGGCCATGGCGGGGATCTGTCTGTACAACAATGGTGCTTATCTGACTATTCGCGGTCATCAACCAGGACAGAACACACAATCTCGCCGGTGGTACGTGAGTCCTGGACACGTACATCCCTCTCCGAGTCGCTGAGGAGGATTGGCACATCGACCATCGGCTTCGGTGCTTTGTGCTGAAAATCGGCACATCTTGTACAGAACCCGCGACGCCTACATCGGAAGCTCGGTGTCAGAGGGAAGAACCAGTGAGAGATTAGAAAACAAATATAACGCTGCCCGGTGTTGAACCTGTAGCATGATGTAGATGTGAACACATCCTCGCCTCGCGTCAACATCGGGATACTTATCGATGAGCTTCAGCATATGCGTCCCTTCCCCTATGAGCGTGGGAAACAAAAGTCACCGCCACGCTGCCTTCCGCTAAGTCGCCCTCCGCCAAGTCTCCTGCCCGGAGCCAGGACCTCTCAACTATATACCTGTGGGCTCACGCACAGACCTCGAGGGGTAAATAGAGCACGCCGGGGGCTCTCCCGGTCACGAGAAAAATGGCAGGTTTTTCGTGCTCGGGATGCCCTGTGGTGGGGGGTTTAGTGCTACTGAGTTTACAAGGTATTTCTACGTGTTCGACGCGTCCCGGAGCATTCCGGCACGTCCCGGCGCGTCTCAAGGCGCCCGAATCACGTCCCGACGCGTCTCCAAGTCCCCCCGCTCGCTCCCCAAGTGCGCCCGCCCCGCGCTCGCGCCTGTGGCCAAGAGAATTCGGTTTTTTTTGGCCTCGTTATCGATTTTTGCACCCCGCTCAACGCGCCCGCGACGGAGAAAAATCTGGATTTTTCAAACCTGAAAAACACGTCAGAATGGGGTTTAAACCAAGGGGAGGACATGCACCTGAAATCTGTTGCGCTGACTCCAACTCTATGTGGCGGGCATAACACGCGCCCGCGGCGAAGAAAAATTGGGTTTGCAGCGGTGAAAAAAAAAACACTTCAGAGTCAGATTCAAATGGAGAGAGGATACGGGCCTGCGGCCGAGAAAAATTTGCCTCCAGATATCCACGAGAACGCGTCTGTTCAATACACGGCAGCTACGAAGTAAATGAGTTGAAATTAGCATCGTGTCGGGGGACGCACCGCGAACTGGGCGCGTAACCCCGTTTTCGCGGGACCTCCGAAATTCGAGTTGGAAAACGTCGGGGGAGCATGCGCGCGGCGGGGTTGAGGCTAAGACACGTAGAAAAAGAGGTTAGCGTCGGGAGGCACTAAGAAGTGTATTGGAACACACCTTTCGTGCGACGCGTGACCCCGCTCGCGGGAACGCGAGAAGTAGTATTAAAATATCGGGGGCGCGCCGCCGGGATCCGGCTCGATCACCGCAAACTGGGCGCGCAACCCTGCTCGCGGGAACACCAAAATGAAAATATCGCCGCACGGCGCGTCGATGGCGCGGCCCGGGAGACAGCGCTCGCGGGAAGCCCAAAGCAAAGTGTCGAGGGCGGGTGTGAACACGATCTGAAAGTGAAGTATGTCAGCGATGAGAAAAAATGACACGGGAAGGTACACATACCTTGGTTGCGGGGACGCGAAATCCAGAATTTAAATGTCGGGTGCTGATGGCGCAATGGCGGCGGGTGTGAAAGCGAACTGAACACGAGAGGTAAGCAACGAGATAAATATAATGCGGGAAGGGACGTACGTGGACCGTCGCTCGCGGGGACTGTAAATCCAAAATTCAAGTGTCGGGGCACGCGGCGGCGCGATGATGGCGCTCGCGGGGACTTGAAATCCAAAATTTGAAAATTGAGGGCGTGCTTCGATAGCGCGAACGCAAACTGGAAGCAAGGTGAGGATGAGACAAACAGGACGAGGGCGAACTTACGCATACCGCGAGAACACCAAATCCATAATAAAAAGATCGCCGCGCCCAAATCCAAAATTAAAATGCCGGGGCGGTGGCGGCGGCGGCGCTGGCGCATTGGAAGCGGTTGCGAATTAAAGTGTTGAGGGGTGGTAATGGCCCGGCGGCGTTAGAGTCGGTCGCGGGAAGTTCAAATCCAAAATTTGAATGCCAGGGCGGCGGCGCGACGGAGCGCGAACTGAAAGGTACGGGTTAATAATTTAAGTATACATGCCGCGCGGAAGAACATACGCGCTTGCGGGAACGCAAAATCCAAAATTTAAATATTGGGGCATTGGCCCGTCGAGGCGCTCGCAAATATATAGTTAAAGGTCGGAGGCGTTGGCGCGTCCCGACGCGTCGAAGGTGTTCGCGGGAAGCTCAAATATGTAATTTGACCTTGCGGCGCGATGAAGCAGCGCGGAGGCGTTCTGAGACCATGTAAGACACACGCCGTAGGAGATTTAATTAAACATACCAAATGCGCGGCACAGCGGTGGCGGGAACGTCAAAAATGTAATAAGTAATGCTTGATACGCATCGCGACACGTCGACCACGTCATGCGGGACCGCGTCGGGGACGGGACACGATTCTATGGGAGGGGGTTGAGTTGGATATCCCTGGGCAAAGGTTGAACAAAGTAGCTTACCAAGGATGCGTACACTACTTTGCGGGAACTCCGAATATGCAAAAAAAGTCCGAGGGTGGCGCTACGCGCCGACGACACGTGGAGGTTGCTGGGACGTGTCTTGGGGCTCGCGGGAGGCTCGGGAATCGAATATAAATTGAGGGCGGTGCTACACGTCGCCGCCGGGCACTATTAAGGCCGCGCACGACTTTATGGGGAGTATGTTGAGTTGGGGTTGGGTACAGCGAATGCGACATACCGAGACGCGTCCTGTGGTCCGCAGGACCTCCAAAAATGTAAAAATAAACCCGGGGGCGGCGCTTCACGCCGCCGACGCGTCGGGTTCGTGGGAAGGTTGTAGATCGAATAAAAATCGGAGGTGTTCTGAGACCCATGTAAGACACATGCCGCAGGAGATTTGATTAAACATACCAAATATGTGTTGCAGCGGTGGCGGGAACGCAATAAGGAATCGCCTCTCATGCACTTGATATACATCACGATGCGTTGACCACGTCACGGGAAGGTTGCGGGCCGCATCGGGGGCGGGACGCAATTCTATGGGAAGGGGTTGAGTTAGATATCCCTGGGCAAAGGTTGAACAAAGTAGCTTACCAAGGACGCATACACTACTTTGCGGGAACTCCGAATATGCAAAAAAAAGTCCGAGGGCGGCGCTACGAGCCGACGACGCGTGGAGGTTGCTGGGACGTGTCTTGGGGCTCGCGGGAGGCTCGGGAATCGACTATAAATTGAGGGCGGCGCTACGCGTTGCTGCCGAGCGCTATTGAAGGCCGTGCACGACTTTATGGGAAGGATATTGAATTATCGCGATGCATCGGCCCGCATCACGGGAGGGTTGCGGGGCCGCGTCGGGAGCGGGACACATTTCTATGGGAGGGGTTTAGTTAGATATCCCTGAGCAAAGATTGATAAAAGTAGCTCACCAAGAACGCGTACACTACTTCTCGGGGACTTCAAAAATCCAATAAAAACCTCGGGGGCAGCGCTACGCGCCGCCGTCACGTGGGGGCGCGTCGTTGGGCTGGCACGATGCTCAAAAAATACAAGGCACCAGTGCAGCACGCCGCCGTCGCGCAGGATTGAAGTCTGGGCGTGATTCTATGGGGAGTATGTTGACATTGTGGAGTTGGAGTTGGGACAGGGTATAACATACCGAGACGTGTCATGTTGTCCGCGGGAACTCCAGAAATGTAAACATTAAATTCGGGGGCGGTGCGACGTGTCGGGCACGTGCCGGGGTTTGCGGGAAGGTTGTAGCTCGAATAAACATCGCGGCCGGTGTGCATGCAGTTGAATGCTAGATGGGGTACGATGAGTGGGGACGCTGGAGGGTGTACAGTGAATGCAATATACCAAAACACGTTGGGCGGTCCACGGGACCTCCGAAAATATAATTAAAGTTTAGAGGCGGCGCTGCGGCGCCGCCAACGCGTGAGGAGTGCGACGGACGTGTCCTGATTCACAGGATATAAATTGAAGACAGCGCTGCGCGCCGCGGGACTACCAAAAAATGTGAAAATAAATTCTGGGGCAGTTGCACCGTCGATGCGTGAGGGTTGTGGCGGACATGTCTTGGGGTTCGCGGGAAGCTGAACGGAGATAGAGGACAGCGCTGCACGCTGCCGCCTCGCCGCCTCAAAGCAGGGCGCGATTCTATGAATATGTTTAGTTGAGGGCTCTGCATGGGGTACAATGAAGGCAACTTACTGAATACGTGTCGAGTGGTCCGCGGGACCTCCGAAAAAGCAATAAAAATTTGGGGTGGTGCCGACATGCGTGGATAATGCACGCGCTGCTCGCAGAAATGGCGAACATACACCGGTTTTGAACTGCAATTATTTGTGAGCAAAAATGAAGAATCACGCGCGCGGTGAAAGTTTACCAGCGGTCCGGTGCCAGCGACTCGGTGCTAGAGCCGGCGGTGTGGCGCGTCGAGGTCGCCGGTGTGATGGTGAGCTGAATCAAACTTGCCGCCGGTAGGATTGATGGATGTTCCCGGCGGATTCCGCCGGTTCGGCGTCGTGACAGGGTAGATGAACCAGTTCAACGGCCTGAAAGGGAAGTTGAGGTAAGTTGGGGGAAAAATTACATGTCGCGCAACGTTGACTTACGATGAACGCGAGTTGAACACGCAGTTGAATACGATGATGTGTGTTCTTCACGTTTGAACTTTGTGGTGTGGTGGAAGCTCCAGGGAGGTGTCGGTGGTGAAAGGCTGGAGTTCTGGGGTGCGCGCGGCAAAGAGAACGAGGTGGAGCAGGAAGGTGGTGGTGGTGGTATAAGACAAGAGTCTACATGTACTTGTTTGGTTCCTCGGCAAACATTTTACATGAACAAAACATTCAACAAAGGTTATTAGTGATCCTCCGCTGCAACTCCACCTCCGCTCCCGATGGTTACCACTGATGCACCGCCTGCACGTAGCGATGACTCGCTCCGTTTTATTTCCCGCCACCGCCACCCTCACTTCCCATACACCGATCCCTGCCCATCTAATTCTAGGCAACACCAACCCTACTTCCTCCTTTAGACTCCCCGCAGCTTCAGCAATTGAGCAAGTGCACATTGTGCATCTGGCCATGTGCAGATGTTTTTTTACTCCACACATCGAAAACTGGCTGCTGTCTCCTCCTGATCTCAAGTTATCTCTTCGAGATTCAAATGCTCTGGATTTTTTGACCATGCTCCGAGAATTATCCCATGGCTTAGTGTAGCACCAGCACACGATACTGCATTGCTAATATGATTTAATTCAATGTGGTCTCTCGTGTGAATCGGCCGGACGACGAACCAAATAAATGAACCTAATCAAGCTCAACCGAATCTTATCAGAATTGAACCGCTGAGATTGGATCATAGAAGTGCGTAATAGTGCCAATAGCATTAGTTGTTGCCCGCAATTGATGTTCTCGAGCGCGGCTCGGGACAAGTGAGGTCCGCACCTCAAACAGTCAGCAGGAAATCAAAATAGATCAATCCATTTCCGCAATGCTCAGCATGCCAAACCCAGTTATTTAATTTCAGATTCATGAGTGCACAGCGCCGCGTCGACTATTGAACTGGGTTTGAACAAGGGCATCTGAACCCTGAGCTCAGGAACTTTCAATTTTGGCATGTTGAATTGGGATGTTGAGGTGTGTATGCAAAGCTTCAAGCATTCGTTAGCGGAGGAAGCGACGGGGATGTTAAGATGTTATTATTATAGAGGTGTGGAGTCGGAGCCAACGTAAGGCCGCAAGTCCCCGGACTTGGACCGAAATAGATTTGCACCCGCATGAAGTCGGCATGAGCCCGAGTGCAAATTTGAGGCCAAAATATTGCAATAGAGGGCTCAGAGGTATGTGCACCGGCCCGCCGCGGCAGCGTGGAAAGGCGGGAAGGGGCGGAACTTTTTTTCAGATAATTCGCCTCTCCTTTAGACTCCCCGCAGCTTCGGCAATTCAGCAAGCACACATTGTGCATCTGACCATGTGCAGATGTTGCTTTACTCCATGCATCGAAAACTGGCCGCTGTCTCAATAGCCACCTCCTGATCTCAAATTATCTCTTCAAGGTTCAAATGCTCTGGATTTTTTGGCCATGCTCCGAGAATTATCCCATGACTATGTGTAGCACCAGCGCAGGATACTATATTGCTAATACAATTCGATTCAATGTGCTCTCTGGGGTGAATTGGCGAGCTGACAAAGTAAATAAATGAACTTAATCGAGGTCAACCGAATCTTATCAGAATTGAACCTCTGAGATTGGATCATAGAAGTTCGTAATAGTGCCGATAGCATTAGTTGTTGCCAGCAATTGATATTCTCGAGCGCGGCTCGGGACGAGTGAGGTCCGCACCTCAAACTGTCAGCGGGAAATAAAAATGGATCAATCCATTTCCGCAATGCTCAGCATGGCAAACCCAGTTTAATCTGATTCAAATCAAGCTGCTGTCTTATATGAATTGGCGGGACGAGGAAGCAAATAAATGAGCCCAATCAAGGCCAACCGAACCTTATCAGAATTGAACTGCTGAGATTGGATCGTAGAAGCACAAGATAGCGCAGATAACATTAGGATTTGCGCGGGATTAACATTCCCGAGCGCGGCTCGAGACAAGTGAGGTCTACTCAAGGAGACTAAAATAGATTGATACATTCAGCAATCCTATGTCAATGCAGCGGGAAAACCCAGTTAATTAGTTTCATAATTAGTGCAATTGGTGCCAGCTTCGTGAGTGCGCAGCGCCGCGTTGAATATTGAACAAGATTTGAACCGGGCTTGAGCAGTTTCACCCTGAGCTCAGGGACTTTTAATGTTGGGATGTTGAATTGGGATGTTGAGGTGTGTGCGAGAGGCTTCAAGTCATCATGATCCGTTGGCGAAGGAAACGACGGCGACGTTAAGATGTTGTCATTGTAGACGGAGCTGACGTAAGGCCGCAAGTCCCGGACTTGGACCAAAATAGATTTGGACTCGCCGCATGAAGCCTGAGTGCAAATTTGAGGCAAAAATCCTGCAATACATGGCTCAGAGGCACGTGTAACGGCCTGCCGCGGCAGCGTGTGAAGGCGGGAGGCGGGCGGGATTTTTTTTTCAGATGATTCGCCTCATTCCGAGGCCGTGCTTCATCGCCACCTGTCAATGGAATGATCGGGCCGCACTCAACGCCGCCTAATTGGGATCCCGTCTCTTGCGCACGACCACAACGTCGACCTTTTTACTGCTCGCCATCCGCGACCTCTGGGAACTCAAAAATTCTCACACCCATGCTTGGGTGGTCTATGTTTACTTCTTTCCTTTCATATCCACGCTCCACTGCCTTGGATCGCAGCAAAGGCAAGCATGGCGGAAACTCGACATCCAGTTGTATGTTGACTTCGAAGCGCCAGTAAGCTTCACTTACATACTCCATCAGCTCCCTTGACAACTCCGCAGTGCCTCCGCTCCTCCCAGCTCGCTGGAATCATCCAGGGAGACGGGGAACTCAAAAAATGAACACAAACCGCATATTCGAGCTTCCGCGTGAACAGCGGTTAGCGGACCCTTGATGGAGGCGTTTCCCGTGGTTGATTGATGTGGGATTAGAGCGGAAAGCTTCGGTGCGTGGCCAGTTCGCCGTCTTTGACTAGGAACTAACTATACTTCCACCTACAGTGTCAACCTCGCTGGGCATGGCATATCCGGTCCACGGCCTATATACTTCGCAACCACCCTTTCCCCAACCTTTAAAATTATCCTGGCTCAAAAAATTCGCACCAAGTCGCCGCAAAACTCGCAAACAATGTATGGTTCGTTTTCAGGAACACCCGAAATGCTCGCCACCAATCTAATTTCAGCCGGCCCCGGCCGCCAACTCGACCTCATGTTCGACTTAGTTTGCGCATCTTACTCGTACAGCCGCTTGCTCATTCGGCGGCGATTGGTTCAACAAGGGTGGATTCAGGGTTCAGATGCAATTTCGCTATTGGAGGTTCCCGGGCGGTTGCGTGTTGCGTGGTAACCTTCTATTCCACTTCCATCTTATGTTTGATTCAGGGAACGTAGCCGAACCGAGCTCTTGGGTCCCCGTTCGCCTATAAGAACCTGTGCACATTCCACCTCTCCTTCACTCAACCACCCACTACCCACTTCACCTTTCCTCCCTCACCTGGTTGCTACCCCCCCCACACCTCCCTCTCATGCTCCCAATCGCTTTGGTGTGCTTGCGCACGATTGTCGTTGCGGGAAACGAGCTCGCCGTCGTTGAGCCATTCAACTTCGGCAGCTTGTTGGAGGCCGTGTTGAGTCTCGGCGTCGACGGGAGCATCGGATTCGTATAGGTGAGTGCTCTATCTACTACTCGTCTCTCTCTCATGTGTTTTCAGAACCCCCGCTTGCTGTTGCGCACACACGCCGCAACTCTCTCCCCGACGCCCCACGCCCGCCCTGTCACGCCGCGAGCCAGTTTGAACCCGCGCCCTCAACCCCGACGGCTCTCGCCCCAGCGCCCGCACCCGCCCCGCCCCGCTCCGCCCCGCCCCGACACCGCCGCACTGCGCTCGCTGCGCCCGACGGCACCCCCACAAGCGAGCGATGAGCGGGAATTCGGTGCACTTGCACAGGTGTCTCCCGCACCTAACATCTCCCGCTCTTAGCTTTCCTCTTATCAGTACCCCGCCCGCTGGTTCCCATGGCGCCGCCGCTCCCGACCCGGTACCGACGCGCCCGACGCGATACCGACGCGCCCGACGCGATACCGACGCGCCCGACGCGATACCGACGCGCCCGACGCACCAGCGCCACTCCTGCCGTGATCCCGACGCTCCCAATTGCGCCTAACGGACCTCCGACGTCCCGAGCACCGACTCCGCCGCTGGAGTTGATTGAATTTTTGGCGGCTGAATTTTCGGTGGATTTTGGTTGAAACTACTTACGGTGCGCGCACATCTTTGCTGGTCTTATTACTTTGAACTGACTTTGGTTACTTTTCTAGTCTCCGAGCTATCTTGTTTCGGATTCAGTTGCTGCAGAAATTTCATTACCCGCGACGTAAGTGTTGAGCCAATGTTCTTACCTCCGGGCTAATTTTTGTTACAGGGCTTCCTATTCGTAGCAAGACTTTCTCGCAATTATCACCACACAGGCGTTAAAACCTACTGTGAGTCATTTTGTAACGACCCCTACTATTTGGACCATGCAACGTAGGACGGCGCTGTCAAGACTTGTACCTCACTGTGCGTTTCATTTTTTCCTTACTTTGATTGATTCTGACGTTGAAATTCCAGAGGTTTTCAACTAAAATCATAGCGCAACGGTATTGCAGTGTGAATCCAACAGTATACGTCCATTTCTCACTAACCTGTGCTTAGGATTAACACTCAAGCTCGAGACCACACCGCGACCCGCCCCGCCATGACCATTTTCAAGTTGTTCAACATTACTTCTCAAATGCTGGCGGTCTTGACTGTAGTCCCAATTCTTCGTGCATCTCCGACTCGTGCAAGGTATGACCTTGGAATCGTGTTCTATTCATCGAAGGTACGTCAATTCAATCTGATATCTCACTTGGTTCAACTACTGATTGCGCTGTTACTAGTTGACTTTGATTCAAGCCCAAGACTTGTGTAGTTCATATTTATACCTCAACGGTGCGTTCTATCTCATATAAACGATGCTAATACTGACTCAGTATGACTCTCCAGTCGAGACTTTGCGCGCTCTATTTTGGGGTTCTCGGGCATCTCGGGCAAGCGTTACCAAGTGCCAACGCTTCACGGTGGGCCTTCAGTACTATATTCCACTTCGATTCACCCACTAATGCGTTCCTTAGGATGCTAGTCCCCACTCAACAAGTCCCTGCATGGAGTTCAAGTAAGTTTTCAAATCCTTTTCGGCGTTACTCATCTTGACCTCGACTTTGACCCTAGACTTGCTGCTCGACGCGAGGTGGCTCTGGGTTGCGCGCACGACTACCATACCATCTAGCTACGGCGTAAGAGTGTCGATTTTGATCCAGCCTGAGGACTCGGTACTAACCTTCCAATCTTCAGCACAACTTGTCAGCGCGCGGTCAAATCCAAACAATTCTCTGGTCCAAGGCCCTCGAAGGTAAGTCCGTTTACTGTTCTATTGTACTATTACTGACGCATATTGACAGTTCTAATACTCTCAAGGCTCCAGAACTGACAGAATTCGTCAAACTGACCAAAGTAGCCAAAATGCCGACTCGACCTGGTGAGTCCTCACTCCAATATTTAGTCCCAATTATTATACTAACCTCTGCTGGCACTCCAGACACGACTCTCCAGCGTTTCATATGCATGAAAAGCGGTCAGTATTCCGCCGTTATGCCGATATATTCCTAAACTGAGTGCTTTTGACATACAGGACTATTTTGTACTCAGGACGAGTCAAGTCCTTCAGTGGCTCTCAATGCTACTCGAAGCCAATGCATACGAACCCGAGAAACTAGGCCCCGATGTCTGCAGCGCTCCACCGGGTAATCTTGCCGTAGTT
This sequence comes from Mycena vulgaris, assembly GCA_029204335.1. Lineage (NCBI taxonomy): Eukaryota > Fungi > Basidiomycota > Agaricomycetes > Agaricales > Mycenaceae > Mycena > Mycena vulgaris. The sequence goes on from JARGYA010000005.1 coordinate 92,380, forward strand.
GCGGCGCTTTTGCGATTCGCTGATTATTTGACACAGACCATTATTTCATGCTCAAGACAGATCCTATCGCTCTTAAACTCTCCGAGGAGTCTTAAGCACTCGATATCAACCTCCTAGCCTTATCTGGGCCGCGTTACAGGTCGGTGTTAGTACCATTACCACGCATTTCCGATTTACTCATGTTCTCATATTTCTTACTCAAGACCCATCCGACTTGCCCATGGCTCGCGAAACGGCTGTATGCAAGGTATTTAGATTTTCTAGAGCCATTCGCGCCGCCCTCCGAGCAAGTAGTTCTGCTCTGGCTGCTCTTTTTCGATTTAATGACTATTTTCAGAAATCAGTATCCTGTGCTAGAGAGACAACCTATCACCTTTCCACTCTCGGGGTGACTCCATGCAGGCAATACCAACGTTAAAGTACCATATCCGCCGCGGTGAGGTCAATTTTCAAGTCCTCACCTCACATTTTCGATTTACTCGCCCTGTCATATATCTTCCTCAGGACTAATCCCACTCGCCCATGGCTCGTGGAACGGCTGTATGCAAGGTATTTAGATTTTCTAGAGCTACTCGCGCCGCTCTCCGAGTAAGTAGTTCTGCTCTGGCTGCTCTTTTTCGATTTAATGACCATTTTCAGAAATCAGTATTCTGTGCTGGAGAGACAACCTATCACCTTTCCGCTCTCGGGGTGACTCCATGCAGGCAATACCAACGTTAAAGTACCATATCCGCCGCGGTGAGGTCAATTTTCAAGTCCTCACCTCACATTTTCGATTTACTCACCCTGTCATATATCTTTCTCAGGACCAATCTCACTCGTCCATGGATCTCGGAGCAGCTGTATTAAAGGTATAGTAATCTTCGAGAGCTATCCGGGCCGCTCTCCGAGTAAGTAGTTCTGCTCTGGCTGCTCTTTTTCGATTTAATGACCATTTTCAGAAATCAGTATTCTGTGCTGGAGAGACAACCTATCACCTTTCCGCTCTCGGGGTGACTCCATGCAGGCAATACCAACGTTAAAGTACCATATCCGCCGCGGTGAGGTCAATTTTCAAGTCCTCACCTCACATTTTCGATTTACTCACCCTGTCATATATCTTTCTCAGGACCAATCTCACTCGTCCATGGATCTCGGAGCGGCTCTATGCAAGGTACTCATATTTATCCAAGCAAACCGCGCAGCTCTCTGAGTAAGTCGTCCCGCACTACGTGCACTTTTTCGATTTATTGATCATTTTCGAAATGCAGTATCCTGTCATCGAGACGCGACCTATCGACTTTTTGCTCTCTGGGAGACTCCATGCAGACAATATCAACGTTGACGTACTATATCCGTCGCGGTGAGGCCAGCTTTCAAGTCCTTACTCCGCATTTTTTGGTTTACAGATCTTCTCATATTTCCTTCTCAGGACGAATCTGAATCGCCCGCGACTCTCGGAGGGACTGTATGCACGGTATTACGACGTCTTGGAGCTATCCGCGCCGCTCTCCCGGTAAGTATTCACGCTCTGTATACATTTTCTTGATTTACTGACTCTTTACCACTTGGCATTATTTCGGGCTCAAGACGAACCCTATGCCTCTACGGCTCTCGGAGGCGTTGGATGAGATCTGCACACACCCACCAGCACCCTCAGTGCCGCCCAAAAGGTAAGTTACAAGTGTATATTCCACATTTCCGAGTACTCGCCGCTTTGACCATTTAGGAATTCCTGACTCCGCGGTGAAGCCCCGTCGCATTCAACCGTGCTAAACCCTATGCTAACCTCTTCTCATTCTCAACAGGCCCTCGCGCGACGCTTTCCCCGGGCTCTACAGGTCAGTACCACGCCGTTATCGTGCCTTTTCCCATTACTCACCACTTTGACATGTAGGTCTCACCACATCTCAAATCCTCAAGATATGATCCGGGGCTCTTCGCTACATCTAGCGCGGACTATTCCGCATGCGCGCGCGCCGTCCTGCTGGTAAGAAACCCGCCGTTTATCGCGATTCTTCGCCAACTGACCGCTTTGACCACTAGCGCTTCAATTCCTTCAAATTTCAACTCAAGCCGAATAATTGACGGTCCCACAACTGGCGTTACACGGCAATCGTACCCGTACAAGCACCTTACCCTTACACCCCTCACCCTCACGAAGCTCACTATCCGTGAACCCTCGCCGCAGCGCTATCGCCCGTTTCCAGCAACTGCATCAAAATGGAGAATCTGTCATTATACGACTTTCTCTGCAGCTCCTTGCTAAGTAATTCCTGTTCTAATCGCTCGATTCAGGTACCCGAGCTCCGCGGCGCGATCCAGGCAAGTGTGCGATTATCAGCTCACATTTCGGGATTTTCACGCTTTGACCGCCAGCGGCGTGCGGAGGCTTCTTCAAATCAAGCCGGGAGCGCGGGAGGGCGGAACAAGCGTCTGAGCACACGGTGTGTGTTTCGCAAGGACTTTGCTGATTATGATTGATTCTGTCTTGCGGAGCGGGGTCGAGAACGGTCAATTTATTATATTCACATCTATGTACTACACTGTATGTACAGTACGAGTACCGCGGGGATGGTGTCCGGCCTCCCACCCCGCGCTCCGCATACCTCGATATGCGGTACGGCGACGCCCTCGCCAGCGCGCGCGCCGCGTCCTCCTCTTCCACCCTCTCACCTTCTTTGCGCGCGTCTCCACCAAACGACGCCCGCGACTCTCCCTCTCCATCCCCTTGCTCCCGATCCGCAAGGGAACCACGATCCTCAACCTCGCGCGACGCAACCGACCCCTCGCGCGAATGCAAACTGGGCGTGTACCCGCGCTCCGTGTACCCCGACATGCGGTACGGCGACGCGCCCGCCAGCGCGCGCGCCTCCTCCTCCTCCTCCTGTTCCTGCCCTTCCTCTTCTACCCCGTTCCCTCCCCGCATCTCGCCGCTCGCCCGGGACTGAGACGCCGAAGATGCAGATGCGACCGAATCCCTTGTCCGCGCCCCCGCCGACATCGAAGACGCGACAGAAAACCTTGCATCCCACCGGGGGGACTCGGCGATGGTGGAGAGGTGCGCGCGGAAGGCGTGCGAGGCGAGCGAGTTGGGGAGCGGGTCTGGGTCCGGGTCCGAGTCGGGGGAGGGAGAGGGGGAGTCGAGGTCTGGTTCCAGCTCTCCCGAGTCTTCCGCTGCCGTTTCCGGGTCGGGCGTGTCTTGCGGGGAGGCGGGGTCGGGGTCGGAGGGTGCATTGGCATTGGGGTCAGGGTGGGAGGAGTCGAGGAGGGGGTATTCGAGGGTGGAGGCGTCGGAGTGGGCCGGGGGAGAGGGCGGGTATTCGGGGTCGGGGTCGGCGAGAGCGGTGAGGCGGGCGTCGGGCGTGGTGGCGGAGTGATTTGATGAGGCGGGGTCTTCCGAGGAGGCGGGGTCGGAGTGGTTGGAAGAGACGAGACCTTTGGGGTCAATGGCGTCCCCGTCGGGCGCGGGATGCAGCTCGGCATCGGCGTCGATATCGAGCTCCCCGCCGTCCGCCTCCGCATCGATCTGTACCCATCCACACGTTAACTCGTTGCTCGCACATACACAAAAGAAAGAGAAATGAAAGAGGGAGGGACGTACGGGCGGTGCGTCGTAGGGTATCGGTATCGGTTCGGGCTCCTCCTCCACTGCATTAACGTCTTGCTCCTCCTCCTGCTCCTCGGGCGCCGCCGCGGGATGCAGCTCACCGTCGTCCACCTGCGCATCGATCTGTACCTGTATTTACATCCACACGTTAGTTAGTCGATCTCACGGGTAAAGAGAAACGAAAGAAAGAGGGAGGGGACGTACGGGCGGTGCGTCCTCGGGTATCGGTATCCGTATCGCATCCGCGTCCTCCGGTTCCAATATCAATGTATTCAGCTCCTCGGGCTCGTCCACCAGTCCCTCGCCATCGTCAGCATCACCGTCCGGCCGCAGCGGCGAGTACAACCCGGGCGAATACGGCGCGAGCGGCGACAGAGGCGGCGAGAGCATCGCGCCCGAGCTTGAGCCGCCGGTGTACTGCGGCAGGAGGCGCGGGGAGCCGCCTGTGTATTGCGGGGTCAGCCCGCCGGTGTACTGCGGTGTCAGCCCTCCTGTATGCTGCGGCGTGAGCCCGCCCCCGGTGTGCTGCGGCGTGAGACCGCCGGTGAACTGGGGCTGCAGCCACAGCGCGCTCTTGCGGCGCTCCTGCCTCACGTCCGCCTCGGCCTTGCGCGCGATGTCGAGCGCGGTGTGGAACGCCGTCGCGCGCGCTTGGACGGTCGGCTTCTGCTGTGGGTGCGGGTGCGGGTGTAGGTCGGGGTGCGGTGCGCGGGCGCGGAAGAGGGCGGCGTCGTCGAGGTCGGCGTCGTCTGCGAACGGGGACGTTGGGCGAGCGAGGGAGGCGGAGGGGATGCGCGCGGGCTGCATGCGGTTGCCGTACAGCTCTGTGCGGCGCTTGGGCGCGCTCTCGGGTGGTGCACCGAGGCCGAAGCTACAACTAGTTAGTTTGCATGCATTGAGAGAGAAGGAGAACTGACGAGCCGCGGGGGACAGGAACACCGCCCTTGCTCTCGAATTGCGCGATTTTTGCGCGGAGGGCGGCGGGGGCGGGTCCGTTCTGGGGGAGGCCATGGTTTGCGCCACCCTGCTGCACGACTGCCCGCTCTCGCTCCCGCTCCTGCAACGCCGCAATCCGTTCCTTGAGACTCCTGGATGGCTAGTCAGCTTATGGCCTTGAAGGGTGAGCACAACGCACATCGAGGGCCGCGTAGAGGACGATTAGGGCTGCACCAAGCTTCTGAAGCAAATCATGCAGTGGCTGGCAGGCATCTGATCGGACTGATCCTAACTAAGCAACCGTCCTAAAATGCCTCCGCGTCCCTGCTTCATATATCTGCTAACTCCAATACCACCCCGCAACCCAATTGTTCTTTGCACTCAAGAAAAATTGGGGTGCGCTGGTATCGGGACGGGATCACCCGACGTCGCCGCCCATCAGCCTGCTGCCATCAGCTTCGACGTTGGGCGCGCGACTTCAAGCCTCCGATGTGAACGCACATCATCGCCCGCTCTCGCTACGTCTCCAACTCAACCTCGGGGCGCTTTGGACTCGGACTGAAGTAGTACACCTCGTGGCGGTGGCTCCGATGCGGGCTGATGGAAGCATGGATCCGCGTAATCGCCCAATTGGGACGCGTTCAACCGACAAGCCCTTGTTCTGCTCTCTAATACTGTACGTCCCTGCATAGTGAAGCAACGGCTGCAGAACCGTGACATTCCCGTTGGCCTTTTTTTAGGCGACAGATGGGACCGTGGCCGTGACCGTTGCAAATTTGGCAACCATGAGGTACCTTTTCAACCATCATTACCCTGCTGAATTGAGTTTGAATGAAATTAAATGAATCTTCGCAGCTCATCGGACCTTAGCTGAGATTTTTTAGGGTTTTTTCCCCCATCTATGTCACGGTAATTTTGAGGCAACGGCCACCGTGATCGTTGCTTCAATACAGGGACGTACAGTACACGCAATGGCTTTTTTTTCCAGTTTTTGATTCGACTCCCTTCCCTCATATGACCAAATACCATTCGACAACCCAGTGAGCCTAGACTACATCCACCTTGTTCTCCGATATCTCGGCGATCCTCAACCCTCGGCGTGCCAGGTCGCCACACCAGCAAGTAATCTGGCACTGTGATTTTATTTCGGTTCAATGTCAAGTAATCGATAGATCTAGACGTGTACCTTCTGGACCATCTTGATAGGGAAGAGGGATCATCAAAAATCCAAGTCGATTAAACATTTCTCTCGCTGCCATTCCGTTGACGGTAATTTGGAGAAAAATACTGCGCAGGTTCACTCTACGAACGGCTGGCCATGGCGGGGATCTGTCTGTACAACAATGGTGCTTATCTGACTATTCGCGGTCATCAACCAGGACAGAACACACAATCTCGCCGGTGGTACGTGAGTCCTGGACACGTACATCCCTCTCCGAGTCGCTGAGGAGGATTGGCACATCGACCATCGGCTTCGGTGCTTTGTGCTGAAAATCGGCACATCTTGTACAGAACCCGCGACGCCTACATCGGAAGCTCGGTGTCAGAGGGAAGAACCAGTGAGAGATTAGAAAACAAATATAACGCTGCCCGGTGTTGAACCTGTAGCATGATGTAGATGTGAACACATCCTCGCCTCGCGTCAACATCGGGATACTTATCGATGAGCTTCAGCATATGCGTCCCTTCCCCTATGAGCGTGGGAAACAAAAGTCACCGCCACGCTGCCTTCCGCTAAGTCGCCCTCCGCCAAGTCTCCTGCCCGGAGCCAGGACCTCTCAACTATATACCTGTGGGCTCACGCACAGACCTCGAGGGGTAAATAGAGCACGCCGGGGGCTCTCCCGGTCACGAGAAAAATGGCAGGTTTTTCGTGCTCGGGATGCCCTGTGGTGGGGGGTTTAGTGCTACTGAGTTTACAAGGTATTTCTACGTGTTCGACGCGTCCCGGAGCATTCCGGCACGTCCCGGCGCGTCTCAAGGCGCCCGAATCACGTCCCGACGCGTCTCCAAGTCCCCCCCGCTCGCTCCCCAAGTGCGCCCGCCCCGCGCTCGCGCCTGTGGCCAAGAGAATTCGGTTTTTTTTGGCCTCGTTATCGATTTTTGCACCCCGCTCAACGCGCCCGCGACGGAGAAAAATCTGGATTTTTCAAACCTGAAAAACACGTCAGAATGGGGTTTAAACCAAGGGGAGGACATGCACCTGAAATCTGTTGCGCTGACTCCAACTCTATGTGGCGGGCATAACACGCGCCCGCGGCGAAGAAAAATTGGGTTTGCAGCGGTGAAAAAAAAAAACACTTCAGAGTCAGATTCAAATGGAGAGAGGATACGGGCCTGCGGCCGAGAAAAATTTGCCTCCAGATATCCACGAGAACGCGTCTGTTCAATACACGGCAGCTACGAAGTAAATGAGTTGAAATTAGCATCGTGTCGGGGGACGCACCGCGAACTGGGCGCGTAACCCCGTTTTCGCGGGACCTCCGAAATTCGAGTTGGAAAACGTCGGGGGAGCATGCGCGCGGCGGGGTTGAGGCTAAGACACGTAGAAAAAGAGGTTAGCGTCGGGAGGCACTAAGAAGTGTATTGGAACACACCTTTCGTGCGACGCGTGACCCCGCTCGCGGGAACGCGAGAAGTAGTATTAAAATATCGGGGGCGCGCCGCCGGGATCCGGCTCGATCACCGCAAACTGGGCGCGCAACCCTGCTCGCGGGAACACCAAAATGAAAATATCGCCGCACGGCGCGTCGATGGCGCGGCCCGGGAGACAGCGCTCGCGGGAAGCCCAAAGCAAAGTGTCGAGGGCGGGTGTGAACACGATCTGAAAGTGAAGTATGTCAGCGATGAGAAAAAATGACACGGGAAGGTACACATACCTTGGTTGCGGGGACGCGAAATCCAGAATTTAAATGTCGGGTGCTGATGGCGCAATGGCGGCGGGTGTGAAAGCGAACTGAACACGAGAGGTAAGCAACGAGATAAATATAATGCGGGAAGGGACGTACGTGGACCGTCGCTCGCGGGGACTGTAAATCCAAAATTCAAGTGTCGGGGCACGCGGCGGCGCGATGATGGCGCTCGCGGGGACTTGAAATCCAAAATTTGAAAATTGAGGGCGTGCTTCGATAGCGCGAACGCAAACTGGAAGCAAGGTGAGGATGAGACAAACAGGACGAGGGCGAACTTACGCATACCGCGAGAACACCAAATCCATAATAAAAAGATCGCCGCGCCCAAATCCAAAATTAAAATGCCGGGGCGGTGGCGGCGGCGGCGCTGGCGCATTGGAAGCGGTTGCGAATTAAAGTGTTGAGGGGTGGTAATGGCCCGGCGGCGTTAGAGTCGGTCGCGGGAAGTTCAAATCCAAAATTTGAATGCCAGGGCGGCGGCGCGACGGAGCGCGAACTGAAAGGTACGGGTTAATAATTTAAGTATACATGCCGCGCGGAAGAACATACGCGCTTGCGGGAACGCAAAATCCAAAATTTAAATATTGGGGCATTGGCCCGTCGAGGCGCTCGCAAATATATAGTTAAAGGTCGGAGGCGTTGGCGCGTCCCGACGCGTCGAAGGTGTTCGCGGGAAGCTCAAATATGTAATTTGACCTTGCGGCGCGATGAAGCAGCGCGGAGGCGTTCTGAGACCATGTAAGACACACGCCGTAGGAGATTTAATTAAACATACCAAATGCGCGGCACAGCGGTGGCGGGAACGTCAAAAATGTAATAAGTAATGCTTGATACGCATCGCGACACGTCGACCACGTCATGCGGGACCGCGTCGGGGACGGGACACGATTCTATGGGAGGGGGTTGAGTTGGATATCCCTGGGCAAAGGTTGAACAAAGTAGCTTACCAAGGATGCGTACACTACTTTGCGGGAACTCCGAATATGCAAAAAAAGTCCGAGGGTGGCGCTACGCGCCGACGACACGTGGAGGTTGCTGGGACGTGTCTTGGGGCTCGCGGGAGGCTCGGGAATCGAATATAAATTGAGGGCGGTGCTACACGTCGCCGCCGGGCACTATTAAGGCCGCGCACGACTTTATGGGGAGTATGTTGAGTTGGGGTTGGGTACAGCGAATGCGACATACCGAGACGCGTCCTGTGGTCCGCAGGACCTCCAAAAATGTAAAAATAAACCCGGGGGCGGCGCTTCACGCCGCCGACGCGTCGGGTTCGTGGGAAGGTTGTAGATCGAATAAAAATCGGAGGTGTTCTGAGACCCATGTAAGACACATGCCGCAGGAGATTTGATTAAACATACCAAATATGTGTTGCAGCGGTGGCGGGAACGCAATAAGGAATCGCCTCTCATGCACTTGATATACATCACGATGCGTTGACCACGTCACGGGAAGGTTGCGGGCCGCATCGGGGGCGGGACGCAATTCTATGGGAAGGGGTTGAGTTAGATATCCCTGGGCAAAGGTTGAACAAAGTAGCTTACCAAGGACGCATACACTACTTTGCGGGAACTCCGAATATGCAAAAAAAAGTCCGAGGGCGGCGCTACGAGCCGACGACGCGTGGAGGTTGCTGGGACGTGTCTTGGGGCTCGCGGGAGGCTCGGGAATCGACTATAAATTGAGGGCGGCGCTACGCGTTGCTGCCGAGCGCTATTGAAGGCCGTGCACGACTTTATGGGAAGGATATTGAATTATCGCGATGCATCGGCCGCATCACGGGAGGGTTGCGGGGCCGCGTCGGGAGCGGGACACATTTCTATGGGAGGGGTTTAGTTAGATATCCCTGAGCAAAGATTGATAAAAGTAGCTCACCAAGAACGCGTACACTACTTCTCGGGGACTTCAAAAATCCAATAAAAACCTCGGGGGCAGCGCTACGCGCCGCCGTCACGTGGGGGCGCGTCGTTGGGCTGGCACGATGCTCAAAAAATACAAGGCACCAGTGCAGCACGCCGCCGTCGCGCAGGATTGAAGTCTGGGCGTGATTCTATGGGGAGTATGTTGACATTGTGGAGTTGGAGTTGGGACAGGGTATAACATACCGAGACGTGTCATGTTGTCCGCGGGAACTCCAGAAATGTAAACATTAAATTCGGGGGCGGTGCGACGTGTCGGGCACGTGCCGGGGTTTGCGGGAAGGTTGTAGCTCGAATAAACATCGCGGCCGGTGTGCATGCAGTTGAATGCTAGATGGGGTACGATGAGTGGGGACGCTGGAGGGTGTACAGTGAATGCAATATACCAAAACACGTTGGGCGGTCCACGGGACCTCCGAAAATATAATTAAAGTTTAGAGGCGGCGCTGCGGCGCCGCCAACGCGTGAGGAGTGCGACGGACGTGTCCTGATTCACAGGATATAAATTGAAGACAGCGCTGCGCGCCGCGGGACTACCAAAAAATGTGAAAATAAATTCTGGGGCAGTTGCACCGTCGATGCGTGAGGGTTGTGGCGGACATGTCTTGGGGTTCGCGGGAAGCTGAACGGAGATAGAGGACAGCGCTGCACGCTGCCGCCTCGCCGCCTCAAAGCAGGGCGCGATTCTATGAATATGTTTAGTTGAGGGCTCTGCATGGGGTACAATGAAGGCAACTTACTGAATACGTGTCGAGTGGTCCGCGGGACCTCCGAAAAAGCAATAAAAATTTGGGGTGGTGCCGACATGCGTGGATAATGCACGCGCTGCTCGCAGAAATGGCGAACATACACCGGTTTTGAACTGCAATTATTTGTGAGCAAAAATGAAGAATCACGCGCGCGGTGAAAGTTTACCAGCGGTCCGGTGCCAGCGACTCGGTGCTAGAGCCGGCGGTGTGGCGCGTCGAGGTCGCCGGTGTGATGGTGAGCTGAATCAAACTTGCCGCCGGTAGGATTGATGGATGTTACCGGCGGATTCCGCCGGTTCGGCGTCGTGACAGGGTAGATGAACCAGTTCAACGGCCTGAAAGGGAAGTTGAGGTAAGTTGGGGGAAAAATTACATGTCGCGCAACGTTGACTTACGATGAACGCGAGTTGAACACGCAGTTGAATACGATGATGTGTGTTCTTCACGTTTGAACTTTGTGGTGTGGTGGAAGCTCCAGGGAGGTGTCGGTGGTGAAAGGCTGGAGTTCTGGGGTGCGCGCGGCAAAGAGAACGAGGTGGAGCAGGAAGGTGGTGGTGGTGGTATAAGACAAGAGTCTACATGTACTTGTTTGGTTCCTCGGCAAACATTTTACATGAACAAAACATTCAACAAAGGTTATTAGTGATCCTCCGCTGCAACTCCACCTCCGCTCCCGATGGTTACCACTGATGCACCGCCTGCACGTAGCGATGACTCGCTCCGTTTTATTTCCCGCCACCGCCACCCTCACTTCCCATACACCGATCCCTGCCCATCTAATTCTAGGCAACACCAACCCTACTTCCTCCTTTAGACTCCCCGCAGCTTCAGCAATTGAGCAAGTGCACATTGTGCATCTGGCCATGTGCAGATGTTTTTTTACTCCACACATCGAAAACTGGCTGCTGTCTCCTCCTGATCTCAAGTTATCTCTTCGAGATTCAAATGCTCTGGATTTTTTGACCATGCTCCGAGAATTATCCCATGGCTTAGTGTAGCACCAGCACACGATACTGCATTGCTAATATGATTTAATTCAATGTGGTCTCTCGTGTGAATCGGCCGGACGACGAACCAAATAAATGAACCTAATCAAGCTCAACCGAATCTTATCAGAATTGAACCGCTGAGATTGGATCATAGAAGTGCGTAATAGTGCCAATAGCATTAGTTGTTGCCCGCAATTGATGTTCTCGAGCGCGGCTCGGGACAAGTGAGGTCCGCACCTCAAACAGTCAGCAGGAAATCAAAATAGATCAATCCATTTCCGCAATGCTCAGCATGCCAAACCCAGTTATTTAATTTCAGATTCATGAGTGCACAGCGCCGCGTCGACTATTGAACTGGGTTTGAACAAGGGCATCTGAACCCTGAGCTCAGGAACTTTCAATTTTGGCATGTTGAATTGGGATGTTGAGGTGTGTATGCAAAGCTTCAAGCATTCGTTAGCGGAGGAAGCGACGGGGATGTTAAGATGTTATTATTATAGAGGTGTGGAGACGGAGCCAACGTAAGGCCGCAAGTCCCCGGACTTGGACCGAAATAGATTTGCACCCGCATGAAGTCGGCATGAGCCCGAGTGCAAATTTGAGGCCAAAATATTGCAATAGAGGGCTCAGAGGTATGTGCACCGGCCCGCCGCGGCAGCGTGGAAAGGCGGGAAGGGGCGGAACTTTTTTTCAGATAATTCGCCTCTCCTTTAGACTCCCCGCAGCTTCGGCAATTCAGCAAGCACACATTGTGCATCTGACCATGTGCAGATGTTGCTTTACTCCATGCATCGAAAACTGGCCGCTGTCTCAATAGCCACCTCCTGATCTCAAATTATCTCTTCAAGGTTCAAATCCTCTGGATTTTTTGGCCATGCTCCGAGAATTATCCCATGACTATGTGTAGCACCAGCGCAGGATACTATATTGCTAATACAATTCGATTCAATGTGCTCTCTGGGGTGAATTGGCGAGCTGACAAAGTAAATAAATGAACTTAATCGAGGTCAACCGAATCTTATCAGAATTGAACCTCTGAGATTGGATCATAGAAGTTCGTAATAGTGCCGATAGCATTAGTTGTTGCCAGCAATTGATATTCTCGAGCGCGGCTCGGGACGAGTGAGGTCCGCACCTCAAACTGTCAGCGGGAAATAAAAATGGATCAATCCATTTCCGCAATGCTCAGCATGGCAAACCCAGTTTAATCTGATTCAAATCAAGCTGCTGTCTTATATGAATTGGCGGGACGAGGAAGCAAATAAATGAGCCCAATCAAGGCCAACCGAACCTTATCAGAATTGAACTGCTGAGATTGGATCGTAGAAGCACAAGATAGCGCAGATAACATTAGGATTTGCGCGGGATTAACATTCCCGAGCGCGGCTCGAGACAAGTGAGGTCTACTCAAGGAGACTAAAATAGATTGATACATTCAGCAATCCTATGTCAATGCAGCGGGAAAACCCAGTTAATTAGTTTCATAATTAGTGCAATTGGTGCCAGCTTCGTGAGTGCGCAGCGCCGCGTTGAATATTGAACAAGATTTGAACCGGGCTTGAGCAGTTTCACCCTGAGCTCAGGGACTTTTAATGTTGGGATGTTGAATTGGGATGTTGAGGTGTGTGCGAGAGGCTTCAAGTCATCATGATCCGTTGGCGAAGGAAACGACGGCGACGTTAAGATGTTGTCATTGTAGACGGAGCTGACGTAAGGCCGCAAGTCCCGGACTTGGACCAAAATAGATTTGCACTCGCCGCATGAAGCCTGAGTGCAAATTTGAGGCAAAAATCCTGCAATACATGGCTCAGAGGCACGTGTAACGGCCTGCCGCGGCAGCGTGTGAAGGCGGGAGGCGGGCGGGATTTTTTTTTCAGATGATTCGCCTCATTCCGAGGCAAGAGATCCATGCTTCATCGCCACCTGTCAATGGAATGATCGGGCCGCACTCAACGCCGCCTAATTGGGATCCCGTCTCTTGCGCACGACCACAACGTCGACCTTTTTACTGCTCGCCATCCGCGACCTCTGGGAACTCAAAAATTTTCACACCCATGCTTGGGTGGTCTATGTTTACTTCTTTCCTTTCATATCCACGCTCCACTGCCTTGGATCGCAGCAAAGGCAAGCATGGCGGAAACTCGACATCCAGTTGTATGTTGACTTCGAAGCGCCAGTAAGCTTCACTTACATACTCCATCAGCTCCCTTGACAACTCCGCAGTGCCTCCGCTCCTCCCAGCTCGCTGGAATCATCCAGGGAGACGGGGAACTCAAAAAATGAACACAAACCGCATATTCGAGCTTCCGCGTGAACAGCGGTTAGCGGACCCTTGATGGAGGCGTTTCCCGTGGTTGATTGATGTGGGATTAGAGCGGAAAGCTTCGGTGCGTGGCCAGTTCGCCGTCTTTGACTAGGAACTAACTATACTTCCACCTACAGTGTCAACCTCGCTGGGCATGGCATATCCGGTCCACGGCCTATATACTTCGCAACCACCCTTTCCCCAACCTTTAAAATTATCCTGGCTCAAAAAATTCGCACCAAGTCGCCGCAAAACTCGCAAACAATGTATGGTTCGTTTTCAGGAACACCCGAAATGCTCGCCACCAATCTAATTTCAGCCGGCCCCGGCCGCCAACTCGACCTCATGTTCGACTTAGTTTGCGCATCTCACTCGTACAGCCGCTTGCTCATTCGGCGGCGATTGGTTCAACAAGGGTGGATTCAGGGTTCAGATGCAATTTCGCTATTGGAGGTTCCCGGGCGGTTGCGTGTTGCGTGGTAACCTTCTATTCCACTTCCATCTTATGTTTGATTCAGGGAACGTAGCCGAACCGAGCTCTTGGGTCCCCGTTCGCCTATAAGAACCTGTGCACATTCCACCTCTCCTTCACTCAACCACCCACTACCCACTTCACCTTTCCTCCCTCACCTGGTTGCTACCCCCCCCACACCTCCCTCTCATGCTCCCAATCGCTTTGGTGTGCTTGCGCACGATTGTCGTTGCGGGAAACGAGCTCGCCGTCGTTGAGCCATTCAACTTCGGCAGCTTGTTGGAGGCCGTGTTGAGTCTCGGCGTCGACGGGAGCATCGGATTCGTATAGGTGAGTGCTCTATCTACTACTCGTCTCTCTCTCATGTGTTTCAGAACCCCCGCTTGCTGTTGCGCACACACGCCGCAACTCTCTCCCCGACGCCCCACGCCCGCCCTGTCACGCCGCGAGCCAGTTTGAACCCGCGCCCTCAACCCCGACGGCTCTCGCCCCAGCGCCCGCACCCGCCCCGCCCCGCCCCGCCCCGCCCCGACACCGCCGCACTGCGCTCGCTGCGCCCGACGGCACCCCCACAAGCGAGCGATGAGCGGGAATTCGGTGCACTTGCACAGGTGTCTCCCGCACCTAACATCTCCCGCTCTTAGCTTTCCTCTTATCAGTACCCCGCCCGCTGGTTCCCATGGCGCCGCCGCTCCCGACCCGGTACCGACGCGCCCGACGCGATACCGACGCGCCCGACGCGATACCGACGCGCCCGACGCGATACCGACGCTCCCGACGCACCAGCGCCACTCCTGCCGTGATCCCGACGCTCCCAATTGCGCCTAACGGACCTCCGACGTCCCGAGCACCGACTCCGCCGCTGGAGTTGATTGAATTTTTGGCGGCTGAATTTTCGGTGGATTTTGGTTGAAACTACTTACGGTGCGCGCACATCTTTGCTGGTCTTATCACTTTGAACTGACTTTGGTTACTTTTCTAGTCTCCGAGCTATCTTGTTTCGGATTCAGTTGCTGCAGAAATTTCATTACCCGCGACGTAAGTGTTGAGCCAATGTTCTTACCTCCGGGCTAATTTTTGTTACAGGGCTTCCTATTCGTAGCAAGACTTTCTCGCAATTATCACCACACAGGCGTTAAAACCTACTGTGAGTCATTTTGTAACGACCCCTACTATTTTGACCATGCAACGTAGGACGGCGCTGTCAAGACTTGTACCTCACTGTGCGTTTCATTTTTTCCTTACTTTGATTGATTCTGACGTTGAAATTCCAGAGGTTTTCAACTAAAATCATAGCGCAACGGTATTGCAGTGTGAATCCAACAGTATACGTCCATTTCTCACTAACCTGTGCTTAGGATTAACACTCAAGCTCGAGACCACACCGCGACCCGCCCCGCCATGACCATTTTCAAGTTGTTCAACATTACTTCTCAAATGCTGGCGGTCTTGACTGTAGTCCCAATTCTTCGTGCATCTCCGACTCGTGCAAGGTATGACCTTGGAATCGTGTTCTATTCATCGAAGGTACGTCAATTCAATCTGATATCTCACTTGGTTCAACTACTGATTGCGCTGTTACTAGTTGACTTTGATTCAAGCCCAAGACTTGTGTAGTTCATATTTATACCTCAACGGTGCGTTCTATCTCATATAAACGATGCTAATACTGACTCAGTATGACTCAATGTGACTCCATTCTGCGAGAATCTTCCAGTCGAGACTTTGCGCGCTCTATTTTGGGGTTCTCGGGCATCTCGGGCAAGCGTTACCAAGTGCCAACGCTTCACGGTGGGCCTTCAGTACTATATTCCACTTCGATTCACCCACTAATGCGTTCCTTAGGATGCTAGTCCCCACTCAACAAGTCCCTGCATGGAGTTCAAGTAAGTTTTCAAATCCTTTTCGGCGTTACTCATCTTGACCTCGACTTTGACCCTAGACTTGCTGCTCGACGCGAGGTGGCTCTGGGTTGCGCGCACGACTACCATACCATCTAGCTACGGCGTAAGAGTGTCGATTTTGATCCAGCCTGAGGACTCGGTACTAACCTTCCAATCTTCAGCACAACTTGTCAGCGCGCGGTCAAATCCAAACAATTCTCTGGTCCAAGGCCCTCGAAGGTAAGTCCGTTTACTGTTCTATTGTACTATTACTGACGCATATTGACAGTTCTAATACTCTCAAGGCTCCAGAACTGACAGAATTCGTCAAACTGACCAAAGTAGCCAAAATGCCGACTCGACCTGGTGAGTCCTCACTCCAATATTTAGTCCCAATTATTATACTAACCTCTGCTGGCACTCCAGACACGACTCTCCAGCGTTTCATATGCATGAAAAGCGGTCAGTATTCCGCCGTTATGCCGATATATTCCTAAACTGAGTGCTTTTGACATACAGGACTATTTTGTACTCAGGACGAGTCTAGTCCTTCAGTGGCTCTCAATGCTACTCGAAGCCAATGCATACGAACCCGAGAAACTAGGCCCCGATGTCTGCAGCGCTCCACCGGGTAATCTTGCCGTAGTTGCGGCGCTTTTGCGATTCGCTGATTATTTGACACAGACCATTATTTCATGCTCAAGACAGATCCTATCGCTCTTAAACTCTCCGAGGAGTCTTAAGCACTCGATATCAACCTCCTAGCCTTATCTGGGCCGCGATACAGGTCGGTGTTAGTACCATTACCACGCATTTCCGATTTACTCATGTTCTCATATTTCTTACTCAAGACCCATCCGACTTGCCCATGGCTCGCGAAACGGCTGTATGCAAGGTATTTAGATTTTCTAGAGCCATTCGCGCCGCCCTCCGAGCAAGTAGTTCTGCTCTGGCTGCTCTTTTTCGATTTAATGACTATTTTCAGAAATCAGTATCCTGTGCTAGAGAGACAACCTATCACCTTTCCACTCTCGGGGTGACTCCATGCAGGCAATACCAACGTTAAAGTACCATATCCGCCGCGGTGAGGTCAATTTTCAAATCCTCACCTCACATTTTCGATTTACTCGCCCTGTCATATATCTTCCTCAGGACTAATCCCACTCGCCCATGGCTCGTGGAACGGCTGTATGCAAGGTATTTAGATTTTCTAGAGCTACTCGCGCCGCTCTCCGAGTAAGTAGTTCTGCTCTGGCTGCTCTTTTTCGATTTAATGACCATTTTCAGAAATCAGTATTCTGTGCTGGAGAGACAACCTATCACCTTTCCGCTCTTGGGGTGACTCCATGCAGGCAATACCAACGTTAAAGTACCATATCCGCCGCGGTGAGGTCAATTTTCAAGTCCTCACCTCACATTTTCGATTTACTCACCCTGTCATATATCTTTCTCAGGACCAATCTCACTCGTCCATGGATCTCGGAGCAGCTGTATTAAAGGTATAGTAATCTTCGAGAGCTATCCGGGCCGCTCTCCGAGTAAGTAGTTCTGCTCTGGCTGCTCTTTTTCGATTTAATGACCATTTTCAGAAATCAGTATTCTGTGCTGGAGAGACAACCTATCACCTTTCCGCTCTCGGGGTGACTCCATGCAGGCAATACCAACGTTAAAGTACCATATCCGCCGCGGTGAGGTCAATTTTCAAGTCCTCACCTCACATTTTCGATTTACTCACCCTGTCATATATCTTTCTCAGGACCAATCTCACTCGTCCATGGATCTCGGAGCGGCTCTATGCAAGGTACTCATATTTATCCAAGCAAACCGCGCAGCTCTCTGAGTAAGTCGTCCCGCACTACGTGCACTTTTTCGATTTATTGATCATTTTCGAAATGCAGTATCCTGTCATCGAGACGCGACCTATCGACTTTTTGCTCTCTGGGAGACTCCATGCAGACAATATCAACGTTGACGTACTATATCCGTCGCGGTGAGGCCAGCTTTCAAGTCCTTACTCCGCATTTTTTGGTTTACAGATCTTCTCATATTTCCTTCTCAGGACGAATCTGAATCGCCCGCGACTCTCGGAGGGACTGTATGCACGGTATTACGACGTCTTGGAGCTATCCGCGCCGCTCTCCCGGTAAGTATTCACGCTCTGTATACATTTTCTTGATTTACTGACTCTTTACCACTTGGCATTATTTCGGGCTCAAGACGAACCCTATGCCTCTACGGCTCTCGGAGGCGTTGGATGAGATCTGCACACACCCACCAGCACCCTCAGTGCCGCCCAAAAGGTAAGTTACAAGTGTATATTCCACATTTCCGAGTACTCGCCGCTTTGACCATTTAGGAATTCCTGACTCCGCGGTGAAGCCCCGTCGCATTCAACCGTGCTAAACCCTATGCTAACCTCTTCTCATTCTCAACAGGCCCTCGCGCGACGCTTTCCCCGGGCTCTACAGGTCAGTACCACGCCGTTATCGTGCCTTTTCCCATTACTCACCACTTTGACATGTAGGTCTCACCACATCTCAAATCCTCAAGATATGATCCGGGGCTCTTCGCTACATCTAGCGCGGACTATTCCGCATGCGCGCGCGCCGTCCTGCTGGTAAGAAACCCGCCGTTTATCGCGATTCTTCGCCAACTGACCGCTTTGACCACTAGCGCTTCAATTCCTTCAAATTTCAACTCAAGCCGAATAATTGACGGTCCCACAACTGGCGTTACACGGCAATCGTACCCGTACAAGCACCTTACCCTTGCACCCCTCACCCTCACGAAGCTCACTATCCGTGAACCCTCGCCGCAGCGCTATCGCCCGTTTCCAGCAACTGCATCAAAATGGAGAATCTGTCATTATACGACTTTCTCTGCAGCTCCTTGCTAAGTAATTCCTGTTCTAATCGCTCGATTCAGGTACCCGAGCTCCGCGGCGCGATCCAGGCAAGTGTGCGATTATCAGCTCACATTTCGGGATTTTCACGCTTTGACCGCCAGCGGCGTGCGGAGGCTTCTTCAAATCAAGCCGGGAGCGCGGGAGGGCGGAACAAGCGTCTGAGCACACGGTGTGTGTTTCGCAAGGACTTTGCTGATTATGATTGATTCTGTCTTGCGGAGCGGGGTCGAGAACGGTCAATTTATTATATTCACATCTATGTACTACACTGTATGTACAGTACGAGTACCGCGGGGATGGTGTCCGGCCTCCCACCCCGCGCTCCGCATACCTCGATATGCGGTACGGCGACGCCCTCGCCAGCGCGCGCGCCGCGTCCTCCTCTTCCACCCTCTCACCTTCTTTGCGCGCGTCTCCACCAAACGACGCCCGCGACTCTCCCTCTCCATCCCCTTGCTCCCGATCCGCAAGGGAACCACGATCCTCAACCTCGCGCGACGCAACCGACCCCTCGCGCGAATGCAAACTGGGCGTGTACCCGCGCTCCGTGTACCCCGACATGCGGTACGGCGACGCGCCCGCCAGCGCGCGCGCCTCCTCCTCCTCCTCCTGTTCCTGCCCTTCCTCTTCTACCCCGTTCCCTCCCCGCATCTCGCCGCTCGCCCGGGACTGAGACGCCGAAGATGCAGACGCGACCGAATCCCTTGTCCGCGCCCCCGCCGACATCGAAGACGCGACAGAAAACCTTGCATCCCACCGGGGGGACTCGGCGATGGTGGAGAGGTGCGCGCGGAAGGCGTGCGAGGCGAGCGAGTTGGGGAGCGGGTCTGGGTCCGGGTCCGAGTCGGGGGAGGGAGAGGGGGAGTCGAGGTCTGGTTCCAGCTCTCCCGAGTCTTCCGCTGCCGTTTCCGGGTCGGGCGTGTCTTGCGGGGAGGCGGGGTCGGGGTCGGAGAGTGCATTGGCATTGGGGTCAGGGTGGGAGGAGTCGAGGAGGGGGTATTCGAGGGTGGAGGCGTCGGAGTGGGCCGGGGGAGAGGGCGGGTATTCGGGGTCGGGGTCGGCGAGAGCGGTGAGGCGGGCGTCGGGCGTGGTGGCGGAGTGATTTGATGAGGCGGGGTCTTCCGAGGAGGCGGGGTCGGAGTGGTTGGAAGAGACGAGACCTTTGGGGTCAATGGCGTCCCCGTCGGGCGCGGGATGCAGCTCGGCATCGGCGTCGATATCGAGCTCCCCGCCGTCCGCCTCCGCATCGATCTGTACCCATCCACACGTTAACTCGTTGCTCGCACATACACAAAAGAAAGAGAAATGAAAGAGGGAGGGACGTACGGGCGGTGCGTCGTAGGGTATCGGTATCGGTTCGGGCTCCTCCTCCACTGCATTAACGTCTTGCTCCTCCTCCTGCTCCTCGGGCGCCGCCGCGGGATGCAGCTCACCGTCGTCCACCTGCGCATCGATCTGTACCTGTATTTACATCCACACGTTAGTTAGTCGATCTCACGGGTAAAGAGAAACGAAAGAAAGAGGAAGGGGACGCACAGGCGGTGTGTCGTCGGGTATCGGTATCCGTATCGCATCCGCGTCCTCCGGTTCCAATATTGACGTATTCAGCTCCTCGGGCTCGTCCACCAGTCCCTCGCCATCGTCAGCACCGCCGTCCGGCCGCAGCGGCGAGTACAACCCGGGCGAATACGGCGCGAGCGGCGACAGAGGCGGCGAGAGCATCGCGCCCGAGCTTGAGCCGCCGGTGTACTGCGGCAGGAGGCGCGGGGAGCCGCCTGTGTATTGCGGGGTCAGCCCGCCGGTGTACTGCGGTGTCAGCCCGCCGGTGTACTGCGGTGTCAGCCCGCCGGTGTACTGCGGTGTCAGCCCTCCTGTATGCTGCGGCGTGAGCCCGCCCCCGGTGTGCTGCGGCGTGAGACCGCCGGTGAACTGGGGCTGCAGCCACAGCGCGCTCTTGCGGCGCTCCTGCCTCACGTCCGCCTCGGCCTTGCGCGCGATGTCGAGCGCGGTGTGGAACGCCGTCGCGCGCGCTTGGACGGTCGGCTTCTGCTGTGGGTGCGGGTGCGGGTGTAGGTCGGGGTGCGGGGCGCGGGCGCGGAAAAGGGCGGCATCGTCTAGGTCGGCGTCGTCTGCGAACGGGGATGTAGGGCGAGCGAGGGAGGCGGAGGGGATGCGCGCGGGCTGCATGCGGTTGCCGTACAGCTCTGTGCGGCGCTTGGGCGCGCTCTCGGGTGGTGCACCGAGGCCGAAGCTACAACTAGTTAGTTTGCATGCATTGGGAGAGAAGGAGAACTGACGAGCCCCGGGGGACGGGGACACCACCCTTGCTCTCGAATTGCGCGATTTTTGCACGAAGAGCGGCGGGGGCGGGTCCGTTCTGGGGAAGGCCATGGTTTGCGCCACCCTGCTGCACGACTGCCCGCTCGCGCTCGCGCTCCTGTAGCGCCGCAATCCGTTCCTTGAGACTCCTGTAGGCTAGTCAGCTTATGGCCTTGGAGGGTGAGCACAACGCACATCGAGGGTCGCGTAGAGGACGATTAGGGCTGCACCAAGAAACAGGAAGCAAATCATGCACTGGCAGGCAGGCATCTGATCGGACTGATCCTAACCAAGCAACCACCCTAAAATGCCTCCGCGTCCCTGCTCAATATATCTGCTAACTCCAACACCACCCCGCAACACAAATTATTCTTTGCACTCAAGAAAAATTAGGGTGTGCTGGCATCGGGACGGGATCACCCGACGTCGCCGCCCATCAGCCTGCTGCCATCAGCTTCGACGTTGGGCGCGCGACTTCAAGCCTCCGATGTGAACGCACATCATCGCCCGCTCTCGCTACGTCTCCAACTCAACCTCGGGGCGCTTTGGACTCGGACTGAAGTAGTACACCTCGTGGCGGTGGCTCTGATGCGGGCTGATGGAAGCATGGATCCGCGTAATCGCCCAATTGGGACGCGTTCAACCGACAAGCCCTTGTTCTGCTCTCTAATACTGTGCGTCCCTGTAGTGAATTAACGGCTGCAGAACCGTGCCATTTCCGTTGGCCTTTTTTTAGGCGACAGATGGGACCGTGGCCGTGACCGCTGCAAAATTGGCAACCATGAGGTACCTTTTCAACCATCATTACCCTGCTGAATTGAGTTTGAATGAAATTAAATGAATCTTCGCAGCTCATCGGACCTTAGCTGAGATTTTTTAGGGTTTTTCCCCCATCTATGTCACGGTGATTTTGAGGCAACGGCCACCGTGACCGTTGCTTCAATACAGGGACGTACAGTGACTTTGTTTTCCAGTTTTTGATTCGACTCCCTTCCCTCATATAACCAAATACCATTCGACAACCCTGTGAGCCTAGAGTACATCCACCTTTTTCTTCGATATCTCGGCGATCCTCAACCCTCAACCTTCGGCGTGCCAGGTCGCCACACCAGCAAGTAATCTGGCGCTGTGATTCTATTTAATTTCGGTTCAATTTCGAGTAATCGATAGATCTATTCTAGACCATCTTGATAGGGAAGAGGTATTACTCCGGCAGGCCCTCGATCAAAAATCCAAGTCGATTAAACATTTCTCTCGCTGGCATTCCGTTGACGGTAATTTGGAGAAAAATACTGCGCAGGTTCACTCTACGATGGCAGGTCTCAATGAAGGGGGTTATTATAACAATGTTGCTTACCCGACTCCTCGCGGTCGTCAACCGGGACAACCTCGTCGGTGGTACATGACGCGTACATCCCTCTCGCTGAGGAGGATTGGCACACCGAGGTACATCGCGGTGCTTTGTGCTAAATCGGCACATCTTGTACACAATACCCGTTACTAACACTGTTCGGAAGCTAGGCCTCGTAGGGATTAGAGAGAATGATGCGAACAAATATAATGCTGCCGATGTGAGGGCCGGATACGCCCTGCGTATGCCCTCGCGCAGCAGCACTGACACGACGGGGATGACAGCGTGCTCGATCAAAGAAAGACCAATTTCCTCATTGGGAAGCAGCAAGAAGCCGCATGCGGATACACCTAATACCCACGGGGGACGAGCTGCACTCTGCACCAACTCGACACACACAGCAACGCAACACTTCGCCACGATCGTCCTCGACACTCTACTCGACCCCATTCACCTCGCACACAGCGACAATCCACGCTACAGAAGCTTTGGAGGCCAATTCCCCATGGGAAAGACCCGCCCCCTGTACCAACTCGACCCACCCAGCACCACGGACCTTCGTCATGACCTTCCTATGCGCTCCATTTATTCCCATCGACCTCGCACGCAGCGGCGATCCACGCCACAGGACTCCCAGATACCAATCCCACGGGGGAAAGACCGCTCGAGTTGTATCCCTCGGGGGACAATCACACTCGGACCATCTCCCCGCAGGGGACGCACACCACAACGACTCACGGTCGCCATGCAAGCTCTGGCAGCGCAAGCATGGACTATGCACACTCTATTCACACCCATACCCGACAGAGATATGAATCCCCAGCGAGTAGACTTGCAACCGCGGACGTCTCGGGCTCATTTGCACCTCATACCGACAGCCTGCGGGAGGATTCAGCCTTTCTGGGCACGAACCTGAAACAAGGGTCGCTCCCTTGATCAAATTCAAGGTTTTTCTCTCCAGAGAACGGCCTTCCCACCAGGGATACAATCGAAATGTCCAAAAACATCGGTTCTGTTCCTCGTACCCTCCAGGGATTCGGTCTCCCAACGACATGTGGACGTTCTGGAAGGAGGGAACACATGGTAACGGGGCCTGGAGGCTGTGCGAGGGCGATAAGTATAAAAGCCCCATGAAAAGTCTGCAGTAGTCAGTCAATTCTTGGGTAGTGGTTTTCCCCCACTCTTCCCCTCCTGTGTACCTTGCCCATCCAATACAGAGTTGATCACACACACACACACCAGTTCACGCTTGTCTTCGGGCACTCTACTCTCCTCCCCCATTGCAGCTCCTCTTCAGAGCTCGCTCTCCTCATCCTCGTCGCCTTCACCAAGCGCACACCTTCCTACGCAGACACTCCGTCTTGTAGTAGTGGGAACCTTGTGAAGGTTCATCTGGCAAATCGTCTACACCCACCCGAGCGTACCAAAGCAACCCCACTGGCCGTACACCGTATCCTTGTCGACGTTGAAGCCGTCTGCGGAGTCTCCCGCTTGGCAGATCCATCACCTCGCTCCCTCGCCCAGCGCAAAGGGGAAAGCATCGGAGTAGAGAAGAAGCAGAGGCTTTAGGGTTCAGAAGCGTCACCGTTCACCACTGACCTACCTGAACAAGTATTTCACCTTCTAGACCGTTCTTTGCAGCTTACCACACAGCACCCAACCCAGGTATAAACACATCGGAACCACACGTGCTCGCCCAAAGTGCCACTACCTCATCCTAGGACTCCCTCCGATAAAACCCCTAGAGGACGATACGCGCTACACCACGAATCCCACTTATTTCACACCGTAGCAACGTGGTCCTTATCACACCGGGTGTTGGACCTGTAGCATGATTTAAGTAAGATGAATGTCAACAAGTTCCCCGCTGGACCGCTGGAGTGCCCAGCACAAACTGAACTGGTTACTCGCGAACATGATACAACCGGCTCCACTCCCGAGAAATTCTTTTCGGCGGAATGGCTGCCAGTCAGGATAGTGTTGTTCATCAGGAAACACCCGGGCTGCGGTAAGAATCTATGCGAAGTTTAATTAATAGACTGTGATTTATGAAGCTGAGATCGAGACACCGCTGGATAAATGATTCCATCCTTACGCTACTCGTGGGCCTGGACCTGATGTTACACCTGAAATTATGGATAACGGAAGCTGCACAAGCACGGGATTTTCACTGGCTTGTTGGTCGATGCCAATTTCATACCCGTGCTCACACATGTTACAAGTACTGGATCTGAGTAACACAAGGCCAATTATCAGGAAACACGAGAAATCACTCTGTGCTGCCTACTTAAATGGAATGAACACGAGAATTATTCAGTTGGGCAGACCACTTGACCATTGGAATGCGGCCATGTCTCTCAGGTTGTACTGATTTTGTCTGACAATTTTACGTGAGGCCCTGAAAGCGGACTTGTGTGCAAGCGGTGAACTCAGCTTCAGCTCAAGTCTAATCGTGAGGATCCATATATCAACACGAGAAACCTTTTCACGCAAATCTGCTTTCTCTGAGTCGAATCAGATTCTGCCGTGGATCCAGGTTATTTTGGTATGTACATGTCGCATGTGTCAAAACTGCGAGCAGTTGGCGCTGAATTTCATATTGTTCCGACCACTCTCGAACGCAGCCGAAAATAACTATTCAGAATTGCGCAAATGCTCCATCCAGACCTTCAAATCTGAAATTGACCACTTTCAGCCTCAGGTAACTGAACCCATTATCGGATATGGTGTATGGCACACAGCCCATCTTGTTTCAGAAGTGTCCTTGAGGGTTTCTGGCAGTCCAGGATGCGGTTCCAATTTCCCTGTGTCCGAATACCCCTTTCTCTTCGTTTATTTCATGTACACCAGTCTCTCTCCACGTAGATATAATTTATGTGTCCTGGACAGAATGTTCAAACACACCTGCTCGTCGCTCAAGCCAGCTGCAAGTTCAATTACCATTTTTATGCAGGAACAGGCATTTCAGATATTTGAGCATGCTGTTCGTGGCCCACTTCACTACCTTACTAGATTTCGGACTGAAGTTACTGGTAACACGGGCTTCATACTTCAGGCTCAGTTGCCACTGTACCACAGAACCAGCAGGTGTCGCAGAACGGAGTCCAGGGCTGGTAGACAGAAATATGGGATGGTTGTCCGGGAAATGGGGAGTACAGGTGAAGCAGAAACTGAGCTAATGGTCCCAAGAATATCGTGGAGGCATGAAATAGAAATTGAGAGGAGATGGGGGAAATTGCCATGCGGGCATGGAGTACAGGTGCAGGGCGGACGACTTCCCGATGAGGCAGGTTAAACCATTAAGGTTGCAAATCATTAACCATTTTAACCGGTTACATCGGTTGGTTTAACCGTCGATTTCTGGTGTTTTCTTATCAACTCACTGCCCAGTGCCCCGTGATGACAGTTAAACCAACGGGTTAAACTTGGATTCAACTAGGTGGTTTAACTTGAACTTGAGCTTAACAGTGTGCAAAATATTTTTTGAATGAATTTCAACGTGCTACCATATAAAACTTGTTAACCAGACTCAGAACTAATGCGGAACTTCATTTAAGTGTGGCAGACTGAAGTCAAGTATGCTGAGCAGCCCTGGAAAATGACAAGTCATTTCAAACTCCGCAGACACGATGTGATTGTTTGCGCAATCAAACAATGGGCGTGCCACTCTCTTCCTTTCCCCCCATCTACATCTCTCCCTTTCCCTTCATATAAACCCTAGGCCTCCCTCCTTCCCTTCGATATCCTTACCTAAACCTTCCCTTACCCCCCTTGCCACATTCACCGATCTCATTCAATTTCATTAGCTCACCAATGGTCGGTGGCATGCACCGGCAGGTACGTTTTAATTGGCCGACCCGTCTCTCCTCGTAATAATCCTCTTCGCTTCCCAATTGCGGCGCAGCGCAAGAAGCTCCGGCTCAAGACTGGAACCAAGGTGCGTTGTCACCCACCGATAATACCTAACACGTACATCTGTTGCTTGGTACAAAGCCAAATCTGCCCACGGGATAATCCTAGGAATGGTAGATAGTGTTTCCCTCTCTTTTAGGGTTGTGCTGAGAGTCCGACAGGACTAAAACGGTGGCGGAATCACTGTGTTAACCAAGCGGTTTACTGCGTTAAACGGGTCCAGTTCAATCTGGTTAGGTTTGGTTGAACGGGTTAATTTACAGTTTAATGTATATTTAACGGGTTTTGAATTTTGGTTTAACGGGATTTGTGTATTAAAGGTCGGTTAAGCACCCAATTAGTGGGTACACCTCGAGAGCGCAAACTCTCGGTTTAACTAACGGATTTAACCGTTTCAAATGGTTAATGATCCGCAACCTGTGAGGTTTAACCTGACCCATCTGTGTTACTGGGCGGAAAGACTTGATGAGGGCGATAAACTGGGGCTCGGGTGGAATGTCTTCACTGGCGACGTACTCATGGGGGAATACTCCAGTCACTGGTCACGTCAACTGTGGTGGTTCAGGTCTAAGGGGAATATCTTTGACCCTGTGTACCTACGGAACAAATATGCTATATGATACCCAATGTACGGAACAGTAACCATAAATTAATGTAAAGGGAGAAAGGCGACAAGCGATCCATCCTACCCTTCCTAAGGCATGTCACGAGTCTGGGTAACTCACGGGTCACCATGGGTTGATCCGTGGGAAAACCCGTGAGTTTCTTACTCACGGGTTTGAGTACCCGTGGCCACGAGTATGTCACGGATCCAAGTTTCAATTTTGGAGAAGTTTCGCCCAAACTCATGAGTACTTGACTACATTTAGGGCAATGAAACAGCTTTAAAATGCTCCTAGTGGCCCTCTGGTTGGTCCGTAGGTGTTAAACACCCTTCAGCTTTGAGTTGTGATGGTATAAATGCCTGTATACCATGCTTAAAAGCTGAAATATATGTAAAACTCACAGGTACTCATGAGTTTCTCAAAACCCGTGAGTAGTCATACTCACCACGAGTCAAGTCGCCACGGATCCGAGTATCATTTCTTTCACCGCAAGTACTCACCTACGGATCCGAGTCTACTCATGAGTAGACTCATGACATGCCTTAACCCTTCCACACAAGCGATCTTAAAGATTCACAATACTTGCTTCAAACATGACTTTGAGCCAAAAAGTGGTTGCAATCTTCTTTGGGGCTGCAGTACCTTGGACTCAACAGCTTTGCACATTTCCTCTCTCTTACCTAAACCAACTCTAGTTGAACACAGGCAAAAGGTGTGCTGGGCTGTATTGGCTGTATTTTCTGGCTCAAACATTTACCTGGACTCAGACAAGGCTTCACATGCATAACAGGCTGAACTCCTGGCCGAATTCTTAGAGGTGTGAACAAAATATAGAATACCTAATACAAGTTTCAATAACAAAATCATTGTGAATTTCCTGAGGGAGTTGTAGCCTGAAATGAATTCCTTTGCCGAAATGCACCTGGAACATAGTAACCATTGATACCCCATTGTAGGACCTGCGGAATGCAAAGACCTATCAAATATTTATAGTCAGGGTTGATCCTCGAGAGAGCCTCTTGGTGAGCAAGTAGCAGCACAACACAGTGTCCGAATGGTGTTTGAACCACGCCAAAGGCTCACTGAGCGGTAGGATATCTTACTGCCGCGAGCCTTTGTACCCCCTGAGAATATCTGCTAGGGGCGTGGGTGTAAGGCTCCTAGAGAGCTCACAAAAGGGAAATCATCGTACACGTGCCCTGGCGGGAGATAAGGCTTATCAAGTGGTTGCCTGCTGGCAACAACCCTGCTCGAATGTGGTAAAGTCTCGAGAAAGGGTAATAGAAGAAGGGCACTTAGCTATGAGCCCGTATTTGAGAGTGTAGAGTCAGATATGAGTTGCCTAGCGCGCAGTGCCTCTTCTCGGAGTGTATCAACGAGTAAGGCTTGGCACGCAGGCGAAGGCTTGTGAGTGTGATATACCGCTTAGTGCCCAGTGCCTCTTCCTGGAGTTACTCAACAGGTAAGGCTTCTCGGAGGTACTCGATGAGGGATTGGGGGCACAATGGCAGTTTGTGATAAGAAGTGATGATAATATTACATAATACTGAGCACATGACTTGTAGCTAAAGAGTAAACAATAAAGTAAGAAAATGGTTCCTTACAGTGGGGCAACTGTATCTCAAAAGAAAGGTTAGTGGTACACTTGACTAACACTGACCTTGGCTCGTAGCTGACTACACATTCTTGAGACTGTTAAGAGAGTCTTGAAGGATGTCCATAGGCGCGGTATGAGTTAGAGTAGAGAAGTGGTTCTATTCAGGCCTCTTGGCCCGGAACTCGTGTCTATGTCACATGATACATACAGGTGCACGCCTAAAGCGCGCGCTTCCAAGATGAGATCATAAGAGATTTAATGAGTAACTAAAAGATAATACAACTGCCAGTTGAATGGTCAGTGAGCCCTGTGGGCGGTACAGATGGGCCGTTACACCCATAGTGACTGACTAAACTGAATCTTCATCACTAAGCAACTCCGAGTCGGAGTCCCTACCTGATTCAAGCCCACCCCTCCTGTGCTTAATGATCAGCTCAACAATTTCATTGTGCCCAGATTCAAATGCTGCATGTAGTGCAGTGTCATATTTTCCATCCTCATCCCATGCATCGGCACCATGCTCAAGGAGGCACTCAACAACAGTTTTGTGCCCAAACTCTGATGCTACCCGCAATGCGCTGCCAAAAACTTCACCTTGTGCATTGGTGTTGGCACCGTGCTCAAGAAGTAAGTGGACAATTTCAATATCCCCTTTGAGAGATGCTGCCTGCAATGCATCACCATATACTCTGCCATGCACATTCACACCATGCTCAAGGAGCAACTGGACAATCTCAATGTATCCGTCAGAACATGCTGATTGTAGTGCACTGTTATATTCTCCGCCTTCTGCATTCACATCAGCACCATGCTTAAGGAGCAGCTGGGTGATTTCTTTGTGACTCTTGTAAGATGCTGCTTGTAGTGCGCTGCCATATTGTCCACCCCGTGCATTCACATTGGCACCATGCTCAAGAAGCGACTGGACAATTTCTTTATACCCTTTACAAGATGCTGTCTGCAATACATTGCCATATATTCTGCCCTCCATGTTCACATCGGCACCGTGCTTAAGAAGCAGCTCAACAAGTTCTTTATGCCCTTCATAAGATGCTACTTGTAGTGCACTGCCATATTTTCCACCTTGTGCATTTACATTGGCACTGTGCTCAAGGAGTAGCTGGGTAATTTCTTTGTGGACCATATAAGATGCTGCTTGTAGTGCACTACCAAAATGTCCGCCCTGTGCATTCACATTGGCACCGCGCCTAAGGAGTAGCTGGGTGATTTCTTTGTGGCCCTTATAAGATGCTGCTTGTAGTGCACTGCCATATTCTCCACCTTGTGCATTCACATCTGCACCATACTTAATGAGCAACTGCACAATTTCTTTGTGCCCATTAAAAGATACTGTCTGCAATATATTGCCATATATTCTGCCCTGCACCTGCACGTTCACATCGGCATCATACTCAAGAAGCAGCTGGACAAGTTCTTCATGCCCTTCATAAGATGCTGCTTGTAGTGCACTGCCATATTCTCCACCTTGTGCATTCACATTGGCACCACACTCAAGGAGTAGCTGGGCAATTTTTTTGTGGCCCTTATAAGATGCTGCTTGTAGTGCACCACATTGTCCGCTCTGTGCATTCACATTGACACCGTGGTCTACAAGCAATTGAACCATCTGGAGGTGGCCGTAATATGAGGCTACAATGATTTCTTGGTTGTCTGAAAGCTGCAGGATAGATGTCTCATTGAGCAGGAATTTTGCAGTTTTCACAAGGTTTGCTGCTGCAGCAATCCACAAGAGTGAGGGATCTGATGGCCAATCATAGAAACCCCAGGGTGGTGAGCTCCATTTATCTCTCAGCAAGCCCTCTTCCCATGGATTCCATCTGTCCCTTCCCCAGAAAGACATCTGGGCCAGAAAATGTAGGATCATATCTCTCAGCACATCTTCAGCTGGACCGGCAGCATGTGCCAGGCAATATTGGGAGTACTCAACCAGAGGGGAGAGATAATTTGAATGGGTACGCATTGAAGCGATAATATTGTCGAATGCCAGAAATGTGAGCAGGGAGCGTGTTATTTCTGTTTGTGCATTTGGAAATTGCTGAGGCTGTATGTGGTCCAGGTATTCCTGTGTGGTATAGTGAACAAGTCGAACCACAGATAGTTGTTCATCCAAAATGACCAGGCCAGCACAGACTGGGAGGATAAACTTGATATCTAGAACATTGTTTTTATCAAGTGACTTCTTGTCAGGTTCAATGGCTAGAGCTGTTTGTAATTCAACAGCTTTTAATGGTCTTTTTGCATTTGCAACCCAAGTCAGAGTTGAATGAGCAATTTTTCTGTCATCTTCATTTTGTTTTTCAATACGCTTCATTGCATCATCGTAGCTGCCATTGAGGGTCCCTGGTAGAATTTTCAGAGCTTCTAGAACTCCCTTCATGGTACGTTTTGCGCTGAGAGATTCAATGTGAAGCTTGGCAAGGAGGAACCTGCTTGTGGATTATTTGGGGAGTTCATTGCACCAAATCATTGGACTCACATTCCTTTTACTCTACGAGTAACTCCTGAGTGAATCTCCTCTTGCAAACCATCTCGGGATTGGACATACTCCCTGAGGTGTGGAGATATCTGTATCTGGGCATCCACATATCTCTGAACATCGTGCTCATCTGCTTGGATTTTCAGAGTGATGGGATTTGGGAGAGAGAAATCTAGAGTAATGTGAGGCCTAGACATTATCATCAAGTTAACAGTGGGTCCCATTTTTGTGAGATAGTCAAGGAGGATCTCTCGTCCAGTCTCTGGGTATTCATCCACGGCATCAATGATAATGTAAACCCTTGAGAAGTCCATAATGGCGGCGCGGAGCACATTAGAAACCTCATTGACTGTAGGATAGGTGCCTTTCTCCTCGTGCTGATTATATAACTTCTTTGCGGAGGAGCCGACATCTTTGCCAAGAACAAACTGTCTCCACAGACCAGCAAGCAGCTTAGCCGGGGTTTGATCCTCAGCCTCCTTGTGGTCCAGATAAGCACAAGCCACGCCAAAGTTTTTGTCCTTCGATTCTGCATCGAGGTGATCAACAACCATTGATCTATGCTCCGACAAATCAGTTGGCGCAAGTTAATAAGAAAATAGCCGCACGCCAGAACCGTTTTTCCCGCGCCGGCTGGATTGGGCCATTAGTGCAGGACATAGATGGAGAGGTAGGCCACACACGTATTCCGGGGCACCAAAGTATCCTTCCTGAACCAGAGTGCCATTCTTGAAAGCGTGGATCTGCCAGGAACCACCCTCCGGTTCCAGGCACCCGCACTTGCTTAATGTCTGCATGCCGGAGAAAGAAGTTGATTGGTGAAAGCCAGTTGATGATTTCTTTGCGCTCCGCAGCTGAACACGGTTTAGAAACTACCACAGTTGTCTCTATCCAACTCACCATTCATTTGTTTGACACCACTACTGCTGTTGAGAAAGAGTATTTGTGGGAGGGAGTGAATGAACATACAGGCGGTTCACGGTGAAGTATTCCGTCTTGACATCATAATGCATCCTGGGACCCTCCCCCGCACCCCCACCCCCACCGTGTATGCCGCCCACTCCGCCATTACCCCCTACGCCGCCTGGGAAGATAATTAAGAATGTTAGTATTCATACCGAATTCACTGCGCACCATAGATGTTATGAGTGACCGTGGGGGCTATCGATTCGCTAGCCATTCTGGGGCTGGTCTCGAGCGTTAGAGTCTCAGGGTGTGTAGTGTGTATTTTGCGTGCAGTCGACGTGACGGCAAAGAACAAGGAGCTGACTGACAGCTTGCTGGCAGGCACAGGACACAGCAACCAAACAGCAACAGTCACGATGAATACCAATTTCCCGGTCACGGGGCAATACCGCACTGGCAAACTCGGGAAACTTGACAAAGAAATCGTGCGACCAGTTGGCAGTTGCAAACATTGTCGGGTTAGTAGAATTCCTTAGTCCGGACGCAGATGGAACACGACAATTTATTCTGACGTGAAATACAGTAAAAGGAGAGTGCACGGTGCACGACCAAGTCTATCTAGCAAACTCGTACGGGATCCCAAGCACCCGCCCCTCTACCTCACCTCTCTGCTGCACCAAAACCTGAGATCTGTGCTTCCTTTGTACGGCCGCACGAGTCACCCCTTCGCCTCCAGGAGCCCGCGTAAAGTTGATGCACGTCCGCGCGGAAGATCGCACCACCACTACCACACATCAAGGCCGACACCTCCGCTGTCCAGCGCTCATGCACCGACCGCGCCGCGCCACTCGCATGACGAAATGCCCGACACGCCTCCACCACTCGCCACTCGCAGATCGCACTCTCCCGAGCCAACACGCCGCCGCCCACCCACGCAGTGCGCACTCCTCCCTGCGCGTCTCGCGTTCACTCAGAACTTCGCTGCGCTCCTCCCACCGCGTTTCATTCGCTCGTCACACCACACCTCCTCCTGCACCCATCCTCGTACGATGCCCTCCGCGTCGTGAAAAGGCAGGTCCACGCTCTCGCAAAATCATTCTTCGCTTGCGGGCGTCTGCGCGACCCCTCCTCGCCCGACGGCAGCGCGCACCACTACGCGGAAGATGCAGCGGCTCGCAACGCCAACCGCGCTCCACACCCTCGCCACTCACTAGCCCCCGCCCTCGTACGATGAGACGTGCCACTCGCACGCACCCCCGCCTCCGCGTTCCGACGTGCACCCGCGTAAGACGCAATCCAAGGCCCCGCCGTGCGCACCAGCTCGGACCTCCGCATCCTCGCTTCCCCGCCTCGCGTCGCCATTTCCTGCAAGACCGATCAGCATACATGGATGGAATAAATCAAGGAGAAGACGTACATGGGTACGTGCGGACGTCGACTGGGAGCATCTTCCCGCTCACGCCACTTCGCACCGAAACATACTGAACCCAAGGGCGTTGAACATGACGGCAAGAACGGGGCGCTCCTCCCACTCCCCGCGTGGATACTCCCTCCCCCTCCGCACTCGCAGCGCCGTGACTTCACCTTCACCGCGCGGTCACGACCCCGCTCGGGCAGGGACACTGCCCGCACCACTCGTTTATCAGACGACGGCTCTCTTCCCCCTCCACGTCTCGTTCGCTCGCACAGCCGCGCAATAACCACCCCGCTCGCAGCTGCCGCGCCGACTCGCTCGTCACTATGGCGACCTCACGGAGTCTCGCCAGCACATCTTCCCGCTCCCTCCCCCGCCCCACCGTGCGATGGCACTTTTGAGCCGCTCCACTTCATCTCCCCACTGCGCCACGTTGTGGGGACCTTTCCCTGCGCTCGCGCTCGCCCGTGCAAGTCTCCCCACGCCTCCCTCCTCCCGCCCTGCCGCACTCGCTCACAACGCACAACTTCACCGCGCGATGACAACCCGCTCGCCGGCAGCAGGGACGGCACCCCCACGCCGACTCGCTTGTCGTACTCCGTTGCGACAGCCGCCCGTGCCCTCGACACCCCATGAGAATCACCTCTCACTTCACAAAAAGTCTCGCCGGCAACCCACCACTCCCTCTTGCGTCCTACGTTTAAGGCGACGCGCCAGACACGCACCCGCGCATCCCCGCAGAGTCACCATCTCGGGAGGGGTATTCGCCGACTCCTGCCTCCGCGGGCGCAGGCCGACGTTGACGGGGCTCCGCACAGCAGCGTCCCTGCTCCCACCCTTGCCCGCCCCGCCCCCGCCCCAACGCCCCGCTCACGCTCGCACACCCCCCGAGACGTGTCCACTCGCCACTCGGACGTACGCGCCGACCCGCATCCGCAGCTGCTCGCGCGCCCCGCGAGACGCCTCCACGCCCCAGGCGTCACCGACTCCCGCCCCGCGTGCGCAGACCGACGTCTACGGCGCTCCGCATAGCGGCGAGCCCGACGCCCCGCTCCAGCTCGCACGCCCCTCGAGGCGCACTCAAAGGCACGCCTCCACGCCCCCACCCCGCTGCACTCACTGGCCCCGCCCTCGCACGACCCCAACGCAGGCACGGACGCTCGGCGGGACTCGGCAAGACCGGTCAGCGTATCTGTGTCAATAAATTGGACTGAGAGAGAGATGAATGAGGAGGGAGAGATGCTATGTGATTCGTTGCCGAGGCAGAGGGCTTAGTGAATCTCGAAGGCTAGCTCGCGACGCATCTATCTCGCCCGCAATGGAGCGGCGCGCCAGGTCCCTCCCTGCGCCGCGTCTCGCTGGACAAGCGCACCAACTGTGCCCCTCCCCGTCGCCCGCATGCCCGTGTGCGCAGGCACACGTCAGACACAACGCAGCCATATGCAGGTCATAAACAGAAGCCCATCGAGCAATGAATGAATCTCCACCCACCTTCGTTGGGGATGACCCTCTTCGTCTTCGAGCCTGCAACGTCCTGCGGAGAGGGACGGGAATGTGCATGAGCATGATCTGGGGTTGGGGAACAAGCGTCAGCGAGCGAGCCAGGAGTGAGTAAAATAAATGATTGGCTGAAAGGCCTTGAATAGAATGAAAGAAACGGAGGAGGAAGAAGTGGGAAGGGGCGGGAGGGCGAGAGGAAGAGGGTGAAAGAGAGACCGGGAGGTGTGGGAGGGGGAGCGAGGACGGACTCAGTGGCAGGAGGCGCCGACGGCGAGAAACGCACGATCGCGTCCTAGGCATCCGCGAAAGCATTCGAATTAAATTGAGAAGCGCGTCCACATCGCGATCGGAGGCTACTCTCTCGCCCCGTTGCGCTCTCGTCGCGCGCTCGTATGGCTGAGCGACACCGTGCACATACATCTCAGGCACGATGCCATGTCCGCGCCTGACCGGCATCGAGAAGGGACACAACGCGCCGTCCATCCCAACGCGAGAAGTAGCGGAACCCTGGCTCCCTGCTCCATAACAATGGGGCTTCTCGTCCCTGACCATCATCCCAGTCTCTCTCCTTCCTCCTCGCTCAAATGTCCCTCCTATCTTCCCCCAGAAAGACAACAAAAGAGAAAGGTATGAAAGCGGCGAGTACTCACTTTTAATCATCGCGACCCTGCGGCCTCCAGACCAACGATCGCGTACTCTAGGGTGTCGCTGATTGTCTTATGAATAGTCAATGAGTTTGCGGGCACAAAGGGGTGGTATTAGGAATTAGAGGTCGCGTCAAAGGAAGAGCGGCAGATGGGTAACCATGAGATTCCGCAAGTCCAAGGGGAAAGAGCGCACAAGACGAAAAACAGATAAATAAGATCTAGAGTACGCACCATCTTATCCGAGCCCTGATTCAGGAGGATGCTACCGGCGGGGTCGACACGACAAGGTGGCCATCCGGGAAACAGCACACAGCCTTGGAGGGCGAGCACAACGCACATCGAGGGCGATTAGGGCTGCACTAAGTTTCTGAACAGGAAGCAAGTCATGGCAGGCCCGATCTGATGGCAACCACACGCGTCCCTGCCTCAAATATCTATTCACTAATAGTAGTACCACCCCGCAACACCCCCCAACCCAAATTATTATTTGCACTGAGGATTGCGCTGGCGGCAACGGGATCACCCGACGTCGACGCCCATCAGCCTGCTGGCACCAGCTGCTGCCCCTGGACGTTGGGCGCACGACTTTTAATACCTTAGTGTTTTCTCTCAGTGCTCTTCCACAACCTTGTTTCGGCTCTGCTCAAAGCAAGAGGCCATCTGGTCAAAGCGGTGATTCGATGATCTGGGTTGTTTGGTCGTCACGGTATTATTATCGGCTTCCTTGGACATTGCTACATACCAGCTTGCTCGCCTCCTCGACTAGAGGATTGGAGTTTAGGCTGTCCTCCGTGCAGATCGACATGTCCGTCATCCCTTCGTCGGCATTCTCGTCGTCTTCCCGATCCACCAAAGGATTTGCGGCTGAAATGAATGGGTTATCATCTCGCCGGTCGACTTCCTTGAGATCCCCCAGTCGTGCTCGCAACTCGCGCCTCTCATCGCTGGCCCAGTTCCACGCGACGGAGAAACGGCACGACGTGCCACTCCACGGCCGCTCGAGATCAAACGAGATGGGAAGGCGGAACACCTCTTGCATGCAAAGTTGAGCAGGAAAGTTGGCAGTCAACATCGAGTACGGTTGAAGCCCGGCGACCAACTTGAAGAGACCGTTTGCGGAAACTGAAGTTCCAGAGCGCGTTTTGATGATTCAGAGTGTCCAATAACCTCGCTGGGCATTTCAAAGACAATATTCTTTTTGGGGGCTCATGGATTGTGGGTCGATCGATAGGGGTTGCTGACGAATTGCAGCAACTCCTGCATCCCGCCAACATGGCATCAAGCTTCGTCCCATTCACCCCGCTGGAGCCTCAACGGTCGTTCCATCTCTTCAACCCCGAAGACGACAGGACTTCGCTCGGACAGACAGACGAAGCCGTGTCCACCCACCTTCGTTCCGTCATCGCGGCGACCCAACGTCTGTGCGCGGTCCCCAGGATCCGCCGCTTAATGGCAATTTCTTTGATGGAGGACGTCCCCGACGGCAAAGAGGACGACATCGACGTACCGGTTGAGCTCCAGGAGAGAGTGGCGTCACTGATCTCAGATATGCCACAAGTCTATCTCGTTCAGGGCTTGGAGCCGGAAGCCCGTGTCGTCAAGACCGCAGACGCGGGTGGGCAACCCCAGTCTGATCGACCGCGTCGTATCGACCTGCGGGCTGAAGTAAGACAAGAAACATTGCTTTAATTCAGGTTATTCATATACGTACAGCGTGTGTGGTTTCTGGCGACAATCGGCAATCGTTCGGGCACTCAAAACCCCCACTACCGGCGGGCGTTTGGTTGGATGGTTTTGGTTCTGACTCATGAGATTATGCATCTCGTTAGGGATCGCGTCTGTATCATTATTTTCCCATCTTGGCTCATACTTATGTGATACGATGTTAGTTTTTCCAACACGAGTGGCAACAGCAGTCACCTCCGCGCCTCAAGTCGGTCAATAGGCCGCAGGGGCAGACGTGGACTGGCCCCCCGCCAAGCCCATCCCCCAACGCGCTTGTCGCCTCGACCTTGCGGTCGCTGCCCACCACCCACTCCAAAACCAAAGCTCCCCCTACTTCCCGCTCCCTGCCACCGTCTCCTGCCGTGTCACCATCCAAGCCGACCACCCCCGCATGGATGATGCCGAAGGACGAGGCGGGCTACTGACTCGAAGAAGCCATCACCGGGGGTTGTGTTCTGGAGGTAGCGGAGGACGGAGCGCCATATGAATTCCGACATGTAATGGTACCCGTTCCCCAGGGACGCATTCTCAGAGTAAGAGTTTCTTTTACATCTCACAGTTCTCCAGCTGATTTATTGTTCACAGGCCATTCATTGTGTTACCGCGAGGAAGGTCGCTCAAGGAGGCTCGCTTTCCTGGGACCTTGATAGCAGTGACGCCAGCTCGGCAGAGCTCCTTGGCGACACGATAGATGGTATGTATTCCTCAATAATGGTTGATAGCTGCTTACAGGTGCTAATGCTCTATAGCGACTACACCGCAGTGGGTCGCTATCTTGAGTCGTATCGGCGAGCAAATCGCTACTCATCCCCCGACCTGGAGCCCTCCCTTTGCGCAGCCTTCCCACAAGGAGCAGGGACCTACCGCCTGTCCTGTGCCGCGCGATGTCTTCCTGGCCAGCGAGGCCTCCCAGTCGCCGGAATTGGCTCGATATGTCGCTTGGCGGGACGCGTTAGAGTTTTAGTGGGTGTTTCTTTTATTATTCTGTGGCTTTAGTGTAATACCTCCAGAATTATCGTAAACCTATTTTTCCATTCATGACGCTCCGCAGCTCACAGAGCCCGTACACTGCCAAAGCCGGATTTCGCTACTTACTAACGCCACGAGGCTCATTGCTGGTATGCCCTCGCCGCTTATATCTCAAGCTAGCTGCAGGACCTCGCCGGGTACATGCGTTTCAATTGAGCGCACGGTAGTTTGAGCTCCGGTTACCCCAGCAGACACAACCACTTGCGTCGGAAAGCGGCGCGATACTCTCGCTCACACTTCCGACGCTCGGCCTTCATGTCGCCAGCCGCGTCTTCCACCCTTCTTCAACGCTTCTCCTCTGACGCAGAGGGCGTGGATGGCCTCAGCTCGAGTGTCCCGTAGCGGTCCGCTATGTCGGCGGCGTAGGTTGCTGGTGAAACCGTATGTCGTCACACATCTTCAAGTTCTGCAGGCTCATCCAATGACAACGGGCTCTCCTTATCCTCCTCTTCGTGAAGGACTTCCCCGCTTTGCCATATCTTCCCCGTACGGTATGTGTCCTCGGCTCCCAGGTGATTTTCCTCGTTCTCATTCACCTGTCTGTTCGCTGAGTGCATGTGTTAAAGATATAGATCTTCCACCTAGCTCGTTGACCCTGCGATAAGAGCATAATTTCGTCCTCGAGCATCACGTTCGTACCCTAGGCTTGTCTATATCAGCCTTGATGGGTCCCTTGCTATGGTTGCGTCTTGGTTGTGTCCAATCTACATTCTGGCGCTCTATACAATCCATTCTATCTAACACCAATCACTGCGTCACCCCCCCCCCCGACCCTACTCATCTCGCCCGACCCGGTCCACCTGCACTCGTTTCGCGGACCTGTCTTTCTCATGCTTCACGTCGGCTGGCGCAAACCTGACGGAGCTCGTTGCGAACGCTAATGGGGAGTCCGGACTCGGATGACTGCGACTTTGGGCCGGCCTCCTCGACTAGAGGATTGGAGTTTAGATTTGCGGTCGAAATGAACGGCGGTCGACTTCCTTGAGATCCTCAGTCGTGCTCGCAACTCGCGCCTCTCATCGCTGGCCCACTTTTTCTTGATCTCCTTGATTTATCTCCTATGTATGCGCCTTCCTCTGCGCCTCGCGCGCGGCTCCAGACTGCATGGCGATCTTCTCCGCCAGCACCGCCACTTCCTCTTTCTCGTTCTCCGTGGCCGCGACTTGCTCGGCGAGGTCCCTGATATTCGCCTCCTGTTCTGCGTCCAGTCTAGCCGCCGTTTTGATATGACCTTGTAGGGCCGTGATCACCGCCGCTTGCCGCCGTTCGCAGATCGAGCTTTGTTGGAAGGCGCTAGGTTGGGTGCATTTTCGGAGTTCCTGTGTCGTTTGCTGCAGCTCTTCGACCTCCCGCTCTACCGCCCAGTTCATGCTTGCTGCCACTTCTTTCTCCTCGCACTCTGTGTTGTCGATATATTCCTAAACTGACTGCTTTTTAAAATACAGGACTATTTTGTGCTCAGGACGAGTCTCAGTCTAGCCCTTCAATGGCTCTCAAAACTACTCGGAGCCGATGCATATGAGCCCGGGAGACTAGGCCCCGATGTCCGCGGCGCTTCACCGGGTAATCTGGCCGTAGTTGCGGCGCTTTTGCGATTCACTGATCATTTGATACAGATGAGTCATTATTTCGTGCTCAAGACAGATCCTATCGCCCTTAAACTCTCAGAGGAGTTTTACGCACTCGATACCAACCTCCTAGTAACATCTAGGCCGCGATACAAGTTCAATTTACTGACTCTTTGCCACTTAGCATTATTTCGGGCTCAAGACGAACCCTCTGGCTCTACGGCTCTCGGAGGCGCTGGATGTGATCGGTACGCACCCACCCGCGCCGTTAGTGCCGCCCAAAAGGTAAGTTCCAAGTCTATATTCCACATTTCCGAGTACTCGCCGCTTTGATCGTTTAGGAAAATCTGGCTCCGCGGTGACGTTCCTGTTCATTCAACCATATTAGACTTTTCACTGATGTCTTACTCTTACTACCAAGCCTCAGAACAACGCCTTGTCGCTACTCTACAGGTCAGTACCACGCCGTTGTTGTGCCCTTTCCCATTACTCACCGCTTTGACATGTGGGTCTCACCACATCTCAAATCCTCAAGATATGATCCGGGGCTCTGCGCTACATCTAGCACGGACTATCCCGCACGCGCGCGCGCCGTCCTGATGGTAAGAAACCCGCCGTTTATCGCGATTCTCCGCCAACTGACCGCTTTGACTACTAGCGCTTCAATTCCTTGAAATTTCAACTCAAGCCGAAGACTTGCGGGATTCTAGGTCTCGCTGCCCAATCAGCTCCTCCATGCACGCCAACGTTCGTTGGAGTCGAATCCCAAGGCAGACTCGCGCCAATCTTGATTTTCTGAGTAAGGCTCTGCGCTGACTCAAGGCTCCATCATCCATGTCAAGATTCTCGCGGAATCCCGTCCCATTTCTATTGCTGCAACGCCCTGCGCTATCCGTGAACCACTCTCCGTCCCTCGCCGCGGCGCTATCGCCCGTTTCCGGCAACTGCATCAAAATGCAGAATCTGTCATTATGCGACTTTCTCTGCAGCTCCCTTGTTAAGTAGTTCCTGTTCTAATCGCTCGATTCGGGTACCCGAACTCCGCGGCGCGATCCAGGCAAGTCCTGTGATTATCAACTCACATTTCGGGATTTTCACGCTTTGACCGCTGGAGGCTTCTTCAAATCAAGCCGGGGGCGCGGGAGGGTGGAGCAAGCGTCCGAGCACACGGTGGGTATGTTTCGCAATGTTTGATTCTGTCTTGGGCGTACGGGCGGAGCGGGGCGAGTCGTAGCTGCCGGTGGCGCGGACCAAAGGCCTCCTCAACATTTTTTTGTGCGGAAATGGACTTGAGTGGTCTTGTTCGGTGAGCGAGGCGGCGGCTGGTCGACAAGCTTGGTGACGTCCGCGACGCGGGCGACTTCGCTCTTGCAAAACATCGGAGAACGTGTCGTGGGGGGTTTGCTGGACGAGGTCCCCGAGGCAACCACA
Organism: Mycena vulgaris; assembly: GCA_029204335.1. Taxonomy (NCBI): domain Eukaryota; kingdom Fungi; phylum Basidiomycota; class Agaricomycetes; order Agaricales; family Mycenaceae; genus Mycena; species Mycena vulgaris. The sequence goes on from JARGYA010000005.1 coordinate 133,537, forward strand.
AATACACTTCCTTCCTTCGTTTCTACTTACTGTACATGTACATCTTATCTGGGCACGTCACTTAAAAAATCCACTCAATAAATCCCATTCAGCAACTCGACCAGGTCCTCCCGCCCCTGCGCGATCTTGGCCAAATCCTCCTTCGGCACCTTGTACTCGCTCAGCGTGCTCTTCAGCCCGAGCCTTTGCACCAATCTGCACCCCCACGTCAGTAATTTTTTCTCAGCGGATGGCGAGAACGTACCCAGCAATGAGCGCAGAGAGCCTGAGGACATCGCCGTCGACGGAGCCCGTGCTCGGCTCGCGGAGGTAGAACAGCGCGGCCGCGAGGCAGTCCTTGTCCTCCTGCGACGCGATACGCGACTGGAGCGCCACGACCGGCGAGAGGGTCAGGCACTAACGCCTCCAGCGTAAGTACATATCGCGTTGAGCAAGGGGCAGATACACACAGAGGTGATGCCGTGCGGGATGCCGTAGGTCGCGCCGAGTTTGTGGCCGAGGTGGTGCGAGAGGCCGAGCGCGCTGGGGGTGAGATGAGGTCTGAGGACACGCGGGGATGGACGAGCAACCTGTTTTTCTTAAACTTGGTCGGCCAGAGACTCATCCACGCAGCGATGAGCAGTTTCTGGCGCGCCTCGACGTTGGTCGGGTCTGCCATGGAGATGGGGAGGTACTTGAAGAAGTCGGCGAGCGCTGCGTAGCAGAGGATCTTTACTGGAGGGGACACGAGGGGCCTGTACAGGTTCTCTGTTGTGGCGGATTCAGAGAAATACGCGAAGCTGAATAAACCGTTGCGTACCCACGGAGTGGTCGACGGCGCGCATGCCGGTGGAGAGCCTGTTATGCGTCAGGATGAGATGAAGTTCGGAGCGGGAGGTGCTTACCAGAGGCGACTCGGCGTCGGAAGCGTCAGCTCCGCGTCGAGAATGACCCCCGCCGGTGCAAGCAACTGATTCGCCACCCCAACCTTCGTCCCACTCTCATCCGTGTACCCCGCACCGATCTACTTCCCCACGTCAGCCCACATCCTCCACCAACGTCATCCGCGCACCGTATACTCCGCCGCGCTGAGCGTCGTGGGAATCGCAATCTGGAACGGCGGCGCCGCGGCGCCCGTCTGCTCCTGAATGCGGTACCGGATGGCCTTGGAGCCATCGATCGGCGAGCCCCCGCCGAGCGCGACGATAAAGTCCGCGCCGGTGTCGTGGAAGACCTCGATGCACGCGTTGATACCCGCCACGGGCGTGTGCTCCCTGATGTCGGTGAAGACGCCCGCGTACGCGTCGTGCGCCTTGAGGATGTCCGCGACCGTGTTAACCACGTCCGTCTACCGGGTGCCAGCGTCAAAAGTTGCCCCCCCCCCTGCGCAGAGCAACTGACCTTGGTGTAGAGGCTGTGGCCGGTCACGATGAGGCCCTTCTTGACCCCCAGGGTCTGTATGAGCTTGGGGAGGGCGGTGGCGACGCAGCCGGGGCCGTAGTAGATGCCTTTGAGGGTGTCTGTCCATCCGTAGGATCCTGACATGGTGGCGAGAGGAATGTCAATAACTTGAAGCACCTGCGCATAAAACCTGAGTCTTCCGTGTGAACCTGCACGATAAACGCGTGACGTCATATGCAATATTACGAGTCCTAAAATGGAACTAAGTAGTGATGCCCGGCTTGGCCTGGAAGCCCGGGCTTGGGCCTGGCTTGGGCCTGGCTTGAGGGCCAAGCCCAAGCCCAAGCCCTCAGGCAGGGCTTCAAGCCCAGGGCTTGGGCTTGGGCCCGGGCTTGAGACTAAAAAGTTTAGTCAATCATTATACCAGGTGATTGGGGGTGTAGAATGATGTTTTAAATCAGATGTGAGCGCCATAATACATTCAAGAACACTCACTGACTTCATCTCTGAGCTCTGAATCAATCCAGCAGAGAATTTCTGTTTTTGGATTCGAAGGTTGAATTTTTTCGAAGCTAGTGAATCATGTGAGCCGCTTCACTGATTTTGTCCCGGATGAATTTCTCACGACCTGAGAGTCTATTCCGCATCCCAACGCAAGACTCTTCGCTTCCAAGTATGACGGTGAAAGGGAATTTTGGAGGTGGCAATCAAGCCCGGGCTGCAGGGCTGGGCCCGCTCAAGCCCTGCTTCGGGCTTGGCCTGGCTTGGGCTTACCAGGGCTTGTCGGGCTTGGGGGCTTGAGGCCGGGCCCTGGGCATCATTTACGAACGACGCGAACGACGAGACAATTGAGCATCGAGAGAGAACAACAGGAAGCAAATCATGCAGTGGCAGTGATCTGATGGCAACCACGCGTCCCTGCCTCTAATACTCATCTACTTAATACCCTTGCACTGAGGGTTGCGCTGGCGGCAACGGGCATCGGGACGGAATCACCCGACGTCGACGCCCAGCACACTGCTGGCATCAGCTGCTGGACGTTGGGCGTGCGACTTCAAGCCCTCCGACGCGAACGCATCTTCGCCTCGCGTCAACACCGTGATACCTATCGCCTCCCCAACCCCGCTCCACTTCCAATGCACGCACAGACGAGTCCGCTGCGCCGTCGTCCGGGTCGGTGCCTATAACCTGCGGCCGTCCCTACGCGTGTGGTCGGGCGTACATGCTATAGCGATCGCAGACTCATGGTAGAATGGGTAAGTAATATCCGCAGCCACCGGCGCGTGGTCCACATCCCATGGCCACTCAGGCTCCTCGCAGCGTGCCCGTGCGAGCCCTAGTTCGATCCCAATTTCACCGAACTAGAGTAGCTCCTCCTCGCGAACAAGTTGGACGCGGTAAATCGTCTGCCTACCCGCCCCGCCACGCCGCCCCGAACCCCCGCCAACTTCCACCTGGCACCCGCCCGCCCACCGCGGCATTTCCATTTCCAATTCCTTCAATCTTCAACTTCAACTTCCTTCAACTTCAATCTCCAACCGTAACTCCACCCCAGCGCCTCGCCTCGCCTCGCCGTTCATCGCCGCCGCACCCCTCCCCGACGCTCGCCTCTGTCTGGTCCGATTGCACCGGTAATGGACAGGGTAGTAGGAGGCGTTCGAGGAAAACAATGGAGAGGAGACGAGGACGAGGCTCGCACGGGCGGACCACCACTCGCTCCATCCGCGCCGCGCTGTCTTCGACACCCGTCCCTTCGCTATGTTTCCGCCTTCATCTCCACTGGCAACTCACCACTTCCTTCGTCTCCACCCCCACGCCAACGTCAACTTATCAACAACTTCACGCCAACTTTGTGATCAACTTCGCCGACTCCCACCGGACACTGCCCCACCCCGAGGTCCAACTCGCCATTTCTCTCACTTCTCTCACTACTCTCTCTCGCTCTCGCTCTCGCTCTAGCTCTTGCTCTTTCTCTGGCTCTGGCTCTCCCCTACCCGACACACTGGCACCCCGCCCCTTCACTCGTTGGTCCCACTGGCATAAAATCATCGCCACCCGTCCTCAGGCTCCGCCCCCCCCCCCAAAACGCCAACTAGTCCATAAATAAGAGATTCGCAGCTCGTGCACGGACCTCGTCGAATCCGCCCCCGCCGAGGAAAGTACGCGAAAGCAAGCAATGCGAAATTCAAATTGAAATCGAAACCAAAAACCAAACCCGGCCGAAACAAAACGAAACAAAACACACGCCCGCCCCCGCACTCGTCGAACTCAGTGGACGCGCAAGCTCGGCTATGCACAAATATTGAACCCACAGCGCGTCCCTAAGCTACTGACACGAGTGCGCATCCGACGCGTAGGTGGTCCGCTTGGTATCGGTCACTTGAAACCCGGCCTCGGACTCTAAACGGCCTGATGCCACGATCTCGATTCTCGACACAAACGCACACCATCAAACAAGTAAGTACTTGCAGCCTTCTCCTCCTTGTCGTCATTCTCGTCATTTATTTATTTATTACAGCAAGGGCGGGTCTCCGCCTCGCCTCCGATTCGCGAACAGTGCCTTGGACTCGGACTTGGTTTCGTTCCAAAACTCTCCCTCAAGAAAACGCGTGGGATAGACCATACCCGCGCGCCAGGGCACAAACACCGCTCCAGCCTCCGATCCACGCCCCCCGTCGAATCGAATGCCCCCTCCGAGGCCGAAGAAAGGAATCGAAGCCAAACCGAAACGAAACGAAACGAACGAAAACCCAGCGGAAGAGATACTGAAGCCGAAGAAAAGGAAAGACACGGCCGCCCTTGCCCGCGCCCACTCGCCCTCGCACTCGTCGAGCTCGGCGTAAGGCGCGAACGTCGACCGTTGAACCCCCCGGCGCGACGCCTACTTTATGTACCAGCATGGGCGGCGAGCATCAAGATCGGGATCGGGATCGGTGGTGCGCTTGCTATACTCGTACTCGCACTCACACCCGGAACCCGGACTGAACCCCGACGCCCCGCCCCGCTCCGCCCGGCGTATCAAAACGCACACAGCTAAACGAGTAAGTACACGTTCCTCCTCTTTGTTGTTGTTTTCTTCTTTCGATTATTCTTATATGTTCATTTATGAGCTCGCGAGACGGGGTTTGATACTGAGGCGTGCGACGCGGTCGGAGTGGATCATACGGCGGCGACAAGACCGGCGAAACGGGGTATGCATACATATATACGTATGTGCAGAGTCAGCGTTCGATTTGGTTGAATTTTGGCTAGGTATGTACGCCGTTCATTTCATAGACGAAGAAGGCGCGCGCACGCAGCGCGCGGAGGCGTGATCTCGATATCCCGCCCGGCGTATCAAATCGCAGACTAAGACAGGTAAGCACAGGTTCCTCCGAGTCCTTGTTGCTTTTTTGTTTCGATTATTCGATGGTTGATATATATTTATTAGACGAGGGCAGGGGCGGCACGATGAAGATGGGCTGGGACACTCTGTCTTTTGCTTCCGAGTGAGCAGGAAGTGACAAGAGTGATTTGAGGCGCGGGTATGATTCGGAGTCCCCGCGTGCGGATATGAATCACACATTTTTCTAGAATGCGTGCACGTCCGTCTGGATACCAGGGAGGTCGCATCTTTCTTTCCAATTCCGCCGCGAGGCGGAGAGAAGACAACAGCCCGGTTGTGCCTGGCTACGAGGGTCGGTCTCCGTGACGGTGGGTCGGGCGTCTGTCATTACCGGCCCTAGTAACAACGATAAATTTGCGGGGTCGGACGACCAAGTCCGGTCAGGCCCTGCTCGCTTGTAATCGCGTACTGCCAGACGTCTCGCGAAAGCACGCCCAGCATGGGTCTGAATTTTCGAGTGAGATGATCAAGAATGAGCTATAGGCAGGGCTGCCGAGGAAATAAAACCGTAAACGAACCCGGCAATCACGTCCCACATCCCGACGGTCTGCGCAGCCTTCCAGCGCATCTCGGCGAGAGTCATACATCGGACGGCGTGACCCTCAGCCCTTACTAAGCCCAGCCTCTTGAAGGTTTCGAGCGAGAATATCGTCGTAACGTCGGCGCCGAAGTTGATCATAGAGAACTGGGATTCATTCAGACCGTGATGCCAGTTGAAAACCAGGACCAGACGGCATACTATGAAATATTTCTGGAACCCCAACAGAGTTGTTTCCGAAAAATGCTGGACCCTGACAAGATGCTGAGTGAAGACAGAGAAGACTTGAGGAGAATTGTTGACGTACCTCAATCTAGTCCCGTCCCATGGGAAAGCTGGAGGGACCACCGTATTCAATTCAAGAAACGAATGAACCACAACAGCAGATCAACTTGCCGAGGACGACAATGTGCGATGCCCCAGAGCCCCTCGCATACTCCGCGGCCGCCTCCGGTCGATCAGTCAGATAAAAGGCACCTGTACAATAGAAATAAATTGCACGACTGCATCGTGATTGCATGAATGGGAACGAAGGGAAGCGCACCGTGATAACTGAACTGGCCGGGTGACGGCGCCCCGTTCCGCATCTGCGGCAGCGAGGGACCATCTTGCATGATGCGCTGCGCGTTGGCGATTGTCGTTCCATGAAACAGCCATGGAGGCCCAAACTGTGAGCTCGGGGCCAGGGTGATCACAGACCTCACCCACAAGGCACGCTGCGCATCTTCCATGTCCCGCAGATTCTCGCAGATCGAGCAATAACAGGGGACACCAGGAGTATGTTTCCGCAGCGTCGTGGAAGGCCACATGTGATGAGACAACAGAAGCTCAACCATGTTTCCTTTTATCTTGGACAGACAAGAGGCTCTGAGAAATAGCCGCCGGCACAGAAACAAAGAGTGAGATTGATGATCAAGTGTTTATTGTTCTGCGCCTCTTTGCATTCATGGAGAGGTAAAGTTCGTTGGCATGGCAGAAGATCCCGGATTAGTACAAAACGATGGCCAAGGTACTTGTCTGGGGGAAGGCTCGAGCTACGACGGGTGAGCTGTAGAGCAATCAAAGAACAAGCTTGAGCTTGTTCTCCAAATCTGTAGTCAAAATGATTGATCATCTTGTGTGCGCAGAGCCTTCGTTGTAGACGGGTTTGTGGTGTCTCCGTTACCGTCGTTGCCAGTTTATCCAGGTCGGATACTGCAAGATACTACACCGGCAAGCAGGGTGCGCTTCTCGAGGAGCGGAAACGCCAACGTCAGACGATCTTGAGTATACCACCAGAGGCATTGCAGCAGGATGCGAAGATTTGGCCCGGAGACGAAAAGTGGAAACGACAAGGTGGGTACTGGAAAAGAACAAGGATGCGGAAAGATGGGATCCGAGTCACTCATCATGGCCAAGCGCGGTTTGAAAGCTCGGCACCGGATCATCGGCGGGAACTCGGCGAATCTCCAATGCCTACTTACCTTGGTCAATCACCTCCTTGGGTATACGTTCGACTCAGACAAATCAAGCCATGCTCATAAGATAGTCATAAGCTGGATAAAATGGAGTCCAAGTAATTGAGGTTGAAGTTGGATCGTTCAACCGAAGCTCCGAGTCGGCACGGCATTGCCGACAGTGATCTTCGACTTGGCCGGATCAAATCTTCCATGTTCGTTGTTTTCAACTCCTGGCTCTCCCAAGACAGTTCAAGATCTTCCCTTGTTCTTTGTACTCGCTTGTCCGTTTGTTCAAAACTATCACTTCCCGTCTATTATGTAACCTCGTTGTACGTTCAGCTCCGCATCGTCTTCAGTTGTTCAAGTTCGTGCACGGTTATGGGGACTATTGTTTGAAACTTTCAACTGGGCGCCCTAGTCTGATATCATCAAAATCTCTTCCCCGGCCGACATTTTTCTACCTGAAGGCTTCTGAGATGCACATGATATGGAAAGGTCTCTCGCTCACGGTGCATGCGATTGATTATCCTACACCTGGTTGCACCGATACGACGCTGATTTAGGCAGCCTCAGGAGGTCGCCTTCAAATTGGATTGCTCTGAAATCGTTGGGTTGCAGACGGCGGCGGGCGGGCTTAACTCAGCTGCGAAGGGTTCAATCGTTTATGAATTGCTTCATGATCACATTGACTCCCAAACCGCATTGTAACTTGAGCTGTGAGTGAGGTGTGATCTGGTCCGACTCGTTCTTAGGCCACATCGATTTCATCTAAGCTTCTTGCGCTGCGAAAACGATGGCACACAGGCAATGGGTGTCATGGGGATGTCATTAAAGATCATGGATCAGAGATCGTGTGCATAAAAGACCGTGTGGGTGTGAGTGTGTGCATGAAAGATCGTGTGGATGTGGGGTGTGCATACGTAAAATGACAGTTGGGATGAGGTCATAAAGAGGGTGGGGTCATGCCATGTACGTGGAAATGCGGGGAACATATCGATGTACATAGGAGAAGGAGGATTGGTGTCCGTGACGGTGGGTCGGGCTGTCGTTACCAACAGGGATAGTACATCGTCCTCGGAGTACCAAGGCTGTGCAAGCCCTTCCGAGTTGTGATCGCGTACTGCCAGACGTTCTTCGAAAGCACGTTTAGCATGGGTCTGAATTTTAAAACAGATCAACAATTAATGTAGCGGTTCCAAGCAGTAAAACGAACCCCGTGATCATGTCGGACTTCCTGACGGTCTTCGCAGCCTTCCAGCGCAGCTCATCGAGGGTCATACGTCGAGCACGCTTGCCCTTGCCCCTTACCAAGCCAACCTTCTTGAAGGTGTCAAACGAGAATATGGTCGTGACGTCGTGCCCGAAGTTAGTCATAGAGAACTGGGTATCCGTTCAGACGCTGATGGCAGTTGAGACACAGACGACGCACTATGAAGTATTTCACAAACCCCAACCAGCTCTGGTCGCGATATTCCTGAATCCTGGCAATATTCCGAGTGAGTACAGTGAGAAGAGTGGAAAGTTGATGGAAGATACCTCAATTTGGCCCCGTTCCATGGGAAAGCTAAAACGATCACCGTGTTCAATTCAAGCAATAAATCACGAGCCGCAGATTTCCCTACCAAGGACGGCAATGTGTGATGCCCCAGATGAGTGGCTCACAGCATACTCCGCGGCTGCCTCCAGCTTATCAGTCAAATAAAATGCACCTGCAAAATAGAAAAATCGCATGATTCGCACCGGGTGGATGTATAAATGAGGACGAAAGGAAGCGCACCGTGATAACTGAACTGGCCTGGCGACGGCGCTCCATTCCGCTCCTGTGGTAACGAGGGACCACCCTGAACAATGCGCTGCGCGTTGGTGATTGACGTTCCATGATACAGCCACAGGGGTCCAGACTTGGAACTTGGCGCCACAGTGATCACAGAATGCTGCCACAGAGCGGACTGCGTCTGCTTCCTGTCCCACAGGTCCTGACACTTCGAGCAATAACAGGAACTACCAGAAGTGTGCGGGGACATGTGGGACTACCTCAAGACTTACAGAAGTTCGACTGTGTTTCTTTCCTTTTTATCTTGGACAGACAGACGACTCTGAGAAATAACCGCCGGCACAGGAACAAAGAGTGAGATTGATGATCAAGTGTTTATTGTTCTACGCCTCTTTGCATTCATGGAGAGGCGAAGTTCGTTGGCATGGCAGAAGATCCCGGATTCCAAGACGATAGTCAACGCACTTATCTGGGAGAAGGCGGCTCGAGGTACGACGATTCAGATGTGGCGCAACCAAAGAACAAGGTTGAGCTTATTCTCCAATTCTGTGGTCAAAATGATTGACCATCTTGTGTGTGCAGAGCCTTCATTGTCAGATGAGTTTGTGGTGTCTGTGACAATGTGTGTTGCCGTCGTTGCCAGTTTATCCAGGTCGGGTACTGCAAGGTACTGCACCGGCAAGCAGGGTGCGAGGAGCGACAACTCCAACGTCAGACGATCTTGAGTATACCACCAGAGGCATTGCAGCAGGATGCGAAGATTTGGCCCGGAGACGAAGAGTGGAAACGACAAGATGGGTACTGGAAAAGAACAAGGATGCGGAAAGATGGGATCACTCATCATAGTAGCCAAGCGCGGCTTGAAAGCTCGGCATCGGATCATCGGCGAGAACTCGGCGAATCTCCAATGCCTACTTACCTTGGTCGATTACCCCCTTGGGTATAGGTTCGGAATACTCAAGCTAGGCTCATAAGCTAGCCACAAGCTGGATAAAATGGAATCCAAGTAATTGAGTTTAAAGTTGACTCTTCAACTAAAGCTCGGCACGGCATTGCAATTGCCGGCGGTGATCCTCGAGTTGGTCGGATCAAATCTTCCATGTTTCCTGTTCTCAACTCTCATGGTCCCTTGTTCTTAGACTTGTCAGAGCCTCGATCATGATCTTCGGAACACAGTCGTTTCGGATAAACGCCCTTATTCTTTGTACTCGCTTGTAAGTCTGTTCGATACCATCACTCACGCCCATCAACCCGCAGGCTGTACTTTCAATGATTCCGCATCGTCTTCAGTTGTCAGTGCACTCCACCTAGCCTTTTGGGGAATATTAAAACCGTCAATTGGGCGCCCGAGTCTGATAAGTACCCCAAATTGAAAATCCCCTCCCTCACAGTGCCGCATTTCAGGGATGTTCGTCGAATTTCTGACAAAAAATTGTACGGCCTGCAGCATTTTTCGCTGCTCAAAACACTTAAAAAAAACGGGAGCCCTTGAAATTGGTTGGACCACCCTCGAATTGCAAGGGAACTCAACCGTGGGAAAGTGGTCAGCGCATGTCACGTGCTCCATGTTCGGCTTAAACTTTCTGCGCCAATTCTTTTGCGATGCTCGGTACTCAGAATCAGGGTGGGGCTCCGCGGCATCCTTTCTCTCAACTTTGACGTCAAGGCTTCGCGCCAATCTTCCAAACCTCAAGGTGAGGAAGATCGACGACTTTGATTTCTCTACCACGTCTCTCGGCCGAGTTTTACGCTTGGAAGGCCAAACACATAGCTACCGTACTCAGGACTACCACCATCACCCTCGGTCATCCAAGTTTCCAAATGCTTCCTGACATGGTGCCATCGATTCCTCCATCTGGACGACCGAGACTGCAGTTGGGCCTGCGACATTGACGGCACGATCATTAATATAGGGATGGGGAGTGTTTTGCCTCTCCCCGTCGTGAAAATAGATGAATTTCCTTCACTACCCTAGCCATCAAAAAATATGATGCTTTGCGAGAGTGCCGCGTCATTTGTTTTTACCCGGAGGATCCGACCTTACCTCGAGAGTAGACATCTGCATGCGTTTCAACCGTAAACTAGGCAGTAAACTCATAAAAAGACTCGGAATTAGTCCCGTTGAACTAAAGCCTTCCGCGGCCCGGTATCGACGTGCGAGTGGCCCGGAGGCGAGGCGCTGACTCCGCTTCCTTTAAAGAGGCAGGAGCGATGTGCAGCCTGGACTCATCGACGCCGGGGCGTGCACATGCGGTCCTCAAAGATTGCGTCGCATTTCGAGTCAGCAGTATGAATTCCTCCCAGTTACGGGCCTCATCTAAAATCCCTTCGGCCATCTCCCTTAGCTTGCGCGTGTGGGCGCGTTATAATATCATCTATCCATGGCATCCGCTCCTATGAATTGTAGCATGTTCATGGGTATGAAGTTTATTTTATTGAACACCGCCGATGTGACGCTTTATTTCGCATTGGCAGAGTTGGAAAGGCGTCCAGGTTATATTCTTAGATTGTGGCCCGATATTGCTTCACCGCGGAATTATTCGCGCGGTCAAAGATGAGCATATGGTCGTCAGTACGAGCTCACTCAAACATACGCTGCGGCTGTGCCATCAATGCGCGCATGAACAAAGCAAAGAATGAGCGAACAGGCCAAGTCGGCGCGCGCGCCGGATCGGTCGATCGGACAACGATCGGAGGCGATCTGCCCGCAGCGCGTGACTGCGTTTTTTGTCACCCGAGCAACGAGCCTCCGTGGTCGCCTGACGCAATGATATCGATGGCTCCCCACCCGCAATCAAGCCAACTGACCGCTCCTCCGCTTCAAATTCTGTGCCCAATGGCTGCCGTGCCAATCTAACCAAGCAGCCCACCGAAGCTCTCCCATCTCGAACACCCATCGCCACCCCGGATGCCTATAGGTCCTTGTCGTAATGAATGCTCTCAGATACTCTCCTAGTGGCACATGGATGCACATATCGAGCGGTTCCGTGACTGTGGGTTTGAGGGCACCGGTGGTGGGTAATCAAGATCATCCAGGTGCCTACCGCGCTGAAGCTCGATTCCGCAGCCAAGGAGCTAGGCATTTCGGAGAAGGCGCAGTGACTCGATGTACAGGTATGTGTCGATATCTACCCTCGTCGATTTGCAACCCACTGCTGTTACCAGGAGCGTTTCTCTCTTATTTATGCACCACGCTGTTCTCCGCTGTTCTCCTGCCCATCCGCCATGATACGGCGTATGCACCGGCCCTACTCAATCCTAATCGATGTGTGCGTGCCTCGAAGGATTGAATCGCTCCGAGCTCGGCCGCAAGACGTCCGAGACGCTGGTGGACCACAACGAAACCGCGACAATACGGGGCATGTTTCTTACCCCGCCGATTGACGAGTACATAATTCGTTGATGATATTTTCCCAGATTTACACTTTCCGTTCCCGTCATGCGTAAAGCAGTTGTCGCTGGGACCCTTTGACTGGTCGCCCGGCAATGGTTGTGGCAGGCTACCTTTACGCGGTGGATTCGGGCGTATTCTGCACGCTGGGGGGTTCAGGCAAGGTCGGCACTTCAGCTTGCGGTATAATTCCCAACTGATGAGATTCTACGGAGTCACAGCTTTGTTTTCGGCTAAATCTCAAATAAGTGGAGCGCCAGTCTATGGAAGATTTTGTCGTAAAGGAGACTACACCATGTGTACTGCAACTCTGCTCAACGTTCTAATCCGAACCCATGAAGCGGCTCGTCGGGTGTAACTCGAAATGATCCCAATTATTGTTATAATAAGTACATACTTGCCCGCTCATCCTATAACATAACTGTAACTTGAGACGAGCTAAGCAACTCGGTACGCCATGGGGGATGCGGAACATTGAAACATGGCGTTCAAGCCTCTGGTTAGCTCAACGACGAAAAGTGATACTGAGAGTTGTTTTTCGCCATGTTCGCTGCACAGTACCAAGCACGTGGATGTTTGATGTTAAATTTTCTTGCCTTCCGCTATGCATCGATCCTTCCTGGTATGCGAAATCTTCCGGATGATTTGCCAGAATCTTTTGGATTCTTCCGCCAAGCGCAGTCTTGCAGCCCTCGCCAGAACCTGTAGGAGTTTCGAGGGCGCGGCGCTTGACCTGTTATGGTTGGAACAGACGAGTTTGGAGCCCCTTATTCTATTCTGTATGCCCCTTGATTTGTGGGTGGGAAATGCGGTGAGATATGCCTGCTTTCGAATCTTGGACAGCATGATGATATCCTCAATCCTGTTATTAGAATGTTATTGGCGTTACAGGTTTGCGCAGGCCGATCCTGTCATCGGACTTGACAAGATTCTCGTACTATTCCTCGCGGGTGAAAATATACAGACAAGAGATCCCCTGCGTCTTCGACCACGCCGTCATCCACGTATTGCAGTCCATCATTTCGCAATCTTTGTGTTTTCCGAATATCCAGGTTCTTCAATTCGGCGGCAGCGGTCGGGATTTCGAGTGGCTCCCTCTCTTCTTGGGACCCCACGTAAATTCCATCGATTTGGAGTTGGTCCCCACATCCACGGAGGACGCATGCCTTGCGCTGTCCATCTTTCCGCGTCTTAAATCCCAGTATCCATACTTGCAACACGCATCCATTACTTTCAACGATCGCGTTAGCTGGCCAATTCCAACTCGCGTTCGATGCGTATCCGACGCTATACTAGGCTGGACCCATCTGCGCACTCTCAAAGTCGGTAGCCTCGATGGAAGCGCCTGGTCGTAGTCGCTTGGAGGTTTTGGAAGTAGGCGCGCTTCATAAAGAGGAGATCGCTCAGCTTCTTCAGAACAGCAGCAATAGTCATTCCAAAGGATTCGAAGCCCTCCGCGACTTCGCGTGGGGCGATCCAGTGTGCGTTCCTGCAGCCAGCTTATGAAACACTTTTCCAAATCCCCACTTCGGGTTCTCGTCATCGGACTTAGGGTGTCGAGCAACGCAAGCTGGTGGAAAGATCTTTCCAACATGCTCTGGCGGGGATGTGCACATTCTGCGTTGAAAACCATACAAATATATCCAGCCGCCAACTACAAAACCCTCGCCGAACCACAGGATCGTAGGGGCCTGAATATAGAGGCGATTGTTCCGCTATTCTCCTTTCCCAACCTGTCCCTCCTGATTCTGGCGCCTCCCTTCCCTCTGCAACTCGACCAAGATGCATTTCGCCGTCTCGGGGCCTGGTCTCGACTGGAGTATCTAGATTTAGGCCCCGGACTCAGATTCGACCAGACGCCAGGACTTTTTGGGCTAGTTCCGCTCGCAAAGTCGTGTCCAATGTTGAACTTTCTCAGGATCTTCGTTGACGCCACTAATAATGTGCCCGACATGACGCATATTTTACAAGTGCGGCGGGCAGGGGTTTCGAATAAGAACCTTCAACGGCTTCAATTGGATGATTCTCCAATCAATCAGCCGTCTGTCTTCGCGTCTGCGAACTTCCTCTCGGTGATTTTCCCCAATTTGCAGACTGTGAACGCGGTACGTCCAGTCCGCCGCCCGCTCATGGCATGTTATAACAATTCGGTGCGCAGGGGCTGAAATCCGGGATGTGGGCCCAGGTTGTGCAATTGATACCGGGTCTCGTTTCGAATCGTTTGGGAGAAGAGGAGTTCTGGCGTCGCAGCGTATGATTGACTGACGTCACAATTGCACCTTTGGCCAGTTCAATCTTTCACGGCTTGTTTTTACATCGCTAGCTTCTTGGTGCTAAACGTTCCCACTTGCGTCACACTTACCATTAATAAACTGGAACGCTGATATTATTTACGACCCACTGTTCCCAAATTTGCGTTACGGATATCATTGACATTTGCTCCTTTTTCGCGATCTCCACCTCGAGCACAGCTTCGTGTGTATGTATGGACATCGAGGAGCGCAGTTGCCTGTCAGACTAAATAGAGCAGCATCCGCTAGATCATTTCACGGCTGTACTGGCAAGGGCCGCATTTAGTGACATGGAGTGCTGTGCTGAGGGTATCCGTGCAACCCCGGCGAGGAAACATCTGGAAACATAATTTTTACTTCAGCGCGGGGGCCGAGCGATATGAAACACCAGTTATCTAGCCGGAGGAAGTACAGATGCCAAAGGAGTGGGAATGATCTTTCTGGTCAGCAGATAGCAGCAAATTGAGCCAGACTGTACTGCCACCCTTCTCCCGCGGAGCCCAAGCTAATGGACGATCAGCTACGATCAGTTCTGGATCTCGCGAACCCCGATGAACCAAATTGAACCCAAAATTGAACCACGACGTGACAGTTTTATGAACGTGCGAACAAATCACTGAATGTTCCTCCCCAGAAATGAGAGGCTTCCCTGCCTATCCGACTTTGGAACAGTAAGAGCCGAACGGTACCTTCGCTTCATTAAATGTCCGCCGAGTGCTGGATTCATCCGCTTGCCCGTACTCTATCGACCTCAGGCCTCAGGCTTTATCCAGGTCCTCGCTCCTCGCTCGCAGTACTATGAGACACCATACCCGTGCTGATCTCCGAGGCTTGTCCCGCCAACTTGGTGGGGAAGTCTACGGGTGGCTCGTGGACCAAAATGATGATCTCATTTCGCATGGACGAACGACGCTGAGGGGAAACGAACTGTCAGTCACTTATTACCTTCCCGCCGGGACGGTGGGTTAAATCCCTCACCTCTTCGGATGATTGGAAAACTGAAAAGATTTTTCATGCAGGAATTCCGCGTGGGCTGGATGAGTCCAGGCAGGGGCGTCACCGCCGTCTGCATGCTCCTCCGGCCCCCGCTCCCCGGCCAGACCGACGACTGCTGCGTGATGATCCACATCATGGAAAAGAGCCACCCAGACACGCAGTTCCAGTCGTCTCAGACTCCCGTTGAGCGTATCCCCGGTCTGGAGTCCGGATGGTTTTCTGGACCACCTCCATTTGCGTCCGGTCTGTGCATCGTCAATCATACCGTCCCGCCGCTTACGATTGCGGCTAGGCTTCTTGCGGCTCGAGATATACAGAGCCATTAGAGACCCGACGGGTGGCCTGCACCTCACCGACCCCAGTCGCCCAGCCCTGGTCATGCGATTCATGCTCGTCGGGCTCGCTCCCGCTCTTCCTGCCGCTCCAGAGTTCACGCGATCTCATTGTCCGTCGCCGGAGCCTGTGAGAGTACTCCCTTTTATTCACCAGATATCCCAACGGGTACGCCGGATTCGCTCATGTCGTAAATTACCCACTCACTGCATTTATAGGAGAGCGCCAAAAACGACTGTGCTTATGTCCAACCACAGTCGGAATGGTCGAATACCAATACGGGAAACCCTAACCAACCAGACTCGATAATAGATATGGGGGTAAGAATCCATTCTTCGCCGACGTTCGAATGGCTGAGGATATTGTAGATGGCGGCAGCTATCATGCAGGCTACAAGTAGCGCTGCGTTTCGGAAGGAATACTGGATGTGATTTCATTCGGGAATTGTAAATATGAACTCGGGGGGATAGGATCGCTCGCTTTCATCGTAAGGATGAAGGCATTAGTTATGAGGAGTTCTGAATGTACAAAAAAAATGTTTAAATCTAAATGTGAG
This sequence comes from Mycena vulgaris, assembly GCA_029204335.1. NCBI lineage: Eukaryota > Fungi > Basidiomycota > Agaricomycetes > Agaricales > Mycenaceae > Mycena > Mycena vulgaris. The sequence continues at coordinate 149,620 of JARGYA010000005.1, forward strand.
ATTCTATGTTTCCGAACGGCAGCAGACCCTTGCGTTTATGCTGTAAGCCGCCCGGTCGTATCTCAAAAATGATGCACAGGCAGCTGCAAGAGCGGAGAGAGTGGCATTACAGCGAAGTGCAGGCCTCCAACGAATAAATAGATCACGTGCTTCACCGTTGAAGTTCAAATTCATGAAGTGGCCTCGGCGACCCCTCAATTCACTCCGGGGATGAGAGCGAGGGATACTTGATAACACGACTCCGAGAATCGGATGGCGAGGGAGGGATACTTGGGACCGATCGCATATCGTAAGATTCCCAGCGACTACGAAGTGATGATGCCGTGGAGATGATTAACGCGAGTCCGAAATGGTGCCGAAGGAACCAATTGGATCAATTGAAATCCGGTTCGGATCTATTCCTTGATGGACATGGCTTGCTTCCACCGGAACTCGTGCGAGAATTTTAAAGAGCGGCGCGATACCATAAAATACCGAGAGGGACTCTGATATTTCTGCTGGTGTAACTACCTACCGTATGCAAGCAACAATCTCTGGTGACCTGTCTTTCCAACATCCTATCATGAAACACTGCCCTCCAATCCATGCTGATCTTCGACGATTAACGCGACTTCTGAATGGCGAGGTGGATGCCTGGCTGGCGGATGACAATGGGATTGTCATTCCGCACGGGCCAGCTACACTCATAGTAAACCAATTATCTGCCAGCTTTCAAATTCCCGCAGAGACCGTACGGCTGGCTTACTCCAAAGACGGTTATGTCAGTTTTGACGGCTGTGATCCAGAAATTCTGTGTTGGCTGGAGGAGCCATCTCGACCGCCCCATCACCGCGCTCTGCGCACTCATCCGCCCCCCTCTCCCTGGAGAGACCGAGAATTGCCGTGCAACGGTTCATGTCATGGACGACAGCAGACCAGAAACACAGCTTCAGCCCTCTCAGACTCTAGCTTTCGGTCCTCGGGGAGGATGGTTCTTGAGTCCCCCTGCGTTTGAGACGGGTCTGTGTATTTTTCATCGCACCATTCAATGCTAATGAGTCTGCGAGCAGGGTTTGTGCAGCTCGAAATCTGCAGGGCCATCAGAAAGCCGACCGGAATTTCCCTCACCGATCCCCAGGCTGGCGACCTCCCAGCCCTTATCCTTAGGTTCAACCTCGTTGGGCTTGCCAGTCTTCTAAGACTCACCAGATGCCTTAGTCCGTCACCGGAGTCGGGAATAGCACGTCGTGTAATCCCCCAGATGTATAAACGGGTACGACTGATATCTTCACGCCGTAACCGATGCGCTCACCGTATTTCCAGGAACGCGAGGACAATTGTCGCTGGGTCCGACCTCAAACTGGACCGTACGGCACTGCCGACAAGGGAGTATTTAATGAAGTGTCGGTCATGGACCTCCTGGTAAGACTCTCTTCGTTGCCACAGTTTAACTGTTTAAACATCCCGCAGATGGTAGCAACGATGGAGATTAGAGGACCTGACGCCGAGTTTAGGAAGGAGTATTGGATGTAAGCACCGTAAATGATGTTCTGCCCTCGAATTGAAAAGACGTTTAGGCAATTGCGGAAGGCATTCGTTGACGAGTGGGTTGGAAAAAGACGTTCACGTTCTCGCTAATAATGTTGAACATCGCGAGCCGTGTACACAAACCATATGTAAATTGAAACGCACTGCTCCGCATCAGGACACGACGCGACCCAATAAAATGAGCACAGACCTTTCATGCGACTTGCACAACCTGATCTCGGAGCATCCTGCCTTCACAACCCAAAAAACATGGAGGAAACAAGAATTTAGATTGAACTATATATACATATCCGTCGCTTTCCTCCTTCTAACGGTCAAGACTTTCCAGTACGGGTAGCGAGGAGTCGGAGTCCACCCAGGGATCCTCAGAGTCAGCGCTGAGCGAAGATCTAGGCGATCCATTATCCGGAACGCTCCGGGTCTTGGAACTCTGGAGGAGCCCCTCTTCCAAAGATATGTCGTCCGCTCGGTTGCCTTCATTCCCCTGGTCCGGTTTTTCTGCGTCGGGGTTCTTTTTCTTCGTCAACTGCAATTATATGAGCGGAATGTGGAGTCGAGCAACTGCGCCAAGACGTACCGCGACGTAGATAGCTGACGACATGATTATTGATGTCCCGAAAAGAGATAGGAAGGTAGGCGTCGTGTGGAAGAATATGCGCTCGAGGATCGAGGCGAAGATGATCTATGGACGTAACGAAACTGTTAACGACGGTGGCGAACCCGGTAACACTGCTGACCTGGGTGTACAACGCCATGCTGGCCCGACCTGCCGTTTCACGCTGAAAGCCCATGGTGAGCAGAATCTGCGCACCGAAGCCCAGGATTCCGATCACGGCCAGGAGGCCCAACCACGCGAGCCTCGTTGGGATCACCATTGGCTCTTGTATTATAGCCATGCTTCGCAGAATGTCAACGAGTTACCAAGTAGTGTAACCCGAGCTCACATTACGGATCCAGCGATAACCGATTGAAGGGAGAAGAAGGCTAGCAGATGCATTGGATGCGCACGCTGACCAATGGCACGGATGGTTGTCACTGCGAATATGAGTGAAAGTCGCGTCGGCAAAATGGAAGGGATACGCACTGGCCCCGGTGGATCCCAGGACTCCACAAAGGGCGATGCTGTAAAACGATATAAATTCCAACTGCTCGGTCCTCATTATATGCAAGCGTACCCAATTGCCATCATTCTATGTTTCTCCTCGACGGCGGACGAACCGGCCGGCGACCCGAACAAAAAGTCGGGCCTTGCGATAAGCACCACGCCGAACAAGCTGCACACTGTTTAACTCGATAAGGGTGCGTGGTATACAGGATGCAGGACACTCACAGCCAGCAAGCGCTTCTTTCAGTGTGAAGGTTTCTTTCAGAAAGAGATTGCCCGAGATACCGGTGCACATAGGCACCAGGAATGAAAGGACAGTGACATCTGAGAGCGAAAGGTACTGCAACGAGAAGTAGGTTCCGTTGAGTCCAATGAAACTGCCGAAGTCGGCTTAGGTATGGCAGGAAGACTGAAAAAGGACGACGAACCCAGTGATACCCCGAAACACGAGCAATGTCCGAACGCCTTCCGGGCCAGTGAAAGGATGGGGGACCTTTTGAATGATCCTGAACATAAAAGAATCGTCAGTAGGAGAAACGAGCAAATCGGAGGTCGCGTACATGTATGCAACGCTGCAAACATACGTGATTCCCTTCAGAAGAGAAAATATCAGCTTATCAAGGCGCCGAGAAACATAGCCTTCACCATGCGAACGACGATCAACTGGGAAGCCTTTTATCAATACGGACCCCAAGTCTCAGTCATATCGGCGTACCTCCAGGGTCGATACCGGCTCCTCGAGATTTTGGAGTGTTTTAACGGCAACATTAACCAAGGAGAAGACAGCTTGTGCGGCAGTGACCAGTAAAAGTCCGGCGTTGAGAGAAACAAAATCCTGGATACTGTCCAGCAGGGACCGTAATCTGGGGCGTCGTTCGTCTGGTAGAGGGAACGTGTTGATCGAAGTCGACGCCTCGTTGAACGACCGGAGCTCGAAGTCGGCTTGGTTTGGGGTCAACGCCACATAAGTGCGGCGCGACTCAGAGGGCATCGGCAGACACTCGAATGATGCTGGTCTTCTGTGGGCGTCGTTGGCGTCAAGAGAGAGAACAGAAAAGTTACATCATCGATAATTTCGGACATCAGACAGGCGATCGCCGACAAGGCTCCAGAAATGGGGAGGTTTACAAATTCCATCCCAAAACCGCTAGGATTCTTGGAGGAATATGCTGCGTGAAATCAAAGGGAAATATGGAAATTGGCGACTGCACTCTGCCATGATAGATGCATCGAGGTGGGTCGAGGTGGTCGCAGAAAGCGATAAGTCAGTTGGAATCAAACATGAATTAAAACTCCGCTACACAGCCTCCGGCCCTCGGGCCATTATCGATCGCGACATTTTGGAGTCATTTCTTGCTTCGACTTCAATAAAGCGATGAGGCACAGTGGCTTAAGATGGAGTTGCAAGTGGGTTGCCAGTGGGCGCCCGCGGGCTACTATCCTGCTGCACTCAGACTTTTGAGCATGAAAGACCACCAACACGATTCTTGTCTCGCCATTTCGCCATGGACAAGAGCTCCGACTCAGCCTCCGAGTCACAGGCAAGGAGCAACTCAAGATCGAAGTCAAGGTCAATGCAATGTCCAGGTCGGCTTCCTGGCGACAGGGGAGCAGCTGGGCTTGCTGTAGGATTCAATTGTGAAACGCCTACCACCGGAACAGTTCGCCATCCTTGTTGGCGCACCAGCATCGCGAGGGCTATTGGACAGTCGGGTTCAAGTAGCTGTTCTCGTCATGAGGGGATATATTCAGTGCAAGGAGCCTGCAACATGGAAAGCTGGCCAATTTTCGCCCATCTGAGCCAATTTTCATTCCGAGCGATCGTGCCCGTCGACAGAGCATTCCTAGTGTCAGTAACTCGACGAAGGACGGCCGGCCGACTCTCTGAACTCGTTAGCCCATAACCGCCGCAGCCGACTTCAACCCAAGTTCCATTCCAACTAGCAAGACTGGTGTGTGAACCCGGCTGAAGAAACTCGTATGAAAGGAGCTGATTGACGTCGTGTTTAGGTCCCAGAGTCTCCTGCGTGGATCTACTGACGCATCATTCAGATACGATGAGTCCTGGTCACGAACTAGCATACTCTGCGCACCTCGAATTATCGCGCGGCGGAATATTCGCGTCCGCCGGTAAATGAGCTCGCCAAATCCAGACGCTCGCTGACCAGCAATTGATAGTGGCCGACGCCGTCTCCGACACAGATATCGTGACAGATAACCTTTGTAACCATCCGCACAATCTGCTTTGGGTCTTCCCTTTGTCGGAGTGGCGTCCACGATTCCGCCCGAGATTTGTGGTCCATGCGTACAAACGCCGGGCGTTACAGTTCGAGAAGCGAAAGGTCCATCGTGATCGTTGCATCACCTGCAGCTGCTTCAGGTAAGACGCAGGGTGGGAGAGCCTCTAACACTGAATTATAATAGGTGGAGGCATTAGCCATGATGCCGTCTCCATCATGTGGATCAATCGATGAGGATCCTTTATCCTTTCGTTGGATTATTGCAACTCGGGTGAGTCGCCATTTCTCCGAGGCCGTCGAAGGCGCCGATGATTTTCTCGATGGAAGCAACATTTGGTACTAATAGCAGATGGTGATACCGGCAGTCAGAGCCGTTCTCTACAACGACCACAGTTCGATCGTGATCAGCGTCGGTCATCCGGGGTTCCGTTCCAGGCTTTCCGCCATGCCCAGAAAATCCGCCCTAGCCTCCAGCGCGTCCACAGGCCTCCTCAAAATTACCCAGGATCCTATAGGACCCCCTGCAACTGCCCTTGGCAGCCACCCGCGTGAGACGATGCGAGCAGATCAGATGTCCTCACGCGGCAAGCAATGTTCTGCCCGCGCAGAGATACCGATCCTGCGACGATAACGCGCAAGTTCCAGTCAGCTGATAAATTGTGGGGGGGCGCCGTCCATGCGTCGTTTCCAGATCCACTTCCGACGCCGAACATTAAATAAATGTCCTGGCAACCGCGTCCGCTACCCACTGCTCCCAGCGTCCTCGATTCCCCGGGAGCACCCGGGCCAAGTCCACAGCCAGGGCCATTGTATAGGCGACGTCCCGCCGCGTCAGAAAAACCCGCACGGTCAGGTGCGGCGTTGCGACAGCGGTAGCTATTTAGCGCTGCCAAACGGAGATCCATGACAAGGCGCCTCGTTCCAAGGCTCAGTCTCGATATTTAGAGAGTCCCTCTCGGTGATTTGATGCTGCTGCCTCGCGATCGACCGGGAGCCTTGGTATTGGTGGGATAGGAAGATCCGAAATAGAGATGAGGTGAGCCCCGTAAATCAGGAAGCCCCCGGAACCCTCATTATACACAAAGGTGTATCAGGGATTTTCGCAGGACGTTATGTGATTGGCGCCAGCTTTGTTCCGGGAATAAAATAATATGTTGCGCCCGACGGGGAGGGGAAATGGAACGACCGAGCCTATAGCCCCTCATCGGACGTCTGCTAGCACCCGCCCAAGAAACAAGGATCCCGACGCAAAGCGTGGTGACAAAATAAAATAACAAACACAGCGTCACATAGCAAGGGGTGCCTCGAATTCGGACCCATTGGGCGCCGCCGACCCCCGATTAACTCCGCAGCTGTGGGTCCAAGATTCTATGCAGGGATCCGATGCGTATTTCCCTCTGCTGCAATTGTTTTGCTGGCTTTGGGAGTGATTGCGAGAGCGTCCGTTGCGGGTAACGGCTGACACGATAAAATGGATATCTTAGTGCGCTGGCCCATTGACAGCAGTCGAGTGGCGTCTGTGTTTCTCGCCCAACCGAGTAGCCTGAAAGCACCGAAGACCACAGAAAGTAGAAGATAAGGAGGCAGGCAGAGGCTAGCCAAAGGAGGAAGAAGCGCCAACACAGATTTACCCCTGACAGTTCGGCCGGTCGACTTCGAGAAGCACCCAGAATGGATACAGGAATGAGGGTTGGTTGCACGCCCTGCAGCAAAGTGGATATTGACGCTCGTCGGGATGTCCAACGACGATAATAGTCACCAACGAGTGCCTCTGTCGATGAACGCCAGGAAATCTGGCCCCGACCACCGCAGTAAATTTCCGGTGCGGAATCCGTACTCCGAGCGAGAGGAAGAAGCAGAATCTGATCATGGGAGAGGCTTTGCTGATAGGAAATTCTGGAAAAGGATGTTTGCAAGCTCATCTCGATCAGACAGAATGAAGTGCGCCCGTGACCTCGCGGAATTTCAATTTTCTTAAAGGGTTTGCAGCAAGTGTGGAGTCTTCGAGTGCGCCGATGCATTGCGGAGCGGGTCTGTTGTTCCAGAGAAAGTGGGCGTTTGAGAATACGCGGTAATATTTGGGGGAGGATGTACGCTGTACGCTGAAGCCGCACGGAGAGTAAAGATGAGATCCAGAGAATCCGACTGACAGTGCTGGAATCAAGCTTCAGGTACAGGTAAAAATATCGGGAGCGCGCCAGAGATAGATGTGATAAATGCTGCGCTTAATGCAGACTCATTCAATCTGAAACGGCGGGATTGTCGTATGTACGTACAAACAGCTCCGCAAGGAAACCGACGACGGCGATGACGGAGCCCGACTTGGTGCAGACAAAATGATCGGCGCGCGCGCGAGCGGGAGCAGACGCGGACTTAAAGATATCAGATCCAGATGAAAAGGCGCTTCGTCGGGACACGGAATGCCGGCGCTCGTTGGGATTTTTCTTGCGCGAGGGTTGCAAGGATTCAAGGCTTCGAGAAGATTTCGGCCGTAACACGCGCCGCGCCCAATTCTTTCTAGTTCTGTCGTTATCTTGGAGCTACCCACGAGAAATTTAAACCGGAGGAGCTGAACTGAACCGAGCTGACTTGAGTCCGGAGCGGAGATCCGGAGGATAAAGTGGTGGCTCGTAATGTTGACTGCCGCAATTGGAAGAAAGATTGCGAATGCGCACGAGACCTGGTGAGTTTTCGAGAAACGCGCTTGATCATATGTTCATTTTATGGTGGGTGCGAAGGGAAACGGTGGGTCAATGTTACCACCTGTTACCACACGAGACGACCAGGACGGAGGTGAGAAGGTGCCAGAGCAGTAAAGAAGGAAACAAGGGGCGGACACAGGAGGTGGGGGGGTGGGAGATCCAGATGCCTTGTAAGTAGTCTAAAATCACGTTGATCCAGTCGATTTCGCGCGTTCATTTCATCTTCATTTCGGACTTAAATGGGCAAACATTTGATCGTTTCCATTCATCTTCATTCTGGGTCGTCGAGAGGAAGATAATTATACATGCAGACCCTTGGTGATTGTGATATCTGGCGATTGCGGGAAGCTAGCTATCTTGACAGGGAGAAATTGGTTGGCTTTCATTATCGCGTGAAAACCCCGGAGTAAATCATTAAAGCAATCATTAAAGCATAGACTTGCTCTGGCATTGCCGGGAGAACCCGAGACCCGTAACAACCTGAGAAGATGTAGATCTTCCAGACGGGCAGCCGTGCGTCCAGGAGCGGGCGCTGTTGCTGAGCTGCGTATCCCTTCGGAGGGACCACCAAATACTGATTGGTACGAGTGGACTTGGTGATCTTGTTCCCGCGAAGGTTTGTAGTGCAATTTCAACAAGGAAGGGGGCCAAAGACGGTGTCGGACAATGAAGATCCCGCTGATGCGGCTTGGATTGGACATTGCAAATTCATGTTCGCCAGAGCATCGAAGGGGCGCATATGTGTTGTCAGCGCGCGGGGGATCGAGGCTGTGGATCAGCATTGGAGTTTCCTTGAGATTGAGATGTGGAGATTGAGCTCAGAACGTTCACAGCGAGCTCGAGTATAAGGGTACGTGACGTCGGCGGTGAAAATCACATTCGTGCGCCGCGACAACTGAATTACAGCGGTAAATTTGTGGAGGCGGGCGGGCGATCGGGTTCGAATTCACAGAAGACAGGAAGGTCGAGGAGCATTAAGTACTTGAAGGATTTTGGATTCGCTGTGAGTCGCTGCGCCACAGAGGTTAAGCGAATATCAATTAGCCGCGTGATGGAGGTGATTGAGGGGAGCAACCCTGAGGAATGCCAGGGAATGCCACGCGATTACGCGAAACCAAGCGTAATGTCATCGTGATGGCGACCAGGGGAGGGATTGGCGAGGATTGGCGTCGGAGGCCGCCAAATGTGGGGGAGGATGGTTGAGCTTGACGGGATTTGAAATTTCAAACCCAGCGGCCATTCCAGAGCTGGGGCCGGAGAGAATATACTCTCAGTACAGAGACTCCTACCTGAGACCTGGGATTCTATTTCTAACGGCACCAGATGGAATCGGAACCGGCCCTGCCGGTCTAGCCCGATATGGGAGCCTGGCGGTGTTTGCGCATGTTTGCCATGCATCGTGAATTATTAATTACGGCCTCCGTTGAGCTCGTCCTCCCACCACCATGTCCCACCCCATTGCTCTCCCCGCTGCTGCTCACTCCCAGCAGGACTACAACATGGATCCGGGCTCGTGGACGGGGGAGAACGGCCAGTTCAACCCTGCCAGCTACACCCGCCACTTTCTCGGTTCTCCCATCTCCTGGCGCGCCGGCAGCTTTGGCGCACAATATTGCACTAGCCAGTCTCCCACCGCGATGCTCGTGGGCTCATTCGAGTGCGTAGAACGCGTATATGTCTCCCGAGATGCTTCCTGACGCCCACACGCCCACAGCCCAGTCAAGTCGCCCCAGGATTCGTCAATTTTGAATGCCTGGAACGTATTTGACCGCCAGGGGGAGCTCTGTCGCAACTACACCTGCTGTGGCACTCATCTGCCGGACCTGCACGCCCTGCTCGAGCACTTTGAGGAGGTCCACATCGTCGTCGTCGACCGCTCGCAGCCCCCCCAAATCCAGATTCCTTTCAATCCCCAGATGAATCCCCCCGAGGCGGCTCCGGCAACTCCCCAGCCGCAGCCCCAATACTCCACGCCGTTTGACACCGACGACATGGATCTCGGACTGGACTACTCGGACGCGTCCCCACCTCCGCCGTCTACCGCTCCCACGAGCACCGTTACCTCGCGCGCACCATCTCCGTCTCCCTCGCCTACTTCCAATGGCCCACAGCGGCCCGCACTCAACATCTCCCTCACTGGCGTCGGTGTCGGCTTCCCCTTCCGCGAGGGCATGCACACCCCGCTCTCTGCCTCCCGCGCACCCGCCCCGTTCAGCGCCTACGCCCGGTACAACGCCGAGTACAACAGCCCGGGCGGCGTGACCCCCCAGGATGTCGCCGACTACTCCCCCGACTCGACCGCCATCGCCCCCGCGCTCGTGTTCGCGACCGGCGAGGAGCTTCAGGGCGAGAGCAGCACGGCACCCAGCCCCAGCCCCAGCACGAGCGCAGCCCCCGCGCCCATACCTAGCACCAGCACCGGCACCAGCACCACCGGCAAGGCGCCAAAGATCAAGCGCAATCCCCCTTCGCCACCCGCCGCCTCCCCAGCCTCCGCCCCGCCCTCGCGCGTCGCCACACCAACCTCGACTCAGGCCCCTGCGCTCCCCAGTCCCGCCACCACTGCCACCGCCGGCCCGTCGCTCCTCCTCCCGCACAAGCCCTTCCGTTGCCCGAAGCCGAACTGCTCAAAATCGTACAAGCAGGCGAACGGCCTCAAGTACCACATGACTCATGGCTCGTGCAACTACGGCCCCGCCAAAGACCTCGAGGCCGTGCGCGCGCTGCTCGAGCGCAAGCGCGCCGCCGCGTCCGCCGCCTCATCTGCACCTACGCCCGAGGAGGAGGAGGAGGCCGGCGCGGTGACGGGGACGGAGCCGCTGTCGCAGGCGGAGCTGAACGAGGTCGAGGCCCGCGTGCGCCCGTTCGCGTGCGGCGTCGGCGACTGCGCACGGCGGTACAAGAACATGAACGGCCTGCGGTACCACTACCAGCACTCGGGTGACCACGGCGCGGTCGGGCTCGGCCTACTCGCGGGCGGTGTGCACGGCTGCCTACGCGCGAATGGGGGGTCCAGTGGCGTGGCCAACGCCACGACGAAGCCCGCGGGCGGCGCGTACGCGTGGGGCAGCACGCTGCTGCCGCACATCCAGGCCGTCGCGAAGACGCCCCCGACGACGAGCACCACCATCGCGACGACGACGACGGCGGCGGCGGCACCTGCGAAGACCGAGGCGACGCCGTTCACGCCGCCGACGACCGCGACGCCTGAGTACATGGCGCAGCTGCAGCGCGCGCAGTACGCGCAGTACCAGCAGGCCGTCGCCGCCGGGTGGTACGCCCAGCCCGCACCGGCGCAGGTCGACGTACAGATGGGATAGCGTCGGGTGTGTGCGCATATAAAACTTAATAATAAAAGTATCTTTTAATTGTCCGTTCTTGCTCCCTCCCACCATCCACCATCTGACCGCCATCGTTACTGCTCCCTCCTTATTCGTAGCCATCCCACCATACCTACACTATGTTATCCCCCTTATATCCGTCATCTGTTGTGCTTTCTTGCTCCACCCCCCACTCCCTCCTGTAGTAGATGCGTAGTAATGTTACCTGTCTTGTAGACGTGTCTCGATTCTTGCTTATTGCAATTGCAATTGATTCTTGCGTATATCGCATCGGGCAACCCAAGTATACATAAACACCGGCACCGCAGAACGATGCTATGACTCAGGGGTTGACTCAGATTTTTGAACGTACATGATTTTCACACACGTCGGTGAGATTCCACTCCGATCTCGCGTTGTGGCAGTGCCGGAGACGTCCTTCGCCGGTGTGCGAGCCGCCGCGAGCGTACCCGAAGCTCCCCGACGTGGGAAAACGCAACACGTCACCGCTCCCACACCGGCCCAACGCGGAACCGACCGATTTGGCACGCGCGAGGCATCGCTTTGACCGCGATCAGTGACGTCATATTGCCCCGATATTCGGGGACGCTCGGGGAGTTTGGTGGCCGCCCGAGAATAGCTTCAAGGAACTCTCGAATGATGGAATGCCCATAGAAAAATCTTAAGCGCTCGGATTTGATACTGCCTTGCGCGCGGATTTTCTTTGCTGTTCCTGCCTGCGTAAGCTGGGTGATCTGAGGTCCGAGAGGACACTGCTTACGACCAGTAACTTAGGATCACGGACAACCACTGTGTTTTCTCGGGATTTAGTTAAGATTCAGCGAATATGACTGTGGAAGCCGGATTATTGATCTCGCGTCTCCCGTGCCAGGAGTTGTTAGGTGTAGTCTTTGATACCGCTGTCAATGGCCCCATAGCCACGAACGGCTTCTTAACCGTGACAATGATGTTGGCGGATGTGTGGCGCCGTGTCTGCATCCGCACGCTCGTGGCGCCGTGTCTGCACCCGCAGTCCTGTGGTGCCGTCTCTGCACCCGCTCAGGGTTCCATCCTCCGCAAGTGCATATATTTTTCTGCAGCGCAACGCTGCGTACCTTAGGTTTCAAATTTTTCCTTTTAGTTTAATATCAGGCACGCTCGTAGTATATAGAATCCGTAGTCGAGTCGTCTCCCCTCAGACTTTGTTCCACTTGTGTGCGCTAAGACTGAGGTGAGCGACTCTCTTGTTTACTCTTATTCTCTTATTGACTCGTACCTAGTTACTTACTATCTAGGTGAATATTATAGACTTTGTTCCATTTGTGTGCGCGAAGACTGGTTTACTTACTATCTAGCTCTCACGCACTTTGGTTCAACAAATGACGCCGCTCCATAGTCGCTCCATGGATTTGCCCCCGCGCCAAGTCTGCGCAGGAGCAAGGTTTGTCTCTCCATGAACCAGCTGATGACCCGTACTAGCCATTCACCGTTTGAAGCCTGTTGCACGGCAGTGTAGTATGCTCTCCAAAGATATTGGCAAAACCGTTGCAGTGCTTGCTCGTCGACTCGTCTTGCGGCACCAAGTTCATATAAGATTGAGCATATGAATCCGGGTAACATTCGGTTCGTGGATGACCGGTAAGACCATGGTAAGGAAAACGTGAGTGCTGACTCACCGTCCTGAAAGGGTAATTTGAGATCGCGATGGCTGAGTCAGCCGCGAGGGCTTTGTCTCAGTTCTCACTCTCTTGCTGCGCTCTTGGTTCTTCAGATGACGGAAGTACTCAATCCCAAGGCCTATATTCCCTGCACACGGACACAGGCAGCCAACCTCATATGCTCAAGCTGCTTTCACGGGTCGGAGAACCTTCGAAAGTGCACCCGGTGCAGACGCGTCGCATATTGCAATGAGGCGTGCCAGTTGAAAGATTGGAAGGACCACAAGGACGTTTGCAAACACTTTCAGAAGGTGAACGCGTACGACTTGCAAAAGGGGCATACACTCTTGAATCCGGCCAATCGCCTCAGTTACTACGTCGGTGAAGAAGTGATTTAGCCTCATATCTCAAATTCTGCCGGTTGAATCCAGCTCACAGAACAAACGGTGTAGCATCTTTGCAGAAGCCCTCGGAAGCTCCACTAATCAGTACGGGGGTTTTAATACTGTCATAACGTGAGCCACTCCACAAAACCCGACGCTTTTCGCTGACCACCGCCATCAGTTGCGGTGAAAAATGCCAAGTGTGCTTTCGGACACCGTTCCACGACACAACTCACACGTTTTCCGTTTGCCAAACGTGCAAACTCGCCTGGTGGTGCTCCGAATGTGAAAAACGGTTCGGGGAAGTACATACTGGGAGCCACTGCAAGGACCTTGCCACTGTGAGGGCAGTGGACTCTGTGAAGACGGCCTATTTCTTGGCGCGCCGCTCTCCCCAACGTTTCATGCTCCGAACGGAGAACGCAAGAACCTCCTACCTTCCGCCCTCGAGCCTGAGTGGATGGGCCGATTACCATGACCGCATTTTCCCGAAATTCAAGTTTGCCACGGAGTTTGTTGCACGCGAGTTCCAGAGCGTTCACCCGGACGCCGTGCGCGCTGTTGAGCTTCTTGCCACCGACTCTGCCAGCATACCATTGACTCTGCTGCATGCATTGGAAATTGCAATCCCCACACTCCAGACGCGATCGACGCTTTGCATTCACATCGTTGCGGCTGACGAGCGGGAGTTGATGAGCAAGGGTATGCTAGAAGAGATTCTGCACTATCTGCCCAAACTCAAGAGCGTCACCGTGGTTTACGTGGGCCCCAACGTTTACCCTGCCGACGAGCCAAATCTCGCGTGCAGTGCTTGCCAGCGCGCTGGCCGCCGCAGGATCGCGATCCGATCTTCAAGCACATACAGTCGGATGGCTCATAATGCATAAGGTCGGTTCCCTGCCAAATCGAGAGGAATTTTCCCAAATCCGATGCATTATGAGCATTGTGCAGTATGAGCTCGCTTCTATGCTGGTGAAATGCATTTTGGTGGATCTGAAATCCTATGCAGTATGAGGAAATTTGGCAGGTATGCATTATGAGCTTATGCATTATGAGCTATCCGACTGTACCACAAATTTGCAACAACCCCGACATACCGCGCAAATCCCCCCGACCTCGTTGCAGGGTTCAACACGGGAATGGGTGAGGTCGAAACTGCAGGATGGAAAGCTTCTATGGCAGTCGTCCTGGACAGCGCAGTCCCGGCGGTATTCACCACGTATACGATGTACGAGGCGATAAACGACACAAATATGCTCCGCGGAGTGGGTGCTTTTTTCTTGAAGAATGTGGAGAAGAATTCATGGCGCGGTGGTATTCCGATGATTCAAGAGCGGTTTGAGGAATGGGGGGCGGATCACTATGTAAACAACTACTGGTTCATGGTGCGCGGTAGGGAGACGCAGGTTGAACCCTTGGATTAGAGGAGATTTACGTATGTCCGAGCGCAATTAGAGCCGTAGTCCAAGAAGTTCGGCTGCTCCAAATATTTTCTCTTTGCTTTTGTCTCTAGCAACATGTTTCAGCAGAATGCCAATTTTATTAACACGGGTCACACTATAGAATCCATACTTTCCGAGACGAATTTGAGAATTTGAGCTCTAACGACGTCGTGTCATTTTGAGAGGCACGTCCCCGAGGGTAAAGGAGGTTCCAGCCATTGTGGCGTTACCCATCACACGCTCGGCATATTCTTCTCTAGACTCCCCCGTGCGAATGAGAACATCGATGTCACGGTCGAAGTCCTGAAGAAGGTATGCAAGAAAACGGACCGAAGTTGATTCAGCAAATCGCCGACCAAGGCACTGCTGAGGGCCAGCACCGAACATCACATCTGGGTCATTGCCATCATACCAGCGCGATGGTCGAAAGACATCTGGATCAGGAAAGTAGTGTGGGTTTCGCACTGAATTTAAAGTCGAAGGAATCCTCGATATTCGGAAAAGTGGCGTTTGCGAGGCAAGTGTGATGTCCGACCCACAGTTCCTGGAGGACGAGAGAAACACGATAAAGGATCGGGCTTTGGTCTGTTTCCTCCGCATATTGCATCGGGAATTTAATGCAGGGCCGGGATTTTTGGAGTGGTCTGGAGGGAGATGAGGCTCACATGGGGAATTTTTCAACCTCTGCCGCTGACGCTCAAATAATTGCGGGTTTTAGAATCGTAGTGTCAGAAATGATTCTGAGTAAGGGTATAGCAAAGTACGTTGAAGGTCCGGATAAGATATGTTCGTAACGGTCGTAACTGCAGCACCGATATCGTGGACTCCGAGAATAATCTGCCGATTTTCTCATCTCGGAGTCCTTCGTCAGGCTCGAGTCCGCCTGCTCAGACGTGATCAATGTAAATTGAGATGTAAATACGTGGGGACTTGCCGACATGCTCCGCAGGTGAGACAATCAGCTATGGCGGCCAAGCAAGACGCGATTGCTAAATCACCAAGTTTAGAGATGAAATGGGCAAACGTCGGAAGGCACGGACCTCCGATAATACACTCTAGACACCCCGCAATCATGCCAACGATTGACATAATGCAATCGCCTATGCATTCAAATATTCCTGATTTCCCAAGTGAGTACTGGCACGGCCGGGTCCAAATGACTGCTCTACGGACCACTGATACAAGAAATGATGACGCTACACGGCAAAATATGGGTCATAAATGGACGCAGAATATTAGGACACGCACCCCATTTTACCTGAGAGTCAGAAAGGAATCAGAAGGAAATGGAGCTTCAGCTGTTCGCGTTTAAGAGGATCCGGTTCGCAGTGACGTCACCGGCGAAGCCAATGACATCGTATCCCGACGTCTGGCTGTCGACTGCGCGCAACTAATGGCGGTTTGGAACAATTTTATGCAGTGAAGCAGGAAGGTCCCGGTGGTTCGCAAGAAAGCCTAGGCGGCAGAATCCCGGGCCGATACCACCAATCACGTGGTCAGTGTTGGGTGGCGATGTCGTCGTCGACGTTTTACCTTGGTCTCACCTGGGGCCTGGGCCCATTCAAAATGGACTCTAACTTCTCTACCGCGACTTTCTGGCCATCCTCGCTCTATTTCGTCGTTCGTTCTCCCCTGCCCGCTACCAAATCCTTCAAAATTACAATGTGGGCTTGGCACACGCTTCCCGAGACGTTTCAAGTCTTTCCCCAATCTTTCCCCGTCAAGAACTGTTTTGATTCTACTCGGCGACAACCTTTGCTAGCCTTTGCTTCTAACCAAAAAAAATACACGGCGAATGTGTCAGTATATATCTTCAGCCAACGATTTCAAGCCGCGATTGTCACTCAAATATACCTCCTCCTCCCAACCTCCTTCCGCGCGGGTGGAAGTGGCCGCACAGGTTACATATTACAGCTTCATCATCCTTTTCGGCGATTGATGCGGCTTGCGACTTCTCACTCTCTCGCGACACAGCCTATACCTACTTACGCGCGAATCAGGTACAGTAAGTATTAATCATAATATTCATTGGCGATGAGATTCTGACTGGTGTTCCAGAGCAAATCAAATAAGTTGAACAGGTGCTCTTTTTCTTGTGTTGGGCGTTGAGTGTCGCGCGAGGTCACCAGAGTTCACCGCGGAGGCACACCGCCTGCTGAAATTTAGCTAAATGGAGAATTTACGCGCTGATCTCCAGGGCTGAACGCTGATCTCCAGCTCGGCAATCGAGTGTTGATCGAGTGCATAACTCTCCTGGCCAACTCCTGGCAAAAGTTTGTGTTTTGAAACTGATGGTTATGAAGGGGATCGTGGCTGTGTGACTCAATAAGTAGGTGGTGAGTGTCCGACCTCTCTCCTTTGTCCAGCTCGTAGCCTGCACAAATGGCGACCAGTTCTTGTTCTTGTGGTCCTTTTTTTTCTCTCCCCCCTTTTCTCGACATGAGTGTACGTCCTGGCTTGCCCCCCGCGCCTCCTCGCGCCTACATACTGACCCATCCACACAGCAGCAGATCATTGTGGACGTGGGTGTGAACACCATCGACCCAGGCGCCTCCCACCAGTTTAGCCCGAACACAGTCTCCGCGCCGGCCGGTTCGACGATAACGTTCCGGTTCTCTGCAAGGTGCACTTCGCCTTGAAGGTGTCCGCGCCGTACCTAAGACCCTTGCAGTTCAAGCAACCACAGCGTCACGCAGTCTACTTTCGATGGACCTTGCACTCCCGTTCAGGGTGGGCTTGACTCGGGCTTCCAAGCGGTGCAGGCCGGCCAGACCAATGGGTTCCCCGTCTGGAGCTTCGTGGTCGAAGATGACCAGCAGCGTACGGCACATCCCATACAACCAGGCGCTTTGCATGATACTTACTACCGGGATTAGCCCTTTGGTTCTTCTGCCGACAATCGAGTCCCGACTACCACTGTACCGCCGGTGCGCATGGTGTAGTCGACTCCTTCGGCCGGGCTAACTCCCCCCAGGGATGGTATTCGCGCTCAACCCTGCACCACAGTCCAGCAACAATGACCCCGGCCCGCTGTCGGACGTCATCTTCCAGGACTTTCAACTCAAGGCGGTCAATGCGGGACCAATATCCAGGCTTACGGTTTCCGGTCAAGCCACTGTCGTACATCTCTCCCCGAGGGTATGTCGATTCTCCCATCCCTAGAATCGCGTCTCATATGCCCGCATAGCCTCCCGGGACAACCACGACGGTCATCGACAAAACGCGCACCATTGAAATCGTGGCATCCTCCGTGACCACGACGGCATCGCCGGTGGGTCGATCCGCCTCTGCACGAGACTTCATGCCCTAACATTGCATAGAACACGACGGGCCCCGTAGGGATTGCTGTCCCCTTTGAGGAGTTGACGGTCGACGGGAAGATCAAGACCCTATACGGTTTCGGCGACAAACAGGTGAGTTGGCGCGCCCGTGCACAGAACACCCGGTCTAATGCTTGATAGGCAACCTCGGGAAGTGCAACCATCGACTCAGGATCCTCCACACATTCGGATCCTGGACCGTCCACCATCGAATCGGGGAGTTCGACTCCGCAGCCAGGTGGAGCGCACGTCCCAGTCGCAGCGATCGTCGGCGCAGTCCTCGGCTCGCTGGTCCTCCTCTCTCTTTGCCTTGCCGCCATCGTCATCCGCCGCCAGCGCGCGCGCCGTCGCTACGGATCGCACCGCAACGCGCCTCGCGAGCTGGGGCTCGATACTAGCACTGATTCCATCGTCATCGACCTCACGGAGGGGGACAACTTCGGCACGCGACCCCACCCGCTGATCCTCTACGACGTCGAGAAGAACGCTGAGAAAAACCGTCCCCACCCGTCCCCACCTGCGGACTCTGCTGAACTTAGCTCAGAGAATACGTCGCCGGTCGCCGCGGAGCTCGCGCTGGCGAATATCGCGGCGGAGATGCAGCTTATGCGGAGCCAGATGCAGCGGATTGAAACAGAACGCACATCGACAGCAGATGAGCTACCCCCACAATACGCACCCCACTGAGTCTTGCCGATGTCCTCGGCCATTTTCTCGAATGTGCGCCGACCGTGATGATGCCCAGGTTCGCATGGGCGGGAGCCGCTCCTGAGCAGCGACGCGTCAACCCGCTGTAGGCCGCCCGCCTCCACCGACCTCCGCCATCCCCGTCGGATCTGCGGCCGTGATGCCTGGCCATCGTGCACGCTACCAAGTATACGACCGTAATCGCCCGTTATCTATACCCGCCTCCTTCGTACTGATTTATTTCGCTACGTTTTGTCTTTTCTTTTTGTGCAATAGCTTTTTACAATCCAATGTATTGGTCCGAATATTCACGTCACACTTAATTATGAGCCGAGTTGTAACTTGTCAAGGTGCCAAAGAAAAATTAAACCGATCAAGAGGCGAAACAACATGACCAAACATTAGCCTACGGGTTTTCTCGTGCGACGTGCAAGTGCATCCGTCTCTTCATTAAATCCAATGTAAGTCTTAGCTTTCCATCCTATCCTATCCAGCCATTTGGGATGATTGCATTACTGCCACCTGGAAGACGATTCCGCTGTCGACGCAGCCCTTTTCGTCGCGTCGTGTCCCGTACCACTTTCATCATCTGACTGACTGCAATCCTTAGCATGCGTGAAATCGTTCATCTCCAGACCGGACAAGTGTGTTGCAGCTCTGTTACCCGCCGTTCTTTGTTCTGACCAGACGACTTTCAGTGTGGCAACCAAATCGGTACGCATCATTTTCCTCGCCTGCAATGAGCGCGTTCCAACTTTTCCCCCTCAGGTGCCAGGTTCTGGGAAGTTCTTTCAGACGAACATGGAATTGGCGGCGATGGCGTCTACAACGGCAATAACGACCTCCAGCTTGAGCGAATCTCGGTGTACTACAACGAGGTTGGCGGGAACAAGTACGTCCCCCGCGCGGTCTTGATTGATCTTGAGCCCGGGACGATGGACTCGGTTCGCTCTGGGCCCCTTGGCTCACTGTTCCGCCCCGACAACTTTGTCTTTGGACAAAGTGGCGCGGGAAACAACTGGGCGAAAGGCCGTAAGTGCAATTTGTTTGTGATCCAACGGACGTTGACGTCCGCGTTAACCAGACTACACTGAGGGTGCCGAGCTTGTCGACTCGGTCCTTGATGTCGTCCGCAAGGAAGCCGAGGGCACTGATTGCCTCCAGGGTGAGCCTCTTCGCGTCCTTGCCCCTCCGTAATCAATGACGCGCCTCAGGTTTCCAAATTACCCACTCCCTCGGAGGAGGAACCGGCTCTGGAATGGGTACCCTCCTGATCTCGAAAATCCGTGAGGAATACCCTGACCGGATGATGTGCACGTACTCGGTCGTGCCCAGTCCCAAGGTCTCGGACACCGTCGTCGAGGTGAGTTTTCTATTTATCCCGCACAAATCGCAACTCACATGCATTTCAGCCCTATAACGCCACTCTCTCCGTTCACCAATTGGTGGAGAACTCCGATGAGACCTTCTGCATCGACAATGAAGCTCTCTACGACATCTGCTTCCGGACACTCAAGCTGTCGACGCCGACATACGGTGACCTCAACAACCTCGTCTCCGTTGTCATGTCCGGTATCACCACCTGCCTGCGCTTCCCCGGCCAGCTTAACTCTGACCTACGCAAACTGGCCGTGAACATGGGTCAGTCTCGACCGCGCCTTTTTTTTCCCGTTACTTGAGACTGATCCGTTGCGCCAGTGCCCTTCCCCCGTCTCCACTTCTTCATGACCGGGTTCGCGCCTCTTACTGCCCGCGGCAGCGCCCAATACCGCGCAGTCAGCGTCCCCGAGCTGACTGCCCAGATGTTCGACGCCAAGAACATGATGGCCGCTTCCGACCCGCGGCACGGGCGCTACCTTACTGTCGCGGCCGTCTTCCGCGGCAAGGTCGCGATGAAGGAGGTCGAGGAGCAGATGCAGAACGTGCAGAACAAGAACTCTGCCTACTTCGTCGAGTGGATTCCCAACAACGTCCTCACCGCGCACTGTGACATCCCCCCGCGCGGCGTCAAGATGGCCGTCACATTCATCGGCAACTCGACCGCCATTCAGGAGCTGTTCAAACGCGTCAACGACCAGTTCAGCGCCATGTTCAAGCGCAAGGCGTTCCTGCACTGGTACACCCAGGAGGGTATGGACGAGATGGAGGTAAGTGTTTGCGGCGTATATCCCCCGCGTCGATTGACCTCGTTCCTCACAGTTCACCGAGGCCGAGTCCAACATGCAGGATCTCGTCGCGGAGTACCAGCAGTACCAGGACGCCACGTACGTCTCCCATCTTACTTGCTGCCCGCACCTATTCACCTCCTTTCCAGCATCGAGGAGGATGGCGAGTACGAGGAGGAGCTCCCCGTCGAGGAAGAGCAGTAGACGCGTCCTTTGATGCCCTTATACCCGACTCAAAAAATACTCCCCATTTTTGACCGATTGCTCGTCCATTCCTAATAGTCAGATGCACGTTTTCTTACTACTTCTTTACCTCTCACCGCTTTCCTGTTGTGGATTTCACTCAGATTAATGAAATGACCGGTTTACCCGTTTCTAGAGATCGATATCGTGCTCTGGGTTCCCGGAATATTATTGGCACTTCTAAAATACATACTTCCGCCTCCCGACTAGCTCTCCTCACATCTGGTCTTGAGCCCCTCCGCCATGGCCTTGATAGACGCGGTGAACGCGTCCCGCATCGACAGCAGCATAACATACGGGCCTGCGCCGCTGAACACCGCGATGATCTCGAACTTCGTGCCGCCCTCGACGTCGCTCAGCACGTTCCAGTGCTCCGCGCCGAAAAGCCAGCCAGGGAGGTGGGAGCCCCACGCGAGCTCGCGCAGCGGCTCTACGTGCATCACGAGCTCGGTCATGGCGCGCAGCTTGACGCTGTCATCCATCGCCGGCGGCATGTGCACCTTGAGCGCGACGCGGTGCCCCGCGGCGGGCTGGGCGCCCGGCGCGGGCGTTTTTGACGCGTCAAGGAGGGTGCTTTCGCGTCTGTTCGGGAGCTAGTTATAAGCTCCGGGTCGACGTAGATTGCGGGTGGACCTTACATATATGGGTTCCTGAGCGGATGATGAGTTTATTATTTTAGTATGTGTTAAGGCACTTGCCATGCTGGGTACGCGGCAAAGTCCACGAGCGCGTCCCATACTTTTTGTCGCGGCGCATGCGGCATGGATGACCACCGACGTCGAGATGTAGGTTGGCCACTGGGATTCCAGCGGTATCGATTTGGTGGGAGACGGCATGGATTGGAGGGATGAGGAGGAGCTGTTTTACCTCCGGATTTTATGGCATCCGACTGTCGTAGGTCCCTCGGCAATTGCGTACGACGTGCTCGGCATGTGATCGAGCTCCTGTGTCATCAAGCGCCTTACACCATTTCGCCCAAATGTATGTAAACAAATTGAGGAGGATAGATTGGAAGATATGTGTAGATTAAATTGACTTAGGAAATGGAGAGAGAGAGAGAGAAAACCAAAGAAACCGCTTCCGGAATCCGGTAAGTCTATCGTTAGCCGTCTCGGGAAATGCCGGTGGCGGTGCTTCTTCGTTCGATACACCACCCATTCAGTAGCAATCGCCCGCTAATGATTATGCTGGTGTCCGATATCGCCGTCTTGTACTTGCGTGTTCTCTTCGCCTACACAGTCGAGTCAATTCTTGCATCGATAGCGAGTCGCCGTTGCTCACTTGCCTTCTCTGTCGTTGGACTTCTGGAACCGAGTCCATTCCATCCAGTTACTCCTCAGCGAATTGTAGACTGGGTCGAGGTCTCGGCAAACATGGATGGTGCCGCCGTGCTCGGTGGTAAAGTTTCTCTGAGTAAAGTCCCCTGGCTCTAATGTCAGGTCCGGGTGGCACAACGTCATTTCTCGCATGTAGTTGAGACAGTGCTGTAAGTGGCCCCAGTCGCTGGCCTTCCGTGTACGTGTGAGTTGCTGCCCAAAAGTCTCGATGCAGTGGTACTGATGCAGCATCGACACGAAGAGGGAGAGCTGGCCATCAGCGTGATATGTTCCTGCTCCACTTGGGCTCGCGTACGCCCACTCTTTTGGAGCTTCGTAGCTTGGATATCTGTAGCGGACAGTGTCCTCGACCATCATTTTTGCTGAGCCACTGAAGCTTCCCGGAAGCATCTCGGGTATGCCTCCTTCGCCTATCCCTGTCCACGATCAGCATTTCTGAAATTACAAAAGCTAGTATACACCCACCCCAGTGAGGACCCGCAGAGACGGTATGGACCCTGCCGAGAGTCTCGAGGAGATTGTACGACAACCAAACGGACAGCACTCCGAGAAGGGTCAGACTGCTTGCAATGAATCTGCCGTGCAAGAAAAGCATGTGCTCAGTTTGGGGACGCACAGAATCCAAACAGTATGTGTAGCTTTTTCTCATCAGATCTGGTGCCGCTTCGGGCTGCACCTTCATCCTGTGCAAATTAATCTCGGCTTTCCCTTTCGCACCAATAAGCGTATTACATTGGATCCACGCGCTCATCCTTCAGCCAACGACGTCTATGCCGCCACAAGCCTTGCTTGGTCCTCGCCTTCTGTTTCTGGTCTATTTCACTGTGGTCCTCAAAGCCGGACTGCTTTTCTCCCTCAATCGACATTCACCAACGGGTCAGTCTAGCTGACACGCACACTTTCCATTCGGTTCTAACCGCACACAAGGTGTGTCCGCCCCGGGGCTCTCTCATGCGTTCCTGGTGGGGGAGCTAGATCATGTTGGCATGTTCATTGAAGACACCGTTCACTTCCAAATGGAAGCCGACGCCGAATGGGATTCACTTTCACCGGGAGATGGGCTCGTCTATCTCGGCGACGACCACCAACCCTTCACCCCGTCCATGTTCCACCAGCTTCGCTGCCTGAACATCATCCGGACGGCCGTCGTCGAGCTCGACGTCAGCGGCAGGAATGACACCGTTCAGCCCACAGATCTGGGCCACCATTGCGTGAATTACCTGCGGCAGATGGTCCTCTGTCGTGGGGATTTGGCCCTCGACCGTGTTCTTGGGAAACCGTTCCCGAACGTTCTCCCGGATACTTATCAATGTAGGGATTGGTCGGCTGCGTACCGTGAAGTGGAGAAGAATCAGAGAATGCATACCCACTGAGATTTTTCGGGACTTGTGAGCGATTATATTTAGTCCCCTCGTGGTCGAAATAACCCACTTCCTCATAGATTTATTTTGGCCTGTGATACACCAATTCATCGTCTATATTGCTACATCTTTTATCAGGATCATGTTTGAGACATCAACTGGCATTGAACCAATTTCGCACACCTTCCCTTCCGTCCTGGTTGTGGAGTACTCCAACATTCCCAGAGGTCGCGGGTGCTGCGCGCGAGCTTCTAGTGTGGTACCTCGTTCCCGGCCCCCATTAGCACTAGTTTCACCGCCCTCACGGTCTCACCGGCCGTCTGGGTCCATCATCCTCAGCGCTGTGTGGACCCACTGCGCTGCATCCTCTTGATCATGATTGTAAGTGATTCACGCGTTCCGCGTGTGTCTATCGACCTATCCTCCTCGTTCTGACTCTGGGATGTCGACCTCAATTTAGTTCGGCGCCAATGGCCCTAGAATTCCTTTGTAATGCCAATGTTTACTTTATTGATCTCCGTCTCGTTGTCAAATCTCATGTACACATCTCCATTCATCCATCACATCCGAACGTTATCCGAACCTTCACGAAGTAATTTATAGGAAGCTCATTAGGATCCGGTTTATCGGCGCCCCATCTTTTCGAAGCTCGTGTACCTCCTACCTGCCGATGCCTGCCGGACTTAGACTCTCTTGAGTTCCACAATTAGACGCCGTAGTCTCACGCTTCCCCACGGAATCTGGTCATGCCAATCAGCAACCTGGTCACCAACGTGAAGGTACTAGACCGTCCTTTTCCGTGGAGTTATGTCAGCATTCCTAGAAGTCGTGGATGCTGTGCGCAATGAGCTTCCAATATGATTCCTCGTTTTTCCGGCGGTCAGTGTACTCACCAGCCGCGTTTTATTTCCCATCATCTTTCGTGAGTTCGCCGGGCACCCTTTATCTAGATCTTCTTTTCACCGGATTGATCACTTTCTGAGGATGCTTCAACAATACCAATTCGCTATCGCTCCTGGATTACTCCGTGAACCCTTCCCTTTTGCACTCATTTTTCAGTTGGGTCCCGCATGTTACATATCCGATATGCTCTGATATGCTTAAGACCGGCCCCACGTACCACGTTCTCTCCGTTATGCATTTATTCACGGCTACTCCGCGTTGTAGATATAGATCCGGCTGTTGTCCGTCCATTGCAACCTCGCAACTAAAAGCGTCCACATCATACCCACAGCTCAAGTGCTGCGGTAGAAGCCTAAATACTTCTGTGGTATCTTTTTTTACCGGAAAAATCTGATGTTGGACTGATTTTTTATTATACGCCCCAACATTCTTACAGAACCCGCGCCTACTTATAAAGTGCTCGAGTCTCGGCGTAATCCATCATCTTGTTCTGAAATATCTGTTCAACATGTACTTCAAAGTCAACGCCGCATCCATGAAGACGTTCCTTGTCGTAGCCATTCTGCTGCAGCTAGTGGCGGCCTCTGCGATTCCCGGTGGAAAGCGAACGGATTCTGACGCCGAAGCTGAATGTAAGTTGGACACCTTGCCTTCTCACCCGCCTTTTACTCATGTCTTCTTTTCATTAGCTGACTTTGAGGAACCGCAGGCGCTTGGATGGTTACTCGCGGCTGCGATCTAGGGAAACGGATCCGCCGTAAATTGGACACCTCGAATGTACGCCTGGAAATCAATGGCAGCGCATTATTACTCATCTACTTCTCAGTTCCTTTATGTATTCGAAATCGACCTACAATGTACAATAGAGCTTCAGTAGCTTCAGTGTTCCTGATTTGGCAACGGTCAGAAAGATAGTACTCATATGTACATATCATTTGTCTCCTGGAGGATCGTGCGAGTTTCAAGCTCGAGTTGAACAGTTTCGACCGATGAGGTTGCAAAAATGTGCAGGCGAAACCTTGCCTGCCAAAACCTTTACACACTCCCCAATCTCCGATCCGGGATCCCAGTTTGCCGCACTATCGACAAATGGCCATCTTTGTCTACCAAAAATCAACCTCGCCGTCGTGTTCAACGTGATTTCGCTCCCAAAGAGGGATTTCGGAAAAATGAAGGACTGCAAACTGGCGTCATTCTTCAGATCTTCCTTGTAGCATTTGCTTTCGCCATTCAACTTGGACATCTTGGAGTGGAGTGATTGAAAATCTGCACATTTACATGAGTCCCACATGTGAATCCCATGCCGCTGGCCAACTGCATTCATTCGTACGTCGATCACTGAATAAACAAATATGGCTACAGTAATGTTAAACACTCTCCGGTTTCAAACGCTTGTGACCTCCTTCAAATTGGTCTGTACTTCCCATATGCGAGATTACGGCCGTGCTCATTTCAAGAGATTCATTGTGGGTGGTGTGGTTGAAAATCATGTCACTTTGAGCTGAAAGATTGGAAGCCACGTCACGGGTCCAAGCCCTTCCAGCGGCAACTCTGAATATAATGAATTGGGGGGAGAGTGCCTACAAACCGCAAATAGTTTCATTAGATGTCGTAAAAGTGGCATGATCAACAAGTTGAATAACTCACAGCAAATGTTGCCCATGTAAAGAGAAATGCCGGACCTACATCGAGATTTTTTCCATACGTGACGGTGAAAATGATGCCGAGAATACTGAATGGAAGAGACGATTCAATGAGGATGGCGGCTATGCTGATATAAACCAGCAAAGAATCATCCGGGTCCCGGTGCTCCTTGATTGCACTACGTGCACGGAGAATCCGATAGGTGATCATTGCGGTGAGGGTGACGTTGAGGGAGACACTCAAAGCGGCCCACGGGACACCGAAGTTCACTGTTTGACCACGGAAAAAATTGCTGCCTGGAAGAGCGCTCTGAACGAGCATAACCATTGCCATGGCTACGAACGGGGTCAGTTTCCGTATGAGAGATGCTTCAAGTTTATTCACCTATCGAGCCCAAATAGATGATGAACGGGAAAATCAAAACTGTCCAGCGACTATTCCAGATAACGTAGCAGCGATACATCTGCGGTTAAGTTGGTATGTGGAGACAATAACATTTGCAAATGGTACGCACCAGAAGGCCGTCGCCTAGAAAATTGGTGACTTGAGTAGCTGCTGTTCCAAATGTCTGAAAGTAATTTTTAGCACGACGGTCCATTGACGATGATTAACGTCAATACCTGCCACCAGACCGAGGAGAAAATTGCAAGGAAACCCAGCGGGCCACCAGGTGTATCTCGATGGTCAATCCACATGCTGGACAAAGTTTAACCGTAATTTCTGCTGCTCAAAACTAAGGGACTCACAATTGCAAGAAAACAGAATTTGTGAATACCGAGATGGTGAGAAGGGCCAGAAGAACGGCCCCGAACAACACATATGTCTTTTGCCTCCGGCGAGCCTCCGGATTGGTACTCCAAGAAAGCTGGGTTGAATGCAGAAACATAAAAACATCAATGCCTGCGATAACATGAATAATGAGCGCTGCGGTTACGGTAGATAAGTTGGTACATTACCGTATAGTGCCCCCATGACAAACTGGCCCCAGTACAGGGACCTCTCCATTACAACGGCGGGGGAGGGAGAGTCAGTGATGGAGTCGGCCATGACTTGAGTGAGGAGGACGGACAAGATTCAAACGTTGGTGTCACTTATTTAAATGCATCCACGATCATCAGAATAGAAGACTTGCAACATCATCAGATGATAACGTCCGGGGAATTAAAACGGAACCCACAGCCTCCGATTTACCTAAGATGGCCGCGACCCTGCGCTAGCCATTAAAACCGGACCGTTTGCCTGATTATTTCACAATGCTTTATTCTCGCTTCTTTCTGTATCTTGGGCTCTGCACTCTGTCCCTGGGGATGTCCTTTCGTATATGGGCAATTATCCTGAACAAGACACAATCAGAACTCTTGATTTTAGGTGAGGAATTTGGATACGCCCCTGCGATATTGAATAACTTGCACATCAGGCATCCAAGGAACCCCTCGACAAACAACTCCGCACTTGGATCGACCCATTTACTTGATGGTGGAGGACTCCGTGCGATACAGACACCCAGCACACGAAGCAGGACAAGAGCTTGCAAAAGGGTTCCCTACCGGCGAGGGTGCCTTTCCAATCACGACAAACAACCATGCAAAATTCGTGTCCATGTATCACCAACTGAACTGCATGGATATCTTCGGCCGCGCACTCACAAAGACAAGTAGGAGATCGGGCTGGAAGCGGCTTCAACATTGCCTGAATTATTTGCGCGAGATGGCATTGTGTCAGGCCGACATGACGCTGGAGGCTGACAATTTTGTTGAAAGAGACTTTAAGCTCGAGAGACAGGGAGCAGGACATGTGTGCCGTGATTGGGAGCATGTTCATGACGCGGTACAGTCGAACTGGGTCAGATGGTACGGAGTATGGGATTCCGAGATACGTACCGGCGATACTGCGAACTGAATTATTATTTTTGTACACGCACCGGCTCCAGAACGAGGAACGAGAGAGGAAGTTTGTCAAGAGAGACTAGCAAGATCTCAAGTTGATCTCAAGGCAAATATGCTTTCCGATCAACCGGCCGCCGGTGTCAGATTAGGCAGATCTGTCCAGATATGGTAATCCTGGTTTGTATTGAAACATTTTGCTTCCGTTCTTCATCGTCATGTTTCTCCGGGAGTTGCACCGCAGCTACGGCTAGTCGCGGCCACATATACAGCATGTGAATTATGAAGAATATTTCAAGACAAGCCCCCGTTGAAAGTAGAACAGCTCTGCAGTCCAATAATGACACGGACGCAATATTCCTCCCTCCCCCAGGAAGACAAGACACTGCATGACTCACAAGATATCCAGAATGGCAAGTGTTTAATCCGACTAAAATAACACAGACAATGATTAAGAGTGCAGGCACCGACATTCTGCAGCGATTCGTTTATTGGTCGATTATAGTCATATCGGTGTGCTCCATGGTTGATGTTCTGGCATTGGTGTATTTCGCCGCCCGGACTTCATTCCAATATCCTGGAACAGTCACAGACATGCCCATCCGAAGCAGTTACATTCATCTGGAGGACCTCTATTTGAAAAAGCATTACCAGAGCAGCAAGATCGAACCCATTATTAATCTGCCCAAGGTCCTCCAAGTCGTCGATTCCTCACAACCCAACCAAGTTATTCCCCAATGGGCGGAAACATGGGCGACACCCCACGGAATTGTTCCCGTCAACGACCGCCGTTTCCGCATCACCAACACAGTCAGTCTTTCACCCCTTTCGATGTCCGTCGACTTACGTACACGTTCACCGTCGATTATAGGTATCTACTGTGGCACAATTCCGTGTCCTAGATTTTGGGATGGAGAGCTGTGTCATTACGTTGACAATGCCGTCCCGAAATTCGTCTCAAACGATAGGCCAGCTCGAAAATCACCTTGATGTGTGGCGTTTAAAAGAAGATCGCAAGCTCGATTTTAACAAGCTTTCATGGAAAAGTAAGCCGGAGCGCAGCCGCCTCCTGGGTCGATTTTCCATCACATCCGGAACTACACAACAACTGGTCGGATTTTCTTGTGTCTCGGGGACTTATCTCACAATTGAGATCGCCTGCACCATCCCTGGGCCCGATTGTTTGTTTGAATCGGTGGCCACACAGAAGGATGCTGTAGGTCAGTCACTCACACTTATATTGTCCGTGGATGGTGACTAAGATGAACGTTCGTCAGGGGTATATGTACAGCAACATCAAACAATATGAGGGGCGGCGCCGTCGGCGAGGATTGGAAGCAATGTGTACATTTTATCCATTCGAATACACCGAACTTTTGTGAGACGTCTCCGGATGTACGCTCATCAAACTTATAAGGAACGAGGTATCTTTCTAGCGTCTGGCTAGGCTACATCGACCAATGATTCTCCTGCGTTAAAATTATTCAACGAAATTGAACAATGGAATGGGCACGATAAGCCGTCAGAAAATGTGTTAAATTTTTATTTCTCGTTAGTGATATTATTCAACGTGGTCAGAGGCTCGGAGGTACAGTCGGACGAATAATAACTCAGGAATCGAGCGAACAGTGGGAGTGCAGTTTTACTTGGGTTGCCTGGAGAGCCAAGTCTCGTAAGTATCTCCGTCCATGCTGTAAGGAGATTGAGCAAATGAGATCCTCTGAAAGAAAAATGCGCTAACGCGATCTCGTTGTCCGCCAAAACTCGGAACAATCTAAATGTTAAAAGTGTCAATCCATTCGCTGGACTAAGACCTATGCGTGCTCACATATATCCTCGGCTTTGGGGTATTCCCAATTTTCTCTCGAAAAATGCACAAAGTGATTTTGCAAAAGCATCGCGTTTTGCAGTGTCCGCTTTATCTAGGTTGATCTGTAGATCATCATCTGTAGGTACAAGTCAAATTTCACAGGGCGGTTAAACGCACGATCTTAAACTCGAGGAGGAAAGCAGGATCGTGGGTGCCATTGAAGTTCAGTGACTCGTTGTATACAACGGACGAAGATGTATTTGAACCATCTTTATCCTCCAAACCCCAAGCTTCAGAACAAATCTGTGGGGATATTATAGCCCTTGCTCAAGATACGAGCACGAACCAAATGTACCTTTGAAAGAGACAACGAGAACTGCTTGACGTCAGGGATCTACTCTCCGAATTCTTCAGCAAGTCGTGTTTAGAGCCTGCTGCGGTCTAGTACCTTCACGTTGGTGACCAGGTTGCTGATTGGCATGACCAGATTCCGTGGGGGGGAGGGCGGGGAGATAGTATGGTACTGGTAGATTCGAGGAGAAGTCTGAGGAGCGTGAGACTACGGCGTCTAATTGTGGGAGAGTCCGGCAGGCATCGGCAGGTAGGAGGTACACAACCTTGACTACGGGAGCTTCGAAAAGATGGGGCGCCGGATCCTAATGAGCTTCCTATAAATTACTTCGTGAAGGTTCGGATAACGTTCGGATGTGATGGATGAATGGAGATGTGTACATGAGATTTGATAACGAGACGGAGATCAATAAAGTAAACATTGGCATTACAAAGGAATTCTAGGGCCATTGGCGCCGAACTAAATTGAGGCCGACATGCCAGAGTCAGAACAAGGAGGATAGGTCGATGGAACACGCGGAACGCGTGAATCGCTTACAATCATGACCAAGAGGATGCATCGCAGCGGGTCCACACAGCGCCGAGGATGATAGACCCAAGACGGCCGGTGAGACCGTGAGGGCGAGGAAACTAGTGCCAATGGGCGCCGGGAACTAGGCATCACACTAGAAGCTCGCGCGCACCACCCGCGACCTAGGCTGGGAATGTTGGAGTACTCCACAACAAGGACGAAAGGGAAGGTGTGCGAAATTGGTTCAATGGTTGATATCATGAACATGATTCTGATGAAAGATGTAGCAATATAGACGATGAATTGGTGTGTCGCAGGCCAAAATTAAATCTATGAGGAAGTGGGTTATTTCGGCCACGAGGGGGCTAAATATAATCACAAGTCCCGAAAAATCTCAATGGGTATGCATTCTCTGATTCTTCTCCACTTGACGGTACGCAGCCGACCAATCCCTGCATTGATAAGTATCCGGGAAAACGTTCGGGAACGGTTTCCCAAGAACACGGTCGAGGGCCAAATCCCCACGACAGAGGACCATCTGCCGCAGGTAATTCACGCAATGGTGGCCCAGATCTGTGGGCTGAACGGTGTCATTCGTGCCGCTGGCGTCGAGCTCGACGACGGCCGTCCGGATGATGTTCAGGCAGCGAAGCTGGTGGAACATGGACGGGGTGAAGGGTTGGTGGTCGTCGCCGAGATAGACGAGCCCATCTCCCGGTGAAAGTGAATCCCATTCGGCGTCGGCTTCCATTTGGAAGTGAACGGTGTCTTCAATGAACATGCCAACATGCTCTAGCTCCCCCACCGGGAACGCATGAGGGAGCCCAGGGGCGGACACACCTTGTGTGCGGTTAGAACCGAATGGAAAGTGTGCGCGTCAGCTAGACTGACCCGTTGGCGAGTGTCGGTTGAGGGAGAAAAGCAGTCCAGCTTTGAGGACCACAGTGAAACAGACCAGAAGCAGAAGGCGAGGACCGAGTAAGGCTTGTGGCGGCATAGGTATCGTTGGCTGAGGGATGAGCGCGTGGATCCAATGTAATACGCTTATTGGCGCGAAAGGGAAAGCCGAGATTGATTTGCACAGGATAAAAGTGCAGCCCGAAGCGGGACCAGATCTGATGAGAAAAAGCTACACATACTGTTTGGATTCTGTGCGTCCCCAAACTGAGCACATGATTTCCCCGCACAGCAGATTCATCGCAAGCAGTCTGACCCTTCTCGGAGTGCTGTCCGTTTGGTTGTCGTACAATCTCCTCGAGACTCTCTGCAGGGTCCATACCGTCTCTGCGGGTCTTCCCTGGGGTGGATATATACACTAGCTTTTGTAATTTCAGAAGTGCTGATCGTGGACAGGGATAGGCGAAGGAGGCATACTCGAGATGCTTCCAGGAAGCTTCAGTGGCTCAGCAGAAATGGTGGTCGAGGACACTGTCCGCTACAGATATCCAAGCCACGAAGCTCCAAAAGAGTGGGCGTACGCGAGCCCAAAGTGGAGCAGGAACATATCACGCTAGTGGCCAGCTCTCCCTCTTTGTGTCGATGCTGCATCAGTACCACTGCATCGAGACATTTGGGCAGCAACTCACACGTACACGGAAGGCTAGCGACTGGGGCCACCTACAGCACTGTCTCAACTACATGCGAGAAATGACGTTGTGCCACCCGGACCTGGCATTAGAGCCAGGGGACTTTACTCAGAGAAACTTTACCACCGAGCACGGCGGCACCATCCATGTTTGCCGAGACCTCGACCCAGTCTACAATTCGCTGAGGAGTAACTGGGTGGAATGGACTCGGTTCCAGAAGTCCAACGACAGAGAAGGCAAGTGAGCAACGGCGACTCGCTATCGGCGCAAGAATTGACTCGACAGTGCAGGCAAAGAGAACACGCAAGTAAAAGCCGGCGATATCGAATACCAGCACAATCATTAGCAGGCGATTTCTACTGAATGGGTGGTGTACGTGTTAGGACGACGACGAAGAAGGGTCACCACCACCGGCATCTCCCGAGTCGGCTAACCATAAGCTTACCGGATTCCGGAAACGGTTTTCTTCCTTCCTCCTTCATCTAACTCAGCTCTACACTTTCTTCCAGAATATACGTTGCATTTTTCCTCAACCTGTCTACACTCTTACAGACTCTTGGCGACTGGATGCTCTTGAATTTCCCGGAGGCCGCTGTCGCTGTAGTACTAATAGCGTTGCCCGTACGCCTTGTTGGCAATGGGACTCTCTTTGACTGGGGGGGAAGTTTGAACCACGCTCCTGGCCAGGCACATCTGCTAGCACTTCCAGATCAAGTCAATTTCTCTTCTGAACCAGCGGGAAAAAAGAGGAGCTCACTTGTCCTTATGTGTCCACATGTCTCGATGCACTGGTACTGATTCAGACCAGTCGTATGAATTCATGGTGTGAAAAAAGGTTCCCATGCCCCTTGCGCCCAACATTCCCTGACCGCCAGATCGTCTCGAACATCGTCAGGGAGCCGGAGAGCCTCAGCATATGCCAAGAAGTCGGCTCGAGCGGGCGCGGGGCTTCGGAAGAACCCCTCATTCGTTGTCTGGCCCTCGAGGGTTCGGATGAGGGCCCAATGGGGCTGGACATGGGACAGAACCCACACCCGCTGGACCGCCAAGTCGAAGTCGGTAGGCGGAGGAGAAGGCTCGTTATCTCGTCGCGCGCGGGCCGTGCGGATCTCCCATTTTGTCTTGCCTTTTCGGATGCCTGCGACTGTTTCGTATTCGTCGAAATGAGTGATGAAAAAACAAATGGAACTAAAATACCACTCTTACAGTCGTCGATTCGGTGACTTTCCCTCAGCGCGTCCTGCTCATTCTGATCGAGGCCGGCGAACAGGCGGTCGTCCAGAGCTAGTGATGACAAGGTAAGCGGACCAATATAAACGAGACCCACACAGGCAGTCATGACGAGATATGCTTACCAGCTAGGGTCCGCGAGGCTAGCTCGTCACGAAGCTCGGCTTTCTGACGCGCCTCTGCCTCCTCCACGAGCTTCTTTAGTTGTCGCTTCATCTGTACGAGCTCGACAAATCCCTCTGGATCGTGATACTGAACAACCCTCAGAACAGCCCGCTCTCAAGTGGTCAATTCAACGTACCGCGAGGTAGATATGGTGAGCTGACCGGCATGTATCTTGTCGGCGAACCTTGACAGCTGCGGTTTTCAAAAGGTGAGACGGCATTGCGACGCTGGGTGGCCCGCGCGCCCAGACGGACGTCGTCGCGGGTTGTGCGGCCATTTATGATGCAGTGAAAGACACAGTGGAAGAGAATAAAGGAGACAGGGATCGGCTTACGTTTAGTAATTTCATTCCCAAAATAGGAGCCTCAAGTAGATGCCCTCAGTGTTTTTATTTTATTTTATAGACGATGTAATCGGGACTGGGTAAAAGTGTTCACAGGATTGTGTTCTGGCCCTGGCAAGGCGGACAACGGTCTGGCACTTCCCGCTTCGAGGTGCAATTACGTTGCGAGTTCTTTGTTCTGAATTCAAAATGTCAGTTCATTGTCGCTGCAGGACGGCAAACTGCAAGTGACAGTAGGCCCGCCGTGTAACGCGAGCTGCGTGTCGACAAAAGACTTCGTTGGATAAGTACAATTCGCCGCGTTCCTCCCCTAGCTAACGGCGGCGAGGAGTCCTCGCTTTTGATATTCCATTGCAAGACGTAAAAGAGGAAGAAAAAACATGCGAGCGCGTAAACGTGAAGAATCGTAATGCATGCACCAAAAGAGGGGCCTGAAGGACAAAATTGACCGTGCATGCACGTTGGGATATAATATGTAGGTATCGTATCGGCGGCCGGTTCGTTCGATCTAGAAAAGAAGAGGTGTTTACTCTTCCTCGACGGGGAGCTCCTCCTCGTACTCGCCGTCCTCCTCGACGCTGGAAAAGAGGTGAATAGGTGCGAGCAGCAAGTGAGATGGGGGACGCACGTGGCGTCCTGGTACTGCTGGTACTCCGCGACGAGATCCTGCATGTTGGACTCCGCCTCGGTGAACTGTGAGGAACGAGGTCAATCGATGCGGGAGATATACGCCGCAAACACTTGCCTCCATCTCGTCCATACCCTCCTGGGTGTACCAGTGCAGGAACGCCTTGCGCTTGAACATGGCGCTGAACTGGTCGTTGACACGTTTGAACAGCTCCTGAATACAGGTCGAGTTGCCGATGAACGTGACGGCCATCTTGAAGCCCTTGGGCGCGATGTCGCAGTGCGCGGTGAGCACGTTGTTCGGGATCCACTCGACGAAGTACGCCGAGTTCTTGCTCTGCACGTTCTGCATCTGCTCCTCGACCTCCTTCATCGCGACCTTGCCACGGAAGACAGCCGCAACGGTTAGGTAGCGCCCGTGCCGCGGGTCGGAGGCGGCCATCATGTTCTTGGCGTCGAACATCTGCTGGGTGAGCTCGGGGATGCTGACGGCGCGGAAGTTGGCGCTGCCGCGGGCGGTCAGTGGCGCATAGCCGGTCATGAAGAAGTGGAGACGTGGGAACGGCACTGGATTGTATTGGTGAGAGTTGAAATTAGCGACAGAGCGCATCGCGACTGACCCATGTTCACAGCCAGCTTGCGCAGGTCCGAGTTGAGCTGTCCGGGGAAGCGGAGGCAGGTCGTGATGCCGGACATCACGCAGGATACCAGGTGGTTCAGGTCACCGTATGTCGGCGTCGAGAGCTTGAGGGTCCGGAAGCAGATGTCGTAGAGGGCCTCATTGTCGATACAGAAGGTCTCGTCGGAGTTCTCCACCAATTGGTGGACGGACAGAGTTGCGTTGTAGGGCTAGCACAGGCATTAGAAGACGTTCCAACGAAAACATGACGAAACCCACCTCGACAACGGTATCCGAGACCTTGGGACTGGGCACGACGGAGTACGTGCACATCATCCGGTCGGGGTACTCTTCGCGGACTTTGGAAATCAAAAGGGTACCCATTCCGGAACCAGTTCCTCCACCAAGGGAGTGAGTAATTTGGAAACCTACAAATGTTTAGTCACGAGTGGCGAGCAAACAAAGAGACGGGGACTGACCCTGGAGGCAGTCAGTGCCCTCCGCCTCCCTCCGCACAACGTCCAGCACAGAGTCCACGAGCTCAGCTCCCTCTGTGTAGTCTGCAGTACGTTGTCAGCTGACCGACGCGACAAAATTGGAAACACGACGCACGTCCTTTCGCCCAGTTATTGCCAGCACCGTTTTGGCCAAAGATGAAGTTGTCCGGGCGGAAGAGGGAGCCCAGAGGCCCTGCGCGGACCGAGTCCATCGTCCCGGGCTCCAAGTCAATCAAGACCGCGCGCGGCACATACTTGTTCCCGCCGACCTCGTTGTAGTACACCGAGATACGTTCAAGCTGGAGGTCGTTGTTGCCGTTGTAGACACCGTCGGCGCCGATGCCGTGCTCATCCGAAAGGACCTCCCAGAACTTGGCACCTACAACAACGATCAGGACGAAAACCACGGACCAATGGCCCAGTGAAGACGCACCAATCTGGTTGCCACACTGCAGAAGTGGTCAGTATGTTGAAGGCATCGGAGAATCGAGAGCATACCTGTCCAGTCTGCAGGTGCACAATTTCACGCATGCTATACAACAAAGGTGGTCAGGTTCACAGCTGTGGAAGGACAGGACAGAACGCGTGCAAATCACACACGCGTCGGGGAGGGAACGATAAAGAATCAAGGAACTTACATGGCAAGATAGAGGGAGGAAGATGAACAATTGTCGACGAAAGTTGGGCCACTTGTGCTAACCCTAACCTTAATCTGATGGAATGATCCTTTGATTGCTCTCATCCACGGACCACTACGAACCGGAGGCATATATCCATGAGTCTGGGGACCTCACAACTGGCATCGACCTTCTTTCTTCCCCTTAGCCTTTTAAATACGACAACCAGAGGTTAGCAATAAATAAACGCGTTAAAATCCGATGGTAAATACGACCATAAACGGCTCTCCAGGCCAGGGTTTAGCCTCCCGACCCATTAATATTTTTCCCACAGCCGGCCGACCGACCCCAGTTATATTTCACGGCGACACGTAGACTTAGACTGCTAGGCTGGACTTGTACGCCATTCTAGAGCTTCCTGGAATTGGCTAATAAAATGAGCGACCACGGACCAGATTCTCATCGACACAACCGATATCTCGGCGGGTCTACGCGGCGGTGCGCGCTCTTGAGGGCTGAGCTTTCGAGGAAGGGATTTCTCACAACATGGCTGTCCTCTCGTCGTCCTTCTTAATCTAGAAACGTACATCGGTGTCATTCCTCTCATGATGCCTTGAAACGTGAGCTAATCTTCATCTCGTGAAGAATAGAAATGGACAAAGGCTCTACCATGGGCAACACCAGAACCTTAGTTCTGTCTGGCCCGTTCCAATCTGCTGACCTCTGGAAACAGACTTCATAATCTTCACTGCACTACACCAGAGAACGACAGTGCAGCCCAATGAAAAAGGTTTCAACACGATCCTCCACCCGCTTTTGATCCACTCCGTTCAGCTCGGGAAGTGCGAAAGGTATTTAGTTGTCGCAGAGTCGCAGTCAGACTCACGCGACGCGAAGAACTTTGCATTTGAGGAAAGATGTATGGACATTTTTTTCCAAAGAAATTGCGTAAACTGTATCATCGGTACAGGATCCTCCCCTCCTTCTCGTCTTGGCCACTCGTGTACACAGTACGGTTACTGTACACATTAACGCGACACGATCACGTGTACGTGTAGGGGCGCGTGACACTCAAGTTGTTGCTTCATCCAGTGAGCGCTAAGTGAGCAGCGGCCTTCGGACGGTGTTTTATCTCACTGGTACTCAAACTGTTTGAATAGATCTCGACGTCGAAGCAAGCGAAATGCCACTTTCGAGCCTCGAGTCGACACTCATGTCCAAAGCTGTCACCTGTGTTTCTGAACACAAAGATAGCCGTGGGCGCTGTCGGAACAGTTCGGGGTGGAAATATGGTTTAACCGTTTCGAAGGAGCTTCGTCTACGCTTGGGCGCCACGTTGTCCTGAAGATAACCGTCGATGAGGAGAGTGGAGGTGATCTCATGCACGAGGCGGAGGTGTATGCGAAGTTGTCTGGGGTCGGTCCTCGTGCTACGGTCTTTTCGAAGACGGTCTGGGGACAAAGGCTTTGCTCATCGATTACCTTGGACAGCGCCTCGAGGGTTTTGAATCTATATATCTTCTACCCTGTGAGTTCTTGATTTTTTGCCCAAGTCCGTTGAATTGGTTAGGCGGAAAGAATTACTTGACAAGGTGGCCGATCTGCATCAAGGAGGGATATGCCATAACGACCTCGAGCCTCGAAACATTCTCGTGGACGATGACGGCCACGTCAACATTGCGGATTTCCATATCATGAGCTCCGACCACATCTGTGAGGGCCACCATTCGTGCGACGAGCTCGTTGGTTTTCATCGGATTCGACGATGATTTGGAGATGGAGAGGCAGAATTAGTGACTAGAAGATATCTGTCGTAAAAGTGTAAGAGCTCCTTCATTGCATCTCAAACGTCGCATGTAGGGTGCCGCGCTGCCCGATGTCCATTCTGGTTCCCGCCACGTCCCACGAATTTTGATCGAGCACGGGCCGGGCTTGAATATTGCTAGGGTCAATCGTCCGTAACAGGGGGAAATAGTACATGGCATATTTATGGGATGAGACGATTGCAAAAAAAGCATAGGCGACCGTATATTTGGCGCGCAGAAAACATCCGAGTCTTGCTGGATAATTCTAATCAGCAACCCCCCGTACCCATGTACGGGGGTTGCCGGATAGCAATCTGCTATTCAGCAACCCCCACGTGATGAACACATTTCGGCAAACTTCGGCCCCGTTGGCTAACAGCTGATGTGGCTGACTAACTTCATCATTAAGGAGCTTTGCCGTTGTTCGGAGCCATAGGTAGGTCGCTGCCGCGCAGTCAGTGGTGACGCTTTCAGTCTGCCTAAACCTATCGGCTGCCGGGCTCAGTGCTTGTCTCCCATCTCAGTCTACATCCAGTGGTTCATCGATCTAATTCCGTTACGCCCGTTTTGAAAACAAGAACATAAACTAACAAATAGCCGAAAGAGAAAACCGCTGCAAAAAAAAGGACGCCACCATACGGAACGCGAGGTACAGCAGAGCCATTATGCAAAAGCAGCCATTGAGATGAGTCCTTGGCCGGTGTCTGAGTCATGCCATATTTGCTCAGCTTCGTACCTTTGAGGGCGTGCCGCCCAGTGCCGCGCACGGCATCACTGGCATGCTGATCCGGATATTCTTTATCAGGGGGTTGCTGAATAGCATTCCGTGATGGCGGGTTGTTGAATAGCAGCAACTCCCGTATATGGGTACGGGGGGTTGCTGATTAGAATTATCCAGTCTTGCTAGCTGTGTTCAAGTTGTGTTGACGAGGGTCCGCATCTGGGATTCGCCAGCAAGCCTGAGGTTGCCATACGAACACAACCACCGTCCCCCAATTTATTTTGAGGTCGTTCCGGTCATACGCTTATAGTATCATCCAGTCGCAGTGAAGCGTTCGTCATCGGAACAGAGAACGTTTCAGAAGAACCCGCTTCACTTGGCAGGTTCGAGTTGACTCACATTTTTCGATCCCCCGTTGCTGCAACAAAAATTACTCAACGCCGGTCCAATGGCTGCGCATCCGGAGAACGGACGAATGCCGCGTGGCAAATTCCCTGCCTGCCGCTTGCCGCACTTCAAGCAGGGTTGTTTATTCCGAACAACGCACAGCCTTTGCAAAGTAATGCAAGGGGATCCAAAAGGGCAGGGTAGAAGTCTCCCTTGATGCGAAGAGAATTATCAGAGCACGAATCAACGTGCAGTCGACGAGCGACGCGAAACAACCGCGGTAAATTGAGTCAAAATATGAGGAGAGAAGCGACGCCAACCTAACGGCGATCCACAGAATCTGACAGTCTCCGAATGTCCGTGATGTGAAGCCTGGACCTACTGAGTGCCAACAACCTCCTCGGCTGTGCCTCGCAGCAGCTGGCAGGCATTCTATACACACAGCCACTGCGACGCATCCAAATGATGTTGAAAATGACCTTGGAATATGTACAGAATATCCCGACTGCACCTGAGAAATGCCAGCTTGAGTGGATGAGCTTGCCGGGCCCCGGCACGGTGTAAGTAAAACGGAACAAGATCGACACAAGGATCTCGGTTGTTGTTGTCCAACTTGGGCTTGTTCCCTGCCCAACACCGCGTGATGATTGACAGGCCCGTAATAAGTCCTCGGCAGTGCGCTGCTTCACCTCAATGCCTCCTCCTCCTTCCGTCCTCTCGTCTACCCGCGTGGGCTCACCCCCGAACCCCTTTTCCATTGGCACCAGCGAAACCCGCTTCAGCACATCGTCTAAACGCTATCGAGAATCTACCCACTTGATCCCCACACCCGGAGTGGACAAAAACCGGCCAAAACGATATGTGCGTTTTGCGGCGCATGCAGGTCTAGATGTGTCCTAAGCTTCCGCAGGACCCTGTATACTTATGGCTGCCGGTGGTCATCGGCACCCCGCTGCTGATGCTCATGCTCGGCGTAGCGCTCGAGATCGGGTGCGTGCTCTTCCTATTGTCCGACCAAGTCGGCCAACCGATACTTCTAGCATTCAAATATCTACCAAAAACGGAGGTCAGTGGTTTGTTTCCCCATGTTGTATGCAATGAACCCCGATGTCGCCGGCAGGATTTGCTGTGGCGCAGCGGAATGTCTTTTCCTTCGTATCTACACAATTTTTGCTGGTGCGTTCGCTTGTCATCGGTAGCGTTGCCCTCCACTCATTCGCGCGTTCAGTCATTCTTCCCGACGCTGTATGTCACTCGGCGCCCACACATTTCTTCGCATTTGACCATGTTCCAGATTCGTGATCCCCGTCGGGTATATGTGGCGTACTCTGGATTGGATGCTTCGGTGGTACCAGGTACGAACGAGATTACAAATCTTGAACGCCCATTAACCCCTGCTTAGCCGTACGTCACACTATCGCGCGGCCAAGCAACCGCAGAGGAGAGCGTACTATTGGACTATGTGCGTTTGCAAAAGATACCTCCGTTTTCGATGCTTGCTCACCCTTGACTTTAGATTGCTCTTGGGTAAATACTCTCTTTACGCTGCCAAATAATTCTCACACCTCGCAGGTCGTTCGAAGCGGCATTTTACTCGTTGAAGTATAACCACAGAGTCATATTCTGGTCGTCGCTGCTCGCAGCCTCGACGTACATGTTCCAACCTCTTGGTGTGTATAAAGCCATCTTCGTAAACTCCAGGATTGACCCATTCTGCAGCTGGTTCCATCTTTCAAATTCAGACCCGCAGCCAAACAACAGGTGGGCGCTACGTTATACATCTATCCCGCAGCTCTTATTCTGCTGCCAGATACCACCGCGCAAAGCATCCGAAGCTTGGGACTCGCTCCTGACGTTGCGGAGCTAAATGCGTTTGCTGCTGCGGCTGGAGTACGTATGCGAACAGCCTTGCTGTATCTGTGCTGATCCGTTGCCTAGTTTGTGCAAGCCGCCGTCTTCAACGATCTCTCGGACCCACCGTTCATCCACCAAGGGTGGTCCACGGCAGAGTTTATAGTCTGTATCTGCCTGTGTCCAGTATCCGCTCGCACTGATCGTTTTTTCCAGTTCCCCAATAATATTGGCCTGAACGGATCAATGACAGTCAACACGACTGGCATACGTACCAATTCCACCTGTGCCAACCCTGTGAGCCTGTTTGAACTGCAATATGACAGATGCTAATGCCAGTGAACAGTCGGCGCCGCCTACCGTGGACACCAAGACCGGGATCATCTCCACGACTTCTCTAGACGGCTGCAACCAGACTGTCCTATTTGATCCTACAGTTCGTTCTGACAGACTGATCCCCGTCTTGATGTCCAACTCCCTTTTCTTAGGTTTCCGACCTGCAATATGGTGTCGCCAACGCACCGTGTGGCGACAGCGCCAACCTCAAAATAACCTTCCAGCCGGTCGTGTTTTGGTGAGTCGTGGCGGGATGTTGTATGCGGATGCTTATCGCGGTGGCAGGTTCTATCACATCAAGGCGGACAACTCGCCAGAAGTGCGGACGGTGTTCTGCAATCCCACGATGGAGCTGTTCTACGTGAATGCTGCGGCCGATCTAAGCAACGGAGCGCTGACGACGGTCCACATTATCAACAACTACACAGCGGCGAACAACCTCACCGGCGAGCCGCTTAATAACACTGCCTACAACGCGGTCATTTTCGAAAATACCACGAACCCGTTTATTAATGCGCGGGCCACGGCGACCCATGTGGGTGTCCCGGGGGCCATCTTCCGATCGGCTTTACAGGACCCAATCGGCCTGCAGTCCGTCTTTGACCTGCCCAACGGGTTTTCGGACCGCACTGGCAAGGTTTATGTGCGTTTCTCGTCGCCTTGCTATCTCTGTGTCGCTGCTTACCTTCTGTGCAGACGCAACATCTCGCGGTCACCGCCAAGTCCATCTACTTTGTGAATGAGAACAGCACGCTGTCGGCGGTCCAGAGCGCGTTGGTTCCCCGCCTGTGGATTGAGTGCGTCGATAGTTCCTGCTTTCATTGCATTCCATTAACGACTGTTCTGTAGCCCGTTCCCCGCGCACATCCTCGCGTTCCTCTTGTTCATTTCGGGGTTCCTCGGCGTGTTCCTGCAGCTCATCAACAGGCGGCAGCGGCGGAATCTCTTCCTCGCCGCCCCACCCGGGACGATCGCAGCCGCCGTGGCGCTCACGTCGCGCTCCGGGTTCGGGGACCTTTTGCTGCCGTGCGTGTGCTTTGCCTCCGTCCGTCTGCAACCCTTGCTGACCTTCCCGCAGCTATGACGACCTGAAGACGATCGAGAAGAAGTTCGACGGGCTGCGCTTCCGGCTGGACAAGCGCACAGGGGCGATTCTCGCAGACGATTACGAGCCGATGGGCGATGACGCGTCCCGCGGGCGGGACGACGCGATGATGTCGCTACTGGGCCACGGTAACCGCGAGACGATGCAGTCCACGTCGCACCGCGAGACGATGCAGTCGACGGCGCTGCCGGAGTCAATGGCGCTATCGTCGTCGCAGCTGGCGCAGGAGGCAGCGCTCGAGGCCGCGGGTGCGTATCCC
Source organism: Mycena vulgaris (assembly GCA_029204335.1). Taxonomy (NCBI): domain Eukaryota; kingdom Fungi; phylum Basidiomycota; class Agaricomycetes; order Agaricales; family Mycenaceae; genus Mycena; species Mycena vulgaris. The sequence continues at coordinate 192,359 of JARGYA010000005.1, forward strand.
GCGTGGAAGGAGCCGGGCCCGCTGAGGACACCATACGATAAGTAGACGGACATTTGAGGGTTTTAGGATGAACGGACCTGTGTACTTATTCTAGTTATTATCTACATACATACCTTACCTGCGATACTGCGACTACGATAACAATACTTGAGCTGCGTACCTCTATGCGCGCGCAGCGACCAATGAGGTCTAGGCTGCCTCACATAACTTCATTCCATGATATTTCGAACGGCATAAACGATTTTCAAGACACATTTATTCTACTTGCGCACTCATCGTCTAGCGTACGTACTCGCTTTCACAGCTTGTCAAACCACACATCTGCTGTATCACGGACGCTGCCGCCTTTCATGGCCCTCCAAGACTCACTTTCCGCGACAAACAGGCCGAGTCCCACTACGCGTCCCTCCTCTACCATAAACATAGAAGATACCACGAGCGAGGTATCTTCGAAAGGGCTATGATCGGCACCATAGCCATCGACATAGAGCGTCGTCATCTCGAAGGCATAGGCATATCCAGAAATGGGAGAGAGTCGGAGATGCGAGCCCCACCATCGGGGCCAGGCACTGAAAAGCTTTACTGAGAGGGTGGGTCTTCCTGTGGCTGCATCGACTGTTCTGAAATCTTGAATGACGTCGCTGCATTGTCGGGAAGTGGGAAACAGAGGGCTGCAGAGGGTGAAATTGCCGTAGCCAGGATTACTGTATGTGCCCGTGAATCCAGAAGACATATTGGACGCGGGAGGAGTCTGAGGCTCAGGAGGAGAACTGTCTTCCTTCTTAACTGGAAGGACAGTGTCGGGGAGTCCAAGGATGTGGTCGGCGATCTTGTCAGCGATGGCGCTGATGACCGCGTTCAGCGGTGTGTTGGCGAGGACGACGATGCCGAAGCCATCGTATGGATATAAATTAAGAATGGTAGCCACGCCCGGGGCCCCACCATTGTGCCAGACGAGCTTAATTGAATGAGACACTGAGCATGCGCGGGGGAAGAAGGGTGTACCTCATGACCTCGGTATGACTGGCGGGCCCACCCAAGCCCGTATCCAGCGACTGAAGTACGGTTGTCCCCTTTGTCAGCCGCTATGGCAATTGCGGAGGTCGCGAGGTCGAACGTGGATTGGGGGATAATTGTGGAATTGGTCTGAGCGTCCACTCCGGCATTCAGGAGCATCTTGATCCACCGTGTCTATCGATTTATTGTAGGAGATATGGACTCGACATGCAAGACTTGCTCACCATATCCTCTGCGGTCGACATAACACCTCCCGCCCCGGCAATCAGTTCCGCCTTATGTTCTGGCATAAAAAACGGGATTCTGCGCCGAGATGGCGTCCAAGACTGCGTGAGGTTGCCCGACTCAAAGGCACGTTCCGGATGGAGAGTCGAAGACGACATTCCGAGCGACGCCAAAATGCGCGTCTCAACGAAGTCACGGTATGCCATCCCGGAATATTTGGATACGACATATGCGCCTGCAATGAACATCTTTTAATTATGAGAATGGCGCTTGTGTAGGCGGATGCAAATTTTATACCTGGTTAATGTATTCGAAGCGTTCACGAAATTCATACGCCGCCCGAAGACTTCTCATTCGAACAACCACATCGCGCGGAGAGTCGTCAGGAGGGGAGGCCATGTCGTGGCTGGATAGGCAAACGATAAATGGGAAGCTTGAAAAGGAAATGAACGAAACCAACCTAGGAAACCCCGTTACATGGGACAGTAAATCCTTGAGATCTGCTTTATCGGTTGTCCACTTGTCTTCGATTATCCACTCTTCCGGTAGTAGGTCGCGCATTTTGGTGTTCCAGGTAAATTCTGTCACGTTATCCGGGAGAGCCGACTTGTTCTTTCCGTCCGCAAAGTCTTGCATAAGGATACCGAGTGAAGCGGATAAAAAGGCCTTCGAGCATGAACCCAGATTGAAGATGGTCTGCGCACTCGTTTGGATTAATTGTAAGAAAAGCGAACAGTAACATACCCCAGACGTCACTGTATCTCCTTCTTCAGTGCGGTTTCCCCATGTCCCAAGTTCTACTTCACCACTGGGCCGAACGATGCCCAGCGACAGCCCAGTGATATTGTTAGCCTGTAGCTGGGTTTGAATGTAGGAGGCGATTTCCTCTGTGATAACTTTGGGGACGTCCAAATCAGGAGGGATTTGGGAAGCACATTGCCCAAGGCCGGCGGTTAAGATGAGCGGTGCGAAAATCGAAACCGAGAGAGTAAACATGAGTGAATAAGAAGGTGTTGAGAAGCGGGTACTTCAAAGGCTTTTAAGTTTCGACTCGCCACGGCGCAGCATCATACTATTCACGGCCTCCAACGAAGCCGTGAAGTTAAGCCGTGAAGTTGCGGTGAAGCTCCGTGGGCGCTCCGGTCTGTCAGTGGCAGTACGAAAACTGCGAGTGGCGCTCGGCGGTTACGGAATTGGAGGCTGCAAGCAAGGGCAAGGCAGGGGATCTCTTCACGCTAGACTCGTGAAAGAGGAGGCGAATGGTGCTTCGCACTGGCTCGTGAGACGAGGAGGAACTCGGGAGGAATGAGAGAGAGGGGAAGGACTGAAGCTTGTATGTGCCCTAATGTCTCTCATTTACATACCTCGAAGACTTTCTTTCGCAGGAATCAACCCTACGAGCAGGGCGAATTTTCAAAATTTATTTAATGCTATTTAACGTCCCCGGTCGTTTTAGACTCTTGGGCTCGGACGTTGAACCGTATCTTGTCTACTTACTATCTAGCAAGTATTCCGCTATCTTCGACCTCTCAGGTATCCTGTTCTATGATTATTACATCGTCTTGATAGTACAAATACTATTTTACATATTTGAACGGGTGACCTCTTGTGCTCTCACATTCTCCATCTACAGTACTCTCCCCGCCTCGAACTTTTTTGTCCACCGGCGCCCAAAAATATGAATGTTGTTTTCGTTGTTTATTCGTGGTCCAGCCGGGTAGTCTGTAGAATAGAAGATATCCCAACTTATTGTGTCGTGGTTCAGGGCCTCATCCAAGTCGAACAGCGTAGTTTGATGCAGAGGACAGCATCTAAGTTCCAAGGCGCAAATCTAACATCTCCATCAATCAATCTCGGCCGCTCGGCACAGCAGCACTTTTGATGCGCCTGTTCGGCAAACGCGCACCAATGTCTCTCGCCACTCAAAATGCACGCATTGAGCAGAAAAGACACCTAATTATGGGCGCATTCATTTGTAAACCAAATTACTCCTTTATCACAGTGATGATGGGTTGTACTCAATAAACTTCCTGCGCCCGCCACTCACATCATCCATTCATTTTGTCCGGAGATTGATTGGGTCGAGCGTGTAATCCGTATGAAATCATCTTGGATTTTTACGAGCCAGAGGCCGTGACCTTGGAGGCTTTGGAGCTTGTAAGATAGAGGTCATTCCTTGTTTAGGGCATCGGCACGGCTCGGCCCTTAATACAAACGTGATCCGGACCAACAGAAGCACGAAGTTAGGAGTTGGTTCTGCATCAAAACCACAATCTTACGACTTATTATAAACGACGATAACAAATGTCATACAAAAATCCCACAACAGTCCATCATCCAGCCTGACACTGTCCACGCACGTCCCTTTCCTCGGAAGAACTCTCTCCAGACCCAGCAACACCCCGAATCGACGACCTATATGGTTAACTGTTGAGGTCGGAGTTGGAGCATGAGTTGAGACCGAAAATCTAAGTATGAAACACCCTAATCGTACAATAAACTTTTTTGTGGATTCAAATCTTCTCTTTATCTTTACGATGTGTAAGGGATTTCTCCGTTACGGCCGGATTTTGGATTTCCATCGTGAGTCGTCAAAGTGGCACCAATTTTCCTCGGCCGCTGGACCTTGTCAGTTATTCCTTTCCAGTTGGTAGGTGGGCAAGAACTTGTAATAACATCATGGATCCGCTGTCTCTGACATGCTGGTGGGAATCAAGAAGGAATGTGACATGTGAGTGTCACGCGCCTCTTTCTCCAATCTGCACGTGATCGTGTTGTACCTCGACTTCCAACTTCCAAGTGACAGTCCTCGACACCAGCCTTCGCAGGGTGTATTCAATTCCGAGCGCTCTACTGCGACTGGATGCATTGGATGCCTGTAACACTTTCAAAATGCGAATCGGCGAACGGTACCGTGACTCAGGCCCTCTTCGCAACATGCAGCTGCTGAGCGACAAGTCTGCGTACCGCCTCGTTCGCCCACTCTTTTTGGCGCCCACTCGATTATCTCAAGTAAACCGTGACAAGCGCAACAATTTACTAGCATTCTCGGGCAAAACTCTTCGTCCACATAATAAGCTAGAGCCACTAGCAGGGCCTTGACATGGTTTACGAGCGTATGGCCCTGGGCCTTGTCGTACGCGTTCAATTTCTGCAAGTGCGACAAACTCCCTTGTGATAATTCAAGTCATCTGTCTGGCAAGCCCGATTGCAATATCCGAGGCGCAGACACTTGCCACACTTGTGAAGGACCGATGACCCATGTTGAAAACAGCTGGAGCAGGCGAGATTGGCCGCTTGCGCGCGTGTAACGAGGATCCCGCCCTTAATGAATGGTGGTGGTGCTAACAATTTAGCGAGGCCCAAACCCGAACTTACAAGACAATTGTTGTGCAACTGTTCCAGTTTCAACTCGCTGACTAAGCCGTCCCAAAAAGGGATTTGTGGTTCAAAACACAAAGAACTTGCGAACTCGGAGAATCTTTAGTAGCCTGGTGTGTTCTCGCATGCGTCGTGGAGCATACAAAACCGAGCATGATATCGGCAAATACCGCAACAATCCGAGCCATATTGAGAGCGTTCGAGAAAAAACGAGATCACCAGGGTCAGAACTTCACGTCAAGCTGCTTATATTTATTCCATGACACATATCTTGTACCTACCTCAGCTCAGCAGCGCTCATCTATCATTCTTCCTGTAGCAGTTGGAGTCGGAAGCAATCGTGCTCAATGTGGTGCAATTCCCACCTGAAAGGGAGATCCAGCTACAAGAATATTGTCTCGCCCGGATAGTAGCAAAGGCACGGCCTAATTTCAGATGTTGTTCAGACCGGGCCGCTCTTCTGAAAATTTCAATGGGCAATTTTCGGTATTTGGACAGAGATCTTGAGCCATTTTTAAGTACAACGTGAGGTACAGGCATCATGTTTGTTCCGCCACCGTCTTGAAGTACGAGAGCTTGGACGATGTTGCCGAGGTTAGCCGAGGATCTTCGTTGCTCAATTTTTAGATTGATGATCGATGGGATCGATCAAGGCGATAGCATGTAAAAAATGCACGTACAAACAGAATGCGTTCATATACCGGCAGAAAGCGGTGAAAATCTTCTTCCCTTCCACAGAGCGTGGAGGGGAAGTCGATCTTCCTCAAACTACGTACCAACGATATTATGTCCAACCCCATTCCGCTCCGCCCTCTGCTCTCTCGCTTGACCAGCCTGTCCAACGACCCTGCATCCCCGATCATTGCCTCGGCAAAGAGCCTGACCGTCGAGGACGCGGTTCTCGAGCTCAGCGATGGCTCAGCCTTCCGCGGCATCAGTTTCGGCGCGCAGGGCAAGAGTGTCGCTGGAGAATGCGTTTTTCAAACCGGTTAGTTGACTGTTTAAGCCAAATAATCTTTTTGCCTACCAATGCTAGGCATGGTTGGGTACACCGAGTCCCTCACAGACCCGTCTTACGAGGGCCAAATTCTGGTCTTGACTTACCCCATCGTCGGGAACTACGGCGTCCCCGAGAGGTCGGAAAACCCCCTGGACACCCTGCCCGTTGGGTTCGAGTCTTCCAAGATTCACGTATCGGCCATTGTCATCGGGTACCACTCTGAAGACTACAGCCACTTTCTCGCAAAGTCGTCCCTCGGCGCATGGTTGAAAGAAAATGACGTCCCCGCTATCTACGGCGTCGACACCCGCGCCCTTACGAAAAAAATTAGAGAAAAGGGATCCATGCTCGGCAAAATCCTAGCGCGCAGACCTGGAGCTCCCATTGGTCGAGCTCGGTCGCTGATCCCCGCCTCTCGGGCTCCGTCCCGGGCGCCCTCACGAACCTCGTCCCCTCCCTCGTCCCAGTCGTGGCGCGAAGACTACGACGACATTCCTTTCCTAGACCCAAACCAGATCAATCTGGTCGCGGCGGTATCTATAAAAGCGCCGCGCCTCTACAAAAGTATCACTACACCCCTCTTGCACCCCACTGGCCGCCCGCTGCGCGTCCTCGCCATAGATGTGGGCATGAAGTATAATCAGATCCGCTGCTTTATCGAGCGCGGCATGGAGCTCAAAGTCGTACCTTGGGACTACGACTTTCTCGCCGACCCCGAGCCTTACGACGGGATCTTCATCTCCAACGGGCCCGGCGACCCCTCGTTGCTCACGCCCACCATCACGCGCCTCGCCGCGGCGCTCAAGAGGGCGGACCGCCCGATATTTGGTATCTGCCTCGGTCACCAGCTTCTCGCGCTCGCCGCCGGCGCGTCCACCTCGAAAATGAAGTACGGCAACCGCGGACACAATATCCCCTGCACCGACGCGCTCTCCGGACGCTGCTACATCACCTCCCAGAACCACGGCTTCGAGGTCGATACGGCGACGCTCCCCGCGGGGTGGAAGGAGCTATTCCGCAACGCGAACGACGGGAGCAACGAGGGTATCTACTGCGTTGACCAGCCCTTTTTCTCGGTGCAATTTCACCCCGAGTCGACGCCAGGCCCGCGCGACACCGAGTTCCTTTTCGATGTGTTCATACAGAACGTGGCCGACTGCGCGGCCACGAACGGCGGCCCGCTCGTTCCTATCGCCATGCCCGGCGGGACGGCGGCGGACAACGCAGCTCGCGTGCCCCGTGCGACCGTCTCTAAGGTCATCATCCTCGGCTCTGGGGGGCTCTCCATCGGCCAGGCGGGCGAGTTCGACTACTCAGGCTCACAGGCGATCAAGGCGCTCAAAGAGGAGGGCATCTACACGATCATGGTAAACCCGAACATCGCAACGATCGCGACGTCCAAGGGCCTCGCCGACAAGGTGTATTTCCTGCCCGTGACGCCCGAGTTTGTGCGCAAGATCATCAAGTTCGAGAAGCCCGACGGGATCTACGTGACGTTCGGCGGGCAAACAGCGCTGAACGTCGGGATCGCGCTGCGGGACGAGTTCGCGGGGATGGGTGTCGCAGTGCTGGGCACGCCAGTGGAGACGATCATCACGACGGAGGACCGGCAGTTGTTCGCGGCGGCGATGGCGGAGATTGGAGAGAAGTGCGCGGAGAGCAGCACGGCGACGAACCAGGAGGAGGCGGCCGCGGCGGCGCGCGCGATCGGGTTCCCGGTGATCGTTCGTGCAGCGTACGCGCTGGGCGGGCTCGGCTCGGGCTTCGCGCAGAACGAGGCGCAACTGGCGGCGCTGTGCCAAAAGGCGTTCGCGACGAGTCCGCAAGTGCTCGTGGAGAAGAGCATGAAGGGCTGGAAGGAAATCGAGTACGAGGTCGTACGCGACTGCCGCGATAACTGCATCACCGTATGCAACATGGAGGTTCGTCCGGCGTGTTCTTGTTCGCCAGTTAATGACCTTGCGCTTCCAGAACTTCGACCCGCTAGGGATCCACACGGGCGACTCCATCGTCATCGCGCCATCCCAGACCCTGTCCGACTCCGACTACAACATGCTGCGTACCACCGCCATCAACGTCATCCGCCACCTCGGCGTCGTCGGTGAGTGCAACATTCAGTACGCACTCAATCCCGCCTCGCAGGAATACTGCATCATCGAGGTCCGTTCTTTCATTTCGTCTGTTTTGCGTCCTGTGCTGAGATAGATTCAGGTGAACGCGCGTCTGTCCCGCTCGTCCGCCCTCGCCTCCAAGGCGACGGGCTACCCGCTCGCGTTCATCGCCGCTAAGCTCGGGCTGGGTATCCCACTCAACGAGATCAAGAACTCCGTCACGAAGGTCACCTCCGCGTGCTTCGAGCCCAGCTTAGATTATGTTGTGGTGAAGATTCCGCGCTGGGACCTGGCCAAGTTCGGCCGCGTGAGCCGGCTGCTCAGCAGCAGCATGAAAAGCGTCGGTGAGGTGATGAGCATTGGACGCACCTTCGAGGAAACGTTCCAGAAGGCCATTCGCGCGATTGATGATCATTTTGCCGGGTTCGCCAAGGCGCGTTCGTTTTTATTTTTATTTTACTTTGGTTTGCTTACACCATCGCATTATTAGAACAACTTTGTTGAGGACATTGACGAGGAGCTTATTAACCCGACCGACAAGCGGATTTTTGCAATCTCGACGGCATTCTATCGAGGGTATAGCGTCGACAAGATATGGCAAATGACAAATATCGACAAGTGGTTCTTGACGAAGCTCGAGTGCATTTTCAAAATGGAGCAGCGCTTATCGTGAGTCTGCTGCCGTTTTGGTTCTTCATCGGCGCTTATACTCCCCTAGGGAATGCAACATCCTGTCTATCACGCCCGCTCTCCTCAAGCAGGCAAAGCAAATCGGTTTCTCCGACCGGCAGCTGGCTACATGTATGGGGTCGACGGAGCTGGCTGTGCGTCGGGTCCGCCAGGAGAGCGGCATCGCGCCTTTTGTCAAGCAGATCGACACTGTAGCCGCCGAGTTCCCGGCGTTCACCAACTACCTCTATACAACGTACAACGCGATCGAGCACGACGTCACGTTCGACGACCACGGCGTCATGGTCCTGGGGTCTGGAGTTTACCGCATTGGCTCCTCCGTCGAGTTCGACTGGTGCGCGGTGCGCGCGATACGGACGTTGCGCGAGCAGGGGCTACAGACGATCATGGTCAACTATAACCCGGAGACCGTGAGCACCGACTACGACGAGGCGGACCGACTGTACTTTGAGAACATCAGCCTAGAGACGATTCTGGACATCTACGACACGGAGCGCTCGCGCGGGGTGATCCTCGCGATGGGCGGGCAGACGCCGAACAACATAGCGCTGCCGCTCTACCGCCAGAACGTCAAGATCTATGGCACCTCGCCCGAGATGATTGACACTGCGGAGAACCGGTACAAGTTCTCGCGGCTGTTGGATGAGATAGGGGTGGATCAACCTTTATGGAAGGAGCTCACGAGCTTTGAAGAGGCGGAGGCGTTCTGCGAGAAGGTGGGGTACCCCGTGCTGGTGCGGCCGTCTTATGTGCTCTCGGGCGCCGCGATGAACGTCGTCTCGACCGGGGACGATCTGTCCAACTATCTCACGCAGGCGACCGCCGTCTCGCGCGACCACCCCGTCGTAATCACCAAGTATATCGAGCAGGCCAAGGAGATCGAGATGGACGCGGTCGCCAAGGACGGGAAAATGGTCATGCACTTCATCTCGGAGCACGTCGAGAACGCCGGTGTGCACTCGGGCGACGCGACGCTCATCCACCCGCCGCAGGATCTGGACCCGCAGACCGTGCGCCAGATCGAGGAGGCCACCGCCAAAATCGGGAACGCGCTCAATGTCACGGGCCCGTTCAACATCCAGTTCATCGCGAAGAACAATGAGATCAAGGTCATCGAGTGCAACCTCCGCGCCGCGCGTTCGTTCCCATTCGTTTCGAAGGTCACGGGCATCGACGCCATTGAGATGGCGACCAAGGTGATGCTTGGCATACCCGTCGAGCCGTATCCCGATGCTGGGATGCCCCCGGATTACGTTGGGGTCAAGGTCCCGCAATTCAGCTTCAGCCGGCTGTCTGGGGCCGACCCGGTTCTTGGTGTCGAGATGGCATCGACCGGTGAGGTCGCGTGCTTCGGCCACGACAAGTACGAGGCGTACTTGAAGGCCTTGATTTCGACAGGTATCGTGCCGCCGAAGAAAAACATCCTCTTTTCCATCGGAAGTTACCGCGAGAAGCTGGAGATCCTCCCTTCGGTCCAGAAGCTCAGCGCTGCCGGCTACAACATCTTCGCGACTTCGGGTACTGCAGATTTTTTGACCGAACACAATGTGCCTTGCAAGGTAAGCCGTTTCTTCGTTCTGAATCGTTACATGTGTTGATAGCGCTTCAGTATCTTGAAACCCTCGGAGAAGACAACCGCGACAAGCAGAAGTCTGAATATTCCTTGACGCAGCATCTGGCAAATAACCTGATCGACATGTATATCAATCTGCCGTCCAAGAACCATTATCGCAGGCCCGCCAGCTACAGCAGCAAGGGCTACCACACTCGCCGTATGGCCGTCGACTTCGCGGTGCCCTTAATCACCAACATCAAGAACGCCAAAATGCTCGCGGAGGCCCTTGTGCGGAAGCTGCCCCTGGAGGTTTCGAGCATCGATTCGAAGAGCTCGCACCGCACGCATACTTTCCCTGGCTTGATCAACATCGCCGCCTTCGTTCCCGATCTCGTCACCGAGGGCAGCCCGGATTTAATCCAGGTCACGAAGGCATCCATTAGCGCTGGATTCACTACTTCCGTCATCATTCCGTTGGGCCTGACGGGCAGCATTTCCGATCCCGGCTCGCTCGAACGAGCGAAATCTAATGTGGCGGGCGCGGCGCATTGTAATTTCGCGCTAAGCATTGCTGCCTCCGCTGATAACGTCCAATCCTTGGACGAAGAGCTACAGGCCGAGGCCAAGGCGCTCTTCATTCCCTTTGATGCCAGCACTACTTCCACGCCGCTGTCTGTCGTTGCCGCCCACTTTACCGCCTGGCCCATCGAGAAACCTGTTGTGACTGACGCCAAAGGATCTGATCTCGCTTGCATCCTCTTGCTCGCCAGCCTTCACAACCGGAGTGTACATGTCACGGATGTGCGCAGCAAGGACGACCTGTTATTAATCTCCCTTAGCAAGGCTAAGCAGCTCAAGGTTACTTGCGACGTCTCAGTATACGCGCTGTTCTTTTCCCGCGATGATTTCCCGACCTGTCAATTCCTTCCGTCCTCTGAGGACCAGAGAGCTCTGTGGAAGAAGCTCGACCTTATCGATGCCTTTTCCGTCGGCGCCACTCCCTACCGGCTCGCCGTCGAGGTTGGCGAAATGCCCTCGCCGTCGTCGGGAATGGAGGAAACACTTCCTCTCTTGCTGACGGCAGTGCAGGATGGTCGGCTCACTCTCGACGATATTCGTGTCCGGTTGCACGATAACCCTGTTCACATCTTCGGACTCCCCGATCAGACCAATACGCACGTCGAGGTCGTCATCGGACGGAAGGTTCGGTTTGCCAAGCGGGAAACCTGCTGGTCTCCACTGGAGCCGCAGCTGGTAACTGGGGCCATCCACAGAGTCGTTGTGCACGGGCACACTGCATACCTTGATGGCTCTCTCTTCTCTGTGCCTCTCGGCAAGGATATTTCCAGCGCTACGATCAACCACCCCGCAGTTCCCGGGCCAGTAGCTATCAAGGAGTCTGAGTCCATGTCGCAGAGCAATATTATGGCACTCACATCCATGGGCTCGTCGCAGTCGTCCGGTGGCCCTTTCCATGCTGCTCCTGGGGCTCATCTCTCCACGCATACCGTACCTCACCCCGCTTTCCACCGCCGGCACATTCTTTCGGTGAAACAGTTCACCCACCGCGATATGTACGATCTGTTCTCGCTCGCCCATGAGATGCGTTTGCAAGTCGAGCGGAACGGCACTCTCGACATCTTGAAAGGTCGTGTGCTGTGCACTCTTTTCTACGAGCCGTCGACGCGTACGAGTTCGTCTTTCGACGCGGCCATGAAACGCTGTGGCGGGGAAGTCGTGCAGATCACTGCAGACACATCGTCTGTGACCAAGGGCGAAAGTCTGCCAGATACCATCCGCACTCTGGGCTGTTACGGAGATGCCATCGTCATCCGTCATCCAGATGTCGGGAGCGCACAATTGGCCGCCAAGTTCTCCCCGGTGCCAATCATAATGCAGGTGATGGAATCGGCGAGCATCCTACACAGGTAAGGAAACTGCGTACTGTCGGCGAAGTGACGCTAACCTTTGCTCAATAGGCACTATTGGACGTTTACACCATCCGATCAGAGCTGGGGACAGTCAATGGCCGCACTATCACCTTGCTGGGAGATCTCAAGAATGGACGGACGGTTCATAGCTTGGTCACGCTGCTGTGCCTTTATTCGGTCCGCCTCAACTTCGTTTCCCCTCGATTGCTCGCGATGCCCGCTAGCGTTGTTGCGGCGGCACGGAAGGCGGGGGTATCTGTCACTCAATGTGAATCTCTTGATGAAGTGCTGGCCGACACCGACGTGCTATACGTGACTCGCATCCAAAAGGAGCGTTTCGACAGCGAGACCGAGTGGAATCAGGTCAAGGACGCGTATCGCGTTGACCACGCTGTACTTTCAAGGGCCAAGGAAGAAATGATCGTAATGCACCCGCTGCCTAGAGTCAACGGTACGCCTTTTTTTAACACAAAGCAGCTGACACCTCTAACCACCCGTCTTTCTCAGAAATCGATCCCGAAGTTGATTTTGATTCGCGGCGAGCTGTTTATTTCCGGCAGATGCGTTACGGCCTCTTTGTGAGCTTGTCCTTGCTGTTCAGTCTTCATGCCGCTAATTGATTGATGTAGATTCGGATGGCGTTACTGGCGAGTGTGATGGGCTGAGCGTAGACAGGCAAAATTTTATGTCAATTTCGGTACGGAAGAGAAGAGAAGTCCACTGCAAAATAGCGCTTGGGCCGGCATTAGCGCTGTCTGAAGCCTTTAAACTGATCGGGTGTCACCGACGGGGCGAAATGCCGGGGGCGCCAAGCTCTTGTACTATTTAAGCAAGTTATCGCGCTACATTTCTTTTGCAGCTATTTTGAAAACGATAGACAATTTGGTTTTCGAGCAAAGTTCGGCCTGCCTGGTGTGTGCCGGCTCCAATTACGACTGTTTCGGGAAATTTTGACGTCCCGACTGACTCCTGAGCGCTGAGCCCACTCCACAATTTACTTGCTCGGTTCCTCCGGCATCGAAAATGAAAAGTGTCTATCGTTTTCAAAATAGCTGTAAACACCTCGCGCCTTAGCTCTACTTTCCCTATGTTCCTCCTGGTTTTCTTACGAGTGCCGCCACTAAAACGATTCTGGCTCCCCGGTGAACCGTGAATCTATGTAATGCGCCGGCCCGGGGTGCTATAAGTTGGACATTACCATTCCTCCTGCCACAGTTTCGTGCCAGTTGTTCGCTTCGTTCCCCACGACTTGGCTTCTTCGCGCTACTGATTCCGATATCTGCGGTACCTACGGCTTTTAACATGAGCCATCTTGCAGTCTTTGCCTGCCGGTACGCGCGTGGCGTTGTACTGTAGAAACCAGTCATCTCCTCCCAGCCTGCTATCTCCTATGGCCGTCGAACGAAACCAGGGCCTACCCACTCTTCCTGGTATGTCTTTATCTCGCCGGAGCTTGCGCAATCCTCCTGACCCACTTCTCCACCAGGACATCCGGCGCATATCACGATCCGTGCCGGGAGCTCAAGGCCTGAATCGCCTCAGCCTTCTGTGGACAGTGAACCCCCGCCCGATGATGCACACACTAGGCCTCTGCGTGACGTCTCCCCTCCCAGACTGCCTGCGGATGCGGAGATCGTGCGACCGCCTGGGGTCCTTACAGACTCGCCGACGCAACACGACGCGCCGACCTTGCCAAGACAGTCCATATACCGTAATACCTCTGCACCATCCCAACGGCGTCGATCTGAGCTCGACTGGATCATCCCCGTCGAGCCGAAGCGAGATTCTCCAGTGAGAATATGTTCTGCCAGTGTCTTATTACCCCACTGAAGAGTTTGTATGTGCTGACTCTAGCGTCTAAAAACTCTGCAAGAGCGTATTGGGCCCACCCTCGAGACTGCGAAAACTGAGCGGGACAAGTATGCGTTGAAGGCAAAAATGACGGGCTACGCCTTAAACGTTAGTTATTTACGCCAAGTCGTCTCATCCAGTACTGACTGTATTTTTCAGATTGCCATTGGTCTGCAAGTAGCTCTAGGTGCTTTGACAACAGGGCTGTCAGCTGTAACCACGGGCCGACAGGTTGGTGTCCTTTTTCGCTGCAGAATCTTTTATCAAATTACTTCCAGACCTCCGTTGTGACGGCCTTTCTTGGTATGCATACTTCACATCCATGCACTTCTCAAATGAACCGGCGTATATACTAGGCGGCCTCTCAACCATAGCAGCATCTTATCTGGCGCGTGCGCGCGGCTCGAATGAACCCGAACTGAGCATCACTCGACGCAAGGATTTGGACCAGTATATTCGGGAATGCGAGATCTTCGTCCTCGATTATGGGCATCTCACTAGCAATGAGCATGACTCGGACCTTAATAATCTGCGATCGCGTTTTGAGGACTTGTTGGGCCACGCAAACGGGTGAGTCTCATACCTATCCCTTGTTCGTGCCTTGCCAACAGCAGATATTCCAGTGAGCGACGATTGTCTTCAGTTTGAACCATTATATACCACATTACGCACCGTATGCTATTTAAAACTTTTTATCGCTATTGTATGTTTTTTTTATACTCGGTCGAATCAGAAGTTTTGTACGCGACGCGTCGCGCATGTGATCATTGATCTCATTCACGTGCTTCCTCTCCGTTGTCCTTCAACCCCACCTCACAACTCTTGGTCTCCCGCGTTCCGACCGTAGTACGTGGCGCTGAAATAGCACCCAAAATGAAGAACAAGAACAAGCAGACCAAATTCCCCGTCGTACGCGTCCCACTGTGGCCAAGCTGGCTCGCAAAGTCAACGTCTAACAGTGGGCCATAGGCTCGTATAAAGAGAATTATGCAGAAGGATGAAGAGGTCGGGAAAGTCGCACAGGCCACGCCGATCGTTATATGTGCGTCCCAGCGTCTTAAGGAAAATATCCGACAGTGGTAACGGAGCGGAACGAAATATAGCGAAGGCGCTCGAACTGTTCCTCGGGCTGATTATAGACGAGGCGAGCAAGGTCACGGTGGAGCGGGGGTCGAAGAAAGTCGAGGCGTATCATTTGTGCGTCCATATCTGCTTGCTTTCTTTTGTAGTAACACTGAATGCGGCGCGGCGCAGAAAGCACGCGGTAGACACTACGGAAATGCTTGACTTCCTCAAGGAGATCGTCGAGGCTGTCCCAGATCCATCGAACGGCGGAACGGTCGATTTGGAGGGCGAGAATGTAGAGAAGAAGAAACGCGGTAAGGGAAAGCGGGCAGCGGGCAATGCCAGCGGAGAGCCCGCCACGACACGGAAGCGGAAGAAGAAGAAAGGCGAGGCAGACGACGAGGCGGCGGAGGTAGAGGCAGCAAAGTCGGAACCCGACCCCGAGGACGCTGAGGACACCATGGAAGACGGGGACGATGACCGACGGAGGGGGGACGACGTGGACAGCGATTGGGAGGACAAGCCCTTCATGCCCAAGCGGTAGCATCGACATACTTAATTCTCGCGCTACGTTAACCTTATTCCCGACACTGACGATATCGATGTATTCCCCGAATTGAATGTATTTGACCACCCTTGTACGAGTACAATTTACACGAGTTCGACGTCCCCGGCGGCGACCAGGTCCGCCACGGCAGCGAATGACAGTAGCGTCAGACTGCCTTTGGCCAGGTCGATGGTGCCTCTGCACGGAATCAATAAAAGACAAAGCAATAGTGTTCCCACTTACTCAGGTGTTCTGGCAATAGTGTTCTTGAGCGCGTGGGCGAATACAGCGCGCGTCGTTTCAGGTTCCGTGACTGAACTGGCATTAGCCGCAAAGACCTGCATTGCGAGGATCGCTCACTTATCGGAGGCATGATAAAATTGGGTATATCTTCGAGCCCAGCCTGGGACTCTGGAAGACTCTGCAGGACAGAGGCGTAAAAGTGGCGGTCTATGAGGTGGGCGTGCCTGTTTCCAAATTGCATTAGAACAGTCAAGATGGCCTACAGATCTCACTCGCCGACTGGCGTAGTCGCGCTCGGCGGCCGTTATTCGCGTTTGAACCTCCTCATTTGCGATTATGTACCGGGCGTAGTTTTCAATCTGCAGGCTTTTGCATGATTACCACGCGTCCAAAGGAAGCGGCCGTGAGTGTACCTTGAAAAGCCGGGTGCGCACGTACGAGCGCACGATAAACTTGACGCGCTCGACCTCTGTCTGCGCGAGCATTATTCTGATATGCTCTTCCTCTGAGGACGACGGATCGCCCCGCAGAAGTTGGATCGTGTCCGACTATTTCGTTTAGCCATTTATCCTTCGGAGGGGGTGAGTTCTCACCTGTCGTCGGATGTGGTCCAGTATTGACGATAGTAATACATCCTGGGCAGGAAGTATGTCTGGGGCATGTCTTTCGTTCATCCAATGCCGCGTGAGCTGTTCAAGAGGTGTTTCGTCGGGCAATTCTTCGTCGATTTGGATTTCTGGCATCGGCTCGTCATCTTCGTCCATTAAGGCTGGGGCGCGACGAGGAAGAGAAGGGCCCGATACAGCATTGGATCTGGCATTCGATCCATTGGATCCACGAACGAACTCCGCTTCCCAAGCGTCGACACTGGTCATGAGGATAGAAGACAAGGAAGAATCAGTCGCGCTTTCACCTGCCCTAAAGTCATCACATGTTCGGACCGCTTCCCACAATTTCATTTTTCAATTCGCAGTCTCTTCGTGCGGCCTGCGTTCAAAGCAAACCAGAAGACAGTTGCAGTGAAGGCGACCTAATATACAGAAAACCTAATGTAAATGTACATATGTATGGTCCGAAATTGCTCTATGATACACCAATATCCCGTGTCCCAAAATTCTATCAGTCCACCCACATAAACCCAAACCCAAACCCAAAAAATACTACTACACCGTGTCCCTGAAGGGCCACCACCCACCACCAGGCAACGCCCTCTCCATCTCCCTTTTCAGCCCTTCATCGAGCACACCCATCGTCTCATCGAGGAGCCTTCGTTTCCTCCCGTACTCTGCTGTGCTCACCCACCCGTGTACGCGCATGCCGAACGTGCGGCGCAGATCGTCCAAAAACGCGTGCCATTCCAAGTAGCGCTCGCGCTGTGTCCCCAAATTATCCGCGTCCGCGCGGGTGATGCGCAGCGGACACGGCTCGTGCGGCGTGGAGAGCGCGGGCCACTGCGCCGCGACGTTGAGAAGCGAGAGCTTGAGCGGCAGGATGCCGTCCTTCCATGTGCGGCCGGCGCTGCGTACTGGGAGCGCGAGTGTGCTGCGGGGCGCGAGACCGTCGCGGTACGGTAGGAGCTGCTTGATTTCGTACAGCTTCTGAAGCATCTTCTCCTTGTGGTTGCGCTGCGCCGCGGCTTGCTGCTCAGGAGGCATCTCGGCGTACGCGTGCGGGAGCTCTGGGAAGGCGAGTCCGGACGGAATCAGCGATGCGTCGGGGCCGGTGTACGCGATGAAGGCGGGGGTGTCCATTTGGAGGTATGCCGGCCCAGCCCATGCGCCCTGCCAATCGATGATGCTCACGACTTTATAATCCTCTTCGGGTGAGACAAAGATGTTCCCGGGATTGAGGTCAGGGTGCCAGAGGATGGAGGAGAGCGCCTTTTCGTCGGTAGGAACGAGTGCAGGGACCACAGAACGGTATTGAGCAAGGACGGTGAGATGTTCGTCTTGGAGCTGCGGCCCTACTACTGCACGGAAGGGGTCGTCATGAATGTGCGGCTTCGCATGAGAGGCTATCCACGCTTCCTCGCGAAATGCGACGGCCCGAAGATAATCAGCACAATCCTTCCCTGAGATGGAGCTCAGTATCTTGCATGTCCAGATAAGAAGGTAGACATACAAGGTCCTCTGTCAAGAGCCATGGTGGCGCGCTCATCCTCGTGAAAGGTCCGATCGGCAATGGGGCCAATGCAGAACTTGGCAGTGGTAGCATCTTCACGGGAGCGATTCGCGAGGAGCTGGGGAGCTTGGGAAGCGACCGGGACATCCGACTTGTAGTACAGACTGCCGTAGTGGGAGAATTGCGCCTCCAAGAGCTTTTGCTCTGTCGCAATGAGCGAGTTGACTATGTTCTTCCTATCGCGGGGACCAAGGCTCGACCAGATCGTGCTGAGCTGTACACCAGGCGCGCTCTCCATTAGAATGAACTCGGCGCCGACCCCGTTCGTTGCTGCCTGCGAGCTCCATGCGAGGACCTTCGGGACCGGAACACCCAGGACGTTGCGTGTGAAATCCATGGTAGCTACTTCATTGGCAGTCGTGAGGTGTGCGGGGCCAGCGACAGGGTTCTGTGGAACAGAGGATATTAGAATCTATAATCCAGGGATTCTCAAATAAACACACTTTGATGCGCGCGACAGCTCTGCGCCCGTTGGTGAGGGTAGCAATGAACGACTTATTGAAGACCCCCTCCTTCTTTTCCATGCAAAGGACCGATGCACCGTCGCATGCAGAGGAAATGACCCTGTTGAGAGCACTGACGTCGAACTTGGTGTAGCGCTGAGCCATCTGCTGAGACTCATTGTAGAGCCATCGACCAGATGTGTAACTGAAGAGACTTTCGTCCGACTCTACAACTGCTCGAGCATTAACCTAGATTAACCTCCGTGGCAAAATATAGCCCGATAGAACTTACCTCCGACGGGAGGCAGAGGAGACGAATATGGCTGTATGGCACACGCCGTAGCCAACGAGCGCTGTGTTGAATGCGCTCGCAATCCTTTTGCAGCTGCGATCCTCGTGGACGCGAGCTGGCGAACACAGGACTTCATAGCACACCCATGCAATGCGTCGGAACGAAAAAATAAAAGAATGAGGAGAACAGGGTGATGGAGAGAAGGGAGGAGGCTTAAGATACGGAAGCCTCCCTCGCACTTGGCGGAAGAAAATGAGGGTCTCGGACCCACGTGCACCTGCTTTTACCCCGCAAAATAAATTTGCAATTAATTTGGGGACTTGGGATTCAAAGTTCTACACCACCGTTTGACTTCCCGTGCTGATTCTAGAGAAACCGATACCATGTAGCTAGTTTTTCGAACTTTTCGAGAGCTCTAACGAGTGAGACGAAACTCAAAGAACCTAGGCTCGTTACGTTATAGATGGGCTTTATTTGAGCGATCATGATGCCGCCGCAGCCCTTCCTATGTACTCGATTTTTTGGTTTCCCTTTCTTTTGTTGCCCGTGGTCACCAATGCAGTTCAATCCCAGAAACCGCTTGCAAATTTAGTAGATGAATGGAACCTTGATACCCAGCCGAATCCTAATTCAACCGGCCATCTCGTCTTCGATACTGTCAGCTCCCTACTACAGCACTGGCCGAACACACGATATCATAACGGTTGGCGCTTCAATAACTTTCTCAAGTTCAAGTATATTTACGGATCAAAGGTCATACCATTGTTCCTGGTACAATCCCTACCGGCACTCTTTTGTATCACGGGCGCCAAAACCCTCACACTCCAACCGTGCACGAATGGGTCTCGACCGACCCCGAATTTGCGCGCATCTTCTGCGAGGAGCACGGGCCGTGCTGGATGCTCACTCTTGTTACAACGCGCCCGTTACGCGTGCTGTATTTTGACGGGAATAGCGCCGCAAAAATGTCCAACGGACCTATGGATACGCAGGATCTACTCGCCTGGGGCGCTGTACTACCAGAACGTGCCACACGACGCTGGGAATATCCGCGCCTGGAACGACTGTGTGATGTGGGAGCCACCCAGGCCATCGATGCATACGTGAGGTAAGTGCTAGGCTCGTGTGCGTTCGGGGCTCGGTTAACCCGCACTTAGGATGCAGTTGAACATGTTCGTCAGCTCTTCCATCTTTCTGGGATCTTCAGCTTACACTGCTTTAGCGAGGTGATGTTATGCAGTTTCACAGACGGCGTGCAAATTGCAAGTCTTTCGAGACTTGAAGATGCGAAAATCATCGTGCCTCACTTGTACTCGTACATCCACTCAAGTACCTGGCACGACAGCTACCCTGGCGAAACACGTATTCATCTCGATCTTACGCATCTCATTTCCTTGTACGACGTGGCGCTGGCCCCGAGCTTGATCGCGGGTCGGGTTGGCCAGGATCGGCGCGAGCATCGCGTCCTCGGCATTGACAAGCGCGACACGGACGCAGTGGTACAGCGCGTGCGGGAGCTCTCTTTCTCTCCCTCCGCGAGCGGGATCGACTGGAGTACACAATTCCAGGTCATACGAGACCGCTATGCGAAGCGACTCGAGGTGCTGCAAAGCACCCTGAACGCCACCGAGGAAGAAGATTCCGCACAGCGCGCGTTTCATCAGCTGCAGATGCTCCTCATGCCATACCGCCTGCATTCGGCCGTCCCGCCTCCTGCAGGATCGAATACCGACTGGGCGGCCCCGGTATATCGAGTGTGCGCGCAAACCCACACGTCGTTCATCGAGTCTATGAAAGCTACGCTCACCACATCGGAACAGTTACTGCTCACATCTGCGCAGGAGACGACGCGCGAGATTTGCCGCACTGTCGTTGGATGCTGGGCGGAAGGCATGCTTGCGCTGCGGGAGTCCGCGACAATTTCAGGTTCCTTAATGCTCAAGTGGAAGTCTGAGGTCGACCGCCTCATGGGCTGGCTAGAATGGGGCTTGTGGGTGACATGCCGCCCCGCATGCCAGTTTCCCGTATGTGCATAACGCCAATTCAATTTCTTCCTAATCCCCCTCATAGGAGTCTTGCTACCTCCCTGGCCCGCCGTTCTCTATGAATGGATGGAATGGCTCGGTACCGCGCTGCGTTCGGCTCTTTGAGCCGTACTCTTTTGAAGGCCCAACCCCATTTTAATCCCCATCCTGGCACGAAAGTTAAGACACCATTCACGCTACCTTCCAATTCGTGGCACTGTCGAAAATAGATCTAGATTTATCGGACCGGCTCGGGCCTCTGTAGTTTCACGTATCTGTAAAAATTTAGGTAGAATGGAACGCCCTTGTTATACTCTTGGTTTTTTGGGGGGGATCAAGCATGCAACGTCAACACGACATTGATAGTACTACGCTTTCTTTCAGCAATCACAAGAGCGCGCCAGGTGCGCTTCGCGCCGGCAAATTCGCCTCGGAGCCGTCGCTGACTCGCTGCCGTCGGCAACGCCCGAGCGGAGTTTAAAGGCTTCGGACAGGCTTTATCTTATAAAAAGAGAGAGAAGAGATCCGGAGAGATGATGCTGCTGCAACCTAGGCGCCTTTCCTATGTACTCGATTTTTTGGTTTCCCTTTCTCTTGTTTCCCGTGATCACCAATGCAGTTCAATCCCAGAAACCGCTTGCAAATTTAGCGGATGAATGGAACCTTGATACCCAGCCGAATCCCAATTCAACCGGCCATCTCGTATTCGACACTGTCAGCTCCCTACTACAGCACTGGCCGAGTACACAATACCATAGCGGTTGGCGCTTCATTAACTTTTCCAAGCTCAAGTATATTTACGGATCAAAGGTCATACAATTGTCCCTGGTACAATCCCAACCGGCACTCTTTTGTATCACGGGCGCCAAAACCCTCACATTCCAACCGTGCACGAATGGACCTCGACCGACCCCGAATTTGCGCGCATCTTCTGCGGGGAGCTAGAGGAGCTCGGGCCGTGCTGGCTGCTCACTCTCATTACAACGCGCCCGCTCCGCGTGCTGTATTTTGATGGGAGTAGCGCCGCAAAAATGCCCGACGGACCTATGGATACGCAGGATCTACTCGCCTGGGGCACTGTGCTGCCGGAACGCGCTACAGTACAATGGGAATATCCACGGCTGGAACGACTGTGTGATGTGGGAGCCACACAGGCCATCGATGCATACGTGAGGCAAGTGGGCTCGTACATACTATGCCTCGGGCCTCGGTTAATATGCACTTAGGATGCAGCTGAACATGTACGTCAACCCTGCCCTATTTCTGTGATCTTCTGCTTATACTGCTTTAGCGAGGTCATGTTATGCAGTTTCACAGACGGCGTGCAGATTGCAAGTCTTTCAAGACTTGAAGACGAGGAAATTGAACCTCATCACGTGTATAACTCCATCCACGCAAGTACATGGCACGACAGCTACCCTGGCGAAACGCGTATTCATCTCGATCTTACCCATCTCATTTCCTTGTACGACGTGGCGCTGGCCCCGAGCTTGATCGCGTGTCGGGTTGGCCAGGATCGGCGCGTGCATCGCGTCCTCGGCATTGACAAGCGCGACACGGACGCAGTGGTACAGCGCGTGCGGGAGCTCTCTTTCTCTCCCTCCGCGAGCGGGATCGACTGGAGTACACAATTCCAGGTCATACGAGACCGCTATGCGAAGCGACTCGAGGTGCTGCAAAGCACTCTGAACGCCACCGACGAAGAAGATTCCGCACAGCGCGCATTTCATCAGCTGCAAGTGCTCCTCATGCCGTACCGGCTGCGTTCGGCCGTCCCGCCTCCTGCAGGATGGAATACCGACTGGGCGGCCCCGGTATACCGAATGTGCGCGCAAACCCACACGTCGTTCATCGAGTCCATGAAAGCTACGCTCACCGCATCGGAACAGTTGCTGCTCACCTCTGCGCAGGAGACGACGCGCGAGATTTGCCGCACTGTCGTTGGATGCTGGGCGGAAGGCGTGCTTGAGCTGCGGGACTCCGCGACAATTTCAGGTTCCTTAACACTCAAGTGGAAGTCTGAGGTCGACCGGCTCATGGGCTGGCTCGGCTGGAGCTTGTGGGTGACATGTCGCCCCGCATGCGAGTTCCCCGTATGTGTATAACGCCAATTCAATTTCTTCCTAATCCCCCTCATAGGAGTCTTGCTACTTCCCTGGCTGGCCGTTCTCTATGGAAGGATGGAATGATTCGATACCGCGCTGTGTTCGGCTCTTTGAGCCATACTTTCTTGGTGACCCAGCTTTCCTAAAAACCCCATTCTGAGGCACAAATTATTTACTCTGCCTTCGAGTTCGGGACATTATCGAAAGATATTTATCTGACCGGCTCGGGCCGCTGTAATTTCACGTATTATCTGTAGAAAATTGGTAAAATAATACGCACTTGGATTGTCCTCCGTCTACTTGTGATTCCTCCCTGCGCGGAGTAGCCAGAGGGATGGTGCGAGAATACCTCATCAGGAATAGCTTATAGGCTACGCAAGGGCTTGGACGCCAATAATTGGGAACATCAGCCTTGCGCGCGATATGTTCGTTTTAGGAGGCGACGAGGCGGAGCAGGAGGGACAGGAGAAGGCGGGGGTGCGCATCCTCGACGCCAAGGGGTGGCCGAGGAGGAGAAGGCGGCGAGCTCAAGGATCGGGCCAAGATATCGGCCCGGCGGTGTCCGAGATCTCTGATCCAACTTCAACCTCAACCACAGCCACGACATTCCCGACCGTTGGACACAAAGACTGTAGGCGGCCACCTCAGCAATGCCCCTGAATATTCAGATGAATATTTTCTTAAGACACTAGACGCCGTTTAGGCATAACCAGAAGTCCTGACTGAGTCCTGACTTGTCTGTCGCCCGCGTCAGAGAAGTGGCACAAGGGTCCTTCCGCCAGCACAAAGAACCCCTCGAGACTCTATACATCATGCCGATGTCCAGTGCGGAAATTCTCAAAATTCGGGAGAGACAACCTCGGAGCATAAACCTCAACAAGAAACTGAACCCAGACGAGCTTCAGAAATCCATTTGTGCGATTACCGGTTACAATAAATGCGTTCTTTCCAAGATTGCTGAAGGTTAGCAGACATTTCGTGGCCTTCCATGAGACTGACGACCAACCAGGTGGATTTCACCGCGTAGACTCATGTTCAATCATCAAACCACCCAAATTTTTAACATGCTTCGCAGATATACAGAGCCGAGCTCGCTGGCGGGCAGAACCCTGCTTCCCAGGTTATCTCTCGTGTGGCTTTTGATATACCCGACTTTAGAAACACCAGAAAGATGGAATCTGAGGCAAGTATTATCGTCTGAAGTGTTGTTCAATTATTCGACGTCCCCGGGCCTAGGTGGCAACAATCAATTGGATTAAGAAAAACACGTCCATCCCAGTACCGACTGTTCTATTTTGCGATCTGAATGGACATGGACACGATGGAGAACGGAATATCGGCGCGCCATGGATGCTGATGGAGAAGGTATAGTTTCTGCCCTAAATTGTGCACCTCCGCCGACTGGTTATTGCATAGATCCCAGGCAGAACGCTCGATCGCATGTGGCCCGACATGAGCCAGTCGCAGCGCGAGGAGGTTGTCAAATCGTTGGCAGGATACACTGTCGAATTGCTGCGGACTCGTTTCTCTGCTATCGGAAGCCTGTTTCCTGGCGTCAACGACGAAACTACTCTCGGTCCCATGATACCGACGTGTAATCCCTGGTGCTTCCGGACCGACGCTACTCTGGACTCTGGACCATGGACAACGGAGAAAGACTATCTCCTGGGATGCATCAACCGCGAACTTCACTGGATATCCGAGCACCCGGCAGACTTGAATGCGAAATGGCCATCCGATTCCAGCCCCGATCTCGCAGAGCGCTACAAGTCCCTTCTCGATAAATTGTCTCGGCGCGTCAACACTCTCGAATGCCTGAACTCCGGATCAGGGCCGTTTGTCCTCCGCCATCCCGACCTAAACCCCACGAACATCATGGTTCGCGAGGACGATCCCTCGGTCGTGACTGCTGTTCTGGACTGGGAGTGCGCGAACACCGCGCCTACGTGGGCAGTCGCCCAGGTCCCCGAGTTCCTTTCTGACTGGGGCGACGACTTCGAACAAGATCTGACTGAGCGTGCATCCAAAGCACGCCTTCGCGAGATATTTATTGGAGCCATTCGAGATTCGTATGATATCGATGTCGGCAGCCGCAGAGGGAAGTCGCTCGTGGCGCTCGAGGAGGCGGTCCAGACAATTACTACGATGAGGAAAATCCAGGACATGGACGCCATAGTTTCGAGAGTTTTGACGGAGCTTGCTGCGGCTGGGCTCTAGATCTTCTTTTACTACATGTACACTTCGGGCAATTCGAAGCAAGAATACATTTCAGACATAAAACGGCAATTTACGCGCAGGGATAGCCAACGGCAAGCCAGGGGCCTGCTACAGCCTGCCATGGGGTCGCGCATGAGGCCAGATGTGTAGGCGATTGCGGATATCTAGATTCTCCGAATGGAAGTAGGTTGCGTCAGCATCGCCGAGAGATGCCGAGGAGTAGTGGTCGAAAGCGATTCAATAGAAGGAGGATACATTTACAAAGTAGTAAAAGCTATTCAATGCTTAGACTGCGTTGTTCTCGACAAGTTTACCGCAGACGATGTATTTGTTGGAGAAGTGGTCGATCCAGCCTTTCAAAAAGAGATTTTAGCTTCATCGCGGTTCGGATTGATGAATGAAATGAACAGACCTCTCATGTTGTCTCTGTGAGGAAGCAAGCGGTTAGCGTGAGTAACATACAAGTAGAGGGGGTTACTGACATCTCGTCTTGCTGGAGGTCCGTGAGCTTGTCGAGAGGTTGGTCAATCGGGGTCAGCATTTCTAGACGCCTTGGGTGAGTCGCATGGGATGGAGGAACGGCCGCAGACGTACCAATGTCAAAAGACTGCTTCGCCATGCCCCTGGACGCATCTCGCCCCGCAAAGTTCCCATACATTCCGTCTGCAGTTCATAAACAAGCATTCGACACGTAGCAGTGAAAACAACGAACTGGGACCATAAAAATTCCTCCCCGCAGTGACATCGAACACGATACCATTGATAGCAAGCAGGATACGTCCTCCATCCTTTCCGGAGAACGGCTCCAAGGTCTTTGGGGTGAACGTCTTGAATAAGACGGTGGGCGGGTGGGATTTAGGCATCCATGAGTAACCCGCTTTGAACTCCCGCGGGATAGCCCTCGGCTTGGCAACGCTGGGGAATACGATGCGCTGCACAGAGTACAGGATGAAGAGGAATAGGGCGGTATTCACGGGCGTCCCGAGCTGGAGACTGAAGGCCATAGTTAGGATATAAGCCAAGGCTGTGACCGGGCGTTACCTGTCCGCAGCTTTCCTTCCTCTCGCTTTCCTGCCTCCACCTCAAATCCCCACATTCACCTCCATCGCCGTTACTGCGTAGCCCCTCCGTTATATGATATTGCCGGGTATGCAATACTTACCACTCTCTTGTCTGCAACCATCTCATCTCTCATAGACTCGCAAGAGGGCTCGATGGTTAGCACTAGTGGTCGTCCTTCTGTTGAACCCCTCCCAGAGTACACCAGTATAATTTCCTCCGCTGCCTGTCTATGGGGTAAACTGACTGATTTGCAGCTACACGACCTCGAACCGCCTGCAGCCTCCCCGATATTCCCGTGTCCGCAGGCCCAAAAACCCTCTCACATACACCTTCACCCCGCATCGCTTCGCGGATGACCCGAACACCATGCTGATGGTTCCGCCAGAAGATTCGGACGACCAGGGCCAATACCGAATAGCGGTGTCCCTGAACCTAAATCCTTTCGTCCCGATCTCGTACCGCACGACCGTGCATCGTGTGGCAGACGATCATGAGTCGTTCATCGGGGACTTTGAGTACGTCTGCAGAGTTGGTAAATTTTTTACAGGCTGACGACGCCCCAGGCTTTCGTTGAATCACCGACGCGCTATCATTACGATTGGCGATATTACAACCCGCCTCTCCAATGTCCTATTCAGCATCAACTCCCCCGTACGCTCCCATTCCCCAGCATCACGGCTGTTGCTGACACGTTATCTCCTCGTTCCCAGAGACACTGGACTTGGCGGTGGGATGAGATCGGTTTGCGGTGGGATTGCCGCTCTACGCTCGAAGATGGCTCTCCAATGTGCATTGTGAGTGAAGTCATGCTATCGATGCGCGTGAAATGTTCATGAATCCCTGGCAGTGCTACACGATCGCATCAACAGTCCAATTGGCATCGTTCGTTCCCCCGCCGCTGGATGCACCTCCACCCCTTCCAGAGGCCGTCCTTACGGTGTTCCCTGATGGTCACGAGTGCTTCGATCACATCCTGCTATCCGCATTGATTGTTCAGCGCAAGATGGGGCTGGAGTTTTAGGCACACTACGCGCTGGCTATGGACAATAGACCGTTTATGTTGTTTTCCCACTGATAATCGTATACATCCTCGGAACCATGTGCAGGCTGGCAGAGATAGCTGTCGGATGAGCGCCACAATCGATACGTTGTCATAACCTTCGTCGGTTTGGTGCAGAGCTGCTAATGGAGATTAACGGATTATCAAAGCGAGATAAGATAACAAAAGCGGAAGCAGATCTTGCTGTCTATCAATAGGGGCTAAGTTGCACACGAACTTGCTGCGAACGCGGGCTCGGCTCACGCCCTCGTGCGGCACGATAGAGGTCCAGCCCAAGTCCCAGACATATCCACTAGCCTTTTCATCAAAAAGTCGACGAGAATACTATTATGTATCGAGCCACTGACGAGTCGTGGCGACTCGGGACTACATGTACTACAGCACAATTATAGAACATCCGCCGAGCAGGCTTCCCGCAAATTAACGTGCGAGTGAACAGCCAAGATATAACGAATACAGTACAAGGGACCATCGTGACCCAAATGACACAATAAAATGAACTTTGCGAAGTCATAGATATGGACGGGGACAATAACAATCATTTTCTCGAATAGGCATTATCCACCCCATCATTTCGTGGAGGCGTCAAATTGTGCTGTGGATTTACTGGCCTCGCTTTCTCAGTCGGGGTGTTTGTTGCCAAAGTGTTGAGGTCTATAGAATAGTGCTGTTCGCTAATATGCAGAAAAATGGCCACGTTCCAACATGGATCTCGGAAAGTCGTAGAATTCTTCTCCAATCTATCCACTTTGAAGACAATTGGGTGGAGCCGAGGGAGCCCAAACGGGGATTTTTACAATTGTGGCAAGTCGCGATGGCATCAATTTCTGACCCAAACGGGAACAAGGAACTGAACTTGCCCTATTATGTGCCCGACCAGCAGGCACCGGAGACTAAAGCCGGATCACTCAGAATAGGTGCGCCTACAAAAAGCCATTGACAATGTACATGGAACTATTGTACCGGAAATCTATAAATCTCGCCCGCTGGTGTTGACCCATTATCAACTTGAACTTGCCAGCTGCCGCACTCGCAAAGATCTCCGCCTAGATCTCCCTCCTCTACACTCTTTGTCCTCCTTGATATGCAGCGCCAATCCTCCTCCTCTCGCTCCGGGTCGTCCAAATTTCAGCTCCCCCGAACGCTCGGTCGGCCGTCCTTCACGGAAATCCCGCGTGCTGCCCTGCTAGCTGCGGCTCCAGATCTCGGAAGTGCTTCTGTAGAATTTATCCGAAAAAATCTCCTTGCGACCGCACCCCAGTGAGCTTTACGTCGGCATTCTTTACTTCAACTTTGCTTATCCCGTTGTAGAATGTTAGCCGGTACCTCAGCGCTCTCCACATCCCATCTTCCCAGCGCACTCCCCAAGTCCAGTCTCCCGCCGTACATCACCGTGCCGCTCTTTCAGCTGCAGGATTGCCCCCACCCGGCGTACCCCACTCATGCCCTCGCGGTATCAAACGCATCCCCATCGGGTCCCGCCGATATGCACCTCATCGTCCCGATTCATGCCCTGGTGCTCGCCGCCCATTGCTCCAAGCTCCCGCAACTTCCCCCTCCTGCACCCCGCGCGTCTGGATCCGTGCACCTCCCCGTCCTGCCCCTCGCGCTCCCCTCCGCCCCCGCTTTCTCCATCCTGCACGCCTTCATGTATTCACACCGCCTTGACGCGGTCCTAACTGCGCTCTTCCCGATACCCCCGCGTTTCCTTCACTCTCTCACACACAAAACTGTCCGCGCTGCGCTGCAGTCCGGCGCCGACCTCCACCACCTCTCCGCCCACCTCTGCGCAGCGTCCACGTCGAATGTGCAGGTCTTGATGACCCATACTGCGCACGTCAAGGAGCTTTGGCAGGACATGGTTGCACTCGGCATTGACGACGCTGCGCTCTGGGACACCGTCGAGCTCGCGTACGAGATCGTACTCGGCGCCCTCAACCTCGCAGTCATGGCAAAATAGCCGACGATGCCTGATGCGCTTGTTTATTATTACTGTACTTAACTGTCGCTTGACGCGCCAATCTCTCTGTATCAATAACGGGATATGTAGTATACAGGGTCTTGTAATGCAAATAAATAATAGAGAATGCATGAATGCTACGAGGACAGAAAATCCCATGAATCACCGACTCTGCGGAGCCCCTTCATGATTCCCTTGGCGACCTTTTTCGCCTTGGGCTTCAGAAGACTCGTTGTGGCGGCGCTGCCTTGGCCGGACGAAGATGCTGCAGCGACGGGCACCGTCGGGCGCGCGGGGGTCTTCTTCGGGAGCCGCCGCGCCGATCGTCGCTTGCCTTTGTACTCCCCTTTGAGCCGCTGGATCGCCTCGCGGTTCTCGCGCTCGAAAAACTCGCACGCGTCGAGAAGCAACTTTGCATCCAGCGCAGATGCACGCGCGACAACTGGTTGATGTGGGTGAGTTGGGTGTTGGCTTATAGGTAGAAAAGGAACTCACCCTCTTCATACGTAGCAGGCGATATCTGGTTGTTTCCGATGATCTTCGCCTGCACGACCTGATTCAACTCTCCGAGGCCCCAATAGTTCGACAGGCTAAGGATCATCAGCAAGGCAAAGGGAAGCGAACGAGAACGGACATACTCCATGACGTCAAGCAGATCATCAAGCCTTTCCAAAGCAGGAGCCTTTGCCAGATAGATGTAATCTAACCGCAAATAATCAGCGTCATATATGTACTGGAGCGGGAAAGTAGTTACCCAGCGTAGCTTCGACACAGGGTCCGGAGTAATCCACCTCGATCTCGATGGGATCATCTGCGGTTCCCGGACCCGACTCGGTGAAGGACCCGCAGAACAGATCGTTGAGGTAATCGCTCATCGGGGCCAGGAATGCACGGTGTGCACCATAGCGTGATTCGTCGTCGGAAATGAAGACCACGTCTGTAAGTTTGCCCTCCATTCGCATCGTCTGGAACCCCGTGCGCAACAACGTCAGCTGCGCGTCTACCGAAGACCGCACGAGTCCCGGGACCGGGGCATTAATGATGTCCTCGACCCCAGAGACCGTGAGCAGATCCTTGAACGGTAGCAGGAACTTCTTGACAGATTTTAGCTCGCCACCATCCAGGATGTTGAAAAACATCTCGTCCGCCGAGTGCCAGAGCCACGGGTCGCTCCTCGGATCGGAGACATTCAAGAACAGCGGCTGGTCATGGAATTCGATTATGACATCTTCGACTTCATCTTGGTGGTCATCCAGCCACCTGTAGGTCGCTTCGAGATCCGAAAGCAGATATATATCCGACGTATAGTCTTTGGCAATCTGCAGAGCAAGAACACGTAGATGTTCCACCTATAACCATGATCAGTGGCGGACAGTAGAGGACAAAACGAAAATGACTGACGACTTCCCTCGGGGTCGGCTGTCCGAAGCTTGGATTGGCAAGCAGCACCCGTTCAGCCGGCGAATACAACACAACGGCCCGTTGGGTCCACGCAATGGCTTCGTTGTCAGCTAAGAGGACTTGCTCCGGGGATACAATATCGGGAAGATGTTTGACATACACCGATGATTCTTCCATTCCCATTGTCCGGCGCCGAAGAGGTTGGCGGGGAATGAAACGCAATTTATCGAGCTGCCTCCAGATATGAGTTTGCGTTGAGTCAATTCGCATTGGGATATCTTCTCCATACGCCCGAAATACGATGCGTGCTCGGTCTTTGATGTTTGGGTGAGATGTGTCGTCTTGTATCGCCTTTGCACATGCTTTGAAAGTTTCCACATCCAAGTTTGTGTGACTTTTCAGTCCTAACGCGACAAGTCGCGGTTCCAAGTCTCTGAATCCGTCGAGGATAAAATGGTCGGGGGAAGAATCCGAGCCGAACGCAGCGACAAAGAGAGCATGCCGAGTGTAGAGCGTGGTAGCCTTGACGAGGACGCGATGTCCGTTCGGGATAAGTCTATAAAATGGTTAGCTGACCTCCTGGTTGATGAGCCATTTCTCACATGCTGTCGGTATTGTAAATGAAGTTCGAAGGCATGAGGGTCAATAGTTGTTTGTAAACGTGCTGATCCTCTGGCGTCAAGATGGTGGGGAGTTTGAGATAGTACCTGAAGTCATGTTAGCCAGAGGTTCGTCGTTATCAAACTCCGCTCTCACCAAAATTGATTGAAGTTCAGGGGAACGACCTTCAAATGAATCAAGGCTGCGTTGTACTCTACCGAGGGCACGCCCATGAAGCGCGTGGCCAATTCACGACTGATTCCGAACGGTAACATTCTGAGTACCGACGCCGGATGTAAAGTGACCGCTTGCTCCTTTTGCAGTTTCTTCCATATCGGCAAGGCGCTCGCAGTGGGGAAAAGCTTCTCTGGCGTGCGGGTAATTTGGCCGCGGGCCCACTCTGCAAATTCCCTGTGGACGGAAGGGTCGAGTTTGGCAAAACGACTGGGAATTGATGCCTCGATTGTTTGAAAAAACTGTAGGGTTTTCTCCCAATTGAAGGCCGGATAGATCTTGAGACAATCGCGGAGGGCCTTCGATAACTCTTTGCTATCTCTTTGGACGACAGATGCGCCAAGTTCGCTAAGGAGAGTGCACAACCAGTATGGCTCGGAGTTGCTGGCGATGATTGCGGAATTCGTCCAACACTTGTTCAAAGATAGGTAATGGCCTGGACGAGTGGTGCGCACTAATGGAAACGATAAAAATTTAGTCTCTGCGGGAAGTCCGAAGTGCGGGTATTCCGCCCAGAATGTCGCAACCCATTTTTCCTCTTCCGGTTTCATCACCCGATCGGCAGCCTCCGGCAAATGGTCCTTGATCAGTTTTTCCAGTACGGTGATGCTAAATTTGGTGACGTTGAGCCCTTTATCCAAGAACTTGTCGGCGACAAATTCCGGATGCACTAAGAATTCGGGTCGGAAAAGTACACGGTCGGGATGCGTTGGTTTCCACATGTAATAAGTGGTCGATCCAGACGCCTGCAATACGACGAGCTTCCCGTCAGCCAAAGGCAATAACGGAAGTCCACTGAAGTTCATCGCATTGTCTTCTGCAAGAAAATTGGTTAGACTCTGAATGTCTCGTGTCGTCACTTGGCCGTTGTGAAACAACGACACAAGACTGCGTGTCTTCTGCTTGATCTCAGACATGACAAAGGCGGGGTCAACCGTCTTCATCGCGCCGGCACAACGTTCATGAATCTTGGATGGAAGTCGGACGATGTGGGGAGTATTGAGCAACAGCAAAATCTTGCTGACTGGGGCCGGCTCGTTTCCGCCTAGGAGGACGTCGGATGGTCGGAACTGCTGCCCGGCCGCCTCAAAAATACTCGCGCAGACGCGGCGCTTGGTGGAGGCTAGATGGGTCGAGTAAAATGCGTCCACAAGGTGTTTTGAGACGCTGTCCTGTTGTTGACTTGTGTTTCCCGGCCACCATGCCTCGTTGCCGAGTTGAGCATGGGTTCGAAGCAAATCTTCCAGTAGAAAGAGATAGAGAGGAGGGGCGACAACGGAAAGTAACCATCGATTGTATTTGGACTCGTTATTGTCATAATCATCCAATCGTATGTGTCGTCGGTCTGGTGTAAGGATGAAAGAGGCTGTCAGATGGGCGGGCAAAGAGGTCGTTATCGGCAGTGGAAGCGTAGAAAATAGGTTGTGATTTGCATTGGTCTGCGCAAGCGGAGCGGCTAGCCCGACAACAATGGGTGATCGGAGTCGATGCGGCTCGATGAGGGAAGTAAGTTCCGGGGGTAAATCGCTCAATGGACAAGAGACGAAGACAACTTTGAAATCTTCGGTTTCAGGCTCCGCTCCGCCGGCATGAATGTGAACGAGCTGTGATCTAAAATTGAAAATGGTTTGGGGAGCGTCCCGAGAAGCCGATACCGCCCATCCACTCCGTATAAGTCCAGCGGGATCGCGCGAAAGAGTAACAATGCTCTCCAGTTTGGTGAAGATCAGAGCCTGTTTGGCGGAGTTCCAATATGGCCTGACAATCTTCTCTCGCGCATACTGTGCAGTAATGCGAGTAGTGCTCAAGATGGAGCTTGCATTTATGTGCAAAGCGTTGCGTAGAGGGAGACGGAAGAGAGTCTTCCATGGATCAGTTTAAAGTAATCGACCAAGAAGGATGGACATACCCCGTTATAATGACTCCCGCGATCCATATGAAAGTCGAAAAGACTGTCAAGACATTGAAGATGACCCGGATACCATCTAAGATAAGTAAGAACACGACACATATTTATCCGAGACAAAAAATACCTTTTGATTTGGTCGAGAGGTAGAAGGAGGGATGCTCGACCTGATTATATGACTCAGTCAGTCCTAAACCGATAAAGTCAAACTTTTATTGCAAACCTTGGATAGGAAGATGTGTTTTGGACGGATCCAAAAACAGCACATGGCTACCGGAAACAATCATCGCCATCTGCAAAATGCGTCAGCCTAATCGAGACATTTTAGGGTTAGGGTTTTACCTCCGTAAAATGGAACATGGAAAGAACGCCGAGACCGAATTGGCCAATAGTGTTTGTCCTTCCCTCCTTCCCGCCGATTCCCGTTCTGCAGATCCCTTCGAAATCTTTTGGGGTGAAAACGCCGCTGTTGTAGATGACCAGGGAAGGACAATTCTGAAACGGCGTCATGGCTTGGGAGAGCAGCTTGTCAACTGGACCAGGACGCTCATCGACAAGAATCCCAAACTTAGTTGCACCCGCGTCGGATGCGTTGGCAAGAAACTCGTTACAGATGGCCTGCTCCGGATATTGCTTCAGGACATTTCGGATTGTCGTGGTGAGCGTTTCGCCCATGTCGACACCAGGAGTGAGCTCAACAGACTTGAATCCAAGGCGTCCCATCATAAGTCTTTTGCTCAACTCGTCCGAAAGCATGGGATGGGCGAGGTAATTTTGTCCGGGGTCGATCAAACATGCCCGTTCCCCGACGTCATTGAAGTAGACATCAGAGACTGGGCGGAGGACCCCATTGCTGTCCGGGACGAGTATGTCCGTGCGTTTAACAGACTGAAGGTCTTCTGAGAGTACTGCGAGAATGGAGATTGCCTGATCGACAACATCTTGAATGAGGGATTTCTGCTCCAGCATCTTCAACTCGGCAACAAGGACAGATGAGGATGGCCTGCAGATTGAACTGAGGTACTGAAAGTATAAACGCAACTGTATGGCTTACCTTTCAGTGCATCCCATGCGCAAAAGGAAATTTCGGACTGGCACTTGGTCAGCCAAGTTGAAAGGAATCTGGTAAAATCCCGCCAAGCCAAAAGTCGAGGAGAAGACAGCGTATTTGGTCGGCGCGAGACGACTAGACGCCACAGGAATCCATGCTTTGTCAACGGTGATATTGGACAGCTCGGTCACGTCTGCGTCGCTTAGAATGCGGGCACTGAATTCTTTAATGAGGCAGTCCAGTTTCAGGGTCGAAGCGTGTCCACTACTGAGCACAGCCCGAAGTTGGCTTTGCAAGACGGACATGGGTATTGGCTGGTCCCAGCCAAGCGCAGTTCGGAGAGAAGGTGACAGCGTGACACCACGATCCAACACCGGAAATACTTCGTCAAACAGCTCAGGTCGCTGAGCGACGTCATAACACTCGCCCCGGCCGACCAAGCCACGATCAGTAGGTAGCCATTTCACCTCCAAAGGGATTTCGAGCGAGGTGCAATCGAGGGCGGAAGTGGACAACATGGCTAAGAGCTGAGTGGCGAGTCTCTTCGACGAAGGGGATTGGGAAGAGATAAATTGAATGCGCTCCACGGCGATTTCGATGTTGAGAGTAGCAGCAAGAAGACCCAAAGAGCGTAAGTGGCGGAGAACCAACATATCGTCAGGCAACGTCGTCGGTACACGATCTTTGCTCTCCGAGTATAGTGCGACCAGATCCGGCTTGGTAGGATCAATAACATGCTCTGGGGATTGTAACGTCCCGTCGAGCACCGGGACGAATACAGATTTATGGAGTGATTTCAAGAGGCTCGGAGGAAGGGCATCCCGATTCCGAACCATATAATCGAGGAATGCAGATTGAAGGTTCTTCGACTGTCGAGAGAAATGCTCAAGCGCGAGGGTTAAGATGTCGATGGTAGATAGCGGGATGCTATTGCTGGGAGCGAGCTGTGGCAGGAGGGAAAGATCGACATTGGATCCATCGAGGTACACGACACTATCAACGACGGGGAGGAGGACCGAGTTCCCGCTGGGGATGCCCAGAACCGTCGCACCCTCAACAATGTAGCCTAAATTCGGCAGAGAGACGCTCTTCGACTTTCTGTGCAACGACGGCAGCTTGAATGCCGACAAAACCTTCGGAGACTTCTCCGGGACCGTGATGACGGACGGAGCGAGGAGCGGAAATATAGGCAAGACCCGAAGTTTGCGCCGCTGGTTGTCATCGAGCGGCCGCTGCTGGCACGTCTGCAGCACGCAGTCCAGGACATGCTTTGACAGAGCATGCGCCTCGTCCTTCTCCAAAGTCAAACTCTGGCCAAATTTGATTCGGTCGAGCACGAGATGAATATCTGCTAGACCTTTGAGGACCATCGGGTAGTGGGTGAGCCCCTTCCGTGCGTCCGACGAGAATGCGGGATGGAGAAAGGCAAGCCCAAGTTTTCGGAATACCGACACCAACAGCGGCTCGGCTTCGAGCTCCGAGAATGCACCGACCTCGAGCGGCTCGAGACTGGTGTGCGTTGGTACAACGCACATCGAACGGATGTGGGGGAATAGCTGATCGCGGGCGGACCATACCCCCAACCAGGCCCAGAATGCGGTCAACCAAACGACGACGGCGTTGTCGAGCACGCCCTCGTGGCGCTGCGAAAGATCGAAGCCGAATGGAGACGACTTGAGATACGAGGTGACCTTCTCCGGAGAAAGGATCGCGACGTTGAGGATGGAAGGACCGTGAACTCGGAAGAGATCCCGCAAATGGACAGGGATAAGGGAAAGCGAGATGGCTGAGCCTTCCAGCTTCTTAAACACATCGCATTCAGCCTGATCCATCATTGTGTGGGTAGGTGCGCCATTGCCACTCCTCATGGGTGCCAGAAACTCCCCATTGACAAGGGGTACGATTGGCAGCCCGACGACGTTTTCCAGCTGCTGGTTCCGGAGAAGAAACTGTAGGAGGGCCGCCCGATCGGCAGCGTCGAGGGCTTGGATGTTAGTCACGTGTCTCTAAATTGGCCATCAGATGGGAAATAATACTAACCGACTGAAAGGCTTACACAGAGATCGAGGTAAGCGATTCCCGGGGACAACAAAGTATAGCGAATGTCGGTCACCCCGCTGTTGCTCAATAGCTGCAATATATACTCTGGAAGTTGGGTTACCCTCAACCCTGCATTGGCTAATGCTCGAAGTGTTGCCTCGTCCACATCGGCCGAGGCTATGAGGACAGAACTCAGGTCTGCGAAATGCGAACCCGTATTTTGCTTGGATCCAGTAACCACGGGCCACACTTCCGCCTTCGAAGCTACGATGCAGGCCAACAGTTTTGCAGGTAGAGTTTGCCAGTACGCGCTGTCCCCTCCAAAGACGACGGATTGCGCCGGGGGCCACGCTCTGAATACGTCGGTCAAGTGATCATCCTGGAGAAGGACCTTGAGGAGTGCCGCCCATGTGCGGGGGAGGAATGATTCAAAGAGTATGTGGTTCCATTCCACCAATACACTGCGAACTGGTAAGCAGAACGAAAGTTAATGATGAGAGGCAGATTACCTATCCTCCGAGCCGCGGACGATCCCAATTTCTCCGCCATTGTTCAGATTTTGTCGTGATTGGGTTAGCGCAAATAAGCCGTGGACGTGGCCAGGGAACCCAGTCTTGAGGGGTAGTGGGAGGTATGTGAACAAGCGACCGGCGCTTTCCTCCTTTGTAAGAATAGACATGGGTATTGCGATTGCCATCTCGGATAGAAGTTTATGCTTGGAGAGTATTGGGCGCGGATCCTGGCCTAAGCGAAGGGAAAGAAGGGACGTGGAGTAGGCTTCTGGGAAGTAGGAGTGGACAATGCGCCAGGTCTTCTCCACCCGGCCAAGAAGAGGCGTCTCGACGGTCACGGTGCATTTGAATGAGGTATGGCGATCGCTGTCGACAGTCCAGGACATTCCTTCCACTCTCTGTATACTGCTCTTGGCAAGGCATCGCCGACCGCCCTGTGCATCAACCTCATGGACCTCCACCGATGTGATATTCTTCAGAAACAGTAATGATATGCCGATTTCTTCCCGCACGAAATCCTCGAATAGCTGGCGAATCTCTGTGGCGTCGACGGCCTTGGAGCTGATGCTGCTCTGCGCCCCGGGTTTCCGAAGCGGGAGGCGGATGACAGAACCAGGGAAGTTCTGGTTGCGTGCATTCGGAGGAAGAAAGAAGTCGAACACATCCAATTGGTTGGCATACTCGACAGCCTTCGCGGCAAACTCGAATTTCGTTCCGCCCGACGTGGTGAAAGTATGGTGAGGGTCGAGAAGGGCCAAAGAAGTGCCAGACAGAATTTGTGGATTGTCCGTAACCTTCAAAATGATTAGTGTTTGGATAATGAGACATTTGGGTGGTTTTTTACGTGATAGCATGACCTTCAAATGATTTAGCATTTGGACAATGAGACTTTTTAGCATGCTCACCGGAATCCAATTCCATATTTTCCGATTTTGCTGTGGATAATGTAAGAATATACATGGGACAGAGCCAAGCACTCACGAGGTGTCAGTCTTCTTCGACGATCGATGGATACTCTGCAACGCGTCCCAATCATCGTCCGAAAACAGCGCATCGTTATACGCTAACAGCGACGGGCCTTGCGTCGTGGCAAGTTTCGCATCGACCAGAGAGTTTGCGTTGTGCGTCCTCGCGTCGAGGAGAAATACTTGTTTCGACGCGCGCGCGTCGTCCGAATTCTGCAAAAGCTCGCGGAATACGCCGATCGAGAATGGGTATGCACCCAAGATGGCCGCCAAGGTGTCGGTCGGCAGAGAATACTCTCCAAAGGACATGGTGGATGCGGAAGTGGGTGAAAATGTAATGACTAGCCCTGAGGCCCGAGCGCTTAAAGCGACTCCTCAAATGTCGAAGGCAGTGTACAGCTATCGGTCGGGCCCGCTGATAACGTCGCAGAGGGGCTCTGGAGTCGAGTCCAGGTCAAATGATTCGTATCAGGGACCGATACGTCCAAGAGCAGGGTGGATGCGGGATATCGGCGTGATTGAGAGAAAGGTGTGGCACAGGTCGAGAATATTGCTGCTGGAGATATAGAGCTATAGAGCTGTCAACCTTGTGGCGCGCGTAGGGATTCGACGGGTGTTGACGACACATGACAAGAAATACAGCTCTGCGAGGCTGTACCTGCAGCGCGTCGGAAGCAAGATGATCGGCCCGGAGTCACCGGTCCCTCTACACGATCCCGTGATCTGCGGTGTTCTCGTTCGCGCTCTCAAAAGCAAGAGTATCCGATATGGCCCGAGTTTGGATGCTTAAATACTTAGATCTATATATAGAACTGAACTCAGCTATTGAGCACCGGATCCGAATTTACGGACACACGTTTCTGCGCATTTTTCAAGATTTCGCGCGTCTAACTAGCGTATCAGCGTCTACCCTACAAACATCGCGAACAAAGGATTTAAAATTCATCTCGTAACCAGGCTGTACATGAACTATGAACTCCTCATGGTACACGCGAATCTGTGCAGGTATTCATTTCCGACGCTGAATTAAACCTTAACCTACACCAATCTCTCATTTCAACCCGCTACACCTTCTCTCGCAGCGTGCTCCAGCGGGTATCAAGATGAGGTCCAACGGCATCCCACGCGTTGTGGCGACCCGTGAAATTATTCCAAAAGAGAATTTATAGTCGATGATGAGCAAGTTCTCTTTTCTGAAAGTCGAAAAGATTGATAATCACACAGAAAGAAATAGTACAAAGCCGCCAATATTCGTCATAAAACTACAAGTATTGCAATGTTTCTTATACTACAATTGAGGTAGGTAGGCAGGAGGAATACGAGAAAGAAGAGGAGGGGCCCCGCGCGGATCAAATATCAAACGCCTGGCTCTTCCACCCAGCGCTCTTCTTCTCCACCGCCAGCCTTCTCATCAACAGTGCGCTGGAACGAGCGCACCTGCTTCTTCCCCTCCCCAACCAACCCCTGCACATGCTGCTTAACATCCTTCGCCCCCTCCTTCGCGGCCTTCGTCGCGTCCTCCGGCGTGCCCGTCTGTCCCTGGAACCGCCTGGACCGCCTCCCCAACAGCGCTTCTCCAAACTCTCCGACCCAGTCCCCATGGGCCCGCGCTTGTCCCCGCTCAAGACCTGCGGCTCCGCGCCCATCGCGAACTTCGTCCCGCCCTCGACGCTGTCCTCGATCACGACCCCCGTCCCCGTCGCGCGCCACCCCGTGTTGCTCTCGCGGCTCAGGCGCCCCATCTCCGACCACACCGCGCCCGCAAGCGCCGCCCCGCGCCCCGCCCCCGCATCGGCAAACACCTCCGCGCGGCGTCCCACATCCCACGCGATGCCGTCTGCCCAGTCGATCGCCGCGCGCAGCTGCTCGCTGAGCGCGCGCCCCAGCGCCTCGCGGAAGCGCATGTTGAAGATCGGCTTGAAGAGCGCGAGCATCACCGCGTGGTTACTCTCGCGCACGTTCAGCTCGACATTGTCTGCGATCTCCACCGTAACCCGCTCGATCTGGTGGTACTTGCGCTTCGCCAACCGCTCATCCTCGGACGAGATCAGTCGGATGTTGATGTCGACGTCGATGCCTTGGGGCGGCATCTTGAGCGAGAGGATGCCGGTAGTATTCGCTGGGCGGCAGGGTAGCGGTCTTGTCGTTATAGTAGAATGAGACTTCCTCGAGAGCGAGCTGCACCGCCTGCAGCCGGACGTGCGTGAACGCCCCGACGCCCGTGGTCGCCTGAGCGGTCTCCGACGTGCGCACAGTCGACGTCGGTGATGTTGCGGACGAAGATGTGGGCAGGGGTTGAGCCCGAACGAGGAGATATCGAGGTTCTCGAGGACGAGGTCGAGGTCTTGGTCCGAGTACTCCGTGCGCGGGATGGGGATGTCCTTCAGCATCGCCAGCGCGCGCGGCGCGTACACGGCGAAGAGGTCGCGCCAGAACCATGCCGCGCGCTCCAGCAACGCCTGCACACCAGTCTCCGCCTCCTGACCCGCCTCTACAAGGCCGCGCTCTGCGTCCTCTCCGAGCTTAGCGTGCGCGGCCCGCAGTCGCTCAACGTCCTCGTCTGCCACCAGCGCAGTGACAAACGTCTTGACCGTCGCCTTTAGCTCTTCCCAGGTGCGCCCCGCATCCGTGTCTGCGTCAAGGAGCGTGCGTCCCGCGTTTGCGCAGGTCGCGCCGTGCTGCACGCGCCTCGTCTGAGCGCGGGTACTCGGGGTCGTCCAAACTTTTGTGAGCGTGCTCGAAGAACTTGTCCACCCACGCCTTGACCTCGACAGAGTCTCCGCGTACGGCAGAAAAGAAGCGCTGCACCTTGCCTGAGGACAGCGTCCACGGAGCTTTCGGGTTTGGCGAAACGGTCAAGGAGGGTCTTGAGCGCGTTGAGCGCCTTAGAGACGTGTTGCTCGGGCGTGGAATCCTCGACGAAGGTGTCGAGGGAGAAGGACTTGTCCGACGCAGTGTCGAACGCCTTGTTAACCCACTTGTGCAGAGTGTCGAAGAGGGTGGAAAGGGCCTTGTGGTAGGCGGGGTCTTTTTGAGCACGTTCGCAGGCCTGAGAAACAGTTAATGGCAAGTCATTGGTAGTCAGCGCTGTAAATCACCTTGTAATATGCACCCTGGAGGCGCGCAGTGGTGCGATCCGAGATTTCCTCCGTCTTTCCTTTGCTGCCTGACCTGCGCCGATGACGCCGGAACCAGCGTCCTTCAAGGTATCCATCCCGTGCTCGAAAGCCACGCGGACGTCCTTCTCCTCGTCTACACGCTTCTTGTCGCGGCCGAGATTGTCGCGCTTGCCGTCCTGGACACCCTCCTCGACGTCCCTGAGGCCGTCCTTGGCACGCCCAGCTTGGTCCTGGACCACCTCTGCTGCGTCGGCGAGAGCGAGGCGGGCGAAAGAGGCGAAGTCGTTGAGAAGGAAGCTGCCCTCGGACGAGAGGCTCTGCCAGACAATGGACTGGATGGTGCGAAGCGAGCTGCGAACAGCGTCGAGGTCCGAAGAAACTTCCTTCTTGTTCACGACGGCGTCGGGCGAGTCGATCGGGGTGTTGACGTCACCTTGGGCGAGGTGCCAAACGGCCTCCTGCAGCACATCGTCCTCTGAAGATGGTCAGAAAGTCACGTAATAATTCGAGACGCGAGACTCACTATTTTTATTAGAGTTGAGTGCCTTGTAAGCCTCAAGGACCTGGCGGATGTCCTTTGCCAAGACGCGACCCTGGCCGCTCAAACTGTCGGCAGATGGTTCCACGGCGGGGATTGCGGATTTCGTGAGCCAGTCGATGAACGCATCGACCTGGGCGGTGGAGGGGAATTTTCCCGCGTTAAGGGCTGCGGTGATGTTTGCAAGTTGGTCCATGGTGAATGGGGGGAGTTTTCTGGTCACCGTCGCAGGTCAACGGGCTTATATAGCTAGGTGGTCAAGACAGGAGACGAATGACGGGGGCGGAAGCAACGCCAATGACGTCGTGGTGAGCGGGCAATGCCATCATGCATGAGAGGAGCGGAGAATGCTTTTGCTCCGTCCCGGGCAGCGTGGAACGTTCTGGATGGGATCCTCTACGCTGCATGGACCTCGTGGAAAGACGTGGAAGCTGAACGAAAAACTTGACAGGACAAGTACGCGCAAACAACCGCTCTCGGCCGAATGCGGTAATTCGGTCTTCGGGTGAATCAAGTCGACTTGACATTGAGCAAGAAAATTGGGAACGAAGTTCATTTTACGGAACAATTATTTGATTCAAGTAGTCCACAAGGGCTGCTCAATTATCCCGTCGTTCGCGTCGTTTGCAAAATACGAGTATAGTAGGGTATCGTATCATCCTGTACACAAAAGGATTTGTGCGAAAAGCTCCTGTGGAGCCCTCAAAGTTGCGATGTTTGTGGCCGCATTTCACAGCCTTTGATCCCGACTACCAGGCCTTTCTCTCTTTCTGTGTTTACAGTGCTGGCATATGGCAATCTTGGTGCATTGGGGGTTTTCAGCGTCCCTGGCTACAGCTATTTAGGTTAAACCACCCAAAAGCATACCCCCAGAACTACAACTGATCACGTCGAAGTGTTGCGCTTCCACGTTATTTGGGCATATTTGGGGTGCCGGAAAGATTTACCTCGTTCTCGAGCGCTACTCAACTTTGCCCCCAAAGGTAAATTGTGCCATGGAGTAGATATCAATACGACCCGGAATGTAAATTGGACCGAGTGATTTGCGTAAGATGTGGTTCAAATATCCATGAAACAGTCTGATCGTTGCGCTTCCCGGTTTGAGACTGTAGGTAATATTCAAACTCCGACCGAACCTCGGTCCCTCATTATCGTTCAAATACGAGCCGGGCAAGTAGTTCATGGTATACATGATGTATCAGCCCTCCTCAATTAATGAGGCTTGATGTGAAAGATTTGGACAAGGTAAGTTGAACCGAGGGTCCATCAATGAATTTTTGCAAATGAATGTTTAATATTTTCCAAACGAGTGACGCGAACGACGAAATAATTGAGCAGCACTACACAGAACAGGCCTGGCCACTTTGGCCGCGATTAATTGACGAAACCAATCAGATCTGGATGGCCGTGCATCCAGTGTTGATGAGACCATTCTGCATCAAGGGTCAGACATGGGACCTATTGATAAATTCACGACACCTACTTGGACGGTGTTCGTGCAGCACACCGCTTGTTTGTTACAAGAGATCGAGGCTCCGAGGACCGAATCGCAGTCAAATGCACTGAGGAATTTCCACGGATTAGGTTGCAAAGAATGTACGCCAGGGCACTCACATGAGGCCTTCGACGCCGGCGAGCAATCCAACGGCAGCGGGACCTAGGGCGGCTAAGACGGCGAGCGGGTTTGACTGTATGATGTGTGAGTATGAAGACTGTAGGGAGCCATGAACGGACGCTTTGGACGGTATTGCAGCAGTCGGATTTGCCCAAGTTGCCGCAGGAGGTGGCCCTGAAACTCGAATGAGCCATTTGGCCGCACACAAAAGTAGGAACGTACGGAGCGGCAAAGGCACTTGCAAGGAGCGAGACCACAACGAAAGCGTGGGGAATACGGAAGAGCATTGTGGGACGATTTGCGATTTGCGGGGGCGAGTCAAGTTGTAGTGGGTCGAAAGCTGAACTACTGAAGAAACACCGAATCGCGCCTGCTTTTATAGCCTCTGAACCGTAGGGAGGTTCCAAAATTAAATTATATGAAATGCAGTGGTACCGACCAGCCGACCCTGCAGGGGGAGAGAGCTAGGATGGAAGCGCCGGCATCTGATGGACAGTTTCAGTTGGACATCCTCTGGCGGGATCGGAACATCAAATGCTGGGCCACAGGACCTCGGCACCGTTACCGTTCAATGCTTTGCCCTCGACGGCGAGGATGATGAGCTCATCACCGCGCCAAAGCCAAAATCGGATCCGTGATCGGACTTGTCCCAGCAAAAATAACGTCCTTTTTGTACTAGTACTTACCAGCTACTACAATCTCGTCGTTCAACACGCTCATTTGCGGTTCACTGTTTGCATCGCCGCTGCCTCATCTTAGGCTGGTGCTCGTAGCTCAATGCAGTGGCACCGCGCACCCTTGCTGCCTCAGACACGCTGAATTCAAGTCTTTTCAAGATATTCAGAGGTTGAGGATATATTATTTTTCAATTTTCGAAGTCTTGTGGAATCACCTGCATAATTTTCTGGTAGTGAGATAAATTTTATCCTCTGTCCAGCTCTATTACGACCCTCAACCAATGTTTTTCGCTCCTCTCGTCAGCGTTCACCACATAGAACTTCATCCGCCAGCATCTTACACTCCCTCTTAGTTTCCACCTCATTCTCAGAAACTTCGCTCGTGTCCGGTACAACGGATTTCACAAAATCTGGTTAAAAACATAGCACAGCTTCGCGGAACTGCTATAGTACCGAGTAGCAATACAACGGCTCCTTTCCGTCTGAAACATACGAGCCTTCTGATTTTGCGCGCAGGGAAAGGGGCAACCGAATAAGCACGGACTGAGAGCCGAAGAAGGGACAGTTTAGCTCGGGAGTTCCAAAATAAGAAGCGAGATCCAGATCTGAGTTATAACAAGGGACTCGACACCGGTACAGACGGTACCCTGCTTTAGCTTGGAGTGAATTCAAATGGACGCAAGGAGGAAGATGAAATAGCGGGCGGCGTTAGTGTCGGATATTTGTGTAGCACCACAGCTGTATGCAAACGGATAGTTCGAAAGTCGGTACTGCACCCAGCGTCGAGCCCCCTCGGGAGATTTATTGTCGAGACATAAGCAAGACTTGGTATATAAACGTCGCTGCACCAAGAGACTTGAAGCGAGTAGTGGAATAAAATAATGATGGTGCCTAGAACGAGAACATTCCGACCATCTTCGCTCCATTTCCTTCAAGTTGCAGGAGATAGAGAGGCTCGGAGAAGCCGCAGATCCTATTCAGTTCCAATTATGTAATTCGTAAAAGCGTGGAAAGACGTGGAAGCTGAACGAAAAACTTGACAGGACAAGTACGCGCAAACAACCGCTCTCGACCGAATGCGGTAATTC
This sequence comes from Mycena vulgaris, assembly GCA_029204335.1. Taxonomy (NCBI): domain Eukaryota; kingdom Fungi; phylum Basidiomycota; class Agaricomycetes; order Agaricales; family Mycenaceae; genus Mycena; species Mycena vulgaris. The sequence goes on from JARGYA010000005.1 coordinate 237,065, forward strand.
GGTGAATCAAGTCGACTTGACATTGAGCAAGAAAATTGGGAACGAAGTTCATTTTACCGAAGAATTATTTTATTCAAGTAGTCCACAAGGGCTGCTCAATTATCCCGTCGTTCGCGTCGTTTGCAAAATAAATACGTAATATTCAAACTCCGACCGAACCTCGCTCCCTCATTATGGTTCAAATCAGGTTCAAATACAAGCCGGAAAAGTAGTCCATGGCATACATAATATACCAGCCCTCCTCAATTAATGAGGCTCTGCTGTTTCATAAATTCTGCACCTAGACACTTCGTTTCTTTCATTTTCAGGCCCTTTTTACATCACTGATTGAAAAGGGAAAAAATCCCGAGCAAAAACCAAGTAAACCAATGATCGAGAAAAAGATAGTGCAAAAAATGGGAGAACAAAGTGAACTGTGAACGACCCTAATCCACACAGAACAGGCCTGGCCACTTTGTGCGCGATTATTCGACGAAACCAATCAGATCTGGATGGCAGTGCATCCAAAGTTGATGAGACCATTCTGCAACAAGGATCAGACATGGGACCTATTGATAAATTCACGACACGTACTTGGACGGTGTTCGTGCAGCACACCGCTTGTTTGTTGCAAGACGTTGAGAGTCCGAGGACCGAATCACAGTCAAATGCACTGAGGAATTCCACGGATTAGGTTGCAAAAGAATGTACGCCAGGGCACTCACATGAGGCCTTCGACGCCGGCGAGCAATGCAGCGGCAACGGGACCTACGGCGGCTAAGACGGCGAGCGGGTTTGACTGTATGATGTGTGAGTATGAAGACTGTAGGGAGCCATGGACGGACGCTTTGGACGGTGTTGCAGCAGTCGGATTTGCCCAAGTTGCACTTGTTGGTGTCCCTGAAACTCGAATGAGCCATTTGGCCGCACACAAAAGTAGGAACGTACCGCGCAACGGCGCCCTCAGGAGCGGCGAAGGCACTTGCAAGGAGCGAGGCCACAACGAAAGCGTGGGGAATACGGAAGAGCATTGTAGGACGATTCGCGATTTGCGGTGGCGAGTCAAGTTGTAGTGGGTCGAAAGCTGAACTACTGAAGAAACACCGAATCGCGCCTGCTTTTATAGCCTCTGAACCGTAGGGAGGTTCCAAAATTAAATTATATGAAATGCAGTGGTACCGACCAGCCGACCCTGCAGGGGGAGAGAGCTAGGATGGATGCGCCGGCATCTGATGGACAGTTTCAGTTGGACATCCTCTGGCGGGATCGGCACATCAAATGCTGGGCCACAGGACCTCGGCACCGTTACCGTTCAATGCTCTGCCCTCGACGGCGAGGATGGTGAGCTCATCACCGCGCCAATGCCAGAATCGGATCCGTGATCGGACTTGTCCCAGCAAATAACGTCCTTTTTGTACTATTACTTACCAGCTACTACAATCTCGTCGTTCAACACGCTCATCTGCGGTTCACTGTTTGCATCGCCGCTGCCTCATCTTAGGTTGGTGCTTGTAGCTCAAGCTCTCCCATGTGGCTGTTCTCGTGCACGCCGCCCACCCTTGCCGCCTCCGACACGCTGAATTCAAGTCTTTTCAAGATATTCAGAGGTTGAGGATATATTATTTTTCAATTTTCGAAGTCCTGTGGAATCACCTGCATAATTTTCTGGTAGTGAGATAATTTTCATCCTCTGTCCAGCTCTATTACGACCCTCAATCAATGTTTTTCGCTCCTCTCGTCAGCGTTCACCACATAGAACTTCATCCGCCAGCATCTTACACTCCCTCTTAGTTTCCACCTCATTCTCAGAAACTCCGCTCGTGTCCGGTACAACTGATTTCACAACATCTAATTAAAAACATAGCACAGCTTCGCGGAACTGCTCCTTTCCGTCTGAATCATACGAGCCTTCTGATTTTACGCGTAGGGAAAGGGGCAACCGAATGAGCACGGACTGAGAGCCGAAGAAGGGACAGTTTAGCTCGGGAATTCCAAAATCAGAAGCGAGATCCAGATCTGAGCTATAACAAGGGACTCAACACCGGTACAGACGGTACCCTGGACTACCCTGGACCTTTAGCTTGGAGTGAATTCAAATGTGACCCAAGAAGGAAGATGAAATAGCGGGCGGCGCTAGTGTCGGATATTTGTGTTGCACCGAGCTATAGTTCAAAATTCGGTACTGCACCCAGCGTCGAGCCCCCTCGAGAGATTTATTGTCGAGACATAAGCAAGACTTGGCATATAAACGTCGCTGCACCAAGCGACTTGAAGCGAGTAGTGGAATAAAATGATGGTGCCTAGAACGAAGACATTACGACCGTCTTCGCTGCATTTCCTTCAAGTTGCAGGAGATAGAGAGGCTCGGAGAAGCCGCAAATCCTATTCAGTTCCAATTATGTAATTTGTAAAAGCGGAGGTTTGCCAATAGATCAAAACAGAGCCAGAGGGACCCATAAAATCCGGCTTGTAGGCAAAGTTCCTCGTGGTGAAAGGTTGAGCCAGCTGGCTTGCGAAAGCCGATCAATTTGTGCATGCTTACACATTCTCGGCCGGCCATTGCCGATCCTCTGCATTTATTCAACCCCGCCGTCCTGGTCATTTCCCGCGTAGAACCAAGTCCGCTGTCAAGCCATGCGTCCACCCACATCGGATTAACACTTAGCCGTCGACGTGAGCGACCGACTCAGACGCTTGACCGACACAAATGGCCCTGTTTCCGCTGTACATATCTCGCCCATTTGTTACTCGATCCTGACTTTCGTGGACTTGTTCGACTCAGAAACGTCCCCTCTCCACACCCTGCTTATTCATAAACACCTCAGGGTCCTCTCGGCTAAGTGGGTACAGCGCGGCAGGAACGTTCAATCATTCACCTGACCGCATGGGCTGCCACTACCAGTGCAGCGCTCGAAACTTCAGTCCGCGCCGCGCATGAGTAGCACTCACACATTGGAGTATTGGTTCTTTAACAGCATCTCTAAATGAGCGGGAACTAACCTTTCATCTCCGTGGGCTATAAGTAATTAACAGCTCTGAGCTGTGTGTGGGCGCGTACTTAGGCGCTGTAACGCACCACTTGACCGTCTGGCGCTATTTCATCCCGGCCCCCACACGGAACAATGGAAATACATCGGGCCTCATCGAAGCCGTGGAGTGACTCACACACCTTTTTGGAATGCTATAAAGCACCCTCAATCAACACGAGTAGACGCCTGCCTTTTGTCCTCATACCACCATGTCGAACAAGCCCAAACGAAAAGCTCCAAATCCCTGGGGAACAAGCGCCTGGGAATCCCATGGTTGGGGCCTACCCACGCAACCCCAACCTCCTGCACATGTCTATGTACACAACTCGTCAAAGAAAATCTCTATCAAGAACATTGAGGATGACGCGCAGTCATCCTCGGATGAAGGCAGAGAGGAACCGTTCGACGGCATTATCGAACGCAAGGACCACTATCTCGTACGGGAGCAAATCTGGTAAGTCAATGTCCTAATCATTCATCATGTGACGGCGCTAATCCGACGGTCGTAGGTATGAAGAGATGCAGAAATGGCTCCCATATGATGCCTCGCGCCATGAAATGCCAGTAGTCGCCGAGCAGGATCTGGCAAACTATTTCTACGTCAACATTCGACACCTTTTGCCTGGTGGTAAGTACAAGTCATGCCTTGCCTAATCCGCCCTAATGTTCCCCACCAGACGAAGGCCAGCTTGTTCTTACAAACTTTAGTGACATTCTCGTCAAGTTCTTCAGGCAAGTCTTTGGCTCATCCCACGTCCGATCATCCTCACAATGATGAGTCAATAGAACATCCTACGGAGACGAGTTTTACGACGATTCTCCAGAGCGGTCTGCGGACAGTCTACTCCCGGAGATCCCGATCCTGCAGACCAAGTTGGACGCCATCGAGCTCCATTTAGCAGCACAGTCAACAGATTCGAACATCGCGGATAACCGCGCGCTAGCCGTGGCCCTGGGATGCCAGGAGGCAAAGCAAGGTATGAACATCTTTACTCTCTTAGACAGATAGGATCTTTACTGCTCATCTCATAAAGCTACGCACCCGGAGAGCCATATCGACCAGTTCTTGAAGGAAGCGCAGGAGCACATGTCCGTTTTGACTAACTATCTTCTGGAACTCTACAAGCCCAAGTGAGTTGTGCCTACTTCATGGTTTATGATCTGCTTTTCAACGATTATTCTTAGGGCGAAAAAGCTGGCTCTGCAGCTATCCGACGGCTGCATCGAATTTGGGCTCCTGATATTTTATTTTGAACTGAAGCAGCGGTATTGTGTAGACTCCGGAAATGTCAATATGGTGCGTGGATCCTTATCTTGCGGATCTGTATAATTCATATAATACTTGCAGGCCACTGGTTTCCAGTTGGAGCACCGTGCATACGATAAGTTCGTTTTCTCGATTCACATGTTGCTGTGCAGTGATCACCTATAATAGGCAAATGCTGTATTTGGAGCTATCGGGAAGTGGGTACGTCTGGAACGGGCATTCCTACTCTGAAACTTCGGTCCATTGCTCCATCGCCGCCTACCGGGTTCGTTTCTTCCATTAAACACAGCCGTTCCGCCTAATTTCTCCTTTTAGGGAACCAAAGACCTCAGATCCCTCTCTTGTCAACCACTGACCGCAGAACTCGAGGCAGCGCTCGTGGCCCGGGGCCGATTATACACGGCACTGTCCGGATGCCATTACCGATCCTGTCAGTATAACATATATTCACCGTCCGCCGTGTATGTACTTACCGATTCCTTCCAGACCATAAAGTGCGTAGAACTGGCCAGACAATTCAACGCTTTAAGCAACAGATTTCCGTAGGATCGGATCATTGTGGATAGGCTCGGATATGAAGATCCCGACGGCTACGACCGTGACCCGTGTGTCGTGTTGTCTTGATTGGCACGTTGATTCTGACCGCAACTTAGGAATGAAGAGATCCCTGGTTTTCCCGACGAGAATCTGTGGCTTCTTCCAGGCAGCGTTTTTGGCTTCAATCTCACTAAAAAGGTAAACCCCTTTTCAGTACCGAGACGGTCGCCAATTGTCTGGATCATAGATGTGGTCCGTATTCCCCGTTACAGAAATTGGACCGGTTTCCTTCGACGAAAATGCGTGGGATCATCTCGTGTTAGATCCTGAGACCAAGGTGACTGAAGAGATGTGGGTTCGGGATTGATTTAATAGCGGCGCAGGTTCTCATCAAGTCGCTCGTTCAAGTCACCCGTAACTCAAACACTACATCCAACATTATCAACGACGTGATAACGGGGAAAGGTGGTGGCCTGGTGCGTTTCGAGCGTGCGAATAACTATGTAATACTAATACCCTCCTAGATTTGCGTCCTCCATGGCCCTCCGGGAACCGGCAAGGTTTGCTCGCATTCGGTGCTTTGAATGGAACCATTGATACACAATCCCGAATAGACTTTGACCGCAGAAGCTGTCGCAGAGCATTTAAAGCGGCCCCTCTACATCGTTGGGACATCAGAGCTTTCCACCAAGCCCTCTACGCTCGAAGAGAAGCTCAAGTCGATTCTCAGCGTAATACCATCCAACTTCAATGGAACGAACCACATCTTATTCACGTGTTATTACAGCTCGCGTCGACATGGGACAGTGTGCTTCTGCTTGATGAGGCGGATGTGTGTGTTGTAACTGTATCCTGTCGTTCTCATTTCAAATCGTTTTTTTCCCCAGGTCTTGTTGGAGCAACGGAGTCTGCATGAGGTATGCATCCAGCCCAAGCTCCATTGAAATTGCTGAGCCCCCCCCGAAAGATCGAACGCAATTCATTAGTATCGGTTGCGCTGCGGGCTCTTGAATACCACCGCGGCGTGCTGTTCCTGACAACGAACCGCATCAAAACCTTCGATGTCGCGTTCTTATCCCGCTTCTCCATCGGTGCGTCGATATTCTGTGCCTACTGTAGGGTAAACATAAATTATCGACAGCGATCAAATACCCGGAACATGATCTTCACTCCCGCAGAGTCATTTGGCGCAAATTCTTCGAGCTCGCGGGTGTGAAAACTGAGGATGCCGATGGGTCCGGGCGGTCTACTCCTACGGATATGGTCAAGCTGGACGATCCAACCAAGGTTTCGACCATCTCCGACGCGGAGCTGGATGCACTGGCGGAGAAGCCGTTCAACGGGCGTACTATCAAGAACCTCGTCCGTACGGCGCAGGCACTTGCCTTGGCTTCGTGAGTCCCTGTACGATGTATATATACATCTGAGTGCTTACTGACCGGACAGGGACGAGCCGATGTCGAAGGCGCATGTCGATATCGTAGTCAAGTCGCAGGAGAAGTTCCTGCGCGAATTTGCAACGGCTTAAGGAAATGAAGAGATGGGAAGAGTGTGATCTATGCAAAATACAGCGATGGCGGTGGGTTACTGTGCTTGTACTATCAAGTTTGAAATGTCTTTGGAAAAATTGAACATTCGGATAACACGCGTAGACAAGTGTTAAGTTTTGAAGATGCTGCATCAATGAGTACATTATGTAATATTACATTACAACGTCGAGGCTCCCGGGAGCGACGAAAAGGTCGCCACTTTTTCGCGATACGATCTGAGCTTCTGGGATACCGTCGCCCAAGGCTGGTCACGCAGGCTGAACGGGGACGATTGGGATGAGCTCGAGGGATGCGCGATTGACAGAGAATATCACGATCGCATGGCATGGACGACGACGAGAGATAAATCTAGATCTAGATATCTATCTACCTGCACTAGCACTCAGACTCAGAGGACTTTACGCACGTATTTATGCGGAATATAAAAATTTATCACGGGAAGTACCACTGTGCACTGCATCTGACCTAAGCTACCACGAATCGGCGAACCAACTGCCCCTGGTTTGGGCTTGGTTTGGGCCACCTTTCACCATCTCTATGCTACCAGCAATCCTTCGTTACGTGGTCACTTTTGAAGGGCGTAAAATCGGGATCTTGGGCTCTCGAATGGTAATTTCACTTCGTGTACATGGCGAATGAATTTAAAAGGGAGTGCCATAAGCCTCCTATGCAACCGGATCTTGCGGATGAGCCACGAGCTTAATGCCACTGACGCCTCCCTTCTTCATTATTTCCAATCCTCCTGGAATTCCGGCAAGGCCATTCGGCAGGACTTCGTGGCGGTTTGCCTAAAAAGAGTGATTCAAGTCAGGCATACTTTCATCCTGGGAGAACAGCATACACTGAGGGCCCCCTTCGCCATCAGCTCCGGCAGGTTCTTGATAAGTAGCTTCCCAAATTTCGTGTGCTCTGGTGTTAAGACAAATTGCGGCGGGAGGTCTTTCAAGTTCGATTCTGCGGCCCCGTAGGTTCCCATGGCGTAGACCAAGGTGAACTTCTTGCCCTCCCGGTCACACTTTGCACTGGGCTGGGCCGTCACGATACTTCCTCCGTCGGCAAGACAATCATGTGCGGCGTTCAACGCCGTCGTGGATGTGGCGTCGTAAACCACCTTTACTGGTGCGGTGATCGTGGCCAAGGAATCGAGGGACACCTCAGTGCGATCAATACATTCAGTCGCTCCCAGTCCTCGGAGATAGTCGAAGTGGACCTTCGACGCATACGCGACTATCCGTGTAAATCCGGAGAATTTCAAGAGTTGGATGGCTGATGATTATTTGGGCAGTGAGCACTTGTGCGAACAACGGGGAAGGGAATTAGTCACCGAATTGACCGACTGATGTGCCTGCCCCGATAACAAGCGCAGATTCACCTTGCTGCGGGCTGTCCCAGGAAAATGTAGGATTGAGGCCGATGCCAGCTGGAAAAGGAGCCAGCAAGCCCACGCAAGCGGTGGTAAATGCGAGAGGAACGGTGGCTGCTTCATCAAAGCTCGCGTTATCCGGCATCTGAGGCAAAGTCACTGGAAGCTCAGCCCGAGATTGTTTACGCGTACGGAAATCAGCACGGCCGCAGGAAGCGTGATGTATTGCTGAAATCCACCTAGGCTAGTCAAGGCAAATCTATCCGAGTCACCAGCGGAATAATAAGGAACAGCAGCAGTGTGAGAATTGGCGGAAACTTGCACTTTGTCTCCCTTTTTGAACCCCTCTACACCGTAACCAAGTGCTTCGATCACGCCAGCGATGTCACAACCGAGAACTACAGGGTATCCCGGGATCAGGATGTCGTACTCGCGTTGCATCCAGTTAGCGGGATTGAGGGCAACCGACATGACCTTGATCAAGACCTCCCCCTCTCGGGGGGAAGAGATATCGCGAGGACCGACAACGAACGGCGCCTTAGGAGAGGGGAGAATAACGGCTTGTTGAGTAGACATGTTGAACGTCGAGATTCCGAGGTAGGGGTTCTAGCCGGACGCGTCGAGCTTTATAGCATCCTCAAACCTGCCGCGTCGAGTCAGTGCAAGACGGTCCCGGCTACGTGCCGATGAGGTCCCGTACTCGATTTAGAATGTATGCCAGTCATCAGGATTTGTTCAACTCGGAAGGACTTCCGTCACTACAGAAAACTACGATTCGGAACGCGTTCCGAGTTGGATTATCTGTTCCGTCTGAGTCAATGTATATATAGAACACTTGATTTTCACGGGTTACTGCGCAGGCACAGGGATGGTTGGACATACGTACTTATTGTAGGATCACAGATCGCCTTGTCAACGCGCTCTTACGAGTGTGAAAGATGTACATTTAATGTAGCCTAGGCAGTAAGTCAGAGTAAGAGACTGGGAGATGGCCAGCAAGATCAAGTACAGAGGGACCTTGGACTAGACAAACCCGAGGCAAGTCCTAGAGCCAGGGAAAGAACTTATATGTAGCGGAGGATGACTCGTCATTATCCTAGGTTGGCAATAAATTATGAACATACAGGCAGCAGTAGATTCCCGAGAGTCTGGCTCCCTTCAGATGTCAATGGAGCTATTTGGGAGCTATGGACCTATGGTGATGGCGGACCAGTGGTAGTCACAGACTCGTCTGCTCGACTAGAGGTGGCGCTTTGGCATTGAGTGTAGCCATCGACTTGCGCATAAATTCGTCGTTTCCGTGCTTGAAAGATAGAGGCTTAAGGAAGCTGCGATCCAGGCCAAAGTTCTGGCAGAAAGACTGCCAAGTACACGCAAACAACCGCTGTCGACCGAATTGGGTAATTCGGTCACCGACATGGGATTTCTTGCGCGACGAAAATTGGGACTGGGGAAATGATGGCGCCACACCAGGTCGTCTCAATGTACGGTGTCATGCAATTCGTATGTAGATAAATACCGGTGTGGGAAATAGCGGGCAGAAAAAGAAAAATGGGATGCCCACTACCCGAGTTGAACGAGTGATCTCGGCATGCCTTGTAACCGTTCAAAGACGATTGATACAAGTGCCGCGCTGTAACCACTTAGCCAAGAGGGCAACGAGAGTTCGGGGACGCATCCCATGACCAGCAAGGGGTCTCCCCGAGTCGAATGGAACCAGGGCATGAAAATCGAATAACACACGTGCGAGAACGAAGAAAACCAGACGAATCGGGCTGTGGCTCAACAGAGGATTACGGCGTGGCCAGATTTATCCTCGGCAGAATCCAAGTTTCACCGACGGTTTCCGTCGGTGAAAATGTATCGCAAGATGTGCTTTTACCGACTGGGATTGGACTCCGACTTCAATTGCCAGGCCAAGTATACGTACTTTCTGGTAACAGCTATCCATGCCAACTCGAAAACGAAAGCCGGACCTGACTCGACAACAACTATTGGATCCACAGGAAGGATCTCTGATCATCCTGGCAAATGACAGCATTAATATTGGGACTCGAGCGTTGCCAGTGGTTGGCGGCATTTGCTTGTGGCATGTGCAGATGTCATGGCTCTTCAACTCTTGAGCAAGCGGCCACAACGCAGTCTTTCGCAGTCTTTGCCGCTACCTTGAAACTTAGAGTACCCCCCGACGAACAACTTGGTGCCGTGGGAAACGGCTATTATCCAATACAGCTGTCAGCAACTTCAACTTTTGACTTGTCGTAACCGGGGTCGCCGCCGTTTCAACATTCAACGTTCAGGAGAATCCCCAGTAGTCCTTGGGAACCTGGCCGCGCAATCCTGCTCCGGGTTCCTCAGCCACGAACTCCTCACCAACTCCTGAATTTTATATCTCTTGAATATCTCGGATTGTTTCGCAGTGTCCACTCCCAGCCCGAGCGCATCACCACAAGGTCCTGGATCCAATGAAATTCAATCGAATTAATTTGCTCTCTCTCATTCAATCATATCCCGGCAATCGCAATTCTCGTCTCTTCGGCTCTCCTCGACGTGCCTCGCGGCGGTATCCCGACCTTTCGAATAAGGATAAGCGGGGTGTGGAGGAAGGGAAGTTTCCGAGTCGAACTAGTCTATGAAAGTCAGGATCGAATAACAAATGGGCGAGATACAGCGGAAATAGTGCCGTTTGTGTCGGTCAAGCGTCGATCGCTCACGTCAACGGCCAAGTATTAATCCGATGTGGGTGGGCGCATGGCTTGACAGCGGACTTGGCTCTACGCGGGAAATGACCAGGACGGCGAGGCTGAATGAATCATAAATGCAGAGGATCGGCAATGGCCGGCCGAGAATGCGCAAATTGATCGGCTTTCGAAAGCCAGTTGGCCCAGCTCAACCTTTCACCACGACGACGAATTTTGCCTACAAGCCTCCCGATTTTATGGGTGACTCTGCTTTGATCTCTTGGCCCCCGTTTTTACGAATTCCATAATTAGAACTGAATAGGATCGGCGGCTTCTCCGAGCCTCTCTATCTCCTGCAACTTGAAGGAAATGCAAGCGAAGACGGCCGTAATGTCTTCGTTCTCGGCACCATCATTTTATTCCACTACTCGCTTCAAGTCTCTTGGTGCAGCGACGTTTATATGCCAAGTCTTGCTTATGTCTCGACAATAAATCTGCCGAGGGGGCTCGACGCTGGGTGCAGTACCGAATTTCGAACTATCCGTTTGCATACAGCTGTGGTGCAACACAAATATCCGACACTAACGCCGCCCGCTATTTCATCTTCCTCCTTGCGTCCATTTGAATTCACTCCAAGCTAAAGCAGGGTACCGTCTGTACCGGTGTTGAATCCCTTGTTATAACTCAGATCTGGATCTCGCTTCTGATTTTGAAATCCCCGAGAACTGTCCCTTCTTCGGCTCTCAGTCCGTGCTTATTCGGTTGCCCCTTTCCCTGCGCGCAAAATCAGAAGGCTCGTATGATTCAGACGGAAAGGAGCAGTTCCGCGAAGCTGTGCTATGTTTTTAACCAGATTTCGTGAAATCAGTTGTACCGGACACGAGTGAAGTTTCTGAGAATGAGCTGGAAACTAAGAGGGAGTGTAAGATGCTGGAGGATGAAGTCCTATGTTGTGAACGGTGACGAGAGGAGCGGAGGAATTCATTGAGGGTCGTAATAGAGCTGGACAGAGGATGAAAATTATCTCACTACCAGAAAATTATCCAGGTGATTCCACAGGACTTCGAAAATTGAAAAATAATATATTTTCAACCTCTGAATATCTTGAAAAGACTTGAATTCAGCGTGTCTGAGGCAGTAAGGGTGCGCGGTGCCACTGCATTGAGCTACGAGCACCAGCCTAAAATGAGGCAGCGGCGATGCAAACAGTGAACCGCAGATGAGCGTGTTGAACGACGAGATTGTAGTAGCTAAGTAAGTACTAGTAGCGGTGCCCGATGTCCTGTAGCCCAGCATTTGATATGCCGACCCCGCCAGAGGATGTCCGACTGAAACTGACCATCAAATGCCGGCGCTTCCATCCTAGCTCTCTTCTCCTCCCGGGTCGGCTGGTCGGTACCACTGCATTTCATATAATTTAATTTTGGAATCTTCACACGGTTCAGAGGTTATAAAAGTAGGAGCGATTCGCTGTTTCTTCAGTAGTTCAGCTTTCGACCCACCACAACTGACTCGCCCCCGCAAATCGCAAATCGTCCTACAATGCTCTTCCGTATTCCCCACGCTTTCGTTGTGGCCTCGCTCCTTGCAAGTGCCTTCGCCGCTCCTGAGGGCGCCGTTGCGCGGTACGTTCCTACTTTTGTGTGCGGCCAAATGGCTCATTCGAGTTTCAGGAAAGTCTCCAAGTGCAACACGGGCACCTCCAAGTGCTGCAATACCAACCAAAACGTCCGTTCATGGCTCCCTACAGTCTTCATACTCACACATCATGCAGTCAGACCCGACCGCCGCCTTGGCCAGCCTGGGTCCCCTTGACCTTGGATTGCTCGCCGGCGTCATAGGCCTCATGTGAGTTCTCTGGCGTACATTCTTTTGCAACCTAATCCGTGGAAATTCCTCAGTGCATTTGACTGCGATTCGGTCCTCGGAGCCTCGTTCTCTTGTGAAAAACAAGCGGTGTGCTGCACGAACGTCTCCCAAGTAAGTGTCGTGAATTTATCAATAGGTCCCATGTCTGATCCTTGATGCAGAATGGTCTCGTCAACTTTGGATGCACGGGCATCCAGATCTGATTGGTTTCGTCGAATAATCGCGCCCAAAGTGGCCAGGCCTGTTCTGTGTGGATTAATAAGATAAAATAATTGTTCCTTAAAATGAACTCCGTTCCCTGCAAGTCGACTTGATTCACCCGAAGACCGAATTACCGCATTCGGTCGAGAGCGGTTGTTTGCGCGTACTTGTCCTGTCAAGTTTTTCGTCCAGCTTCCACGTCTTTCCATGAGGTCCTGGCAGCCCAGAGGATCCTATCTTCACGCTGGCCGGAACGGAGCAAAAGCATTCTCTGCCATGATGGCATTGCCCGCTCACCATAACGTCATGGCCTTTAAATTGCTTCCGCCCCCGTCATTCGTCTCCTGTCTTGACCACCTAGTCGAGAGCGGTTGTTTGAGCGTCCTTGGCAACCCTCAAAACGCACTTTTTACGAAGTTGGCAGAGTCCGCCTGGATCGCAGCTCCCTCGCGCTGACTCCATATCACTAAAGCGAGCAAGCGACGTCGTGGCAGAGCGTCACGTTCGAACTCCTGGAGACCGAGTCGTCGTTTCAACTTTTTCTCATCGTGAACCTCGTCGAGTTGCCCAAGAGTTGCATTCATGCATCTGCCTCAGCGTACCCTCCACTACTGGGGCACCCCACCCCATCATCGAATTCTATAATCGCCTAAATACGTGCGTAAAGTCCTCCGAGTGCTAGTATGTGAATAGATGTCTAGATCTAGATTTATCGCTAGTCCATTACGTGTATGCAGGCAATGTCGTGAGATGTTCGTTGTCCGTGTTCGTTGTCCATCCGTCCATGCTATGCGATCGTGATATTCCCCTCCAGCCGCGCGTCCCGTGAGCTCGTCCCCACCGTGACGCCGATCGTCCCGTTCGGCCGGCGCCAGCCCTGCGCGACGGTGTCCCAGAAGCTCAGGTCGTACCGCGAGAGCGTGATGGCGACCTCCTTCGTCGCGCCCGGGAGGACCTCGACGTTGGTGAAGCCCTTCAGGATGGACGGCGGCTCGCCGGAGGAGGCGGGCATGTGGAGGTAGAGTTGGGGGATCTGTGCGCCGAGATATCAGTCGTTGGGCCGACAGCCGAGGGGAAAATACACACGTCGCCTCCCCAGACGGGCCCGGTGTTTTCTACGTGGAACGTAACATTGAATAGCGGACGGTGGAGCCTGCCATCATGTTCAATGAGCGTCGAACAAGAACAAGGATGGAGACGTACCACAGCGCCGTCGAAGAGCCAACTGCTATGGGCGTCGCGTTCCCAGCCGCCCACGACTTCTCGAGGTCCGCATCCGTCGATGCCTGGTGCCCCACCTCGGCGATGTGCAGTTCGCTATACGTGAAATTCGTATAACTCAACCCAAACCCAAACTCAAACCGCGGCGTGATGTTGAAGCTGTCGAAGTGTCGATAGTCCACATTCAGCCTGCAAAAAGAATTGCGGTCAATGCGCGTCGCGGATAATTGGGTATAGATGTGGCGACGTACCCCTCGGTGTACGGGATGCTGAGGATGTCCGAGGGCTGCCCACCGAGAATGAGCTGCGCGGAATAGTCCGACGCCTGCTTCGCGATCGTGTATGGGAGACGGCCGGACGGGTTCCAATCGCCGTACAGGACGTCCGTGATCGAGTTGCCCGCCTCCTGCCCGGGCACGCCCGCCCACAGGACCTGCAAACCGCATCAGCGCCATCGAACCTTCGAGCACCGCCATCGAACTCACCGCGGTAACGTTCGGATGGTCGATCCACGGCTCGAGGATGAGGGGCCCGACGGAGTGGACCACGACGATGGTGTTGTTGTTCTGCGCCGCAACAGCGAGCACGAGCTCGTCGCCATTATGCCACGCGGTCAGGTTTTTACTACCACACAAAGAAAAAAGTCAATATCCACCACAGGTAGACGTGGCCGAAGGAAACGCACCGGTCGCCCTCATTCCCGTCCACAGTGATGTAATCCTCGCCCGAGTTTGACGAGATAAAGACGAGCGCCGCGGACCGCCCAATGGCCATGTTCCCGGCCCTGTCCGTGTCGAAGTCGTCGAGAATCCACGAAACAGAGGTGCGGTCCTCGCGCGCGCGCCGCTGGATGGCCTCCAGCGGCGAAACGAGGTACGTGAAGTTGGCCGTGCTACCCGACGCGCCATAAGAATAACTCAACTCATGCCTAACAACATCAAGCTTACCCAGACCCCCAGCCCATCGCGAGGATCCCATCGATACCGCCCTGCAGAGGATGAGAATGAGAACCACCGAAGGCAAATACCGCCCGCACGCACCTGATCCGCAAACTCATTCGGCCCAACCTTGCCCGGCCCCGCGTCGCTCCCCACGAGCACGATGCTCCGCGGCTTCGTCAGCGGCAGCGCGCCGCCCGTGTTCTTCAGCAGCACTGTGCTCGCCGCCCCGATCTCACGGACGACCTTGTAGTGGTCCTCCTACAACATACACACCCCCGTTCAAGATACGTTGTACGTGTAAGGACAGGAGGGCACGCACCTGGACGTCGACGTGCTCGTTCGTCTCGTCGCTTGCGGGGTTGAAGGCGTCGAAGTTGGTCGCGGGGAAGTTGCCCGCGTCCTGATGCACAAAGTACCACCCCGCGATAATGCGCGTCGCTGGCGGGACGCAGTCAGCGGTGGGTGAGTAAGGCGTGGGTAGACGGGCGCACCCATGTCGTCGAGCCGCGCGAGGGGGATCGTGTTGTTCTGCACGTACGCGGTGAGGTTGGCGCCAAAGTACTTTGGGGTCGCAGTCAGCTATCGCAGGCAACGAATGGACGATGAGAGGGGCGCGCACCGTGGTCTGCGACTGGAAGACGATGTCGCCGGGCATGGTCATCTACGGGAATGCATTGGGAATCGGCTCCGAGCCGTGGATACGCACTTACATCGAGCCCAGTGATCGCTGAGATGGTCGAGTGAGTGGCTAGATACGCAAAAGTCAGCGTCGGCGTCTTTGTACGGGATCGCAGGCGTACCCGACCAATCTGACATGATGTCTAGGCAGCTCGTGAGCAGACGTTTGTTTATGATTCCGGGAACACGCACATCCTTGGAAGCCAAATTCGCGCTTGATGATGTCGTTCATGATCTTGTCGTTCTCGCACGCATACGTCCCATTGATCAAGTCTGCTGGCGTCAGTAGGAGAAGAAGTGCGTAGCTCCGCACGTACTGTAGCTGCACATAATCCTGTGAACCAGTTAGCTGGGCGCGTCGCAAATACAACGCTGTACGCACGAGGTGACGCCCGCCATGATGCTCCGCAGAAACGGGTGCGCGTAAATCTCATGCTGCGTCCGGTCGTCCACGTCCGAGCTCTCCTGCGTACGGAAGTGCTCCTGCTCGCTATCCGGCCCGTCAGACTCAGAAAACCCCCGCCGGCGACCCGACGCACTTGTTGATGAGGTGCTTCGCGCACGCCTGCACGCCGCCCTCCTGCATGCCGAGGATGGTCTCGTACGCGGCCTCGCCGGCGAGGAACGGGTCCCCGCCGAAGCCCTCCCAGTTGCGCCCGCCCTGCGCGACGCGCCCGATGTTCATCATGGGCCCAAGCGCGACGTGCACGCCCTTGCCGACGTGCTCACGGCCCATGAACAGCCCGCGGCGCCGGATAAGTTTGCGGTTAAACCTAAAACAGGTCAGCCCGGCGCGTGTATGGGTACAGGAGCGGTATGTACGTCGCGGCGGTGTTGACCCCAGTGGGGAATGCCGTCACAAAGTCCGCGAACCGGATGCCCAGTGGGGAATCCTATGTTGCGGGTTAGATCGGAAGCGGGGGAACTAGGAGATGGGCGGACCTCGAGGCAGAGGCCAGGCCATTTGGTGCCGTTTACACCGATGGGAGGGATGTTTCCCTGGATTTGGGGTTGATAACATGAATATCCTGAACTAGGCGGCGACTTACGACGCAGCGCCCAACCATCCAGCCAACGCCCGTGCTGACATTCGCCTTTTCCTCGAGCGTGAACCCGGCGACCTGCAGGTGTCATGAGTGATATCCCACGCACAAACGCGTGCAGAACCCACGCCCTAGACGCGAGGCAAGGATGCGCACCTTGTTTTTAGCTTCCTGGTACGCGCCGGCCCAAGCCTGGGCAAAGTCGGGAACAAGGGAGGAGCCAACTGGGGGAGGCTCCCTGGGGTCAGTGAGAGGAGACACGCCAGCCACAGACGTCTGCGAGGGAAGCGGAAAAGCAGAGAACGAGTACTGGGAAATAGGGACCGTAATGACGGTTTCTGTCGCAGGTGGAGCAACGTCAGTCGCAGCGGCCGTGGGTATTGCTCCGGGTGCCTCTTGAGCCGCGCAGAGAGCCGGTATTAGGAGGAATATGAGGGAGTCAAGCGGATGCATGGTGGTGGTCGAGAGGAAAGAATCCTGAACTTCACGGGTTAAGCTGACCGCCCGGAACTTTATTTTGTGATCCCTTGGCACATCCGCGGCCTGGTCAAAGCGAGATTGTGCACGTCGACGAGTGGATTGCGCAAGATTACTGCCTCAGTGGGAGCTCAGCCAAAGGCGAGCTTGCGAGCCTGCCTGAGTGGATGACAAGACAGAGCAGCTTGTGGGCCTGGCTCGTTCATGTTGGAATTCCAATTCAATCAATTGCCAAAATGATGATACCACTGCGCCGTACATAAGAGATTAGATTAGATTTGACGGCGCACAGCCACCTCTCAAAGCTTTTCCTCGAACTCGTCGTTTTTTCCCCCACCCTCCTATCCCTGTTCCTTTTGAGCTTACGCTCGGAATACTTCGGGTCTCGTTCAGACCCGCGTGGCACCCAGACAAGATTGTCCGCTTGCGTTCTTAGTCGCTGCGAACTTGATCATCGCTCAGCGCCAACTCCGGGTTGGCCCACGGGTTATGCGTTTCTGGGGCTTCGGACAAGATCGTCTGGAAGACTATTCATGAAAGTGAGTTCATGCGTACACCCAGACAAGATTGGCCATAGCTCGGCTACCTGCGGGACGTCTTTATCATTCCAGTTCTCGGTCTGCCGCGGCTGCATTGCATGGCCGTGGCGCAGAAGACAATCATCTCTGTGCGACCTTTACACCTGTTCCTGGTCGTTGTACTCATTCCGATGTTACTGCGCAAATCTTCACCCATCACCTGGCTTGCCATCGCAATCCTCCGACGATGTACTACCCTGTAGGCGTATAACTAGACCTGTGCGTATCCACCGCGATGCGGCTCCTCACCGAAAAGACCGCATAGATGGGTCACGACCGCCGCACCCCCGCCTTGCCTAATTACCGGCGACTGGTTGCCTTGATCGCCTACACTGCCCCGATTGTCTCTGCTCATTCTCGGAGCTGGTGGGCGGGGAATGATGCTCAATCGTATTTTCGAGCACGCGAAGCCAATGCTCGTACTTAGAACATAGAGGTTAGTTCAAGGAATTTCCAGCCGACTTCGGGCTCGACGCTCCTTCAACACGAGGCTTACCGCATCCATTCCTCAACGTCCTGCGAGAAAGGAGAATATCTGCACCTCGAAACCGACGCTTGGGTAACCTATCGTACTAAGATTCTGCCCAATCAGGGCGGCGAGCCTTTCCGCTCGCGCTACGAGTCATGTCACGTTTGCGAGAAATTGCCATCGCGGACCGAATGCGTGTGGCTGCCTTCGAGGAGAGGAGGAGGAAGGATGTATTTTCGTAGTATATATTATTTCCAGACTCACTGCTGGAAAGAATGCGCTTCCATTTTTTTGTGGGAGCGAGAGACGCGAGCTAGCTTATATGAACCTCGAGTCCGTTGAATTTATACGTTTGACGCCGTTTTGTGACTTTAAATTAGAGCCCAATGTTGACACGTGTTTACGCGTCTGTTTACTCGGCTTTCTTTCAACAACCACCACCACCTCCGCCTCAAGGCTTCAAGACCAACCACCTCACTCATCACCATGTCCGGACGCGGAAAAGGTGGCAAGGTAACCCCGCCCGCTCGCTTGTCCCTCCTTTTACTAATGATTCTGGCCTCGCAGGGACTCGGCAAGGGCGGTGCTAAGCGCCATCGCAAGATTCTCCGTGACAACATCCAGGGCATGTTTCCATCCCGGCGCTCAGGGACCCGTCGTGCTGACTCCGCGCTCCAGGTATCACCAAGCCCGCCATCCGGCGTCTCGCCCGCCGTGGAGGCGTGAAGCGTATCTCCGGCCTCATCTACGAGGAGACCCGCGGTGTCCTCAAGATCTTCCTCGAGAACGTCATCCGAGACTCTGTCACCTACACCGAGCACGCTAAGCGGTGCGTTTGCCCTCTTTCTCTTTCACTCCCATTCTGACTGACTATCCGTGCAGCAAAACTGTCACGGCCCTCGACGTCGTCTACGCGCTCAAGCGCTCCGGCCGCACGCTCTACGGCTTCGGTGCCTAATTTCTCGGGGTGAGTCAGATTGACGCGGGTCCTGTTTGTTTGTTCTCACCACGGTCGCGCACAGACCATCCGCCCCGTCGTCAATTCTCTTTTTATTCCGCCTTGTACTCTTGTTGTATATGTCTCATGCCCTAAGTATCCGTACGGTGTATACTATAATATATACATTCACGGTGCACATCCATGGGTCCGTTGGTTTCTCAGATCTCTCATTTTCGAATGCTTTGCGCATGCGGAGGATCCCCTGGCTGGGACTCGCAAGGCTGTGAGTAGAACCATCCTGGGAGGACTATATATTGTACTCGATGTCTCCTTGGTGGTTGCTTGACGGTGGGAGGCTTTTTCATTTGTGTTTATGATGCGCCAAGCCAAACAATGGCAACATGCGCCTTCCTATTGCCTTCCTCTTTCCGCAAGTGGCTCAATGCGCTTCCCGCCCTCGTTTTCGGCCTCTGCTCAACAATCGTTGTCCACGGCACAGTTAGCGGCGTCGGCGGCCCCACCTTACACCGCGCAGTTGATCCACATCCCAAATACTTATGTACTACACACCCTATATTCACGATGTCTTCCGAAGAACTTCAGACGAGCTGGACCTCCTTTGAATTCGAACGGCCATGAAAACTAGCGTTCAATAAACGTGGTTTTCGTAGGGCAAAATGACTCATGAGTGAATGTGGTGTAACGCACGTCGGCTTACAGATGCGCCCTCTTCGCTCAGCGGGACTGTTCGGTCGATGCACACCTGGAAAACAATACAAACACATGCACCACCAGCCTTTCAAGACATGTAGCATTCAATGCTGGCAGATATTTGCGGCTTGCCTGGTGAAATCGTCATCATTCCTTTTCGAGACGTTTCTTGGATTCTTCTCCTCCCAGTCTCCTCTAGGGGGATTCCCGGCGTCCTGGCGGCTTGATTGAACGGATCATCTCACCTTCTGCCCGTGCTCAAATATATCGGAACACAGCGGCATTTATCGTGGCTATTCTGCGCCATTTGCCATTCTCGTCCACGATGATGATTCTTCCATCTCGCAAATCCCGCAGATCCTTCCCTATCCTCCACAATGCTGCTGCTACTGCTAATCACGACTGTTGGCGCGATTTTGGCTGAGGTCTCGTCATGTATGAACGCATGCTATGCGTTCATGTCCAGTTCATGTAGACGTCATGTCTGTTAATATGGTTGATAAAGCAGTTGAGGCGCGCACTTCAAATCACACGAAAAACCATGGAGAAAGTAGTCGCTATCAGCGCTGCACTCGACGCAGGAAAGCTTCCCTCTACAAACCAGATCGACGCGTTCATCGCATGGCTCAATGAGGCCGCAATCCCCGCCGCTCGGCCATCTGAGGACAGCGAGGCCAGATTGAGTGGTCAGGGTCGCGTCTTGGCGGACGACATCCGCAACGTTCTCGACTCGTACAAAGCGCTCAACTCGAATAAAAACAGTGCGTGGTGGCGTTGCGCTGTTTTCTGTAGTTCTGACTCCCTTCAGGCGACAATTTGTTGCAGGAGGCCGTATGGCACCTCACCGAAGGAGATGTCAAGACCGCGGTCGATGCGCCGAACGTCGACAAACAGGAGGTGTCGTCAGACCTCGACGCCGTTCGCAAATCGCTCCGCACCATCCTCTCCCTCATCTGGCAGAGCCTTTTTTCCGAGAGCAACTTCCTACTGGAGGACTTCGCGTCTTTTGCCCGCCTTGGGCTCGCTGACGTGAGCGAGGTCGTTGAGCACCACGCGGGCCGCACCAAGGAAACTCTCAGGGACGTTGAGCAGGAGGTTGAGGACGGCAAGCGCGACAGTCTCGGTCGCGACAAGACCCGCCTCGAAGAGGAGCAGGACACCCGCGTAGCCTTCGAGCACCGCATGGACACTTTGAAAGATGCAGGTTCCCAAGCCATCGGCGCTCACCGATCGACCAAAGCGAAAACTCAGGATCTCTCAGCTCAGACCACCGAGCGCCTCAAGGGCGCGCACTACAATGCATATTATAAGGTGCGTCGCTTTTCAGTTAACGATGGCTGCCATTGACCATCCTGCTTCAGGCCTGCGAAAGCGCGCAAAAAGACCCTGAATACCACTCTGCACTTTCCACCGTCTTGGACACCCTTGAAAAATGGAGTTTCAAGGCACTCGACACATCCTCCGACAAGCCCTTCACGCTCGATACGTTCATTGTCGACTCTACGCCCGAGCAGCACGTCCCCACTGCTCTCACCGCGCTCAAGACGCTACTTGATCGCTTTGCCAAGCCAGAGAGCTCCGTGGACGCTGTTCTGCAAGCGGCACAGCGCTTCATTACCGATGTGCGTCGCAACTCCAACGACGTCAAGCCGTGGGTCCATGATTCCTTCGCGCACGCCCGGAGGATCTTGGACGACCCGGAGTACTCGCACTCCGAGGAGGCGCGGGACGTGCGGCGCGATCTAAATAGGCGCGGGCGCACGCTACTGGACGCCAACAGCGACGCCGGGCGCAGCTGGGCTGAATTGCAGGAGGTTTCGCAGGGCTTTGGCGCTGCGCTCGTGGCGGATGAGGACATCGAGCGTGTACGGGCAGCGCATGCGCAGCTTGGCAAGGACGCTGCGCAGGGGTTCGCGGAGGCGGGCACGCAGGCGGCGTTGGAGCTGGCACCGTGGTTCTGGCGCGACCTCTTCGCCGTGTACGCGCCCCGTGCCCTCGCGATCCTCAAAGGGATCCCGATCCCCCGCACGGAATTCGTGGACGGCGACGTCGAGCTCGTGCTCGAGGATCTCGATATCTCCTCGCTCCAGCTCAATCCGGCGCACATCTCTATCCGCAACATCACCGACGTCGACGTTCACACCTCCCAAGGAGCGGAAGCGACCACGGGGGTCGGGGTACGTACGCACATTCGGCTACAGGCGGTCCAAGTCGCGCTGCACGACGTCTCTTTCTACTACAAAGACAAGGACGCGCCGCTCCCTGGCCCCGCGCGCACCTTCACTGGGCTCCTCTCCCTGACGATGCCACCGCAGGGGATCGACGTCGACTTCGAGGTCCGGCTTATACAGTCCGAGAAGGAGCGCATCGAGCGCGGCGCGTACCACAGCATCGAGACGGTCTCGGTACAGATCGCGGACGACATCAAGATCGGCGTGCGCGACAGCAACCACGCCGTCACCCTCGCGCTCTTCAAGCCCGCCGTCAAAAGTGGGCTGCGCAAAGCGCTTGGGCGCGCGCTCGGTGCGCAGCTGCGCGCGGCGATCGAGAGCGCGGACGGTGTCGCGTGGGACGTGGGGCGCCGCGCGGAGGTGTTTGCGGATACGGGCGCGGGGCGCGGGGCGGCGCTCGCCGGCGCGGTGTGGTCGGAGGCTGGGCGTCTTGTCCGCGAGCGCAATACGCAGGTGCGCGCGACGGGGACGGGGGTCGTAGTGGTGCACGACGAGGGCGGCAAGGGCGAGTCGCGGTTCGCGATGGGTGCGGAGCCCCAGGTCTTGCCCGGGCAGAAAAGAGGGCCCGC
Organism: Mycena vulgaris; assembly: GCA_029204335.1. NCBI lineage: Eukaryota > Fungi > Basidiomycota > Agaricomycetes > Agaricales > Mycenaceae > Mycena > Mycena vulgaris. The sequence goes on from JARGYA010000005.1 coordinate 259,399, forward strand.
GGGGACGGGGGCGCAGAGTTTGGAAGAGCGCCTTGGGCAGAAGGTGCCACAGGGTCAGGGCCAGACGGGGGATGCAAATACTGCGGCAAAGGATGGGGTGCAGGGTTTGGTTGGGCAGGGAAAGCAGCAGGTGCGCTCGTTCCGCCGCAGCGTCGATGAGCAGTCGGCGAAGGAGAAGAATACGCCGGGGTGGCAGAGTGCGGCGTTCGATGTTTAATGTACCTGGCGACGCTTTTCTCTCGATTGCACTCTCCTCTCCGAATCATGCATTTTACCCTCTTACTGTATTCTACCCATCATTGTATAGTCGACAACTTCACAAGGCGCTCTGAAGTTTACCACCGCTCGTTGGGGCACAAAGAAAGTAATAAATATCAAGACAAGACATGCAAGTGAGGATATATTTACTGCAGCGCTCCCATTGAGAGGTGTGGCACGGTGAGGAAATTCAAAGTTAGATGAATCTCAGACCAGTCTTGGTCTGTATATCAATATCCATCCCATCTGCTTTGAGTTTTACCAACTCGGCTCTAATGCCGGCTTCAGGCCTTGGGGACCAACTTGGCAGCCATCGGAGATAGAAACGGATGCTCCGAACGGTGAGGGCATGGAGCAGAGCCTCATACGGCGAAATCTGCGAATGATAGTCCATCAACTCGAGACTACGCAAATTTGGAAGCAGGCCGGTCCCCGGAGGCTCCGCCAGTAAGGCCAATACTCCGTCTACGATATCTGGGTTCGCACCCCACAGCTCGAGGTGTGTGAGTGCAGGTAAGAGACGGAGGCAATCATTGAGGTCATTGATATCCAACGCGCCGTACCCCGTACCCAGGGCCAGCTCCTGGAGAGGCGGTGCGGATCGCTTTAAAAAAGAAAGGAGGTCCCCATTGGAAAAATTGGCCAGCTGAAGGGAGAGCGCTTGCAGGGCGGGTAGGGATAGATGCAGTAGAATGGCCTGATTGTAGCCAAAAAAATCTCTTCCAAGTGGTCCAATATCGAGGCGATGGAGATTCGGAAGAATGACTTCATCCTTTTCGTGGCCAAATAAGTCGTATACTGAGGCGAAGTGCTGAAAATCGCACTCTACGAGGTTGGGAGCGAGATGTGGCAAAACCTTCAAAGTTCGCGCGACGGAGAGCCAACTCTCCTGGTCGAGACCATTAATGATCAGGGTTTTCAGCATAGGAAAGGGGCCCATCGGCACTACAAGCTCGAGTTCAACTTTGCCACAGTGCAGCTCCAAACTCCGGAGTTGGTGCGCGTGTCGTCCAAGGACAGCAGCGATACTGGCATCGAACGGTCCGCGAAGTTCGATAGATAGTGGATGGCCGCGCGCGCGTTGGAGCCAGGCTCCCATGAGTTCGTCAAAGCCTTCAACGCAGGGAAAATATGTAGTGATGGTCGTCCATAGCTCTGGGTTGGAGAGCGCGATATTCGACCATGCATGGCAAATATTCAGGAAAAGCATGGGGAGGCTGTGCGCCCCGGGAAGCGCGCGGTGCTGATGTGGAAGACATTCCATAAAAATCATCGACGAAACTTCGAGGGGCAATCGCGCGACAGGATCAAGGACAGCGTTGAGCTGGCGCTGGAGGATACTTCTGCTGTTTTCCTGCAGTTTTAGTTCATTCTGTTGGCGACCGATATCTAAGGTAGTCTTCCAAATATTCGCAGAGATTTCGTCGATGCGAGCTCGCAATTCTGTTGCAGACATGATTATTTCTTCTCGAACTCAGATTTCCTCGTTCTGTTTGATAGCTAGTCAGACTAGAGCATCGAAATATAAAAGAACATTACTGTGGGTGGAATTCAAAAGTGAGTGGGCGGTCCAAAAGTAAGTCGCGATTGATTATGTAATTGTGGCCACAGACTGTTTTACTACTATAACGCCTCAGTGGCTCTATGCCCTTCCGGCCCTCGTTTCTGGCCTGTGCTCAAAAATCGTCGTCCACAGCATGGCTGGCTAGGCAAGCTCGCGACCCATACGTCAAGCTCCGCTCGTCCCCGGATGCCTCAGCCTCTCTAGCAGCAACTTCGTACCGCTCGCGCTCAGCTTTCAAGCTCCTTGAGATGGAAGAAAGATCGCGATTCCTCGACCAACGCGACGTCCAGGTCGTGCTTGACCTCGGCGCAGCGCCGGGCGGGTGGAGCCAGGTGGTTGCACAGAAACTGGGCTGGGACCGCCCCCCGCCGCCGATGAAAAAAAAGGAGCGTATGCAGGAGCCGGCCGCGCATTACCCAAGGGAAGGCGACACCTGGAGCGCCCCATCTCCGAGCCGTCAGCGGCGTCCAGCTCCTCCGCCAGATGACTCCGCTGAGGACACTACTAATCCTCTGGACATATCGGACCTCGGCGCGCGGAGGGGCCGGGGCACAATCATCGGCGTCGACCTCCTGCGCATGAACCCCATCCCCGGCGTGCAGTTCATCCAGGCTGACTTTCTCGCCGTGGACACGGAGGCACTGATTCGCAGCATCATCGAGCGCAAGCGGGGCCCCCTCGGCAAGGCGGACGTAATTCTGTGCGACATGGCGGGCAACTCTACCGGAAATACGGTCCACGACATCGAGTCGAGCATGTCGATATGCACGTCCGTGTTCGAATTTGCGCAACGTCACCTGCGGTCGGCGGAGAGTATAGGGAGGCACATGGGCGGGGTCTTGTTGTGAGCTTGTTTCCTTTTGCAACATGGGTATCACTGACTCGCGTCCAGAATAAAACACTTCGTGCATCCCCTTACGCATATGTTTCGCAAGGAGCACTTAGAGACTGGCTTCAACGACGTTAAATTCCTCAAACCCGATGCGAGTCGCTCGGAATCCAAGGAGGCCTACTTTTTGTGTCGAGGCTGGAAGGGGTAGCGAGCGTGGACCAGCGACCACCTCCCGCGACCGCCCACACATCGCGGAACTCGCCAGCGCCTCAGCTGTGGCCTGGTAGACGGGCTGGCAGACGGCAAGGAGCCTAAAGTCCTGATTTGTCCATTTTTTTTGTTCGCGTGAGCAGAACCCTTCTATTATAGATCATAGTAGACATGCGTGCGCCATACAAAAAAGAGTACAAGACGATTGAAATAATGGTGTACAATGGGTCATTGCGGAGAATAAAGAAATAGGAACATGGTGCGCTGCGTGAACGGCATCAGCACGGGGAACGGTGTCGGCAACGGTGAGAGGACCACACACGCATTGAATCATGCGCCGAAACCGTAGAGCGTGCGGCCGGAGCGCTTGAGAGCGTAGACGACGTCGAGAGCAGTGACGGTTTTGCTGTGGGCGATGTCAGAAGAGGAAGGAAAGAAAAGATGCGACGCACCGCTTGGCGTGCTCGGTGTAGGTGACGGAGTCGCGGATGACGTTCTCCAAGAAGATCTTGAGGACACCGCGGGTCTCTTCGTAGATGAGGCCAGAGATACGCTTCACACCTCCACGGCGGGCGAGACGGCGGATCGCGGGCTTGGTGATACCTGGGAGAGACGACGGCGAGATGAGAACGGCGAGCTCGCCGTGGTGGGCGAGGAGACGCACCTTGGATGTTGTCACGGAGAATCTTGCGGTGGCGCTTAGCTCCGCCCTTTCCAAGTCCCTAACCATCGACGGTGGTCAGCGAGAGTGGTGGATGTAGAGGGAATCTAGCGCACCTTGCCACCTTTTCCGCGTCCAGACATGTTGATGGGATGAGTGTTGAGGGTGGGTGTTTTGGTGGTGAGTGGTGGTGGTTGAAGAGCAAGATGGGTTCAACAAACAACGCGCTTTTAACCGATTGTGAGCGGGTGTTGATGTTTGTTGACGCGTCTCTCCCGATTTGGCCTACCATCATTTCTCGTTTGTTGCGACTCGCAAGCGCGTGGTAAAGTAGATGGTTCCGTCCCAACTGAATAAATTAAGGAGAGATACGAAACATCGTGAAGTAATATATCTAAAACCATGGAGTAAACGTCGGCAATAAAGTATCTCTGAATCAAACTAAGTAAAGCGCGTTAGCATGACGGAGCAAGCCAGTTTTTTTTTGGCACGTACTGTTGAGATTAAACGCGCACCCGAAGCACAGACATCGCGCGTCGTCCGGCTCCTGGAAAAAGCTGCGGAGTTCAGCGAGTTCCTCGGCGGTTCCGCTCTGGCACAGCTGGGCTTGCATCGAGTGCAGCTTCGCGGGTGCGCCGGGGGGCCGTGACGGCGCACCACGAGCGCGGACAATTGGCAGGATATCTGCGACGCGGAGGGGGGTGTCCAGACAGAGATGTATCAGGGAAGGGCAGAGCCAGCCCCCAACAACAGGGCCCGCCCCATTCGGGGAAGCGAGGGCCATGAGGAGATCCGTCTCCACAGATAGGGTCGGAGAGACGAATTCGCCCGTATCCGTAATTATGAGCCGCAACAGGGAGGGTAGGCGGGCGAGCCAGCCGATTAACAGGGGGATGTCTTCCTCGGAGATGCAGTCGGAAAGCTCGAGGCTCTGGAGGTTGGAGGGAAGGAAGTCTGCCTGGCTCCATTGAGAAAAAACGGAACCCATCTGCCCTGTGCAGTCGCAAATGCTGAGCGCCCGAAGGGCGGGCGCACGCGTACGCAAAAGCAGCGGAGTGAGATCGTCGATGCCCGCGATTTCGAGGTTATTGAGGTTGGGAAGGGTGACGGTCTGATTCGAGGCGGAGAAGGGGAGGAAGGATATGCTCAAGAGATTAAGGGTGTGGACATTGGGGATAAGGGAGAGATAGCCCTGAATTGTAGAGGCTGGGATGCGGAAAACACGTCCGATTTCAAAGAAGGTGATGCGTGGGCCGAGAAACCTCGTCACCCACTCTTCCGGAAGGCCGGAAGCCGTGAACGAGTGGAGACTTGGCTGTGTGTAGGCTACACCCGCCTCGAAGAAATTGTCGGCTGAGGATGGCTGGACGCCATGCTCATAAGGATTCTGTCGAAGGGACAAAACCTCGAGCCGGCCCATGTCCGCCCACCGCGTCAGCGAAAGTAAACTGGTCGTTATGTCCAACCGAATCCAGTTGTGGGCGAGGGAAGCGAGGCTGGCCATAAAGCGTTGGGTGCGCTTATTCATCCTGCTATTTTGCCACCCCTTCCCATAGAATGTGATCCTGAGATCAGTTGATTTCGCCTTTGCAAGTTGTCGATCGAACAGGGATAATGAGCTTTGCTTGTCGACAACAATGATGCACCATAAGCTGGGAGTTGATAGGACCACATCATGGCATGCTGATGATACTCGGCATACTTGCGGGAGGAAACCGATTCCCCAGGTCTCTACGGCGATCTCCAATACACGAGCGAAGATTTCTGGGGGAAGGATATCGAACATGGCAGGCGACGAGGCGATGGCAAGTTTATTGTAATGCAAGCAATCCGCATAGTAGTTTTATTCTCCAGGAGTTGACGTTCCGGTCCCGTGCAGTATACAGGGTGAATCACATCGACAGAGTTCGCGAAAGTGGTGCAGTTTTGACGGATTCACATCGGAACCGAGTCCGGCCGTTCCTAGCACACATGGTTCGGGGATTCCGGAGGGTATCGAGGAGTCAAAGTAGTCTCCCAGTCGACGTTGAATGCAATTTGAATTCAATCTCCGACAGAATTGCCTCAATCGGAGCTTGAAAGCTATAGCTATCTCACTACCTCTCAATATATATCCTTCTAATGGCCTCAGAAATTGCCAGGGACCCAGAGAACATTCCGTGCAGCTCCCGCGAGCTTGCGCAGGCATGGCAATCTACGACTCGCTTGCTACAACCCCGGGTATGCACTGCACTCCGTCGAACCTAATCCTCTGCCCGGGGCCCCCAGTGTCGTCAACACCTGCCGCCTACAGAAGCAAGGCTATGCGACCTACGTAGACCAAGGAATCCAAGTCCTGGGTTGCTGATTTGGGTAAGCAAACGTACAACGCGAGTCCCCGACGCGCGACAGAAGATTTGACCATACTTGTTCTCCTGCACATGAGGCGCGGGGATGGTCTGCTGGTAGATTCTTGGAACAGTCCCTCGCCATCCCGGCCCCCCCGGCCAGCTACGGTGCTCTCAACATATTTTTTTATCTGAGGCATGAAGGAATTGGTCTACTCTGCCTCTGGGAGACTAGGTCAAAGCAAATCCTCACATGGATACCAATACCAAGCTGGACCAAATCCAACCCAAATACCCACAACTCTGTCAAATGAGTCACCGTCCAGAATGCTTAAAATGAGTCAATCCAGAATGAGTCACTACTTCACCACTTTTCGCTCCTCCATCTTGGTGCCGCTCGAAATTCGACAGTTATGGCAGAAGAAAAATACGAACTAATCACCCGGAGGCAGGAAACCCTGGGTGGCGATATACTCAAAGCGATTTTAGCAGAAGGCCGAACTCCCAAGGGCTACTGGGGTGCGCATATCCTTATTTCGCCGATCTGCTCTGGAATCTGAGACTTCTCATTCAGGGACCGCCCCAACCGGCAGACGTGAGCGCGCCATTTCATGAGCCATGAACTGCGAACTGAGTGTCACAAACTAGCGCACATCGGATACTTCGCACCCTTGACCAAGATCGCGGACTTTCTTCAAGCGGGCGCAGAGGTATGTTTATGTACTGTAGATCATAACAAACTGATTAACCCCCGGCTAAGATGACCATCTTATTCGGAGGCAAGTCCGGTTCTCGCTGCAGATCCTATGTGATACTCAGCAATTATTTCAGACATTCATGCCTTCCTCGATAACATGAAGGCGCCGCTCGAACTCGTTGAATACCGGACGAAGTACTACAAGTTTGTGGTCTTGAACGTGCTCAAGTCACTCGGAATCCCGACGTCGAAACTAAAATTCGCGTTCGGATCCGACCACCAGCTGACGAAGGAGTTCAACATGGACAATTACCGGCTGTGTGCGACCGTGACGGAGCACGCTGCGAAGAAGGCGGGTGCAGAAGTTGTGAGGCAGGTGGAGAGTCCGCTTCTCAGTGGTCTCATCTACCCCGGCCTCCAGGCCCTCGATGAACAGTACCTCGGGGTGGATTTCCAGTTTGGCGGTGTCGACCAGGCGCGCTTCCTTTGCTGCAAGACATGCACCGTTAGCTAACAGGATGATTAGCGGAAAATCTTTACCTTCGCCGAGCTCTACCTCCCACGTCTCGGCTACGCCAAGCGCGCGCACCTTATGAACGCGATGGTTCCAGGTCTGGCCGGCGGGAAAATGTCCTCTTCCGACCCCAACTCTAAAATCGACTTCCTCGACGCGCCAGAAGTGGTCCGCAAGAAGATCAAGGCCGCGTTTTGCGAAGAGGGCAACGTCGCAGAGAACGGAATCCTCTCGTTCGTAGAGGCGGTGCTCATCCCCATCAGCCAGCTGCGTCTGGAGAACTCCAAGCAGGAGGTATCGTTACTGGAAGGTACCGGCGACCTCAAGCCGTTTGCGACGGATGACGCGCCAGAAGGGACCGTGTTTTCGATTGAGCGGGACGCGAAGTTCGGGGGATCGACACACTACGAGTCCTTCGAGGATTTGCGCAGTGATTTCGCAGCCAAGATGCTGCACCCCAAAGATCTGAAGACCGCCGTCGCCAACGCAATCAATAGGTTACTGGACCCTATCCGCAAAGCATTCGCAGACGATGAGGAGGCGCAGAAAATTGAGAAGCTCGCCTATCCCGATCCGATCCGAATGCGAAGGACAAGAAACAGAAGAAGGTTCGTGTTGATGCTATTTATTCCCTGCACATACTAATAATGATCTGCAACCCAAAGTGTACCACGGGTTGACGAGGCAATCCCCGATGCCGCCGTGGCCCACGCTGCGGAAGAAGAGATGGACCAGACTCCAACAGCATCAGGATAGCAATTAGTGCCTGGTATCGGACAGGTGTACTGGCCGCAACCTTCCCATCTCATCACCCAGGCGCGCAGCCAAGTTGTAATAAGGTATTATGATATGGATGTACAATACTACATACATCTTGCTCTACGGCGAACCAGTGGAATGTTAGAGGGAGGGAATTCATGTGGGAGACTTGAACCGAGTCCGGCCGTTCCTACCACATAGGTTTGGATTTACCTAGAGGCCAAAGCGGCTCCTCGCATCATGATGGAACTTCGGAAGGTAAAGCCAAGCTGGACCAATCCAAGCCAAATATCCACAATTCCTTCCAAAACGAGTCACCGTTTCGCGACTTTTCAGTTTCACTCTTCCATCTTGGTGCCGCATCTGGGGCTCGAAATTTATGGCGGAAGAAAAATACGAGCTGATCACCCGGAGGCTCCAGGAAACTCTGGGTGGCGATATACTAAAAGCCATTTTAGCTGAAGGCCGAACTCCAAAGGGCTACTGGGGCGCGTATATCCTGATCTCGCCGATCTGCTCTAGGATCTGAGGCTTTTCATCCAGGAACCGCCCCAACTGGCAGACGTGAGCTCGCCATTTCATGAGCCGTGAACTGCAAACTGAGCTTCGCACTAGCGCACATCGGATACTTCGTACCGTTGACCAAGATCGCGGACTTTCTTCAAGCGGGCGCAGAGGTATGCTTCTGCACTCTCCGTCATAACAACCTGAGTAAGCTCCGGCCAAGATGACCATCTACCTTGCAGGCAAGTCGCGCTCTTGCTGCAGATCCCAACGCTCAACCATTATTTCAGACATCCACGCCTTCCTCGATAACATGAAGGCCCCGCTCGAATTGGTTGAATACCGGACAAAGTATTACAAGTTTGTACTCCTGACCGTGTTTAAGTCACTCGGAATCCCCACGTCGAAACTGAAATTCGCGCTCGGATCCGACCACCAGCTGACGAAGGAGTTCAACATGGACAATTACCGGCTGTGTGCGACCGTGACGGAACACGATGCGAAGAAGGCGGGCGCAGAGGTCGTTAAGCAGGTGGACAGCGCACTTCTCAGTGGCCTGCTCTACCCCGGCCTCCAGGCCCTCGACGAACAGTACCTCGGGGTAGATTTCCAGTTTGGCGGCGTCGACCAGGTGTGTTTCCTCTGCTGCAAGACACGCATTCTGCTAACGGGCTGCTTAGCGGAAAATCTTTACCTTCGCCGAGCTCTACCTCCCGCGTCTCGGCTACGCCAAGCGCGCGCACCTTATGAACGCGATGGTTCCAGGTCTGGCCGGCGGGAAAATGTCCTCTTCCGACCCCAACTCTAAAATCGACTTCCTCGACGCGCCAGAAGTGGTCCGCAAGAAGATTAAGGCCGCGTTTTGCGAGGAGGGCAACGTCGCAGAGAACGGAATCCTCTCGTTCGTAGAGGCGGTGCTCATCCCGATCAGCCAGCTGCGTCTGGAGAACTCCAAGCAGGAGGTATCGTTACTGGAAGGTACCGGCGACCTCAAACCGTTTGCGACGGATGACGCGCCAGAAGGGACCGTGTTTTCGATTGAGCGGGACGCGAAGTTCGGGGGATCGACCCACTACAAGTCCTTTGAGGATCTGCGAAACGATTTCGCAGACAAAACGCTGCACCCCAAAGATTTGAAGACCGCCGTCGCCAATGCAATCAATAGATTGCTCGACCCTATCCGCAAAGCATTCGCAGAGGATGAGGAGGCGCAGAAAATAGAGAAGCTCGCCTATCCCGATCCGAATGCGAAGGACAAGAAACAGAAGAAGGTTCGTGTCGTCGATGTTATTTACTCCCTGCACATACTAATGTCGACCTGCAGCCCAAAGTGTACCACCCGCCTCCACCTGGTAAGGGCAAGAACGTCACGGGGGTCGACGGGGCAGTCCCCGACGCCGCTGTGGCCCACGCTGCGAAAGAGGAAGCGAAGCAGATCGCACCTGCATAGCAATTCCTGCCTGATGCGGGGAGAGTGTACAGGCGCCGCCAAGTTGTAATGGTGTATTATGATATAGATGTACAATACTACATGCATCTTGTTCTACGTCGAACCGGTGGTATGTCAGAGGGAGGGAGCTCATTTGGGGGACTTAGGAGACTTGGGAGGACTTCGCGGTCTCCGACTGCTCCCACCGGCGCTATCGCGGCTGCGCCGTGTCTCGACCCGCACATATTCGCTATCGTCGCCGATCGCTTGACCGTCCTTTGTCACGCCAGCATATGCCTCGCCGAGCATCTGCAGCGCGACCGCGCGCAGGTTAGCCTTGTCGCGGGTGATGGCCGGGTCCTCCAAGACACGCTCACAAGTCTCCCGTAGGACCGACTCGATTTCAAGTTTTGCGCCCTAAAACCAAATGAGCACACACGGACAAGATATCCGCTACGCGCTCGTTACCTTGAACAAGGCCTGCAGGCCCTTCTCGGCGGCTTGTTCCTCGAGCTTCTTCTTGTCCTCGGGACTCAAATTGCCCGCACGCTCTGCCGCTTGGATTTGGTCAAACACGGACTTGAGCTCGATTGCAGACCGCAGAGTCGAGACGCTGTGCTGGAGTTAGAAACGCTACGAGGGAGAGGGGAGGACGTACGTCTCGCTGAAAACGTGGTATTTTCCCTGCACATTGTGCAGCCATCCACCGACCCCGAGGAAGGTCTGGTTTGTCGCAAGGTGGTGCTTGGCTTTGGAGACGTACACAAAGCCGATGGCTTGCAGGAGCTCAACGCCGTACGATTCTTGCTTGAGTTGACTGTTTTTATAATGATAATGAGCAATTGGATGGAACGAGCAGGGAACGCCGCACTCAGCCTCTAGCGAGCATATCGTCCGCCAGCTCGATGTCACGTCCGGATCGTCTGGGCCCGTCGCCGACTCCGTGAATATGCTCAGCTTCCGCTCGAGATTGTCCACGAGCTTTTTGATGCGCTCCTCCCGCACCTTCGCCTTCTCCTCGCGCTTCGCCCGGTCCTTGAGCTCCTTCGCCGCCTTCTCTTCCTCACTGAGGACCGGCCGCCCCTTGGCGTCGAGGATGCGCGTCCCCGCCTTCTCCTGCTCCTCCTGCTCCGCCTCGTCGGCCTCTTGCAACGCAGCTTTCATATCGCGCGCAAGGCTGATGGTCCCGATTATCGGCGTGAACCGATCCCCCCCGAATATCGCGCCGAATACCTCTTCTGGGTCGACGAATCCGCCCTCGGGCGCGCTCTCTTTCGGCCCGTACTCGTTGTACTTCTTCCGCAGTGCGTCGTCCGAGAGCGTCTGGTACGCGATCGCGATCTCTTTGAACCGTTCCTCTGCGAGCGGGTCGTCGGGATTTTTGTCCGGATGGTGCTTGATCGCCATCCGGCCTATACGTTGTATTAATTAGCAAGTGTACATACAGCGAAGGGTAGCAGCACGCACGATAAGCCTTCTTGATTTCCTCGGTCGTAGCGGCGGGGGTTATGCCGAGGATATCGTAGTAGCCCGTTTCGAGTGGCCGCTCCTGCGTGCCGAACTTGCGCCCCTTCCTTGCGGGCGGCGGCTGCCCCGCATTGGATTGACCGGCGGCCGAAGACGAGGCCTCACCCGAGGAGGACGGTATCTGAGTCGCGTAGAATGCATGCGAGATGATATTCTGGCACGAAAAGCAGCGGATTTGGAGGAGCGCTCCCGGACGCGGGTGGGGTGTGGGGACCGGAAATTCCAGGGCCGCCTTGCATTTGGGGCAACCGGAGACTATTGGGATGTGTGGGATTCTCGGCCGCGAGGGGAGGACGGCAGAGGAGGAGGAACTCATGGTGGCAGCTCGCAAGCAGCACAAATGCGGTGTTAGGACACGCCGCGTCAAGCCGAGCCTTTGCGTAGTCCATAAGTTATTCCTGATGAGGTACCCTCGCATCATCCCTCTGGCTACTCCGTGCAGGGGGGGAGCCAAACCCCAGTAGAAGGACGGCGATAATATGTAGTAAGGAAAAAAAGGTCAAGTTATTTGTCAACGTCAATGTTGCATGCTTGATCCCAAAATGAGAATCTAAGTGCGTTATTCTACCAAATTTTCTACAGATAATGCGTGAAATTACAGAGACCCGAGCCGGTCAGACTCCTTCGATAATGTCCCGAACTCGAAGGCAGAGTAAATAATTCGTGCCTCAGAATGGGGTTTTTAGGAAAGCAGTGGGCGCACGAGCTCAGCTTGCCGAACGTCTCGCAGCAGCAGCGACTCTTCCGCTTCTGCGGTGTCAATAGCCACCAAGAAAGTACGGCTCAAAGAGCCGGACACAGCGCGGTACCGAACCATTCCATCCTTCCTTGGAAAACGGGACGACAGGGAGGTAGCAGGACTCCTATGAAGAGGATTAGGAAGGAATTGACTTGGTGTTATTCACATACGGGGAACTCGCATGCGGGGCGACATGTCACCCACAAGCTCCAGCCGAGCCAGCCCATGAGCCGGTCGACCTCAGACTTCCACTTGAGTGTTAAGGAACCTGAAATTGTGGCGGAGTCCCGCAGCTCAAGCATGCCCTCCGCCCAGCATCCGACGACGGTGCGGCAAATCTCGCGCGTCGTCTCCTGCGCAGAGGTGAGTAGCAACTGTTCCGATGCGGTGAGCGTAGTTTTCATAGACTCGATGAACGACGTGTGGGTTTGCGCGCACACTCGGTATACCGGGGCCGCCCAGTCGGTATTCCATCCTGCAGGAGGCGGGACAGTCGAACGCAGCCGGTACGGCATGAGGAGCATTTGCAGCTGATGAAACGCACGCTGTGCGGAATCTTCTTCGTCGGTGGCGGTCAGAGTGCTTTGCAGCACCTCGAGTCGCTTCGCATAGCGGTCCCGTATGACCTGGAACTGTGTACTCCAGTCGATCCCGCTCGCGGAGGGAGAGAAAGGGAGCTCCCGCACGCGCTGTACTACTGTGTCCGTGTCGCGCTTGTCAATGCCGAGGACGCGATGCTCGCGCCGGTCCTGGCCAACCCGACCCGCGATCAGGCTCGGGGCCAGCGCCACGTCGTACAAGGAAATGAGATGCGTAAGATCGAGATGAATACGCGTTTCGCCGGGGTAGCTGTCGTGCCAGGTACTTGAGTGGAAGTACGAGTGCATGTGATGAGGTTCAATTTCCTCGTCTTCAAGTCTCGAAAGACTTGCAGTTTGCACGCCGTCTGTGAAACTGCATAACATCACCTCGCTGACACAGTGTGAGCTGAGGATCACAGAAAGATGGAAGGGCTGACGAACAAGTTGAACTGCATCCTGAATGCATGTTAACCGAGGCCCGAACGCATAGTATGTACGAGCCCACTTGCCTCACGTATGCATCGATGGCCTGTGTGGCTCCCACATCACACAGTCGTTCCAGCCGTGGATATTCCCATGGTATTGTAGCGCGTTCCGGCAGCACAGCGCCCCAGGCGAGTAGATCCTGCGTATCCATACGTCCGTCGGACCATTTTGCGGCGCTACTCCCGTCAAAATACAGCACGCGTAGCGGGCGCGTTGTAACGAGAGTGAGCATCCAGCACGGCCCGTGCTCCCCGCAGAAGATGCGCGCAAATTCGGGGTCGGTCGAGACCCATTCGTGCACGGTTGGGGTGTGAGGGTTTTGGCGCCCGTGATACAAAAGAGTGCCGGTTGGGATTGTACCAGGGACAATTGCATGACCTTTGATCCGTAAATATACTTGAGCTTGGAAAAGTTAATGAAGCGCCAACCGCTATGATATCGTGTATTCGGCCAGTGCTGTAGTAGGGAACTCACAGTGTCGAATACAAGATGGCCGGTCGAATTGGGATTCGGCTGGGTTTCAATGTTCCATTCATCCGCTAAGTTTGCAAACGGTTTCTGAGACTGAGCTGCATTGGTGATCACGGGAAACAAAAGAAAGGGAAACCAAAAAATCGGGTACATAGGAAAGGCGCCTAGGTTGCAGCAGCATCATGTCTCCGGATCTCTTCTTTCTCTTTATGACGTGGATTGGGCCTCTTCGAGGCGGGTGCTGAACCTTTAGGTGAGCGAGAACCAATAATCAAGGAGACAACTCGGATGTTTCATGATGATCACCGAAAGTCCCACGTCAACGGATACTAGCCCGAATATCAAGCAGAAATGACTAAGACGCAAAACTGAAGCGCTGCATCTCTTGAATAGAACGAGGAGGCACACAGACAGATGGATCAATGAGAATGCTTCTTTAAGGGGAGTTCTCAATTCCTTTGTTTCCCTTCCTACATTTACCTGTTTCGCATCTTTTCCGCTGGGATGACCAATTCTTCATGACAAACAGATCAAAAACTGATACGCAAAATCGATGTTCTCCTGGGTAGCCAAACCTAAAGGTTCAGCAATAAGATAAAGCCTGTGCGAAGCCTTTAAACTCCGCTCGGGCGTTGCCGACGGCAGCGAGTCAGGGACGGCTCTGAGGCGAAGTGCCGGGGCGCGAAGCGACCCCGGCGCGCTCTTGTGATCGCTGAAAGAAAGCGTAGTACTATCAATGTCGTGTTGACGTTGCATGCTTGATCCCCCCAAAAAAACCAAGAGTATAACAAGGGCGTTCCATTCTACCTAAATTTCTACAGATACGTGAAACTACAGAGGCCCGAGCCGGTCCGATAAATCTATTTTCGACAGTGTCACGAATTGCAAGGTAGCGTGAATGGTGTCTTAACTTTCGTGCCAGGATGGGGATTAAAAGGGGAATGGGCCTTCAAAAGAGTACGGCTCAAAGAGTCGAACGCAGCGTGGTACCGAGCCATTCCATCCTTCCATAGAGAACGGCGCCCCAGGGAGGTAGCAGGACTCCTATGAAGAGGATTAGGAAGGAATTGACTTGGTGTTATTCACATACGGGGAACTCGCATGCGGGGCGACATGTCACCCACAAGCTCCAGCCGAGCCAGCCCATGAGCCGGTCGACCTCAGACTTCCACTTGAGCGCCAAGGAACTTGAAATTGTTGCGGAGTCCCGCAGCTCAAGCATGCCTTCCGCCCAGCATCCGACGACGGTGCGGCAAATCTCGCGCGTCGTCTCCTGCGCAGATGAGAGCAGTAACTGTTCAGATGCGGTGAGCGTAGCTTTCATAGACTCGATGAACGACGTGTGGGCTTGCGCGCACACTCGGTATACCGGGGCCGCCCAGTCGTTATTCCATCCTGCAGGAGGCGGGACAGCCGAACGCAGCCGGTACGGCATGAGGAGCATTTGCAGCTGATGAAACGCGCGCTGTGAGGAATCTTCTTCGTCGGTGGCGTTCAGAGTGCTCTGCAACACCTCGAGTCGCTTCGCATAGCGGTCTCGTATGACCTGGAATTGAGTGCTCCAGTCGATCCCGCTCGTGGAGGGAGAGAAAGGGAGCTCCCGCACGCGCTGTACTACTGCGTCCGTGTCGCGTTTGTCAATGCCGAGGACGCGATGCTCGCGCCGGTCCTGGCCAACCCGACCCGCGATCAGGCTCGGGGCCAGCGCCACGTCGTACAAGGAAATGAGATGCGTAAGATCGAGATGAATACGTGTTTCGCCGGGGTAGCTGTCGTGCCAGGTACTTGAGTGGATGTACGAGTACATATGATGCATGATGGTTTCCTCGACTTCAAGTCTCGAAAGACTTACAATCTGCACGCCGTCTGTGAAACTGCATAACATGACCTCGCTAAAGCAGTATAAGCTAATCACAGAAATAGGGCAGGGTTGACGTACATGTTCAGCTGCATCCTAAATGCATATTAACCGAGGCCCGAACGCATAGTATGCACGAGCCCACTTGCCTCACGTATGCATCGATGGTCTGTGTGGCTCCTACATCACACAGTCGTTCCAGCCGTAGATATTCCCATTGTACTGTAGCGCGTTCCGGCAGCACAGCGCCCCAGGCGAGTAGATCCTGCGTATCCATAGGTCCGTCGGACATTTTTGCGGCGCTAATCCCGTCAAAATACAGCACGCGTAGCGGACGCGTTGTAATGAGAGTGAGCAGCCAGCACGGCCTGAGCTCCCCTAGCTCCCCGCAAAAGATGCGCGCAAATTCGGGGCCGGTCGAGACCCATTCGTGCACGGTTGGAGTGTGAGGGTTTTGGCGCCCGTGATACAAAAGAGTGCCGGTTGGGATTGTACCAGGGACAATTGTATGAGCTTTGATCCGTAAATATACTTGAGCCTGGAAAAGTTAATGAAGCGCCAACCACTATGGTATCGTGTGTTCGGCCAGTGCTGTAGTAGGGAGCTGACAGTGTCTAATACGAGATGGCCCGTTGAATTGGGATTCGGCTGGGCATCAAGGTTCCATTCATCCGCTAAATTTGCAAGCGGTTTCTGGGATTGAACTGCATTCGTGACCACGGGTAACAAAAGAAAGGGAAACCAAAAAATCGAGTACATAGGAAGGGCTGCGGCGGCATCATATTCATGATCGATGAAAGCAAGCGCAGTATCACAACAATACAGTAACACGAACAAAGTCATGACAACCTCAGCTCTTGCCCTTTTCTACTTACACTCGCATAGCTTTGGTTCCTCAAGCGACTCTCCAGAATAATGCTACGTTGCTGAATTCGCAGATACTTCCCGGACCCTCTGACTCATTCCATCGCTGATGCTGATCTCAGCCCGCGGATATTCTGTTCGGTGTGGCGGCCGAGTTGAAACACGTAATTGCAGTAGTGTGCCGTTGGGGCAACGACCGGGTGAGGACGCGGGGTATTGAAGGAGACTGAGGGAGACTGATAAGCGCGCTTGCTATCAACCATGTGCAGATCATGAGTTCGTATGAATCAGGCGAGGTGAGTACGCTCGCTCCACCTTTGTTTGTTTCATATTTCCGTAGCAATTTTCGTGGCGTCCTCAAGTCTCAGGTCCTAGGCTCTTGGTGGAGGCAGCCCATTTGTATTGAGCGAACGTTGAATGCGTTTCGACCTATGCCTGCATCAGATCCCGTATCATGCCTCTCTCATCCAAATTGATGTGGCCTCTCCGTCTTCTTTTGGCCGGTACCGCTCACGGCTGTCGGACCGTTGAAGCAGCCAGAATAGCTCCCAAGATTTCCACGCAAGCCTTCTTTGAATCTTTCTGAACCGCTTCGACAGGCCACGACTGACTGGTACATAACTGATCCACTTGATTGTAGACTACAGTTCTCTGCTTGTCAGCCCCATGATATGTTAACTCGACAAGACATCTGTATCTCGACTTCGATTCTCACTCGCGGTTTCAGTCAATGGTTTTACAGCTTTTGCTGGTATTTTGTCCGCTTTTCCGCTTTCCAACAAATCGACCTTCCTTGCCTACCTGATAAGCTAAGCGCTGCCACGGTCAACGCGAAACACGGATGCGAGGCCGGGCGGGGTCTGCAGATCTGCTGGTCGGCGCTATCCCAATAATCAAGAATCGGAAGGCGGCTAAAGCATCTAGCTCCTCTGCATGAGTATCCCTCATCGTGCGTAAGCGGGATCTAGCACCTCGATTGGGATATGCATATTCACGCGTGAGTTGGGCAAAAGATCTCGGCATTGAAATCCAATGTTGTCGCTCCCCGAATATGAAGAGTATTGACTCCGCCGACCGATGGCGACCCCCGTAGGTAGAAACTTAATATTGCACAGGTCCGTCGAGTGCTTACTGCAGCTCCAGCCAAAAGCTCACCCTCCTCATAAGCCATCATACAACAATCACCTTCATTTCTACGGATCATTCCATGATGTACTTCAAGCCATATTCATTTTCGTGAACTCAACATTACAGCGAACGACGGTGGCGATGACACTTAATTTGAATGATTGTTGTAACGCGGAAAGCCATCCCGTACGATCCCGAAGTCGAAGTATTCTCTCGTGAATTCCTTGGAACCCCCGATGACCGCCCGTGATAGGTTTGATTGTCGCCCAACAACGGATGTCACTCTGTGTTGATCTCGGTTGTAAACCTAAACCACCATCAAGTTGGATCAAGATGGCATCATCACTTCGTGGCTTCTGCTTATCTTCCTGCTTTAAGGAGCGACAACTTCCGCGACTGTATTTCGTTTCTTTTCTTTCTTTCCCCCCCCTCCCCTCCGCCCTACCCCCGCCGTCGAAGACACCCGCCTGGTGTGAGTAGCGCACTCCTTAGTGTCATTACACGCTCTGACCTCGTACTCTTCCAGATCTCGCGACCCTTCACGGCTTCATTAAACCCGCCCTTTATTTCTATACACTACACCACTTTTTCGTTCGCCTTTTTCAACTTCGAATGTCTTCTTTCAGCCACGCTACCCCTCCTTCTCCTACATCATCTGCCTCATCTGGCTCTATGGGTCCTCGCACGCCCGGGTCTTCTCCGACCACCACCCAGTACCCGCCGCATCTTTCCCTGCCCGTTCTCCCCGATCTCGACGGCCGTTTTTCCAACCTGGACAGCTACGACGACGGCAGCGCCGGCAGCGTGAAACGTACCTTGAAAATGAAACAGCGTGCTAACACGGCTGAGCGTCGCGCATCCCACAACGCTGTCGAGAGACAGCGGCGTGAGGCGCTCAATGCGCGGTTCCTCGTATGTTTCGCGCATGCCGCCCATTGGATTGATCTGACTGACGAACGTAGGATCTGGCTGCTGTTCTTCCAAACTTGGCTCAAGTCCGGCGGCCATCAAAATCCAGCATCGTCAACTCGTCGATTGCCCACGTCCACGCGTCTCGCCGCCACAGGATCCTTGCGGCGCAGCAGCTCCATCTGCTCGCGAGCGAGTGCGATTCTCTTCGCAGAGAGGCGAATGAATGGCGCGCGCGCGCCGGAGTGATGCGACTCGACACTCCCTCAAGAGGAGACTCGTTCTCGACGGTGATGGGCGAGGAACTGCACTACGAGGTGGGCGACCTCCAGGGTGTATGCGAAGAGGAGGACGTGGACGACTACGCTGTCAGCGCCGTGCCGGGATACCGAATGGAGGACGAGATGATGAGACTGCAGATGATGCAGGCTCAGCAGTCCCAGTCTCCATTTGCGCACAACGTCCCTGTGATGGCGCCTCCTCCCCGCTCTGCGCCGCTTCCGCGGTCGTCCTCGGGCTCTCCTCACTTCGTGGACCACCCGTACGCGTACGCTGTCCCCGCCGTGCGCCCGCAGTCCCACGGCCACTCGCCCATGATCGCTTCGCCGACTCCGTACGACAACTACGACCAACAACTGCAGCTCCAGCAGTTTATGATGCAGCAGGAGGCCGAGGAGAAGTGGGCCTTCACGCAGCAGATGATGCACGCGCAGGGTGCACTTGAAACACAGCAGATCCCGCAGGACCGGAGCCGGCAAGGATCGGGTGTTTGGTGATTATCCCCTGCGCATTTAGGTTTCGGACTTTCGGGACATTCTTTCTTTTTTCCGTCGAACTGTCACTCCCTAGCGCTCGCCATACTCTATCCACTCTATAATCTGGCCTTTGTACTGTACTATCCTATAACTAATCCTTACTTAATAACACTGATCCAAACTGAAGCACAAGCAGGAGGTACTATAAGTTTAGTTTCTGGGACCCACAAAGAAAAGAAAACATAGCTTTCGGCAACATGAGTGTGTGCTCAGATGCGGCGCCCAAACGAGATAAGGGGACGCGTATAATACATCCATAGCTTTGTGGTCTTTGAATAAAAAAGTCAGACATCTGCTTTATTCGCGGGATCGATCATGGCTCTATTGTTCTCGCACCGCACTTCTACCTCTTGCTCTCGTTTCTCACCTTATGGCTCCCACCATGCGTCCAGTGCCGACAGATTCCTTCCCCACCTCGACCTCCGCGACCCAGTCTGAAACGGAGAAAATCCTGCTCGAACATCTCCCAACGGCTGGTAATAAAGCGGCCGCGACTCTACACAAGAATGCGCATATGCAATTCCTGGTCCGCAACATGGTGCAGGGCTTTCCCGCGCGGTACACTAGCCAGGACGCTAGCCAGCCATGGCTGATGTACTGGACTCTGCAGGCCTTCAGCGTCCTGCAGGTCGGGTTGGATCCTGGCAACAAGCAGAAGTGAGCCTCCCGCGTTAATTCTTGGACAACGCCCAACCCGCTTTGCTAGAGCGGTCGATACGATAATGGCCTGGCAGCATCCGGACGGCGGCTTTGGTGGTGGTCCAAAACAAGCCGCTCATCTGCTTCCGACGTACGCTGCCGTATGCGCGTTGGCTATTGCAGGGAGACCCGGCGAAGGCGGTGGATGGGACCAGATTGACCGGTGAGTGGTTACGAACGGGGCCACGGATCCTTTACAAACTCGCGGCAAAGGCAGAAAATGTACAATTTCTTCATGTCGCTCAAACAACCTGATGGATCGTTTCTGGTTGCACGCCACTCTGAAGTAGACGTTCGGTGGGTCCTTGGTTAAAATCTAACCCCCCACAATGGTTCTCATTTAATCCAGCGGGATTTATTGTCTCCTTGTTACTGCTACGCTCCTCGACATTATTACTCCCGAACTGGTGCAAGGCACTGCCGCGTTCGTCGCGTCGTGCCAGACCTACGAGGGTGGTTTCTCCTCGGCGTCTCAACCATACTACGCCCCTGCATCTTCACCCGCCGCGCCTCCCACGCTCCTGGAAACCCCGCGTCCCGCGCTCGGCGAGGCGCATGGCGGCTACACATTCTGTGCCCTCGCGTCGTGGGTGATGCTCCAGCCCTTCCTTCCTTCGACCGCGCAGCCCAAGATCAACAAGAAATCGCTTGTGCGCTGGCTCGTCCAGATGCAGGGTGGCCCAGTCGAGCTGGGGGGTTTCAAAGGCCGCACGAACAAACTCGTCGATGGGTGCTACTCGTGGTGGGTCGGCGGCGCGTTTGCCCTGCTGGAATCGATAGGGATAAACCCTGCAGCTGTGACGGCTGCCCCAAATCCCCAGCCAGAGAAGGAGGCCGATTGGGATGATGTCGATGGTATGCACTCCTTCGATATGCAGCCATGACGAATCTCATCCGTGACTAGACTCGCTACTGAACCGCAAGGCGCTGCAAGAGTATATCCTGTACGCCGGCCAACATCCCGTTGGGGGCCTGCGGGACAAACCCCCCAAGTAGGCACCCTGTCACATCTGATAAACGTCTCTTACTCTCCTTATTACAGGAACGCAGACGCCTATCATACACTGTACTGTCTAGCTGGTCTGTCATCTGCGCAGCACAAAGTGTTCCCCTCCCCTGTCAGGAGAACGGAACTTCTGGATTGTTGGACAGGTATACATATCATCGCCTCAACACAGTAGACGTCTAACTCTCCAGCCACAGGGGAAGACGGGGACAAAGACGAGCTCCGGAAGCACATCTTTACACACGCGCTCAGTTACACCGAGGATGAGGGCACGGAGACCATCGTCGGCGGTGCGCCGAACCGAGTGGTATGTTGTGCCACCGACTGTCGCTCGATTGTTTACCGTGTCGCGCAGAACGCCACGCACCCGCTCTTCAATCTTACAATCACGCACACCGAGAGCATCATGGCGCACTTCTATGGGCAAACGGTGCCGCCCCGGATACTGAAGAGGGCGGCGGCTGGCGAAGACGTGAAATCCGGTGTGTGTGGACAATGGAGGAACAAGCATTGTAAGATCACGACGATGTATTAACGACCGCTTCGATTTCTTTTACTGTACATTTGTGAGAACTTGCCATATGCAATACGCTGGTCGTGGGTGCTAAACCCAGGGTCAGCGACTGAGATTAGACTGGGGTTTCCATCTCGTGGGCACTTCAATCTATTGAAATTTTGTATATCTATCACTCCGTCTTCTTCTTCTCCCTCGCCCGTCCCGTAGCGACGGAGTATCCGATGGTCCCCACCAATACCAGTGCCGCCCCAGTCCACATCAGGCCCTGATCGACGCGCGCGCCGCGCCCCATCCACACGCTGATAACCAGGCTCGCGGCCTTGCGCACGACGAGCACGAGCGTCACGGTGAGTGCGCTGACGCGCGTCGTGAGGCGGTGCACGCCGGCGACGCAGACGAGTTGCGTTAGCGTGTTGAGCAGCAGGGGGAGGTACGCCTGCGGCATGTCGAGGGCCACGCCAGGCGGGGGTTCGGCGGAGGGCGAGGGGGCGGGGGACCTTGTCGCTCGCGGGCGTGGACACGAGGGAGAAGGGGAGGGAGAAGGGTGGCGGGATCGTCAGCGCGGATAGCATAGCGCGGGGGAGGGGGAGTGCGAACGAGGAGCGGGGGCCGGCGTTGACGGCGCCCATCTGGGACGTGATGTCGTTCCGCACGAAGAAAAACATGGGGAGGGCGAGGAAGTGGAGGTAGAACATGGACTCCTGCCAGGTTGGGGTTGGGGCCGCTCCGGGTGCTTTTTCGGAGGCTGCTGGAGGACGCCCGTAGCGAGAGTAGGTATGATCCTGGACCAGACCGAGGAACCCAGAGAGGAGGAGGGCAAGGCTGAGGATTGATATGCCTTGCAGGTAGGTGTAGCCGCTTGCCGACGGATCCGGAGAGTCAGAAGAGGCGCCGGAGGCCGAGAGCGTGGTGAAGACAACGCCCAAAGTGACCGCTAGTACGGATGCTACTTGCGCGAGTGTGTATCTGCCCGAGGATCGTTTGCACCGGCATTCTGACGAAAAAAGAAACCAACCTTTTCCCGGTGACCAGCCAGCCCAGAAGCATGCTGATTACGAGCCCGCCGCTGCGGAATATGATGTGCACGGACATGGGTATCCGGTATGAAAACGCTGCATTATTCAACAGCGAAATAAAATAGAAGAGGGCGACCTGGATTAGGTACGGCGTCAGTGGTATGCGATGCGGTTTGAAGCGGGGGCCGTATTTTGTCCATGTTATATGGGTGGGTATCCCGTGTAGTGAGATGATGAGAAACTGGAAGGCGGTAATTAGGGATCCCGAACGCGGGTACTGCGTCATTAGTTGCTCGAGGGTGATTGCATTGCTGTAGAAGGTCGATCAGCGAGCGACTGCGGTGAACATGGGATCTTACCTGCAACAGCCGCCGAATATTAGGGAAATCGTGCTGAACCAGTCCCCCACGACGGTCAACAACATTTGCGGTGAGAGCAAACGGACCACGTGGCGTTTCAAAGATGATCGACATGTAGCAATCTTATCTTATCAGTGCTAAGTCTCGCTTTGACTTTTCCAATGTAACCGGTTTTCAACGAAAGACGCGTTGTTCATATTTCCAGTGGCCCCCGAAATGTTGAAAATCGCGCTGAGCACTCTACTTGGAACTTTTGTTGAACTATAGGGTACAAATCAGTGGCTGTGTAGAACCCTTAGAAGCGAACGTCGATGGCTGAATTCTCGTCGCTCTGCCCGGGATACAAACAGGTGGAGGTGTTCGGCCCCGACGACGAATACGAGGAGGAGGAAGTCACATACGTTACCTTTGACCTCGGAAACGTCGAGCCGACGCTCATTCCCAGCTCCTCCCATTACCGCCTCATAGTGCGTCGCGGGTGCCAAGTTGCTTCCATTTTCTGAGGATGTGCGGTAGGGTCTTGACACGCCAATGCCGTTTTTACAACTGTCGGGCACGATCTTCAAGGGCCGGCACGACACGCTGTTGGGCACAGAGTTGTTGTTCACCGACGGAAAAGGTAAGATGGTCGCTCCCTTGAATGGCGGGTTACAAATGTCGCGTCAGACGCGGTGGACTGGAGCAAGCGGTCTACGACCCACGTCGCCAACACTGAGCAGCGGATCTGCTTCACGGAGGTACAGCTCAAACCGAAGACTGGCGCCGAATCGCGGACGGACGACGATGGAAGACTGAAAGTTGACCAGCTGACTGGGAAGACCGCGCCTATTATACGAACGAGGAGGGAGCGGCGCATTGCACCAGCACCAGCAGCACCTGAAGCTGCAAGCCAGGCTCCGGCCACTCAGTAGATACTCCACACATTGGTCGAGATTTTTAGCTACAAACAAATGTAAACTGCACTTCTTGCTTTCATCGCGATGGCGCGCGCGCTCCCGCCGCATTGGACGGGCACAGAGCTCATGCAAAATATCTCAAAGCTCAACCAGGCAAAGTTTGACACCACCGCCGGCGCGCGCAAACCAAGCCCGCGGCTCGGCAGAAAAGGCTTCTTGTACCTTCAGAAATCTATGCCAGCCGTAAAGCCAGCGGAGAGCGCCCGCATAACCGCCCGACGGGTCCTCAAGGCGGAGCGGGATGAGCGTATGGATGTTACCCACGCTTTGACGCCGGTCAAACAGTCAGTCGGCTTTTTTTACTGCCCTTCGACGTTCGCTGACCTCCATTGCCTTAGGTACATGTCCGGTTTTACTCGTCCCTCCGATCTGCGCTCCACGAATTGGTTTCCAGGCGGCAGTTATCTAGCACGGCAAAAGGTCTACGAATCACCAGCGCCAGAGGCCTACGAACCGCACACCGTTTTCGTGCTCGAATCGCGATACAACATAAGATACGGTGTCGGCCGCGTAGATGCGCCGGACTATATCTACGGGATGTGTCGGGAGCAAGATCTCCCTACCATCCTGAAAGGGTATAACTCGGCCGCGGCGGGGCGAGATCTGCTTGAAGCGATGGACAACGCGCGGTGGCCGTGGGGCCCGCAGCTGCCGCAGCACAGAATGGCCCGGTGGTGGGTCGACCGAGAGGATCTGAAAGAGACGTTGAAGGAGCTCGGGTCCGACATTGTGCCCACATCGGCTTACATGGCGCGATACTCGGGGAAAGAAGACGGAGACGACGTTGACCCAGTCAAAGTCAAGCCTGCTGAGACTTCCAAGTCGCCCAAGAAGAAGCCGCCGCGAGTCACTTCCCTGAATTCACTCCCACCGCGTTCCACCACGCCTCCTTTACCACCAGGCGACACTGCCTTCTCATCCCTTCCCGCCTCCGCCCGCTCCTTTAGTTCTTCCTCGACCCTCTTCGTCGGTCATAGCTACAATGACGACCATATTGTCCCCGATTTTTACGTGCAGCGCAAACAGGCGAAAGCGAACAAGGAGGAAGAGGACGGGGAATTAAAGGCCAGTGAAAAACCGGTGCTGCAAGATACTTCATCCTTGATGGACCACCTCTCGGACGGAATCATGTCGGATGAGATCGTGGCCTCCACGCGCCGCCTCGCGTCCAAGATCCCTACGGAGCTATTCAATGCGGACGGCGTCCTTGTCCACCCCTCTGGCTTCGTCATCCCCACACCAGCCCATGCCCCTTCATCGGAACGTGCCCAGCGCCAGAAAGATCTCGCGCAGCAGACTGCCGCTGTCGCTGAGCGTGTATTGGAGGAGGACTTCACGGAGGTGACGGCGGAGACGTCGAGCCGGCGCGGGAAGGTGCCGTTCGAGGTGCGGCGCCCGGACGGGACCGTCAGCCATCCCAGTGGCTTCGAGCCCCCCACTGCTGCCGACGACTTCGAGCACAGCGGGAACTCGACGGTGGACTCGCACATTGGGCAGCAGCCCCTCGTCCTTCCCAGCGCCAAGCGCGGGCTGCACACGACCGCCATCGCGCGCGCCGAGGAGGCCGAGTGGGACTTTGCACGCGCGCGCGCAGCGCAGCCGGGCCTGACCTTTGTCCCCCGGGATGAATACCTGCGCACCCTCGACGAGATGCCGTTCTGGCGCCCGCTGGTCACGCTCACGGTCTCCACGCGCCCGATCGGGGCCACGCTCCTGCGACTCTCGAAGGGCCTGGCGACGGGGCGCCCCTACCACTCCGACATCTCGAACGACGACAAGAAGTGCCGCATCTCGTTCGTGCACCGCATGCGCGCGCTGCGCGTGAAGCGAATGCAGGACAACGCGGTGGAGATGGGGAAGGTGCTCGCGGGCATGCGCGGCGGCGTCATCGGGCTGCGCTTCGACACGGAGAGCATGGGCCGCGGCATCGGCGGCGAGGGGCTCGAGCGCCCCGTGCCCTGGGAGAAGCGCGTCATCCGCGTGGGTGTGGGCGAGTGGTACCGCCTTGCCGCGGACGTGAAGGAGCTGTTCCAGTGGCGGGGGAAGGACGAGATTTTGTCGTCCGACGGGTGCGAGCCGTTCGAGGTCTTCGGGCTCGATGATTTCGGGCGGAAGTTGGATGCGAATGGCGCGGTGGTGCCGTGGCCCACGCGCCGGGAGTTGACGTCGGATGCGCTCAGGCGCGAGCCGTGGTTCAAGGAGTACTCCGCGCTCAAGACCACGTCATGGTTCTTCCAGGCGCACGCGCGAGCGACAGGCACCGCTTCGGAGGAGCGTAAGGCGCACGCGCAGCGGAACGCCACCGACTCGGGGGACGAAGGCGAGGACGAGCTCGCGCTTGACGAGGAAGAAGAGGTCCAGTCTGGCATGTCGGCGCAGGCCCCGACCGTGCTGATCCGCCCAGCGAGTTTCGGGGACATTAAGCAGCGGCTCGCCGAGGGTATGCTGGACCTGGACTCGCACCACGCCGAGCTCGACGCGCCGCCGGACTTTGTCGTCACGCGGCCGGACGGGACGCGCGTCATTGGGCCCGAGAACGAGACTGCGGCGAAAGAGATGACGCAGGAGCTGACTCTTCTCTTTGCGCGGCGGGTCGTGCAACGGCGCCTCGACCTCTACTACATCACGAAGCATCGGGAGCTCGGCGCCATATTCGCGGCGAGGAGCAATCAGGTTATTTATCCTGATAAGTTCAAGATGCGCCAGAAGGCGCGCGAGACTGAAGCCGAGATTTAGATGGAGTACCGGACGAGCATACATACTACATACAATTGTACTTTATTCTTATCGTAGAAACACATATTCGCTCCCCTCAAGGATTTCTGAGTCCACAAGCACAAGTTTCTCCGCGATTGTCTTCGTGGCACTCATCATTTGCTCATCATCTTACCTGCGTCCTCATTCAATTAACAAAATATCCATTCCACGAGAAGTATACAGCGACAGTGAGTTGAACGGAGCAACCAAAGATGTAAAGGTAACAATAAACGAGCGGACAGCGTTTTGTAGGGTATAGACAAACACGTTTTGTACGGCAAACCAGTATCCAAGATCATTCGAGTATCCGGGCGCGGGGGAGACACGCGGAACAGGAACGCGGCGGGGCCTACCGTCTGTTGGTGCCGCGGCCGTAGCCGACCTGCAGGTTATCGAGCTCGGCCTCGAGCTGCTTGATCGCGCTGTGCGCGAGCTCGAGGTCCTTGTTGAGGCGATCGCGCTCTGCGATGAGCTGTGCGGCTACGAGTTAGAAGCTGTTGCTTCTTCAAGGACGAAGGAAGGCTACTTACGTGCTGCTCCCACTGCCGAAAGCGGCTCTCCTCGGCCTTGACCTGCTCCGTGAAGCGCTTCCGCAGCTGCTCCTCCTCGTCCTTGAACTTGGGGTTGTCGCTCTTCTTCACCTTGGGCTCGCCGAACTTGCGCGTCTCCATCTGCGCCTGGCGGTAGTTCTCGTAGTGTGACTCCTCCGTCGTCGAGATGAGGTCGAGCATGTGCGTGCGGATGAGCAGCGAGCGCAGTTTCTTGAAGTCGCAGTGGTTCTCGTTTTCCACTACAGGGAGATGAATTGGTTAAAGGGGGTAAGGGTGTAGGGAGAGAGACGCACCCTCGGCAACACCCCAGAGGTACTCGCGGCCCTTGACGACGCGGCCGTCGGGGGTCTTGACATCCTCGGTGGATCCGATGATGGAGAAGGGGATGGCGTCGGTGAGGATGCGGGCGTGGTCAGCGCTCTCATCGTCCGCCTCGACCGGCGGCGTGTAAATGCGGATCCCCTGTGCCGCGATCACCTCCCGGACCTGCATGCAAGGTTAACTATCACACGTGAGGGGAGATAGAGGACGCTGAAGACATACGCGCTGCTTGAAGGTAAAGAGGTCGTTCTGGGTGAGGGTGTCCGCCTTGGCGACGACGGGGATGAGGTTGACGCGCGTGCCGAGGCGCTTCATGATCTCAATGTCGAGCGGCTTAAGGCTGGGGGCACCGAATTAGAATTCGTGTACGTAGACTGAAAAAAAGAACCCGCACGTATGGCCGGTGGGACGGATGAAATAGAGGCAGGCATGTACGCGGAGGTCGGTCTTCTCCTGGCGCTGGGGCTGCTGCTCCTGGCGCATGTACGCCTCGTGCTGGTCGTCGATAAATTCGACGATAGGGGACCACGAGTCGCGGTTGTTGACGTAGTCACCGAAGCCGGGGGTGTCGATGACGGTGAGCTTGACCTTGAACTGCTTCTCCTCGAGCTCAGCCTTGATGATCTCCACCTCGGTCAGCTTGTCGAGCTGCTTGTGGTGCCGTTTGCTGTAATTCTTGGCGGGGGACAGCTCGGTGGAGAAGAGGGTGTTAATGAGGGTGGTCTTGCCCAGCCCGGACTCGCCTGGTGCAAGTAAGGATACGGTGCGCAGGATATGTTTGGGTGCGTACCAACAACCATGATTGTAAAGTGCGCCCCACGTTTGGCGACAATCTTGTGTTTCTGGGAGGACGGTGAGGGGGACAATAGTTACGGGAACGCAGAACGGACTTGGTTGGGGAGGTTAGCGATACCGATTCCATCGACAATGGGGGCGGGGGCGGCCATTTTGCAGCGACGAGCAAAAGTGCAAACGAGGAATCGAAAGACGCTGCAAGCTTTGCCTCTATTTTATTTAGACGCCACTAAACTTCGTGTGTACCAAATAGATGTACATTCTGCATCTTACCACGACCATGGTGCGCCTCTAACGCACTACTAGCGCCTCTTGCACTAGGTTCCACTGCGAAGTCAAGATGTGAATAAATGAAGAGCATGCAGAGATTTTTCGCCCTGACGGCGCTCTTGTTACTCTGTGAGATCAGAGTCTGAACTTGATCATCGACTCAGCAACGGACTGGACTAGCAAACCCAGTGTTCTAGGATGGCTTCACAACTTGTGCAAAATCGCAGAAGCTTGCGCTTGAACAGAAGCGTGCATACGTCGCCGGTTGGAATTTGGACCTATTTGCCATTTGGACCCACACGGACACCTTTCGCTTTCTGTCACCATGTCTTCAGGTAAGCCCACGCCGACATTTTCTAGTTATTATTGACGATGGGAGTCAGAAGATGTTATTTCCGACGTCTCTTTTGAGGCCGAAGTAGAACGAATGCGCGACGAAGATTTCAAGCTGAAAGACGCGTCTAACCTCTTTAAAGGGTTAAATAAAATGGTCGCCGAAGCCTCAGTTCTTCATCTGATCTATTCTAGACGGAGCGTCGACCCGTCCCTCCCCCCGTCCGTCGAGCCGCCCGTCGCAGCCCTTTCAGATGACCCATCTAGCGAGCCGTCCGTCGACCCTCCATACGACCCGGTTAATGACATCTATATCGTGGTCTACGACGCACCTGGTACTCGCTCCGGGAACATCCTCCGCCTGCAGGAGCACCTCCCATGGCTAGAAATTTTTTCCTGTCCGCAGGACCGGGGGTTGGGATTCGCGATCCGTGGCAAAGAGAGCGTCTCCCCCTTCCAGATATCCGACCCCACCCTGCGATTTTTGGGCCCAGTTAAAGACTCGGACGAGGACACCAAAGCCCTCGAGGGAATCCCGGGCATCGTCGGCAATCTCCATCTCATATCCTTTGATACGGAAATTCACTTCTCCAAGCGTTCCAAATGTTGGTCAGAAATCCCCAATCTTTTACTAGTCAACGGAAAGAGGGACGAGCACAAAAACCTTGATTACGTCGTAAAACTTCTGGGCCGTACCGACGACAACCAAATCGTCTTCCCCAAGCTCCTGGATGGGTTCACCCTCGCTGTGAACACCATTGGCATCGCCGCTGTGAAACGAATTCTCGTCCAATTAGCGGCAGGCCTCATCGCACTGCATGAAATCGGGATCGTCCATCGCGACCTAGCTCTTCGCAACATCCTTGGCTCATCCGACTACCAAACTGCATATATATGTGATCTCGAATGCCTCTGGGGCAGTGACGGGTGTCCTGAGATTGCAGACACACTGCAGCTCGACATATCAGAAATTCCTTACTATAAGGAATCGGATGTCTACATGTTCGGCCGGCTCATGACGGACTTCATCCTCCGCAATGGCGTCCGGACCCGCTGGCAGGGCATCCCGGGTGGCAATTGGTTGCCACCGGCGCCCTTCCGGTCCATTGTTGTTGCCTGCGTACAGACCGAGCCGTCTGCAAGGCCGACCATGAGCGAGGTTAAGGCTTTGTTGGAGGACATCCATGTTCCAGGTTAGTGATAACGCTTGACTACAATACTCTTTCCCCCAGACGTCAAATAAGCTGTGGGGCAGAAGCTTGGTGAACGATGGAGTTTCTGCTCGTGCTTCGATGGGAGGAGGGAGATACGTATATTAAAAGCAGTGTACAGCTACAGACGTATACAAGAAAACTCTAGAGCTAATCACTACAATCTAAACAAACACATATGGTACTATACAGAGGCGGGCAGGTTCACCGCCCCAGCAGGCGCATTACCCTCCGCAGCAAGTCGCGCATCCACTCCGCCCAGTCTGCCCAGTCCGCGCCTCCAGCGCCGCCTTTATGTTCGACGCTCGGTCTTGCTACGCGCGCACGCTCTGCTACCCCCTCTGCTATCTCCGCCCCCGCGTCCTGGTACACGCGCCGCAGCTCGTCCTCCAGGACGTACAGGGGCCGGCGCACAGCATACGGTGCGAGCGCATTGTACGCACGCACGCGCTCATTTACCTCGGCGAGGGCGACGGCGTGGTATGATGCATGGCGTGCGGCCCAGGTGGGGTCGCGGAAGGCCTCCGCCGCCGCCGTGCTGATGTTAAAAGTGGAGCCATGGAGCGTCAAAGCGCGCACGGCGTGGCGCGTCCATGCGTCTTGCAAGATGTGTCGGAAAGTGTGCAGCGACATGTCGAGATCTGCGGGGCGTACAGCCATGAAGAGGGCGGGGAGAAGGAGGAAGGGACGCACCGGCCTGGAGCTGCACCCACGGCGGCGCGGCGCCATTGCGGCGAATAATGCGGTTCATGAGAAACTCCTCACGCGGGAGGAAGGGATTCGACTCTTCCGGCGCGCGCACGAGGGGCGCACCGCGGCCTTTGATGGAGGCGAATGCACCGGCGCGGCGGGCTTGCTGCAAAGCAAATAAGACGTGAATTTAGACAGGGACGAGGAAGGGAGGCACCTCGATCCGGTCCTCGATGAGACTGGTCCAGCCCTTCATGTTGACGGGATTCGGGCGGCTTGCAGGGGCACTGCGTGCGCCGAGCCCCAGACGGTAGTCAAGGGTGGATTCGCGCGCGCGCGCGAGCCGGCCGAGGGTTTTGTTGAGCGCCTTTTCTATTTTGCGCGTTTGTTCCAAGTCGGCCGTGCCGCGGGGCGCGTGCGCAGGGAGCGGGAAGCGCGCGGAGCGGATGGAAGGCGTCGCGTGGGCTGGGGCCTTAAACTCGGTGTGCCACGGGCGGTGGTCGGGTGGGCCCGGTGGGAGGAGCGGAACGGATGCCCACGAAGCGCCGGGAGGGGGCGCGTTTACGGGCGTGTTTACATGTACAGGCATTGGGGCATCCGGATGGTACTCCTGGACGCGGGACGGGGCCTTGCGCAACTTCTGGTCCGCGGTCTGGATGGTGCCAGTGCGGAGGGGCTTGTACTTGTCTACAAGCATGCGCAGGACCTGGATATCGATGAAGATTGAATAATTTATGATAATAGGTGTCTACGGACCGTGTCCTCGATGCGCTCGTCGCCGGTCCAGTTGGGCTCTTCTGGGCGAGTATGAGCGCGGGGCGCGGGGAGCTGCTCCTCTTCCTGCGCCGCGTCGGCAAATAGCTTGGCACTGCCAGTTGGCGCGTTCCGAAGAACAGCAGAGGTGAACAATGGCCGGCGTAACAGTAACATGTTCAGCGTCGTTGCAGCCACAGCAAGGTTAATTCCCAGGCTCGAGCAATTCCCCCGAGCCTATCGAGTGGGAAATGGGGGGGTACGAGATGTTGTCCGGCCTGATTGATGTGAGCGAGTGTTTTCTTAAAGCGGCGTCCAGCCATACGAGTTTGTTACTGACCCGGGTGGCGGGTGTTGATTCAAGCAAGGTAACCTTCCCTAGAGCGCAATGATTTGGAAAGGAATGTCAGATTTTGTTACAGGTCCAAGTTCCAGCCGCGAAGCCGTCCAGATTGCTTTGAAGTTGCTAAGATTGCGGTTGAATGGCCACTATATACCAGAATGCTGCGCTTTTTCGTCTGGGAGTCGTTTCGTCAGCAAAACCTGGAAGGCAAGGGAGGGCGGGCCGGTCTTTACCGGTGACGGTTGAAAATGGCAACATACACGCACACATGTCCAAACTAGTTCAACTAATATCGCTTAAGCATTACCACAATCCAACAGCCACTTGAGCGACATGCAAAGGATGAGAAACCCTTCAGGATCTCCGCCCAGAAAAAGGCCTCGATCCATCTCCGTCGATACCGACCTGGATTTTACCTTGATAGACGTGGATGCCCCTAAAGTCGTCCGCGATCCAGTTTATTACAAACCGAGTGGCGACTGCAAAATACGCGTAGAAGACACGCTATTCAGCGTGAGCATGTTCGATTGGAACCTTTGACACGATCCGACGCGTTCTTTTTTCAGATTCACCGCTTTCTTCTTGAGCAAGCCGGGTCTATCTTCGAAACCATGTTTCAACTTCCCCAAGGCGCAAAGAAGCCCCAGGGCTCGAGCGACGAAGACCCTATCATCCTTATAGGAGACACGCTATATGAGTTTCGTGCCCTCTGCTGGGCTTTGTACGCACTGTAAGTCAAGAATCAACGGCAAAGGCATTAATGTTCTTAATCCTTTTGTTTCTAGTCCGGATGAAATTACGAGGGAGAGCACGCGCAACAACTCTATGGAAAAGTTGACGCGTGTGGCGACAATCGCTCATAAATACCAGCTTACCGCATTCCAATCATGGGCTATGGCTTCAATCCGCGAGCAGTGTACAACCTTCTACGGATCGCTCGGTTATCTTTCCAACTGCCCGATTCACATGCTTTCCGCCCTACTCCGGGTATTCATCCTTTACGCCGACGATCCTTTTCGCCTAGACACTCAAAAAACGTGGGTATCCCGCCTTTCCCCGAACAATGTCCATCCCCATCCCCTTCCTCTTTCCGCCTTTTCCGATGCGCTCGATCTGGCAGAGAGATACTCGCTCCGACACTTTCTCGGTCGGTTATACTATACTCGGTTGATCGCCGCCCATAGCGCCTTGGCCAAGAATTCGACTTCCACCTCCGCAATGTTCCCCGGTGCAGATGATCTGGAGCCCAGACATCTGCAGCGCGTTTTACAGGGAGCATGGTCGCTGTCCGGATACTGGCAGCGCCTTTATACCACGATCCCGAGACTTCCCACCGATACGTGCGAGCACCACGCGAGGCACTGCAGGCCCGAGTGGAATAAACTGTGGCAGCAAGCTGGAGCCCATGGCTCTGCCGCAGACGTCCTGGGCAAACTGAAATATTTATCCACCCAGCTAGGTCAACGGAACGCCAATATGGACCCAATGTGCGGCCCTAAAGGCAAGGCTATTGTTACTTCCCTGACCGCGCAGTTGGTGGCGGCTCTCCCAGATCACTTCTTGGGGCCTCCATAATCACCCGGCGGGAATTGCTCATCTACTTACTATCTACTTACTGGTCTACATTTATAATTACTGTATCTAGTATTTCCACTCTTTGGACTATTTTTGCCGCGTGTACACTGCGCAAGGACATTTTTTTTACTCAATCTCTTGAAATGATGATGATGAGCTCCTCAAGAGCGATGTTCAACGGTGTTTTTCCTTGGAAGAATATTCTGTAGCTGCGATCAGAAGCGTGTGGCTGTGTCCTCGCATCACTTCTTGAATCTTCCTTGCTTTCAAGTTTCAACACCCAAAGGCTCGATGGGCGGCTCAAAGGCGCCTCGGCATAAACCACCAAAAAAACACAATTTATACTTGTACGCTTTATTACAGCTTCTCTGGACAAGTATTGCGATCATTACAGGTTTGAAACCACCGTAACACCCTTTACAAGCACTGGCTGTACTGTTCAATAGAATGAGGACCATTTCATCTCGACCAGCGGAGAACTCACATATGCGTTCGCCGCCTGGCGTGTGTACGGCGCCTGGCAGATGGTTCCACCGGTCCAGCCCATGCCACTGCATTGTCCCCATCTCGGTACGGTGCCCGAGCCGCCCGTGGACGTCACCGTCGCCGTCGTCGTAGTCTCCGTCCCCCCCGCCCGCAATCGTTGTGCCGCTGCCCCTGGCGAGCAATGCGTTCACATGGTTCTTGCCAACGCAACGGAACCATACTCGACAGCGTAGCCCTGGTGTGTGTTTGTGTCGGAGCCGTTGCAACAGTACGGGTGCGCCGCGTCGCAGTACGACTGGATGTGGCTCCCGTATGGGCACTGGAAGCCTGCTGGGCGGACCGCGAACTGGCAACGTCACAGTGAGCAGCGATCTTCTGCGCGGCAGCGGAGATGGGGATCGCGGTGTTGGAGAGGCCCTCGTTAGTATCCCCGCCGCCACAGTAAACGCCATCCATGATTTGCCCGCCCTGAAGACCATCCGCACTCAGAACCACACCTGCTCTAAATTTCGATTCTGCTCACGCACCTGGGAATAGCCAACGAGCACGAGGACAGTGTTGGGGCACTGCATGTTGAACGCCTTCACCTGGTTCGCGACGGCGGCGACGCCCTGCACGGCGGAGCTCGCGTACGAGACGCTGCCGCACGACCCCTGCCCGTCGCACGCGGGCTAATTGATCACCTCCCCCGTCGCACCCGGGTACGCGCTGATGATCGACGAGACGACGGAAACAGCGGTGCCGTACCCGAGCGGCGCTATCTTCTCCCTCGCGCCGAAGACGTGCACCTGCGGGCACTGTGCCGCTGCGAGCGTCGCGCCGAGGAGGAGGAGGAGGGAGGCCACGCGGATCGTCATGGCGCTTGCTATGGGGTTGAGTATCTATCTCGGGTCGAACGCAAGCTCCCCGTGCGACTTGTATACCCCCCCTCCTCCCCCGCGCGCGCTGAATAAATCGCGGGGACAGGGGAGGGACGTTTTTAGGTCATCGGGTGCGCATTATATGGGTTAACATCGGCAGCAGCGTCAGTCGCGGTTCGGCGCTAGTAGTCAGACATTGCTTTCATGAACCGAAGGCTCGGCTGCGCCCTGATACCAACGTCGAATGGCACAGCGGAGGCGGCACCTCGAGTGGCACTTCGCTTTTGATTTGGCGGGCGAACTTGCTCTTCCAAGTTTCCAAGTTCCTTGATTTATTTATGATTGCTCACAAGGGCTCGAGCAGGTTATTTTCCTCGCGAATTTTTTTATAGCCGCTCACAAGGTCTCGAGTAGGTGCGTAGGGTCGCGAGGAAAAATAAACGTATACTCAAACAAGGGGAGCGAACACTGGTCCCTGGAATTTCCGATGAGTTGCCAAGGTTTATTCTTTGTCTAATGATGACTCTCATCGCGCGAGTAGTCGCAGTGGTGAATTCTCGATGCCGTCGACGTACTTCCAAAGCCTCCAGGTCATCATTCGACCGAGAGGCGTGTCTATAGATCCGTCCGGACACGAACATCAATGCCCTGCTCTCAAGAAACGTGGATGTTCTAGAAGCCAATCGAAGAGAACAATAACTTTGGGCACTGTCTTCTCTTGAGCTGTGTGCAAACTTGAATTTACAGTAGTGGTTCGAATAATTGGCTCTTGGATTTCCTAACGAAAGGTATCCAGTCACCGTCAACTCTTCAACTTCGGGCTCGGCAGCGCAACACGAAGTGCTTCACAGTCTCTGACCTTGGCATCCGTTTACGCCCTCTCGTATCCGTCGGCAAGATCTTAGGCCGCTTTTATAATTTGCCCTGCCATGATACAGGTCGCCCGGGTCGCCCGCATTTTTCAACAGTGCTTTCAAGCCGAAACTCGCGGGGTTATCGTCGTGATTTCTGCCCAGGGGACCACCAATGCGATACCCTGGGCATAACGGGTTATTCTCTGACTCTCGGAGTCTTCGAATAGTCCATGGACGTCCACTCAATCCGCTGGGAGTACTATAGATAGCCTTTCCAGGACCGGAGTGTGATATATTTCTCCTTTTTACACTGGACCATGCAATCCGGAACCGAAACGCCGACTTCCTGATGTCGCTCATTCACTGTCAGACGACGTATACTTCCGCGGAATCTTCCACGTCAAATATTGGTACCTTATTTTCGGAGCGCTAGCTTCGAACTAGTCTCTTATAAACAGACGCTACAACGTCACTCGTACCTCGCGATGTTGTAGCTTCGAACCGAGTGTGGTAGACACGGAGGGCTACCCGCCGTGACGAATTAATGAGACCTGGAGTTTGCCTCGAGTCCATGCTTTGCTCGAGCCCAACAGAGCCCAACCTGGTCTGATCTGGTCTGATCATATCAAGTCTGTTCAGGTACGGGGGCGATGCTGGTTCTTTGAGTTGACATGATCTGTCGATCAGACCAAATCATCACATGAACTCCATCCATCACCGACCAGCGCTCGCATATGCTCACCAACGCCTGCCAGCGCTC
Organism: Mycena vulgaris; assembly: GCA_029204335.1. Lineage (NCBI taxonomy): Eukaryota > Fungi > Basidiomycota > Agaricomycetes > Agaricales > Mycenaceae > Mycena > Mycena vulgaris. Next base: position 295,644 of record JARGYA010000005.1, read on the forward strand.
AATGTGCACAGTCAACTTGCCTCTAGCCCCCGCCTTTTGACAATTGGCTGCGATTCATGAGGCTTGACGTATTCCACCTCGCCGCCGATAATAGCTGTTTTATGTCTCCACCCGGAGCCGACGACCGGACATGTCAGTACTAGCGCGACCGCGTGCAGTGTGTGATCGCCCCCCAACTGTTTTACATTGCGATCGGTACCCCCACCAAAGATCGTTGCAATGTCGCCTTTTAAGCCCCGTCGTAGCATGGGGCTCACCCGGATTGATTCCCACTTCCTTATTTTTCCTTTTCTTTTCCCCGCTGTTTCGAGCTCGCATGGGGCGTTGGACGGTGGAGGAATGGCAGGCGGCGCAGGCGCAGGTGCGCGTGCCATCCCAAACACGATGCGTGCACTTACTTGAACTGTACTAGCAGCATTATTCGGTCAGTGGAATGGACGTCGACGGTCTTGGGAAGGGGGACAGAGTGTATACTCCTGCGGACGATGATTCAGATGACTTCGAGGACGAGTACGAGGATGAGGACGAGGGGGAGTGGGAGTGGGCGCGTGGTGAGTGTCTATTTCCCGCCTGCATGTTGTTCCCGGAAGATTTATGGGGGACTGCAGCAAAGCCACTCCCCGCGACGCCGGGGGTACCACCCACCCCCCCACCCAAAACCCCGACACGCGCTGTTCCGGTCATTGCGCACGTCGCGCAAGCGTCTAGCCAGGGCTCTTGCATTGGCTCTCGCGTCCACAAGCTTCTCGGGGCTATGCGCAAGCATCGAACACGGGGCAAGCGGAGCAAGGCAACCACAATTGCCGTCCCCACCGAGAAACCCGGGCGGACCGAGGGTTATTCCGACTATCGTCGGGAACCCCGTATACACCGCGACGTTCTGTTGACCCCCACCAGGTCTCTGCCCCGGTCTCCAGGCGCGCACCGGCCCCGCGAGTTCCTCGCCAGCCCGCGCACCACGGTAGCAAAGCGCGTCAAGTCCACGCCCCTCAAATCCAACGTGACTCCGGCGTCTGGGGCCGATGCGTACACCTACCACGCGCAGGGGCTCGAGGTCTTCGTCTCGACACAGACGACGGCGACGGCGAGCTCGCCAGACGCGCGCCGCCCGCGCGTGTTTTTCCCGCGCTCGTCCTCTCTGGCCGCCACCCGGCACCACAATGTGCTTCCGCCGCCGCCAGCGCCGCCGCCTCCCCAGCTGGAAATCGTGAATCATCCTCGTGCGCTGCCCTCGCTGCCGATGGTTCCGCCACACGACATACCGCTCGTGCCCAACAAGGGAACACAGCGGATACGCCCTCTCCCTGTCCCCGTGCGGTCCCCTCCGTGATTCCCATAATGTTGATACCACCATTCTTATCATATTCTTCATCTAGTACTTGTATCTCGCTTTCCAGTCAGTTCCCAGTGGCCTTTTGTTTTGCTTAAATAGGCGCATCCAAATTAATGCGGTTCCCTGAGAATCCAAGGAATGTGGGAGTACGATATCTGTTGAGCCGAATATCGAACGGGCTGCAGGGAGGACTCAAAGGTGGTCGGGGACGGTATCCACCACCTAGGCGAATAATCACGACTGATGCCTCGCCTTTAAATTGCTCAGGGATTATTTTCGGCAGAGTTGAGCGCGCACAGAAATCATTCAAATCGGTCAGTACCAATCTATTCACACACTTTTGAGTCTCTGAACTAGGCGTATTGTAGTGGGAATGTTGAAATTCCTCGAGAGCGAGCGCGAGAGAAGATACTTGAATAATTTCAGTACACGCAGCAAAATTTCGTGTCTCGGACCCATAGAATTGTTTGGGAAATCGTTGCAACTTTGGCGCGGTAATGAGCGGAGTTTCTGGTGGTTATCTGGCTTTGGGAGCATATACAGCACGTGGATGGCTTTCCGGAAGATGAGATGATTATGACGGACCCAGGAAGTGATCTGGGAGAGCTGCTTCCAAGGATTTGATAATAGCCTTCCCGTGATAGTCGCGAATGACAGGCATACCATCGCTCCGACCATCGTGTATGACACCGAGCTTGTGTAGAACATCTGCGACGCCGCCCGTAATACTGGTTCGTTGCCACAGTTCATTCCACTCCGGCGCGCATCTTGTTTTATGATTGGAGCGATCGCAGACGTCTCTAGGCAGTGCCGGCATTGCGGAAAGCAGGAGCTGCCAATATGAGGATAGTGACCAGGAGCTGGCAAAACACGCTGCAGATGTCGTGGTTCCAAATGTTCGAAAAGAAAATCGATCGACAAGGACGTTGAATTGCCTACGTCACGGTGCGCAACTTTAAGCCTGTAATAGTATAACTGACCAAGGAATTTTCGAAGAGGATTCTGTTCTGCAACGGCGCGAGCATCGGAAAAGGCTGAAACAGGAAGAGGTTTGATAGGATAGAGTTTAAACGTTTGGTCGAGGGGAACGGGGGTGACTAGACGATATTTCCAGGAACGGGCAACAGAATTCATGAGGCTGCCATCCGCGTAGAGGATCGATAGGCGCATTAGGACGGGTAACAGATGAGAGGGGCAATTTTGAAGATTTGAACTTCTGAGATAGATAGAAGCTGTGCCACACTGCCGCCGAATCACAGTCAAAATTTCATCCGAGCTGAAAATCGCCCAAAAATTTTGGATGAGACAGCATTTGGATGGAGCTGCACTCGTGCCCGGAGGTTTCCCAGTTCCCTAACGAAGTTGAAAAATAGTTTGAAACGTAGACGAGGCTCGCTCAAGCAAAAAGCGGTGGATCTGAAAAAGGAGGCGTCAAAGACAGTTAAGGGTATATTTTTGGCAAGCGTACGCAGAAAAGTGTGTCCTCTACGCGTATTTTTACAGTCGCCGGTAGGTTCGTACAAACGAATTTTGCGACACCACCGGCCGTGGCGTTTGCGTCTGTCAAGGTCACATCTGGATCCATATCAAAGGGGTTGGGTCGAGATCTTTTTCTAGACGACGGGGTCGATTCTGAGGTGGCTCCATGTCGGTCACTGGGACAAAGAGAAAAGTGAATTGAATATTTGCGCTTGTGTTTCATCTTCGGCCCGCGCCGCCGAGTTGCTGTCAACCTCAACGACGACAAAAAGGGTTCTTGAGAAATCCGGGGTTTGGTCTCGACCACTCTCTCCGCTACCTGCCGCGATGGAAATTATGCCGCTGACATATGTTGTGGTGAGCGCTGCCGCGGAGCCCGAAGCCTGTAAAATTGCGCACCCGGCGTTTGCTCCAAGTCTTGGCTGATGATTGATTCTACTTGTCTCCCCGACCAGCCCTGGAGCGCCTCAAGGCGAATTCCGTAAACGCTTCAAGTTGTCTGTACACTGATTAACGCGAGCGGGTCCGGGCAGTCGTCTCTCGCATCGCTTCTGATTCGGTTTCATTGCAATGAAATTTTTGGCCCTACCGGCCTCAGCATATGTGTATCGAACCTGTACTCGCGGCAGGCGCCGCGCACAGTGGGAGATATTAACCGACGCGCGTTGCACTTGTCATCAAATTTCTGACATTGACACAGAGTAGCCCTGAGTACAGATCATTCTTTGCCATGCATCATGATATTTGATGTGCTCTTGAGGTGGAGGCCTACCCTCGGTACTTCAATACATTCCGTTTTGGACTTATTGTGATCCAACACTGCCGACGCTCGGAGATGGGGGTTTTGCTGAAGACCGGCAGCACCAAAATCTCGCAGTCCTTTTGGGGGTGGATTCAACATAAATACCCTCGGTGTCCCTGCCGTGTATCTCATATTCTGGCGCTTCTACCAAGGACCGCGAGAGTCCGCTTCCTCCTCTCAGGAACTTTTTCAATCGTACGTCCTCTCGTATCACGCTCACTGGCATGAACTCTAAAGTAATGAAAAGGCAGTCAGTATGTCGTTTTGGAACACGGTGGCCCTCCCGATCCTTGGTTTCATGCGCAGAGCAAACTATCCGGAGGATGCTATGCAGTTGGATACCTCGTTTTTGCGCACCGAAATCGTGCCCTTGTTGGGGCCCTGCAAGACACCCGCGTATCCCAGTTGGATAACTGATGACCACACTCCAGTGGAGTTCAGTCACATTCTCGGGGAAACAAACAAATCTCCAGTTCGGTTCGCTTTTGAGCCTGCAGTCTTGCCACTGGCCGGGGACCGCTCGATCGCAACGCTTCGACGCACCTTGGAGCGACTTGCGTCCAAGTTGACTATGGAACCACGATTTGATCTCGAGTGGTTCGATATCTGTGCCGAGGAATTGCTTTTGGCGGAAACACAGGAAGCCCCCAAGGATGGGAGCCATCCTGTATCCGAAGTTTGCATCGGTATAGTTCCACTTGTGGTTATTGTTCTTTTATTAAATTTTCGAAAGGTCTTGATTTGGCACATTATTCCGCCACTACGAAGGTCTATTTCATGCCCCGGATTCGAGCACTCGTTACGAAAGAAACGCCAGTGGAAATGATGGAACGGGTGACATGCCGCATCGGCGTGGAAAGACCTTGGGCAAAAATTGGACAATTCCTGTCGCGTTTTCTTCCGGGAGACCGTCCGGAAATAGAGATCGTTGCCGTTGATTGCGTCCCAGGCGCCCAAAATCGCCTCAAGGTTTATTTCCGGACCAATATTCTATCCTGCGCCCACATGGAATATTTTCTGACGCTTGGCGGGGTATTATCAGATGCAGGCGTCTCCGCGGGTTTGCGCAACGCACAACTTATGTGGAATGCATTGATGCAGGCCCCAAGGGAGGCCCGAAATGGCCTCTCCACTCAGGCGCCTTACTTTCCGTTGGGCTTGGTCTATTACGAATTGAAGCAGGGCGACGACACCCCGTCTGCCAAAGTTTATCTCCCTGTTCAAAGATATCTTTCCAACGACTTGGAAATCTCGAGGGCGGTCGAACACCTTGTGTCCAGTTTTTCTGGCTCCCCAATCACCGACGATTATTCCGATTTTATAAAGGCAACCTTGTGAGTTCAATCTCGGGTTCAAACTGATTTTTCTGACCCGCGCCGTTTAGTCCACACCGAGACCTCTCAGCCCGAACTGGGATTCACACCTACCTGTCTTGCACCGTAAAACCAGGCGGAAGCGATCTTGCCATCTATTACAACCCCGAGGCATTTGCCCCGGAACGTAGTGTCAATACACCGTGATACACGGTCTTTCCTGATCAACTTGCAACTCCGAAACTCTTACCTCGCTAGAATGAGCGATATAAATAGTAGTGATAGAATCAAATTGAACTGTCCCGGGCTCGCCAAAAATCAGGAATAGTTGTATCGCTTTCTATTTTGACGTTTGAACCAAGTTTGAAAATTTGAACATGGTCGGAGCTAGTCGGAGCCGATACCCGCGATGTTCCGACAACCGAGAACCGCAAGGTCACATCTGGTCACATCTGGATAGGAGTTTTGGTCTTGCGGCCCGAACAGATGCGTCTCCTGGAAACTATCCGTCCGCTCGGTGTTTCTCGGGAGCTGCCCGACAGATACAGCGACCTCGCCAGCCTACGTCTGCCACTAGTTCTGTGTCGCGTGTCGAGCGCGGCCACCGCCGGTCTTGTAGGGCTCTAGTAACCCGTACGAACCGTTTTACGGAACGTAGCCGAGGCCACCCGTTCCGTAACCGCCCGTAGAGCTCACATCGGCAACCCTCTACGGACGGGTCCCACCCGTATACGGTTTACGGCCGTAGAAAACGGGCTTTTTATATACATAATGCTGGTATCTAGACATGGTAATGGCAGGTGAAATGTAAAACTTCTCCGAATGGTTCCTCGCATAACGCAAACGGGCTTTAACGAACATGAGCATCTGTATTGTCTCAGCCTTTAAACTGGCTCGACGCAGCCCAATGGTGTCACGTCCCCCCAGAGAAAATCCGCTCAATGGCGACGGCAGACCCTGCAAGAACTGAGGTGAGTTTGGTGAATGAATGAGTGGTGAGAGATGTACTTACCGGGAATGCACAAAACATTGCGCACCAGGCGATACAGATGGGGGAATTTCTTACGACAACTGTACCACCACTGAAGCGGGTCAGTGTCATCGTCGTAAGGTTGAGATGCGCCGGTAACTTAGTCTGAAATATTCAGCGAGTTCGTTCTGCACAGGTCCCGTCCTTTATGTTCGTTTGTACCTCGCTAGAAAATTTATCTTCTGAGGCGATCCGGAAGCCTGGAGGCCGGATTGACTGGCGGGGGGTGACGACACCGAGAAACTGGAGTCACTGGTATACTCGAGATTGTAGTGGCTCCTTGCGCGCTAATCGCGGAATTCGTCGCCTGATTAGAAGCCCAACGATCGCGACGCGGGTGAGACGCGTCTGTACAGAATCCTCATCTCGGAGTCTGCACACCTCATATGGCGACTACGAAACGAGAGAGTGATCCGAGAGAAAGACCCCGCCTCGACGCAAGAAATACACAACCGCTGGCTCAGATCAATAAACAACAGACTCGAGATCGACTGTGCCATGACGAACGCGGTAAAATATGGAAAGAAATCCATTAAGAAAACTCTAGTAAGAGATGTGGTGTAAGGTACTGGAAAATGAGGGTAATCTCCCCAAAGACTGGACACGGGAGACCGGGGTTTTAGTGGGTGTCGGGTGAGTTGACAATGATAGGGGGCCCGGCGGCTGTGCCGCCGGCACCTCCTTGAGTTAACGAAGCCGAAGCCCCACATGCCGTGCCGCGAATAGTTCGGGCACGAGTGCGCAAGCGCATTTCCTCGGATGGTATATTTCCTCTGGCCGGGTTTACAGTCCAAGGCCTCCAACTAACGGGTGGGAGATGGACAACTTATGTTGGCCCAAAGGTGCATGGAAACGCTAGCGTGCTAAACAGCACTGGAGGGAAGCGGAAACGCTGTCGTCCCCTGCTACTCAACGTTCCACAAAAAAAAAAAAAAAAGAAGCCCAACGATCAACTCGGCAGATCACGGCATCGCACTCTAGTTCCATCCCGCGTGCATCCTGATCCTAATATCCTGTCCACACCCCGATCGACGCGTAAAATCGCGTTCAAATCCCGCTCTCGAAGCCTGTGTGGCGTCTCGATCCTCAGCTGGAACCCCCCGATTTACAGCCTCACCGACGGAATCGTGCCTTTCTTGCATTTATGGTGTCTCCAACACCTTTACCTTAACTATCCACCGGTCTACACTTGCTCTTGGACGAGTTTGATCACCGTTCTCTCGCAGAAGACCCGTACACGGACGAGTACGGGTAGCCTGTATACGGGTCCACCCGTACCGCAGCCGACCCGTAAGTGAATGCCGCGGAGGCCTCTACGGACGCGCCCGTAACCGTAAAAACGGCCCGTCGAACCGTAGCCTACGGTCACGGGTTAGAGCCCTACGGTCTTGAAGCCAATTATTCCCTGGTCCACTGGTCCTTCCCGGACGATGACCTCGAATTCGAAATCCTGTCACGGTCCTCCAACTGCGTCGCAGGCTTAGGCGACCCCCAGATTGACCCCGCGATCAAAAAATACCAATGGAAGACGATAGTCAGACATATCGAAACCGACCAGTATATGGACGAGGAATCAAATCGGCACGGCGGTCAAACGGGAAGGCGTTGACCGTGGAACTGACCCGTCAGCTCGACAGCCAGCAGCCGAGTTCGGTCTGGGCGGGCAAATTGGGAGTTCACCAAGTCGTGCTGAAAACGTACAACCCAACTCAGTTCGATAAGCTCGCGAACGAGCTTGGCGTCCACAAGCGCCTGGTGGCGTTGAGGCCCAAGGTCATGTCGTGCCACGGCGTCATCACAGCGCCCGAATTGACCTGACTGGTGCTGCTCATGGAAGATTCGGGGAGGGTGGGCCGCGCTACCGTGGACCGAGTTGTGAGTGTGTTCCCTCCAGCCTGATGGTCGACTGATATCGTACAGACGTTTACTTTTCCGAACCATGCTCGACGGTCGACCTCCATCGCGCGGGCATCGAACATTGCGACATTGCACCCCGTAATGTGCTAATTCGCCCACGCACCTGTGTTGCCGACTTTGGTAATGCACCGCTTAATAACCACTGTGAAGGGTGGAACTGCCCCGAGCTGGTGCAGCCCAGACGCGAATTAGAAGACGACTAGAAATTCGAACGCAGTCGATACTGTAAGCTCCACGCGCACAGGAGCCCACAATCGGTCATGCGCCACCAATCTTCACCAAGGTCGAGCGCCTGAGACTCCAAGGGCGGGAGAAGCGGGCAAACAGCTGCAATAGACCCCGCTCTCTTCAATCATCCGCATGTGATTGGCCAGGAGTGGGTGGCGTAGACCTGAATCGCCCTGGTCGCTAGAAATAAGTATGGGGGTTCTTGCGTTCGGCTGTGTTTGTGTGTATCTGGAAATCATCACTGAAGAACTGGGCGGTGGGTACCATGAGACCAGTAAGGAAATAGCATCTAGGATAAACATCCGAGTTCCGAGAAGCCTATGCGCACTTAAGGACGACTATGCGCCTGTTAGGCTGCTCATACAAGTACAAGGAACCAGATGGGGGTCCTTCGCTGTCCTGGCTTGGGAGCAATTCATCGGTTGTGGCGGCGATCTGACATCGTAGAAGCGATCGACCACGGCAGCAGAGTCCATGTATAGATAAGTATACGGAGGATCCGGTACGAACATCAGAGACTAATTAACGTACATGGGTGTTACACATCTTTTGCACTTGAGATCATATCAATAAGATGTTGTGGAATCTTCAGTAAAATCAAGGGGCTCGAGCACGAAGCCAAGTCGAACTTGGTTAGAAGCCTCTGTCTTGTAGATCTGGAGGCGCTGACGGTCAGTCCGGGTTGCGGAGATAAAGATAATCACGTACGTAGAATTCCGCGCCGACGATGTGGAGGAGCGTGGCGATCCACAGCGCCATCCCTGGATCGGCGAAATTCAGGGCATGCAGGTAGGATGCTGGATTGACACACCTTGCGTCGCCCGGACAGAGGACGCGAAATAGAGTGGGCCGTTAGTTGACGCGTGCACTGCGACCCAGATGGCGGTTGGGTCGACGCCGGCCGCGACGCACTGCGGGAACGAGCTCTGGACAGCCTGTGGGTCAGTCAGAAGATTCAACACCTCGTCGCATCGCCATATCTGCATGCTTTAAGTACGCGATTGTCTGAGGATATATCCAACAAACCGAGTAATAGGTGCCAATATCAGAGACGATCTGGGCAGCAGCGGCCATAATCACGCGTGCAGAGATGGCAGTCGCAAAATATACCACCATGCCTGGAGATGGGATTAATGAGCGAGTACCTGCAGCTCCGAGTCCAACATACGCAGCATCCATCTTCTGTGACGGCGGGTGTCTTTCTTGACGTTGTAGATGCCCATGAGGGCAGCGTAAACCACCATGATTCCGAGGATGTAGTACGCGGACTGGACGTTGAGTTCTCCACCGAATGAACGGCGCGCGACAATCGAACCACATATGTTGCCCACGATAAGACAGAACAAGACGCCATATCCTGAAAGACAGGACATGAGCTAGATAGAGTTTTCAGGCCGGATTATATTTACCGTTTGCGCGATGGATGAAGACATATCTCTGCGAAAAAAGGGTCAGCTACATACCTATGAACCTATGTAGCGGATTTGAACCTACCCTGCGAATAGCCGGGAAAAACTGGAATAAAGCACCGATACCGCCAACTGTGTGTTCATTAAGCGAGGAAGGACAGGAGGAGACTTAGTTCGTACTTGTTGTCAGATAGATATGGATGAATATATTGACTTTATACATCGGCTCGCGGAACCAAAACCATTCGCCTGAACCGGCTAGTCAGCGGGAAAGAAAATATTAAATGAGAAGGTTGATACCCGGGACCAGTAGATTCGCTATCTGGGACGGATTCATAGTTACGCTCCTGGCGAGGCAGAACCCTATCATTGCTCCACCCCAGATAAAGCCTACGAGATGTAAACATCAATCGACGACAGGCCAGACTGCCCTTACAATTGAGCAAGCTGTACTTGTCCCGGAAGCCTAAAATCCAGCTAATGGAGCGGTAGATTGAGCCGCGCTGTTGGGGTCTCTCGGGCACACTTTCTGGCCGAGGGGGAGCGACACCGAGGCGCTTGTCTTCTTCGTCTAGCGTGTACGGGCTAAACGAGCTTTCCGGATAGAGCATGCTGGTCATTCTTGTGCTGGGAGTATGCGAGGACATGGCGGCGGGAGGAAAGGACGGCCATTCCTCGCAGCCAAAGGCGATACTACTAGTACATGTCGTGGAGATAGAGATTTCCTTTTGGGTATTCGGCAAGAAGTCGCAGGAACGAACCAGTGGCTGTGCAGCGCATCTCTTTCGTCCTCCTCTCGTCAGCTGCTCCCACCGAATCTAGCAGAATCTAGCCTTCTTCGTCTGATACCTCCCCCATTTTCCCGAACCGATGCAGTGGCTACACAGTCGCCGTCAGTTGATCATCGGTGCCCCACCTTCTGACTAGCCCGGATTGGCTGCTTCCAAAGGCTGCCGCTCAACCCCATCCGTGTCCTCGTAGTACGGTCTGTTTCAGAATGCCGCGCTGCAAAGTTTCCCGCAGATTACGCGCACACGGTCTTATCGGGTTACGCACGCATATGGCGTCAATGATTTTGTGGGTCTATTGCTTTTTACTTCTCCGGAATGGGCACCCAATAGCGCTTGCCACCCGCTCTCATGTCTGGCCCCCTGATCTTGCCCCCCACTACTGCCTGGATCATCCGGCCTGATGAGCTCCAGCTTGACGACGATGCCCATCTCGGAGGCTGCATCGCGCAAGGCCGATGGAGAAATAGCCTTGTCATAGTCAAAGTCCTCTCTAAACAGGCAGAGGCTAATGTGCGTGCAGCTCTGAAGCCTATCCGTTCTATCGTAAATGACGCATCGCACTGACAGGCGCTGCACGGACGGGGCGACCTTTGGACGAGTCTCCGGCATCCTAATGTCCTGCAGATGTTTGGCGTCTCGCCCTTGGACGCCGATCCGCTCTACGTGGTAACCCAGTTCCAACCGAACGGCAATGTTCTTCGCTTCCTGGAGCAAAATCCGCATGCGGATCGGGCGAGAATTGTTTGTCAGCTCATCGTAACGGGAGAGCGCCTCTTTTGACCCAGTTTAAAAGGTTTCTGATATCGCGTGTGGGATGCAATATCTTCATGCAGTGCGTTTTCCTCGGCTTGTCATTGAATGGCTCTGAAAGTAGTCCGAAGCGTGGTGTCGTGCATGGAAGTCTGAAGCCGACTAATGTATTGATCAACGTCGATGGGGTGCCATGCATCTCTGATTGTGGGATGATTGAGGTTCAGACGAGCGGGAGTCATGGGCACCGATATTTCAGCCCGGAGGCATGGAAGGGTGTACGTATCCTATACTCGATGCCCATTGACGATTCAACCGTTCTTGTAGACCGTATCGCGTTCTTCAGATGTTTTCGCATGGGCCATGACTGCCCTCGAAGTATGTTCTGAATAAATGACTTCCACCTCACATCTCACTCATCTGTTATCTAGATATTTACATCCAAGGCTCCATGGGGGATATTATCTGAGAAGCAGATATTCCGTTTAGTTGTTCGGCAGGACAGTCGCCCTGACCGCCCCGACGAAGACTTCGGGATAACCGATCACATTTGGGGGATCATGGAGGAATGCTGGCACCGGGAATCTCGGCTGCGCCCCACCTTCGACATTTTAGTCCAGCTCCTTCAGAACAACGTTGGCCGGAGAATCCAACCCCAGTCTCGCAGCAGTAGCTCATCTATACCCCGTGTTTATGGTGCATATCCTATCTCTTCTATCGCACCCCCCAATTAACCCGTATCTAGTCATCTCGGACGCTGCTGACAGTGACAACCAACGCTTGAGGCCGCCTGCTCAAGCCTTCGATACTGGAGATAGTCTGGCCTCCTTACATTCGCAGCGCCCGCGTTACGCACTTTCGATGATGACTCAACTCAGTGGGCCGCCCGCCTACGAGCCCTTGTCCTCAGCGAACCAGTATCCCGAGTCCGCGCCTCCTTCGCTATCACAATTCAGACCGTCGGCTATCGCCACACCCCCCAAACGAACGCAGGCCTTGCCAACCCCACCGCCGCGGCCTCAATATACACACGACGGAAGCGACGCCTCAAGCACATCGGCAAGTCCCAACGACAGCCTCGACGAGGAAGGCATGAGCCCCGTGTTTAAAAATTCCTTGAATCTGCAGTCACCCGACACACCAAACACCCCCTGGAGTCCTGACCGTCGGCTGGCACCTTCTCCTTCCATCCGGACATCGTCTTCTGGTGAGTTAGCTCTGCACGAACTCGAGATGAATCCAATACTCAAAGTGTCCCAGGAGGCTCCGGATCCTCCCGCTCACAGAACTCGCGCTCGGCCCCGAATCGACTGAAGAGTATCGACCCGATAGGCGAGGAGCCTCATCCGTACGGGCATGCAAGCCCCCGTAGTATGTCCCCATCGCCGAAGCCGCGCGGATACTCCAAAATGTCTCCGCCCCGCGAACCCGCGTACTTGAAGCACACGCCGAGCACCAGCACTTTCCCTTCAGCGTACGGCTCAAGCACCGCGCTGACAAACTCCAACACGTACGCGGAGTCGGTGCGGAGCCAGCCCAGCACAGTCAGCGGCACCGGTGCGGCTCACCTCTCGCTTCTCCTTCTTTTATTTATGTCCGCCCAGCCCCCAATGCCACCCTCCTTGCTGGCGCCCTGTTGTCCGAGGTGAAGGAAGGCCGGAAACGGGAGGTCATCGACGGTTATTTGGATAAAATACAGAGGCTCGGTCTCAGATCGCACAAGGACGCGCAGAAGCTGGTCACGGCGGGCACGATACCCACACTCATCCTATTACTCAAAACCCGGGCGGTCGATGGGATGGGACTGGAAACGGTTTTACTCGCGCTGGGTATACTCACGTACGTCCTCCGTCTCTCCCTATCGCATACCCGGAATAACGAATCCTACAGCCACGACCCCATCACCGCCAACACGATATATCGCACGAGCACTTCTGCCACTTTAATCGAGATAGTCGACGCCGCCCTGTCAGATGACATCGCAGCGCTCGCGGTGTGGTGCCTCGCTCGGATTTGTCGGAGTGCCGAGGTCGCCAGCGGGCTCCTGAAACAGAACCTCGGCAAATTGCTTGTAACGAAGGGGCTGAGAGGCGGCCAGCGGACGGCCCGCATTTCCGCATGGTGTCTCGGCGCCCTGGTCCGCTCCGACAGCATCGCTGAGTCGCTCGCGGAAATAGGCCTCGTCGCAGCGCTGTGCGAGCACATGCGGCGCTGCTCCGAGTCAATAAACGCCGGTCCGGAGGACTACAGCTCGACAGTATACGCCATCGCGCGAATATCGCGCTCGATCAAGATCTCGAAGGCGCTGGCCAAGGGCGGCTGCGTCGAGATGCTTGCGCACTTCCTGATCACGGCGGAAGATCCGCGAGTGCTCCTCTGGAGCGCGCGCGCCGTCGGGTGCCTGATGCGGCCGAATAGCAGCGACATGGCCAAGGTGCTGCTGGACGCGGGCATCGCGCGCGGGCTCGCGCGCCTGCCGAGCATGCTGGCGACGGAGGAGGTCGAGCCGCTCGGCGCGTTCGCGTTCGCCATCCAGCGCTTCAGCTGCGCGGAGTGGGGCGGCGGGACGCGGAAGGCCCTCGTTGACGCTGGCGTCGTCGACTCCCTTCTCGCGGCGCTGCGGACCGCGGCGGACGAGCCGTACCCGCAGGTGCATATCGAGCTAGCGTACGCGATCGCACTGCTCGGAGATGTCGGCGGGACGTCGATCCGCAAGGAGATCGTGAATGCCGGGGGGATCGAAATTCTGAAGCGCGTCGGGGCGTCGGCCGCCAGGGCCGATGTTATGAAGGCGTGCACTCTCGCGGTGACGAGTATCACCGGCAATGTGTGGTCGCGGAATACAGGTGTGTTTCTTTTTCCGTCCGCCAAGTTTATCACGGACACTGAAATGACACCCAGCATCCGCGAAAGCCGCGCTTGCGCACGAGTGGACTGGGGGCTGCCCGGATTACCTTCCCGACTGCCCGGTGCCGCTGAATGCCGTAGAAACTATCGAGAGTTGGTGAACGGTGTTTGGGAAGGCTCACATACATTTTTATTAATCTTTATCGGAGATATACCCTTACACCTCGTCTGTATTTCGAGTTGGGCCGCTTCCGCACGTACAACGGATAATGTACCTGCCTAATTTATTTGGGGATATTTAGTAGTGATTTGTTGCATAAAGTCCTTGTAGTGCGGCGCGAACGACGCGGACCGCGGTGCCTGAGCCCGTCTCCCCGTCTCCCTCAGGGCCCCGGAACCGCGTTTGTGCGTCCGGTGGCTCGTAAGGAGTGCAAGGAGGTTCAATAGCGTTGGTGGTAGCCCACTACGAGTAGTTCCGAGCGCAGGCGTCGTCGTTAAGCGGCGGGGTTTGCGAGCCGAAAGTGGACGGAGGCAAGAGACGGAAACTTGTCACGCGCTTATTTTCTCTTCCCTCCACTTTCCATTGTATAAATGATAGTGAATGGCCGGCGAGCGGCGGGCACAAACAGATTCCGGAGCTGCAAAAAAATGAGGTAGAAGAAGAAATAATAGCCGCTTTTTGTGGTGCCCGTGCTACTACTAGTAGTAAGCTGAATTCAAATGCATTTGCAGTTCGTTGCGATGATTCACTTTAATCTGCGTGCATATTGAGGTCCTAAGAAATGTCCCACCTTTTCAAATTTTGGGACTTACAGGCGCCGCTCGTCGCCAACCTTCGGTTGGCTCCTCGCGGCGGCGTGGATTGTGTAAACCTGAATTAAACTTGTGAAGTGGAGGCAAAATGTGTGTGGATTTTATTGAGGATAATCCTCAAAGAGTGTAAGGCAAGCAAAGATATATGGAACCACGGTTGATGAGCACTGTGAATTGGAAGAAGTTCAACTGAGTTCAGCGAGAAAAGGACGGAAAGGCCTGGGACCATAAGCAGAAATGACAAACATCCAAGGCACATGCTACTTTTTGGATAAATCTATTTAACAACCCCTCTTGTTGGCAACAACCGGGTTGTTGGACAAGTTTTTCTATTTTGCAACCCCAAACCATGATTTTTAAAACTCTGCATCCAAATTTCTCAAAACCGAACCGCAAGCGTGAACCAGTTTGGAAATAGACTGCAGTTTACAGCTGATCTCGAAATTAATGAGACGGCCCGACTTTTTTTTTTCGCGTTCCCAAAAAGGAATGTTTGCTCACCCACATCTAATCCATTCAATAATTACATGATATTGAGTGCCTTGCCTCCCTATAGGTTGCCAGTCCCTCAAAACAACATAGAGAAGCGCGAGTGCGTGCCAATGGCCGAAATAATACACGCGATCAATAAAACACGTGATTGCCCGGGCTTTCCCGACTTTGCCGTTTCCGCATGATTTCCTCCCATTTCGTGGGGCGCTCTGGCTCAGGGAGGTCATAACTGGTCACTGTAACATCAAACTTCGTTGCAGGTACTCTTGGAGGTAAGCTAGACTCTGGTTTTGCTGGAATCTCCTTTTTGGGAACGAGCAAAAAAAAACTGATCGGTCTCATTAATTTCGAGATCAGCTGTAAGATTGTTTGGGCAACCAATCGACTTTTGATTTGACCTCAAAGGCACTTGCTTGGCTCCAACTCCGACTCTCGACTCGAACTAACGCCGGTATGCAAGCCTAAAGCGGAGTCAGGCTGCAATAAGGTTTGCCATCTCTTCATCTGGATGTCGGCTCCCAGGCTTTCGTGAGCAAGAATCGACCATTGGCAGAGCAGTTACTGAATATCGGAGGACTGAGAGGCAGAAAATAGTGGCCGCATAAGTATACGTCGAAACCACCGCTCAGCGGAAGGTTCCGGCGGCTTATATAATCATCATTTATCTATGGTGCGATTCACTTAGTCACCACCTGTATGTGACGACCGATATTGCCGGTCTAAAATAAATCAGATTTCTTATTCCTCTTGCAAAAGCACTCAGTTTAATGAGAGGAAACTTTTGACAAGAGCGATTTTTATTAAACTCAAAATTGAGGGAGTTATTCTTTTTGGGCCAGCCACATTGGGACTATGTACTAAAACAGGGGTGGCATCACTCAAATGACCTTGCTAGTGCCTTCAGAGGTGCTAATTTCACCTTACACATGGGAGAGTACATCTTCTCGGCATGCAATTCAGTCCCTAGATTGAATCCAAGACTGGAACAAAGATCAAACTTTGATGCCCAAAACAGGTCAAAAGCTCATAGTCTTGAAGAACTTCAATGAAAAGTAGCTCATATGAGTACATGCATGGAACAGCACTGGTTTGGGTGGCTAAGGGGTATAAAGTTGAAAAAAAATTGGCCTCCGGCGGATTTGGGACTAGTCCAATTTTGGTGGTGACTAAGCGAAGCGCACCATAGGACGAAGTACAATCGCTGGTTTGCATGCAAAACGCGAGGTCTGTACAGTGTATAATCATAGAGCCAGAATTCACAGTGCACACAGTGCGAACCGAGCTGGCTCGGATGGCCCGATTCGGTTGTACCACAGTTTTTCCACAGAAGAGGGTTGTTAAATAGAAACTTTCTATTTAATAACCCGGTTGTTGCCAACAATGGGGGTTGTTAAATAGATTTATCCCTACTTTTTGGCGACATTTTTGGTAATATACACAGAGCACAAAACCCAAACTAATGTTTCTGTTTGTGAGTAAAATTGCATGACCGGCAAACGACGGGGTACAAACAGATTTAGAGCTCAAAGCCTTTTAGCTCCAAAACTTGCATGAATGCCCCCACTGTCATGTTGTTGTCGGTATAATTTGTAAACTTGTGTCGTCGCAGCAAGCGCCGAGGCCTGAGCTGGCATGAGTGAGGCCGTGTGACAGAGCTTTTGGCGTAGTTTTATGGCTCCTCAATGAGAATGAGAGAGTTAAGATTTATTGAGTCCAGCTTGATTCCATCCAGCCCATTACAATTTTTGAAGTAGCTGCGAATTGGCTGCGAAGCTGCTCAGAGTGCTTAAATCACAATTGATGTCAGGTAAGGTCTTCTGGGTGTGATATTTTTCAATGTAAAAAGCTCTGGTGTCAGCCTGATACGTAGTCGACCGCCCAAAATCTGAATTCAACAGACGCGGAAGCAGTCTCGTAAGCAGAAATGACAACAATCACGAGAAGTGCAAGTCACATGCCGCAGCAGTTCACGTGTTCATTTTGGCGACATTCTTGGTACACAGAGCACAAAACCGAAACTTACGTTTCTGTTTGTGAATGTGGAGTTAGTGTCTATTGTAGCCCTACACCTCCTGCTAATCGCCAATCCCGACTTCTCATGATCGCATGTCGGGGCTCATCTCATCTGCAACTGTCTTTCATTCCAGCCCCTCTCCCGCTACCTCCCGCTCCTGTATAGCAAGAAACATCGATTCGGCTGAACCACCGGTCGATTCTAATCTCCCATATTCCTCGATAAATGGAGAGTATTCCCGCTACCGTAAGGTACGGGTCTTAGGGAGCCCTAACTTCAGCCACTTGCAGAGCATCACATTTTCATTACAAGGACAAACAAGATTTCGTCATATCAAATGTGTCATGGTTCAAAAACACAGCAATAGAGAGTTGTTTGAACGAGTTATATACCCGCCGCATGAAAGTATACTGGTGGACACCAGTGAACACCACTGAATACTGGGCATCACTGATGGACATTGATGAATATTGGCGGACACTGTTGTGTCGTGTTTTCCACTCGTCTCCACAGACAAACACTGACATCCCGTGGATACCGGCAATCAATTGTAAAGATAAGATAGACCCGCACCCAGTGATTTATAGGGGCTACCACTGGATTTCAGTGAATTTTACTGAGTTCCTCAAGATGTGTGTTTCATGTGCAAAGATAGAGGCAGTGCTCTTATCCTCGTACCATCTCCTGCTTTCCACTGGAATACACCATGACTGATACCCCCTCCAAATCGACGCCTCTCCAGCTCTCCACTCGCGCCCTCAATTCCAAAAAAAAGCAAGAGCTGAGCAGGATCGCGACAGTGATGGGCCTAAGCTTGCAAGGGAACAAGAATATCCTTCTTGACCGCATTAAAAGCCACATCAACACTCATGACGGACTCGCCGACGACCCCCGCTTCTTCCCCTGCTTGTTTACAAAACACAGCCAGTGAAACCTCTCAAGAAGAGTGCCGATAAGACTGCAGCCGAAAAATTGGTGGACGTGAAGCTGGATGCTTCTGTCACTGGGTATGTATTTTTCTGACTGCACATTCATTCATTGACAACTTACTCAGTGCAAATCGGGCCCTTCTTAAGAGCAAGACTACGACTGACCCACCGCCTCAATTTAATCGATTGGACACCAGTGGGGGAGGCAAGAGCGGCAGAGTCAAGCCCTCGGGGCCTTCTGACGGTGTGTTCTTTTTGGCTATTTATTATAAAACAATACTCATGCCTTGTCAAGTGCTTTCCGATCTTACATCCCAAGGCAGCGATGACGACAGCGGGATTGAAAGGGATGAACCTGGTGTCACTAAAAAAGCGGATGTTAAGGTCGAGAAAGTAGGCGATGCTCCTGGTGTGTTTTCTATGCATGGATTCCTTCAGACTATTGCTTAGCACATGCTGTAGACGTGATCGTAGTGAAATTCTTCAGCAAGCAGGATCCAAGTGCCGCGCCGCGTGAAGTTTATGTCCCGACAGATGCCATTTCTTTGGCGCCTTTCCTTAGCGACTCAAGTGCAGTGGGATACACTGCGCGGCTTTCCGCTATTGTACCAGCTGCAATAAAAATTGATTCACCGATTAAAGGTATAGTTTCCGTGTCATGAATTATCTCGTCCTAAACGACATGCCAATAGCCCGAGGAGGACATGTTCTACGCCCACCCATCCATACAGGAGGCCAGCGTCACCAGCTCGGAAAGCTCGAGGACATACTGGCGGGAAAATCAGAACCACTCGCTGTTCGTCTCGTTGATGAGTATGAGCTCCGTCATTCCGACGGCTTATTCACCTGCCACTTATACCTGGATCAATCTGACGACATCAAAACTGGGGAAGAGGGGCCGCTGAAATCAAAGGTGGGCAGATACAGTGCATGTATGACCGATACTGAAACCTTCTACCTGTAGGAAGCCGATGACCGCCTCATGTTCACGGGGGAGGGATCCAATAAACCCCTTGACATCGCGACAGACCGTGCAAAGCATCAACCCAAGCACAAGCTCGCGCTGCCTGGGATCACTGGCACGTTCCTCGATTGGCTTCGTACGCGGGCGCACGAGGAGGGGAAAGTGACGATTCCGGCCTCACGGCCTCATGCTTCCTTGGTGGGGGACATTTTTGACCGCTATCTTACCCAAATAGCGCTCGTAGAGTTCTACAGGCCCTGGCTTCGCTCCCAGAATGGTTACATTGTTCCTGCCAGTAAGCCTGCCGCCCTCGTCTCATAAACTTTGAATGCTCACTGCTCCACCACTCCCATAGACCTTGGCAAATATTCAGGGGTCCACTTTACAAAGATGGACCTTTACGACATTTTAAGAGTGAAACACACCACCGCCGCCAAAGACGCCAGCAAGTTTCACAACGACAATGTCTCACGTGCGCCCAGGGCCCTGGAATGGGTTTCCACGAAGGTTGAAATTCTACCGTTAACGAGGCACGAGTGATCGGGACGAATAGGGTTTGCGCATCAACGGAGGTCGTGATCGAAGATCTCTTTCTTTCGATCTTCCATGTCTGCTCGCTCGACGTTGTCTCGCTCCCTGCACTGGATTCATTTTGGCTTCTTTCTTCCCCAGCATTCCTGTGGCCGTCGTCTACTTCTACTGGGTGCCCTTTCAGCGCACGACTCCTATTGACCCCTGTCTCTCTTCTGTGCCTCGCATTGGGCCCTTTTCACTCTTAGTTCTCAATGCTTGGCGAATCTTGGGCCTGAGGCGTCTGCCCAGTCATCGGGGTGCAAGATAGCATCTTTACCCCCGGGTGGATTCAAGAAACCTCTCTGCCACCATTTCATCGCATCACGCTATGCTGAACGGAATGGATTGCCCCCATTCGTGTCATGCAACCCTCTATCACGCTAGCTGTCAGGCATCTATATCAACGCTATGCTGACCGGGATGGATAGCCCCCATTCGTGTCATGCAATCTTTCTACCACGCTAGCCTTCGGGCATCTATATCAACGCGGGATGGATAGCCCCCATTCGTGTCATGCAATCTATCTACCACACTAGCCTTCGGGCATCCATATCAACGCTACGCTGACTGGGATGGATAGCCCCCATCGGGTCATGCGATCCATCCACCACACTAACCTTCGGGCATCGATATTAACACTACTCTGACCGGTGTGGATAGCTCCCATCGAATCATGCAACCCATCTACAACGCTGGCCTTTGGTCGCTGCTATTGACGCTATACTGGCCAGGATGTATAGCCCCATTTGTGCCACGCACCTTCTACCGCTATTTGCTATGACACCGATTGGGGTATCCCCCAGTGGCGCTCCGCTATTGCATTTGCTGCTCAGGATGGCTTCACCCTTCTTGCTATGATATGTTCTGCTATTGCTGCTGGTGCATTGCCTACAACGACGTCTCTGCTAGTCTCATACTTCCGCAATATCATGGAGCCTTTCCTCCTAGTTTGTGGGGATCCTTCTGGCGGATACGTCGTCTGCTCCTACTCTTCGGGTTTCCGCGCCAGGATCCTCACATTGCACCGGAGAGCTGTCGCTCTCACCCGTGATCTAATGCATCTGGAATTCTGGGCCTAGCGGCCACCATCTGGATCTAAGATGAAGTGCAATGCGCAAATTGAAATTCTACCGTTAACGAGGCCCGAGTGATCGGGACGAATAGGGTTTGCGCATCAACGGAGGTCGTGATCGAAGATCTCTTTCTTTCGATCTTCCATGTCTGCTCGCTCGACGTTGTCTCGCTCCCTGCGCTGGATTCATTTTGGCCGCCCACCCACCCTTCAATGGAGCCTCAACATTGATCATTATATATTTAATTTCTTTACCACTATTGTAACTCAGAGCCAATGCTGGGGTTTCCGCGCCAGGATCCTCACATTGCACCGGAGAGCTGTCGCTCTCACCCGTGATCTAATGCATCTGGAATTCTGGGCCTAGCGGCCACCATCTGGATTTAAGACGAAGTGCAATGCGCAAAGCAAGACACACGACGCGAAATTCCGCCCCATGAAACCTCGCAAATTTGATAAATATCTCGACAACCACTCTGTAACCGTCAAGAAGGTCGCCAAATACAAGCCCTCAAACACTAGAGCAAGTTCCTCCAAGCTGAAGCGGCGTGCCCCTTCTACTAGTCCGTCGGCCTCGTCGGCCTCGTCGGGGTCAGAGGAGGAGGATTTGAACTCGGAGGAGGAGGAGATCCTTGAGGAATTGAAGGCGAAGAAGGCGGCTAAGAGATCAAAGAAGGCGTCAATCGATTCAGACAACCTCGAGGCGTAGATAAAATTTAAATATTTATTTAGCATCAGTTTAGGTACTAGATGCGTAGTCAAACTCCTTTAAATAACCCTATCTCTTGTTTCTGTCGTCCTTCCATGGCGGGAACTGTTTGCGAGCTTATCTTGGTCCTGGACCTATTCTTTCCTCAAGACCTGCCATTCCGACAGGCTCTTTATATTCTTGGTGTTATCATCGCACTGTATTCACTCCTCTGTCTTCATCTCAATCAACGAAGGGAGGCCCGTCAACCAACTCGCACCACATGGTTCATCAGTATTCTCGGCATTCTTGCTGGGGCTTTCAAACGCCAGGCAGATGATCCTGTCTCTTGGTTTCCTGCCGACGATCAGGCAGAGGAATATGCAGGACACCTTGCTGCTGATTTGGATGGGCTATATAGCCTGCTGCGTCTTCGACCGGAGAACAGGTCGACTGACCCAGACCCACCTTTCACTACTCCGACGGCCGTTCTGTGCACAAACCGGCGCTCATGCGTGTTCTGTCCTATGGGTGATCTTAACATCATCCCGACGCTGCGGAGACGGGATAAAAGACGCACAGTGTGGCTCCTCGATGCATCGTTCCGCTGGGTGCAGACAAATCTTGTACCTGCGCATTGTGCATCCTGCAGTGCCGACTACTATCCCAACTGAATCACGTACCGTGGAGCTAATAATTCGCGTCTCCAGCGACTTGAATATGACACAGAATATCTGCGCGTCTCAAAGAATGGAACTTGGGTCGCCCGCCGCGTCGCTGTGTGCCAGGAAAAGGCATTGAATCGATTTCACTTGGGCTGGTCAAATTTTGCCGACTGGCTCAACGATCTGAACACCACAGCAATGCGTAAGTTGACTTACCGTCAGTCACAGCGTCTTTTCATGGAGCATTTTTCGCGTCGGTTGCTCGTTTCCCACAAAATGGACACAAGTTTTACTTGTGAAGCCCACCCAAGTACGCGGATCCTTGCGGAGAGTGTTCGTGCTGCCGTCGGGATCAATGGTGGTGTTATTCCAAGTGTAATGTCGCACGGATGCATGGACTGCATACACCTGAAACGATACAAATCAGATCTCCTTGCAGAGGGTGCTGTCCTCGGCGGGGGTGTAGATGTAGCTGGATTCAATCCAGAGGCTACAATTGTATGTTACTGCATCCTATTTGCTAGATTGAATCACTCACCCTTGGTTTCTAGAATATTAATGAAGCAACAGCCGAGGAAGCCCCAGCTTTTCAATTTCCAGAGCAGCAGGATGCCCCACCCCAAGGATTTCTACGAGGGTACGCCCGGATGGCTGTCATGGATGGGAAAAACTTGAAACACCGGGTTAGTTTTCCTCTCAATTAAATATAATCATACTTATCTCACTCTGGAATGATATCAGAAATGAGCCTGAGCTGTAGTATATAAGGTAAAAGCAGTGGCCGTAGCCAGGGGGCCTGCTTGCATAGCACCACGGCCGTAGCCAGGGCCCTGGCTAGCCTCACGAATATCAACAATTTCAGCCCGCTTGCGGGCTTCCCCGGGGCCGGGATCACGGCCTGATGCTTACCGTATTGGGCACATTCTGATCCCTTCACTGATATATATGATGGATACCCCGGTTGTTTTCAAATAACACTGTTAACCCTTGTTAACCTTGTTAACCTCGTTGTTTGTGCTGGATATGCTTATGTTTGTCCTTTGTTTATCCCTGGCTGCGACCTTTATTTTGAATATAAAAATCCTCCCGCACTTAAAATGTCCTCTGCCAGGCCTGAATTAAGTTTCAACCTCAGTCTGGCAGCGCGTGTCTTGCGTCACTCCGAGCGGGCGAAAAAAAAAGACCCTTGCGCTTACCAAATGTCTTCAAGTCCGTCAGTCAGATCGTCACGTGACCCACGACCAGATATTTCTCTCTAAGTCCAGTTGTCCATACACCGCAACGAGCAACACTAAATAAGTCGAGCTAAAGTACAGGTATGGACAGCAACGAAACCCCGCCCTAGTCACTCCCAAGCTGATCCGACTCCAGCTCCGTCTGCGCCTTCTCCGCGTCCTCCCTTGCCTTCAGCGCGATCAACCCTTCCACAATCCACCCGACGTCCGTAACCGCCTCTCTCCACGCGCGTTCTGCCGTACCATTCATGCTGCCGGTACTCGCCACCCCGAGGCCGCGCCCCCACCAGTACAGGGCCAAGATGGGAATAAACATCCCATTCGGCCCGGCATGGCGCAAAGACACCCACTCGAGGGCGGGCGCGGCATCTCTCCGTGCCGTTTGCCTTGGCCAGGCGTTCGTCTCAAGCCCTATCACCTTCCTGAACGTCGGCTGCAGTTTCCGCCACCAGTCCCACCACGCCTGTCCAAAAGCCACTGCGCTTTTGGGCGTCAGTGGGGGCCCGTGCGCGTTCGCGCCACCTCGTCGACCTCGTCCTGCCCCAATCCACGCTGCGATCTCCTTCGGACGGTCCAACCCCGCCGGCAGTCCTTTCCCCGAGCTCTTATACTCGTAACCCTTCTCCAGCGTTAAGAACAACTCAATCAGCTCGTTGAACTCGTGGCCCAGGGACTGCGTCGTGATGGCTTCGTACGCGTATTGGAGCCATTGCGGTGCCTCTGCGGGACACGCTGGGATTGTTGCAGACGATAGGGATAGTGATGGGGTTGTCTCAGGTGTAGTCGCCGGCGTTGTCGCTCCCGACGGCCCATCTTCTCCTGATGACGTGGTATTCCCAGCGGCCAGGGCAGCCAGGCGCTTGCTGCCTCTCCCCGTCTTCTCAGGCGGGTACGCCAGTTTTTCCACGCCTAGACGCTCCACCGGTCTTCGCAGCCCCTTTCCCCGTGCAGGATGCGAGCCGCCGCGTACGGGCGCGTTGTCGGGCGGTCTTACGGGAGGCCATGTGAGATCGTGCGCATCTGGCATTGGGACATCTTCGGCCGGTGACGGGATACGCGCGGTGCCCACGGTGCCGCCGTTATTCGCGGGCGGGATAGGGGGCGTGACGACACCGCGGTTATTCGCAGGGGGAATGGGCGGGATGGGTAGCATGGGCGCGGTACCGTTGTTCGGTGGGGGGATAGGTGGCGTGTCGCCACCGCCATTGTTGGAGGAAGGGATGGGCGTGATGGACTGGGTGCCGCTGTTGTTCGCAGGCAGAACGGGCGGCGCGTCGCCACCGCCGCTGCTCGCAGACGGAATGAGCGTGATGGAGGGGGTGCCGCTGTTGTTAGCAGGCGGGATCGGTGGCGCGTCGCCACCGCCGTTGTTTGCAGGGGGGATGGGCGCAGAGGACGGGGTGCCGCCGTTGTTCGCAGGCTGGATCGGCGGGGCGTCGCCACCGCCGTTGTTTGCAGAGGGGATTGGCGCGACAGGCGGAGTGCCGTTGTTCGCAGGCGGGATTGGCGGGGCATCGCCACCGCCGTTGTTTGCAGAGGGGATTGGCGCGACGGGCGGGGTGCCGTTGTTCGCAGGCGGGATCGGCGGGGCGTCGCCACCACCATTGCCCGAGGGCGACGTGTCGCTGCCTTCCACATCCGACATTGGGGCATTTTCAGATGGACCTGCACAAGTCATTTTTAAGTGTCCAATGCCTTTCATCCTGAGTGAAAACACTGACCATCCGCTGACGACGTCTCTTCAGCCCCACCCTGGTTACGCCCTGACCGCCGGAGAGGGCCCGCCACCTCTGGTCCCTTCTTCTTCTTGGGCACACGCGGCGGCGGCGCCGGCAATGGTTGCGAGCCCGGAACACCCCTCGCTCTCATATCGGCATCGAACTTCGCCAGCGCCAACTTGTTCGCCGCGATCGTTGCGTTCCGTCGCTCGTCGTAGGTGAGGCCATCGCTACCTTCTATCCTTGCCCTCTTAGCACCCCCATTGTCGCCCTCCTCCCCATTCGCTGCCTTGCGCTTCTTCCCAGCACCCATCGCACTCGCGCCCTCCTTCTCCTTCTCGCGCGCCTGCTTCTCTTTCTTCTCCTTCTTCCGCTTCTCCGCCGTACGCACCTTCTTGCTCTTGACCCCCTTTTCCTTGCTGCCCTCGATGTCGGACGCCGAGCCCGAATCCGTGTCAGAATCCGACGAGGAACCCGATGCAGAGTCTGAATCACTGCCGCTATCGTCTTCGTCGCTGCTATTTGGGTTGTCGAACGCGTACTTCGCTTGCTGCAAAATGTCGTCCGCGTCGGGCAGTGCTGATTCCGTGCGTTCTACGGGAGCTTGTGATGGGTATCAGCCACCGAGGCGCCACTACCTCCTGTCGCACTCACTGAACGCGGTTTCCAGGTACTCGTGCATCAGGCCCAGCACATCTTTATTGAAGCGTGCCTTCGCCCACTGCGGGAAATGCATGGGCACCGCATTATGATTCCGTCCATACGCGACGCTGTAGACATAATGTCAGCCCAGTCATGATTTGAATAAATGACAATATTACGCACTGTACTGTTTTCAGCTCCCCGCCGTACCTAGGCATAGGTCCTCCGAAAATCACCACTGAATGAAGGCCCGTGTAGTCTTGCACCCCTCGCAGAATCGGCACGATGAAAGACCCCAGGTTATCAATGCATCTGGGCTCCGTCAGCGTTAGATTTCAGTCGTTGAATGTGACACACCCACCTCTGGCGGTCCTCCAGCTTTTTGGACGGTGGGTTGTTCATAGCCTTCTCGTAGACTTCCTTGGCGATCTTTGCTTCCGCACCCGCACGCTCCTTCAAGGCTGCCTGCTCATCCTCCGGAAGTGCTGCAAAGAGCTCGCGCGCAACTCGCGACCTGAACGGCGCATTCGGACCGCGCTGTGTTGAGCCTTCCCCCGTGCCGTCCACGTTGGTCCGTTCCAAGTCGAACCGAGCTTCCACGACCGGCGCGATTTCAGTGTCGTAGGACTCGTGCATGAACTGCTGAAATGCTTGGCAGGCCTTCGGCGGAGTCTTGATCCCTGCGAGCTTGGCCACGAGAACGGCGAAGGGATCGCGTCGGGCGTCCATCCTAGCACCCCGCCGCAGGCTGCGTGCTCTGTACTTCAGCCAACGCCTGATGCGCTAGTGACAAGAACAATGAGGATCAACATTACGGCACAGCGATCAAACATACTGCATTCAAGACCTCAACGCGTTTCCTTTTGGCGACTGTTTCCTCCTCGCTCAAGACTTCTTTCTCAGGCAGGGCGAACTTGTCGTACACAGCAAGTGGCATTGTCGGCTCCTCGTGGTCATCCAGTCGCCATGAGATCGTGCTGTGATATTCATGGCAGACTTCCATCAGGTAATCGCGCTCTGCTCTCCAGCCACGCTCAAGAGCGTCCGTATAAGCGGGGATGTGAGCTTTCAGAATGGTTTCACGGGCGCCCTGTGCCCATAGCTTCAGATTCCGCCGATTTTCTTTCGCCACAGGCTTGTACACGCGTTTTTTTCGGACTCTGACTGCCTTTGCCATGACAGTGGCTGGCGCTCTTATCTGCATTTTTCGTAAGTCAGCTCTGCATCCAATCCAGCATCTCTCCATTACTCACGACTGGCTGGGTTTTAAAACAGATATGTTATTTTGTCGGTCGACGGTAATTCACCCGAGCAAGATAGTAGAGCTGAGCGCTGAGGAGCTGAGGAGCGAGAAAGGCGAGTATCTTTTGGATCACTTGTGTGACTGTTTCACGCTGTCCTAATGCGTCTCTTCAAATCTCAGATTTTCCTTTTAAGCCGCGCCGATTGTCCAAACAGATCCCCCCTTCTTCTCTCCTACCATTTGTTCCCCCTCAGCTCCTGCTCAATATGACTGACATGAACGGCCCCACTGGCAGTGCCGCCACCGGGGCAGAGGACACCTCCTCTGCTCCGCCGGCACCGTCCCAAGGTCTTGCGATGCCGCAGGCTCTTAGTTCTCCTCACGGTGCGTATTACATTCCCCGAGACTGTTCCACCCGCTCACCTCGCTCCACAGGTTATTACGCTTTTGTTCCCTACCCCCACGGCACTATGGAGGCTGCCGCTGCTGCAGTACAACAGGCCATCGTGGCTCCGCCTCTTGTCGTGGCCCCGCCTCCTGCTCCTGCTCCCGCCCCGGCTCCGGCTCCCCTCCAGGCTGTGGTCAACATCCCTAACCCGCATATCGTCACTGGAATCCCCGCTGGTCTGGCCTCCCTCCTGCGCTGGACCGGCCCTTGGAGTGCCAACGTCATCTATAGTGTCGCCCCCACCGGCCCTCTCGCTCCCGTTGACGAGCCGGTCCCTGCTCCCGAATGGTACTGCATTACACGCGGTCGTTTCGTCGGGGTGATCGATCAATAGTGCGTCCCCCCATTTATCGCCAGCCACATTCCAATCTGATTCCCAAATCATTAGCGCCCAAGCTCACTACGCTATTCGCGGGGTCTCCAACGCCGCCAACAAGGCGTACAGCACTCAGGCCATCGCACTCAACGCTTTCAACCAAGTTGTTGCGTGGGGCGGCATCGAGGTCGTTTGATGCGCATTCCTTAGTCAGTCGTCTTTTTTCCCCCCCATGATCATCGCCTCAGCCCTTTTTTTCCGTAGCTCCACCATCAGGCACGCTATCAGGATGTAGTCATTATGTAGTTTGAAATCGTATTTGCCGTGCATTCCGAAACGTCCTGGAGAAACACCAGGTTCTAATGTGTGATTACTTCTCGCTTATGAATGACCAAGAACCCTTATCCGGTCACATCAATGATTATGATTATATACCTCGAGACTCAGCAGTCCTTGTTTCCCTGGTGCACAACACCACGCTCACACGCTCACACGCTCCCGACAGCCCGGAGACTGCGCGCCTCGTCGCCCCCGTTACTTTCGCCGGAACTTGGGCCTTGCTGTAGCCACAGATCTGGATGCGCACATGGGTCTCGCCTAGGTCTTCTTTATCTTCCGCCCTCCATCAGAATCACAATTCCGGAACATCTATCCTACTGCTGCCGTGCCCATGCGGCCAGCCACTCGCATAAACCATTTTCAGCGCAGTCTCAGATCCTCTCCAACGGTTCTCCAATGCCTCCGCTATCCCTCTTTGACATCGCTGCACTCCTCAGCCCCGACAACCCCACTCCACCCCCGCGTGAGCAGCTCGAAAGGCTTACCGCGCATTTGTCCCTGGCGGACTTGCAGACCGTGGTACAACTCCTCGGCCTTGGCGACCTGGCCCGCATCACCACCCCTTTGATGCCCCGAGTTATGGCTGCCGCGCAGTCTATCCTGGACGAGACACCCCCCGCCCAGGACGATGAACTGGACCACCTCATCCGCGACTTTGATTTAGCATCTCTACAGCCGAGGCCGCATGGTATGTGCCTGCAAACCTTGCCTTCCCCCCACCCCACCCTTACCGCCTTCCGACGTAGGGCCCCAGACCTCGCGTCCCGCATCGCAACCCCGCGCTCAGCCCCACTCAACGGCGACTCCAGCGCGTACGATCGCACCTGTATATCATTTCTCTTCCCCTGGCAAGACCGGGTCTACGGCGGACTGGTGAGCTGGGTCGCATCTCAGAGCAGATCACATTAACCTCTCCTTTTTACAGGCTCGAAGCAGGCTCTGCCAGCCAAGGGGTTCCTGGCGGCGCTGTTCGCAAGGTAGCCCCCTCTCCCAAGATCCCGAAGTCTACCGCCGGCGCCTACGTGGTCTTCTTCGGGCATCAAGTTGGATGCTTTGTTCACTGGTGAGTGGTATTTCTGCCTGCTTGCCGCGCCTCCTTACTATTATTCTGTAGGCCTCGTGTGCACGCGCTCGTCGACGGCTTTCGTGGAGCGTACCAGTGTGGTTTCCCGACCTTCGAGCTCGCAGAGCAGGCACTCGCACACGCCCGCTCCAAGGGATGGACGGCGGATTCGGTGACCTTGTCCCCTGCCCTGCCATTCCCTTCGTCGTACGACCCTAACCCCCTCAACTCTACTGCTGGTCAAGTTCAGCAGTGGTACGTCGTTTCTCGTGGTGTCCACCCCGGCGTTTATAGTTCAGGGTGAGGCCATTGCTCCTGTCTCGCTCGCCCATCCTTTCACTCATACCTGCCTTACCAACTCAGATTAGAGTGTCATCTCAATATTGCGTGCGTCAAGGGCGGGTTGCATAAATCTTATGCTTCCCGTGAAGCGGCGGAGTCCGCCTTCCAGTCTCAATTCCAGCTGGGGCAGCTGGTGACGCTGAAACCGTAGTCTATCTCGCTTCTTTCCTGTAACGCGTGCCTTTTGAATGATCACTCATAATCCATATGTCCGAAAGCGGTCGTTTTCGACCAGCGTATAAGTAACATATTATATTCAAAGGCACCTTCAGTAGCTTGGGAATCCGCGCGTTGCCTCCTCCGCCTCCCTTTCGTGACGCCGCAACTCCTCTAATTCTTGAGCTAGTTGCCGTTGCTCCTCGAGCTTCCTGTACCGCTTGGACCAAGCGTGCGGCCCGTGTTTTTTCTCGTATGCGCTGCCATTCCTGGTTAAATAAAGGAGGCAACGTCTGGTAATGCAATACCTCATGCGCTTAATCCGTGCCCGATGCGCCAGGTTCATAGCATGTCTGGCGCACAAATTTCAGATTCCTTCCTGCAGAGTTTTAGTTTATAACGCACTTTTCTCGATATCGGCGGCTCGCCTCGCGTGCGCGCTGCAGCGCAAGCTGCTCACGCTGTTTATCTTGCCGGTTCCGCGCGCGCAGCCTGTGGTAGCAGCTTCAGAGTGA
Organism: Mycena vulgaris; assembly: GCA_029204335.1. Classification (NCBI taxonomy): domain Eukaryota; kingdom Fungi; phylum Basidiomycota; class Agaricomycetes; order Agaricales; family Mycenaceae; genus Mycena; species Mycena vulgaris. The sequence continues at coordinate 325,770 of JARGYA010000005.1, forward strand.
GATTACGCCGCCCAGAGCACCCAAATACCTTGCCATTCGCTCGCGGGCCTTATCCCGGAGTTCTTCGATATTCCTGTAGTAGACGATGATCTATAAGACTTCCCGGCATGTCTGAGACGTACTTCTCCCGGTATTTAGCAGATGCAAGACGTTTAGAGACTGTGGTGGGAGTAATTTCGGCAGGCTCAATGCGCCTGTTCTTGGTGTTTCCGGGCCTTCGAGAGCCCCATTAACTATCCTGAGACTGAAGGGGGGCATGGCAGATACATACATGTCGGGATTATTTGTTTTGGAGGTGATACAGCGCGGTTGACCTAGGATGGTCGTGGTCAAAGTTTGATCCTACACTCTAATTAACGACCGATTTGGATCCCTGGGTTCACGTCCATCCATGTATTCAGGTTAAATCCAGGAAAAATATATATCATATAAACTCCTCGCCTCACCAAATTTGTCTCTTCAGAATTTTGAACACCCTCCTTGGCAAGAGCCTATCGTCAGAAAGACGACCTAAAATAGGTGCACGAAGTTCGCGATCAACCCGTGCTAAGTTCGCGATACCCTTGCACCAGTGGCCTCTCACTTTGTACATGGATTCTGGTTGTAGAAATAGCCACAATCTCACCCCGCGTTGCGCTGTATCTACCCCTCGGGTCCTTTTTCACTCGGCGCTAAGTGGCTGGAATTCATCGTCCCCAAAGTCGTCGCCGAACATGCGCCAGTGAGCGCGGCTTGACTGCACATTTCTGTCCGGTAAAGGAACATAAGCATCATTGTATTTTTTTTTCGACACTAGGACTGATGTCGCAAGACTTGTACGTAGATACGTACTACATATATCGGAAGTAAAAGAGTAAGGAAACGGCAATGAGGAAGTACGTGCGTAGCGGTAAAGAGGCAAGTAACAAAGGAGTAGGCTGTAACAGAAGGGCCAGCGCGAGCGAAAGTTTAACCGTAGGAGGGTAAAAGGCAGAGTAACAAAACGACGACGAGTTGAAGAAGCAGACGGCAGGGAGTAGGTAGAAGGCGTTAAGAAGTAGGTAAGGCTGGGGTAATGAGGCCAATTGCAAGAAAATATTAAACCGCGGGCGGGGCGGGGATGGGGAAGATATAATACTGGTCGTCGAGGTCCTCGGCTTTCGTCAGCATGTTGAGCATGGCTGCACTGTCCATCTCGGCTTCCCGCTTCGCCTCCCGTGCAGCGTGCTCCTCAGCGGTGGCGTAGCGCGCAAAATCGAGGTCCGAACGACCCCCATTAGCAGCAAAGTGGAAGACGGGCGCCGGAGTGAATTGAGCGAGGCAGTACCGAGTCTCGTGTGGTGCAATGCGGACGAACGAGTACCTGACCAGACTGCGCGGAATAATGATGGTGGAGCCTGCGGGAAACCGCACGACCAGGTTGAAATCCCACAGGATTATGTGGCCTCCCTTGTCCGCGTCGAAATTGCCTAGCGCGACGAGGGCGGTCCAGCCTCCGGCGAGGTCGTCGTCCACACGGGGGCGGGGCTTGTTACCGAGATAAAACGTGGCGGCGGAGAAAACACTGAAGTAGTAGGGACGGCGGCTGCCGGTGTAGTGAGACTCGAAGACGCTCAGCGCGTGGTCGAAGAAATCGTAGAGCCTAGCGCTGAAAATGCGGAAGACACCTTCAAGTTTGATGGAGATTAAATAAGACCAAACAAACATTCTTGTCAATTGCACTCACAAGTCGCGTATCCCGCAACACGCTGTATCGCCGGGTTGGCGAACAGTGTCGCAAAGATGAGGGCATCCAGTGCAGCACTCTTGCCAGGCGCCGCCTACGAAACGATGATAAGACTAACGGCGACCACATCAAACGGAGAAAGACCTTGACGGGCTCTCCCTCATGAACTAAGCCTAGCCCGCCGGTGACCGTAGGCGACCATCCCAACGCTTCCTCGTCGTGCGAAAGACGCACTTGCGGCGCCGCTTCTGCGCAGGCCGATGTGGCGCGCGCCACAGCCTCTGGAAACTTCCTATTGCGAGGTGTGCCTCCCAAGACCCCGACAACACGCTTATTGCGGGCCACAAAAGGCCGAGGTATTCTGGCGGGTGGGTAAATCGACAATTCACGAGAATAAGTAAAATCAAAGCTGACCCGCCTCTCCAGTATAAATAGTCCATTCCAAGGGACGACCCAGGCCCCACGAGCTCCCTCAAATCGTACTCGCCGTCCTCCATGGTGCTGGGGTCAAATCTGAGGCTGCGCCCGGGGACAAAGTCGACCTCGACGTCAGGAACCTGGGCAATGGCGATGGCGGCACGACGCAAGGACGCATGGATACCGCGCAGCTTCCTGAACCGCTCCTCGCGCCTGAGGACAAACCGCTTGCGTTCCGCGGCAGCTGCGTGGCGCGCAGCGCGCTGTGCCTTTTTATTCGTGATGTCAAGCACGCGAACCGAGGCATCGCCCTTGACAGCGGCCGCGACAGGCGCTGCAGCGGCGGCGAGGGTGGCGGCAGCAGCAGCGGCGTGCGCTTCTTCCTCTGCATCCCCGAGGTAAGGCATTGGCGGTTCACGCAAGAGCAGTTCTGAGCGTAGGCGGGGTCCCAGGTCAATGAAAGGGCGCAGGGAATACGGATCCGTGTCCTCGTCGTACGGGCGCATGGAATAAGGTTTTGGGTGCGGCTCTTGCTCGTCACGCACGACCGGCGCGACTATTTCGTTCGAAATGAGGTGAGCAAGCCGGAGGGGGCAGGTGTGAACGCCTACCACGCGGTCCCGAAAACTCTGAGCCATCCGAGTCGTACTGACTGTCATCCGAGTCGTAGGCTGACATGATTTAACAAAGGGTGGTGGAGGTTTTTTCTTGTTATTTTTTTGGGGAAAACCAAGTGAGTTGTCGGAAAGATACGGGTCGACAACAATGATGGCGTAACTTCCGCAGGCCCCTGGCTAGACGATAAGCGAGATCCTGGCTACAGATTAGCCAGCCATCAAAAGATGGCGCCTCCGGCGTAAAGGTTTGCAGGTCGTGGTCACCAGTGCTCCACTCTGTCCCCCCTTCCTTCCCTCCCATGGAGAGGGCAGAGCCCACAGGTCCGTGTCCCTGCCGGTTTAATGCTGAGGGTTCCCGCAGTGACTGACTCTTTCTGCGCAGTCGGAGAAATACCGCATTTTCATGTATTTTCGCACCAAGGAGAATACCGCTCGCCAGCCACGTTGTCCACACCCCCGCCCCTGAACTTGGGTGAGAGGCTGGAATCGCTAGACTTACTGTGAGCCGCGGCCTTCCTCCTCTCCTCGCGTCGCTGTCGTGCTGATCCCGCCCGAAGGAATCTTTTTGCTCAACCGCCCGTGCCGCCGTCGGATGACTTTGGCGAGATAGTTGGCGACGAGGGGTACATAACCGACTCCGACCCCGATCTCATGCCGCCGTTGATGGGCGGCGACGAAAATTGGTACATGCGGCCACGCATTGTTTATGGTAAACTGCAAAAATACTCCGACGTTGTCGCCGAAAAAGACAGCACCCCCTCCGATGACTGCGACAGCAAGGAGGCGGACGCAGCTGGTGCAGATGGCATTTATGGATCTCGGCAGCCACTCTGGCGGAAGGACCCCCCCGGCGGCAACTGCTCCCCATGCTGCCGGTGCTACTGCACTTGCAGCGTCTGCTTCAACCACGACACCGCTCAAATCGAACATGCCTGGGCGTAAGCACTTATCTCTCGCACCCGTCGATGTTTACTGATGCTTGATGGCAGGACTGGGGTGCCAATTAGACCCCATCCTACACATGTGAGTACTAACCTGGGATATGAGGCGTACCTGGGCTGACCGTGCCATGGCTAGGTGATTACGCGCAAGGGCATCAGACGCCAGATGGGCCCTTGCGCGTTGGCCTCTCACCAGTGGTATGTCCCCGCCGGCGCATACGGCAACTTCAAAGCGGCCCGCAAGCCGAACTACATTAGTCCGAAGGGTACACACGTTGTAGATTAGGATGAGGATCGTCGCTAACTACATTAGTTCATACACGTTGTAGAATTAGGATGAGGATCGTCGCTACAAAGTTCGCCTATATCAATAGTATTTACAGCCTGGGCGGGATTTGTAATCTCAAAACACGTGGTAGTGGCTGTGCTGGGCTGTTTCCTTTGAATCCTTTCAACTAGTTCGCGCGAGCTCGCGCGCCGGCGCACGGGTCTGGCGTGACGCCAGCTCGCCATGTTTCATTCCCATCAATCACCTTTTTTCTCTGCCCTTGCCCCACCCTATCCCGGATGTTCAACGCCTCGTCTTCGCGTGGTAGCCGCAGGGATGCGGATGCATCCGTAGACTACGAAACCGACTGGCGCGACCTCACTATGGACCGCGCGATTTACCCAGCTGCGGACGGACGATCCGCTACCCACCAAGCGGTGAACATTTCGGTTAAGAAGCGCCGTGTGGACCCGAGTGAACTTCCAGACGAATACCGGGACTGGGAACCTGTCCCTGATACGGGCGACTCCTTCGGCGCAGGCGAAGGCGACGACGACGACGACACAAACAACGTGATTGGCGAGGACGAAGACCCCATCACTGGCGAGAAAAGGAAGCGCTACCTGCAGCTCCGTGAGTCCTCTAGCCAGTCGGCGCCAGTGTGGGACTGAGTATAATATACAGGACGACACTAACGGCGTGTGGCGGCCGCTGATGCAAACGTTCCTGGATGCGACTCTCAGGAACGAGGGTTTGGGGGACGCCGTCGGAGACGTCGCCTGTGGATGCTGCCCACGCGCCCCGCCAGCTGAGGAGGCTGCCCGTCCCAAGCCCAAGCGTATATTTCGATGCTCCGATTGCGGCATGTTTCTTCAATGCGAGGACTGCGTCCTCACGAGGCACGGGCTTCAGCCGCTTCATCTTTTGAAGGTGTGTGTGTATCGTGTTTACTCCGTCATGGGCTGAGATGGGTCGTTAGGAATGGACGGGCGAATATTGGGAAGAGCTTACTCTCCAATCCCTAGGGCTCGTGTACCAAATGGGGCATGGAGGTCTGCCTTGTCCCAGTCCTGACGAACCCTCCCGAAGTATGGTTGTGATCCACCCCAATGGGATCCACGTAGTCAGCTTCCGCTACTGCAAGTGCGACCTCTCTGACCGCGCCGTTAACATATCGCAACTGCTTCGCAGTGCCTGGTATCCGGCAACAACTGTGGATCCCGCGACATGCGCTACATTCGAGGCACTGGAGCTATACCGTTTACTCAATGTCGTCGGCAACATCAATGTGCACAACTTCGTGGGGACGCTGGAGCGGCTGACAGGATCCGACCAGGATCAGAAAAGTCCAGGTGAGTTGTGGATTGTTACGGCCGTCGTTCGTGAACTGACCGCAAACTATTCAGGATCGGTATAAAGCGTTTGGCAGGATGTCGCGCCAATACGCATTCTTGAAGCGGGCGAAGCGGGCGGGGCGGGGCCACGACGTCCGGGGTCTGAGGAAGACGCCGCCCGGGGGGTGTGCCGTGCTCTGTTGGGCATGTCCGCAAGATGGTATCAACCTTCCCGAGGGGTGGAGAGATGTCGCTCCGGAATTCAGGCAAGTGTCACATATCTTTTGGCCTCGTAGAGCCAATACTAATATGTTGCCGGTAGATTTCTGTATATGCTCTTGTTGGCGGTCGACGCCAATTTCCGTCTGAAGAACCGGATTCGTAAGAACGAGGTGGACGACCCTTCCTTCGGGTCGGGATGGGGGCATCTGGTTGAGGAAAAGCCGTACAGGAAACACCTCAAGGGATACGTCGCTGAGAAAGATGTAAGCGTCGATCGGCTTTGAAACGGGGACGATACTGATAGGTTTTCGGTGATAGATAAGCACCTGTATAGCATTTGCAGCGTTATTACAGAAAGATACGCGGATGACGACGGGTTTGCGCTGCTCGGGGGTGGGAGGTGTGGTATGTGCGCGGCACGAGTTGGTCCGGCCGCAGGGACTTGGGGATTTACAGAAGGGGGAGCGGTAAGTTATGGAAAGCTAGTTGTCCCAATGTGCCGCATGCTGATCAGAGAGCTAGGTATTCAAACATGGATTATATCGTCCTGTCGAGTATCATAGGGCTGACGCTCCTGTGGCTCACCATATCTTACGACATCGCGTGTCAGTGGCAGATCAACCTTGCGGCGAGGATGGAGAAGATGCCTGAGGCTTTGAAACTCGGCAGCGAGGTCGAAATCCAGTACGGTCTTCCTGTGTGGCACGCAGCGGCACACGAAACGGAGTGCCAGGTCAAGAACTCGCTGAACTATCTGGAAGGGGTAGGACGGACGGACGGAGAGGGCATCGAGCGGACATGGTCGGGGCTAAATCCCGCGGGCTGGGCGACGAAGGAGATGGGCAAGGGTGCAAGGCACGACTCGCTGGAAGATAGGATTGACCACCATAACTGGGAGAAAAACATCAGACAAGGTACGCCGCTGGGGTTTGTCCTTGGCAGGATTGTGTCTAATCTAAGATCGGTCGTCCGCAGGAGATACGTTAGCTCGCAAGTTGGTAGTCGCCATCGGAGAGCGCGATACTCAGGTCGCCGCGTTTACGGACGTCGACTCCACTTTGCGATCCGAACTGCGCAAGGACTGGCAGGCAAAAATCGACACGTGGATTGCTGACCGGTCAAAGCCCAGTCCATACGAAACGGCAGGAGGGAGAAAGAGTATGTAGACCCTCCACTTCCGAATGGTGAACGATAGCTCAATGCTGCGACGTTTCAGGTGGACCCTCAGAGGTCGCAGTGCGTTTGCAGCTGAAGAAGGAGGAGATGGCAGAGGCGGCAGAGGGTGCTGCGGGTGTGCATAGGAAGGGTGCGACAGCATTCCTCGTGGCCGGCATGCAGCTGGAGGAGACCCAGTAAGTCTTCCTCGCCGCTGAAATTGAGAGGGACGCTGACGTGAGGAACCAAGGCGGCGGATCAAGGCTGAGCTAAAAGGAAGGAGAGTCGTAGTGGCCGATGCGAGCACCCGGGTGGAGGAGCTCCGCATGAGCTTCATCGCGAAGCTCGAGACGTTCCGGAGCCTTCAGGCGAAACACATGCCTGGAGGTATCCTCGCTCTGGAGCAGGCCGAGGAGGATCGGGACGCGGACAGCGACCCACCGAATCCGGAGGACGTGGTGTTATGGATGCCGAGCGAATTGGCTAACTCACCACGCGCGCGGGGCTGCGTGAAGGGTTTGGCGGAGAAGGAAGTTAGGCTACGCGAAGCCCAGTGCACGAACGCGCTGGATAGCGTGCGGGACCTTCTGCACTCGAAGCGCCACCTCATCCAGTATCGCAACAGCCACTTGGTGGGCCAGACTCAGTCAACGCGCTCCAACACACTCATTGGGCAGGTGACCGACCGGACCGAGGGGGTAACAATCAGATATCGGCGGGCTTGGAAGGCGTTGGGGAATTTGAAGGGCGCGGCTTGGCTTGAGAAGAAGCGGCTGCGGGAGCTCACACCCGCCGACATCAAGCTGGATGAAGAGGAGGAGTCCGACGCGAGGGCGCGGCATCGCCTGGGCAAGATAGGGAGCGCGCACAAGCGTCACAGGAATGAGCCGACGATATCTTCCAAGAAGCGGACGTTTTCGTGGATCTGGACAGCGAGGGGTGGGCCGGGCGAGGACGAGGAGGAACTGCATGATTGTGAGTCTCATTGTCCGTTATTCGTAAGGGCGGCGGGCTGACGGCACGAATAGGTGTGCGGGTAGATTGGTCAAAAGCCTTGGCTCGCAAGAATCGGTGGGTGGAGGAAGTCAGGCTTTTGCGGGAGGAGATGAGGCGTGTGCTACGTTTCTTGGTGTGGAAGGCGAGGTGGTGGGAGAGCCAGCGGCGCGCGCGGGGTGAGCAGATTCCAGCGGAGCTGGCTGCAGGGTTGGACGCATATGCAGCGCGGCAGGCAGCATTGCACCGGGGGATCGCGGCACGATTCAAAGCGGGGTGGGATACATCTGCGGCTGGGGTAGTACGGGCGGCTGCGCGGGAGGATGCGTTACTGGAGGAGAGCATGGCGTGGTTCGAGCGGGCAACGGAAGAGGTCGACGGGGTGGGCACGGAGTAGGGGGGGCCGCCACACGCGCAAAAATCAAGAGGCGTTGCTCGGAGCAGCCGTGTAGTGCGCGGAGCAGAGGGGCTACGCTACGCGGGTTGATCAGCACGACAGCGCTAGGTTGTGCAGCAAGGAGAAGGATGCTGGACGTGCAGCAACGCAAAAAGGATGGAGGGTTGCATCCCCCGCGGACGGCGCGGACGGTTCGAGCGGGGCGCGGCCGCATCCCTGCCTGCTGCTCGACGTGCGCTGCGGGTGTGGGACGGAAGGACGGAGTGCTGCGTCCCCCCGCGGACAGGGCGGACGGCGAGCGGGGCGGAGGCATGTCCGTGGCTACGCTGGGAGAGCAGGATGCGCTGCGGGTGATGGAAACACGAGGAGCACGGAGGGCTACGCCGCCCACGGACATCGCGAAGACCACGAACGGCGCGCGGCCGCGTCCCTGGATGGGCACTGCGGGAATGCGTAGGGGGAAGGACAGAATGCTGCGTCCCCGCGCAGACAGCGCGGACGGCGAGCGGGGCGGAGGCGTGTCCGTGGCTGCGCTGGGTGAGCAGGATGCGCAGTGGGGGATGGAAACATGAGGAGCATGGAGGGCTACGCCGCCCGTGGATGCCGCGAAGACCACGAACGGTGTGCGGCCACGTTGCTGGACGTGCGCTGCGGGAGTGCATTGGTGGTACAATGGGAGCGCTGAGAGCGGAGGACGGGAACTGGCGGAGGTAGTAAACCGAGCACGCAAATTACCTTTTTGAGCATTTGGAGTAGTGGACCAATCAGTAATACTTGCTTAATTGATTTAGATTTGTTTGGTACGCATATGTAACGGCAGATATAATATTATTATTGTTAAGAAATCAATCAATTCACACTTTAAAGGGGCCGTGGGAATGGGATAGTGGGCCTGGCGCCGGCGTGCGGGCTCGGAATGGCCCTAGAGTAGAGGAAATGTGAGGCTTGCCAGGGGCCTGGCTGGCGCCGTGTAAGAAGACATTTGTACCTATGGCTGCAGCCACACATGAAGGCTCAGTAGTACACCCAAGGGTGCAGAAATGCGCCCTAGACCAGTGTGAAGGGCCGCTCGTCAACTACAGAAATGGGCGCTTTTGCGAGACTCACCTGAATTTACAAAATGTCTGCGGTATCATTCCCTGTGGACTCCCTGTTCGGCAGCCCGGCACACGCATATTGACTGGCAGCGTCAATACGACAACAGATTTTCCAGTGTCACGCTTTGATACCAATCTCCACGTGACAACGCCGAACCTAAGCGCTGAGACATAAACACCAAAAGACACGTGACACCGGAACGGAACGATGATGTCAGGGATATGTATAGATGAAACGCCCGGGGATAATAGGACATGTTGCTACGGGACGTTCGACAAAAGGTTTTCCTAACTTATGACAGGTGTAGCCCCTGTTACATCCGTGCATCCGGACTCCGGGATCACCCGACTCCTTTCCGGTTCCGGTTCACCGGAACCATCCGGGCCGGCTTCGGACCGCCTCGGCTGAACGGGTTTTTACGCAATGAAGGATTACTGAGCGTTTCCCGTTTATCCGTCTTCTTTCTTTTTGTCTTGTACTTGACTTCTCTTCTTCATCCGCATTTGGACATCCTCTTATTGTTATGCTCATGGTCACATTACCATTACCATATTTAGGATTACAATAACGGACTTTATTATATATACACTTTAGTTATGCCCTGTACTTCAGTTTGATTATTAACGTTGCTTGACTTCCTCTTGCTCTGAGTCGCTTTCCGGTTTACCTTCCGGTCTTCACCAATCGACTTCCTAACTGCCAGCCCAGGTAGTACGCACACCCTTACCTCCTGTGGTGTCTGCGATCCACTTACTTTATTTCCGAACGTTCCGGTCATCCGGTCTCCGGTTCCGTTCCCGGTCCGGAACCTTCGGGCCTTGTCCCTCCCACATCGGCTCGGTATATAACAGCCCCACACATGACTACGGGCTATTGTACAGTATAAATATATTGTAGTTCACACGGTTCATAGAACAGTATTTAAGCAGTGTAGTTATTGGCTGTATTCTTTAGTCTTTTATTCGATCATCTTTTCGAGACAACCACTCGCACTCCCCAATCCGCTCTCTTGTAGAGTTGGACACGAAGTCTTGACTGTGACATAATAAAAGACTCCCATTCTTACCCTCGTACCGCCCCTTTCCCTTTCCCTTTCCCAACCCCGCGCACTCCTTGCGCACCAAACCCTACCCACTCGACACTGCACCCCACGGTCGTCATTCTTACCTCTACCTGGACTCTCGTATCTGAAGCTCCATTTCCCCCCTCCAACATTCACTTCGTCCACACCGAAGTAAAACAATTGCAGCGCCCCTCGTGCGCGGTCCATTTTAAATAGACAGACGTCGCGCTACGGGAAACGTTGAGTCCGTCCCCGCGCTAAGACAGTCGCAGGAGTGCTAGTCCAACCTTCAGGGAGGATTACCTCGCTATCGTCGGGAGTGTCGTAGAAGACCCGGGATAGTTCTATTCGCAAGAGACCGCTTCGAACCACACCACCCGCCCCGTGCGGAACAAGAAAAGCCGCGACGTTTCGCGCACCCTCGACCGGCTCTTCGGAGTCCCCTCCTAATTCGCCCCACCGCTCCCCTACACCTTCACCGCCACACACACTACTTGCACTCCCCCCTCCACCAACACCCGCGCCTATTGCGCCTTCCCTTTCCCCATCCCCCGCCACACAACTATACCACAGCTTCCCCAACATCACCGAGATGTCTCGACCCGCATCACCAACACACAGCGAACCCATGGAGCATGCCTCCTCCCCCATTGATACACCCACTCCATTCTACATTCCCACCCCCGCCCTGAGGTCCCACATAACCTCAAAGATCACCCTCGCTGCCACGCCCCCGCACTTTGATGGCGTGGACAAGTCCAAGTGGGATACTTGGAGAGACGCTCTCAAGAACTTTATGTGGGCGTACGGCGAGGAGTTCGCAACCCCGAAGGCAAAAATAGCCTTCACCATCTCGCTGCTTGGCAGCAAAGACGGCGCGCTCACCCCAGCCTCAAACTGGGTCCGTAATTGGCACAGAAGAGTACTAGAGGGAGACGACGAGGAGTTACCCCACGACTACTCCTTCAAGAACTTCCTGGATGATCTGTCCAGAACGTTGAAAGACCAAAATGTGCGCCAGACGGCATACATTCACCTCATCACGACGAGGCAGGGGAAGTCGGCTTTGGCCGATTTCATCCAGGCGTTCGAGCTGAACGCAGAGGAGGCGGGCTACAACCCGCACAACGAATACGGGGACCATGATCAGTTCCTGTGCGAAAATCTCGAGAACCTTGTCAACCCGGAGGTTCGCACCCAGCTGTACGCGGGCGGCATCGAGATCCCTGAGGACTACCTCGGGCTGAAGAGGAGGATGACGACCATCGGTCGCGTCCTTGAACGCCAGAAGCTGCGAGATGCGCAGCAGAAGCACAACACCGGGACACCTTTCTGGGTCCCCGCAAAGATCTCGGTCGCCCCCGCCGGTAATACCAGGGGGACCGCGCCAAATCGGGCGAAGAAACTGGCTCCAGGGGAGACAGCACCAATGGACGTTGACGCGTCCCAGACGAAGGCGGTGGCCTTCAAATGTTACAACTGTGGCAAGGAGGGCCACATGGCACGAGAGTGCCCGCAACCACGTCAGGAGCGTGGGAGAATCAATGTCCGTTCGCTGCGGACCGACGAAATCTCAAAGGAAGACTTCAAATTCCTTTTCGAGCAAGCCCGAGCTCGCTTTGGGCAGGATTTTTAAAGAGGGCCCCGGTCACGGCCAACCCGGTGCCCCCTTCTTCAAATAAATATACTCTGCTTGACGCAGAGTCCCCTGTGCGGACCCCCGAGAACGATTTTGTAAAATATATTAAAAAGTGCACTAGCCTACGTACCCAGAACAATATAGTAGTAGATAGTGTAGAAAAAGACAAAAAACAAATACATATTTTAAAGAACAAGAATCGGATCATTAATATTAAGAATCATCGCATGGATGAAGAGAACAAGCGCTGGAGGGCATTCAAAAAGGCCCCTGGAACCCAAACCAGTGAGAAAAATAGTGCGGATAAAAAGGGCGACGATGTCGCGATGGCTCAATCCTCGAAAGAGGAGGAAGCGCCAAAAGCAGTACGAACCCGAGTCCCGTTTGGACTCAAAAAGCAAGAAGCAGCCCGGTGGCTGGCGCGACACGCAATGGGGATAACTGAATCCCGATTGGCGCAGGAACTCCGGGAGTTCCAGAAGCAACGGAACAAGCATGAGATGCTTGTTCCAGTCGAATTGCTGTCTCCCGAGACGGGAAAAACTCGCCGTGTCAAAGCGCTGTTGGACAACGGATGCACAACGACATGCATCGATCGGGTGTATGCAAAGGCCGAAGGATTTGAGCTCAGGGAGCTCGATCAGAAGATCATTGCTCAGAACGCAGATGGATCCGAGAATGTGGGCGGACGGATCACTCATTACGTAGAGTTGATCATGGGAGTCGGAATCCACCGCGAGAGGCAACAATTCCTTGTCACGGGCCTCGGGAAGGCTAGGATATTTATAGGATATGATTGGTTGTTTAAACACAACCCAGAGATCGACTGGCGGGGCCAGACAATCAAATTCAGTCGTTGCCCTCCGGAGTTGTTATATCTGTGCACTCCGGCTCCGGTTACACTCCGGTCACGCTATAGTCACACTCCGGATCCGGACCCTCGGACCGATCCGGGACCAACTGGAACACTCCAGAACTTCGGGTATTTATGTCACGACGCTTTACTAAGTGTTTCTCCAGTTTATCCGTTTATCCGAGGTTCCTTTATTGTCTTTAACATTGCTTTACTTCTCTGTCCCCATTTGGATAGTGGCTTATTGTTTTACGCACTGGTCACATTACTTATCCACATTTAGGACTACAATTACAGACTTTAGTATATATCTGTCTTAGCCACGTCCAGTACTTCATCTGGAAAATTAACGTTGTTCCATGTTTCCCTTCATGGACTGAGTCTATTCTTTCAATCCTTGTCTTCAACTCGACTCCGAGGTTACCCTTAAGCCTCTGGACGTTCTTTTCGCACTTCGACTTTATTTCCGGTCCATTTCCGGTCTTTCCGGTTTCCACACCACTCCGACTCACGTCCTCGTTCCCACAGCTTCTACGCCACTCCGGTTTACCTCCGGTCCGGGCCTTCCGGTCCGGCCTCCCGGAGTAGTCCCAATCGGGCTAGAACCCCATGTTGTGGAGCGTTTCCGTTTTGTCCTGATTTTCGTCCCGGCTCGACACCCAGACAGTCGCACACCCTGCTGAGTTGTGGTGCTTGCGAGAATAGCCGACTATTTCACCTCCAGTCCTGCTCCGGGTTCCGGACGTCTTCCGGTTCCGGACTTCCACGGGACTTCTCTTCCCCCTCTCGGCTCAGTATATAACAGGAGTGCAACATGACCGGCAGCGAGGCTGCCGAGGGATGCGAGAAGGAACCCCTCGAGGAGGGAGAGTCAATATTGATAGTCGACTTTGCAGAGCATGTGGACCTCCGTGTGAAGGGCACACAGGCCCAGCAGATGGCGGAGGGAGCGTATGTGGAGAAGGAGAAGATGACAGAGGATGCTGTCCCGGAACAATATCGCGAATACATCAAGGTGTTTGCGAAAGAGTCGTTTGATAAGCTACCAGAGAAACGACCCTGGGACCACGCAATCGAACTTAAGCCTGGATCGAAGGCTGTAGATTGCAAAATCTATCCGTTATCACAGAACGAGCAGGGGGAGTTGACGAAGTTCCTAGAGGAGAACTTGCAGAGCGGACACATTAGGCCGTCCAAGTCACCGATGGCATCGGCGTTCTTTTTTATCAAAAAGAAGGATGGAAGCCTTCGACCGGTACAGGATTACCGGAAGCTTAACGATATGACAATCAAGAATCGTTATTCACTGCCGCTTATCTCGGAGCTGGTACACAAACTCCGAGGAGCGAAGATCTTCACGAAGCTAGATATTTGATGGGGATATAATAATATTCGGATCAAAGAAGGAGACAAGTGGAAGGCGGCATTCCGAACGAACAGAGGCTTGTTCGAGCCTTTGGTCATGTTCTTTGGGCTCACCAATTCGCCCACTACTTTCCAAACGATGATGAATGACATTCTTCACGATCTCATAAACGAGGGAAAAGTCATCGTCTACCTCGATGATATTCTTATTTTCACGGACACCCTGGAGGAACACCGGAGTATTGTCAAGCGAGTACTGGACATACTCGCCAAAAACCAGCTATATTTAAAGCCGCAGAAATGCGAATTCGAACGGACCGAGATCGAGTATCTTGGCGTAATTATTGGACACAACTCGATGCGCATGGATCCCATCAAGATCCGCGGCATTACCGAGTGGCCAGAACCCAAGAACCTCAAGCAGGTGCAGGCATTCTTAGGGTTCACCAACATCTACCGCCAGTTCGTGAGAGGTTATAGTGAGGTGGCCAAGCCACTCACACGATTAACCGGGAAGGAAGGCTTCTCCTGGGGAAAAGCACAGAAGTCCGCGTTCCAGAAGCTAAAGGACCGGATTGCCGAAGACGCAGTTTTGGCACTTCCCATGGACCACGGAAAGTTCCGGCTAGAAGCCGATGCATCAGAAGGAGCGACTGGAGCTGTGCTCAGTCAGGAGCAAGAGGGGGGGTGGAGGCCGATAGCGTTCCAATCCCACGGACTCAATGAGACGGAGCGAAATTACGAGATCTATGACAAAGAGATGCTCGCGATAATGCTCGCATTGGAGGAGTGGCGATCGCTCTTGATGGGCGCAAGGGAAACGTTCGAGATTCTGACGGATCACCAGAATCTCCAGTATTTCAAGAGTCCGCAGAAAGTCAATCAGCGGCAGGCACGATGGATAGTAGAACTATCTGAATACAACTTCACGCTTACCCATCGGGCCGGGGCCCTGAATAAGAAAGCTGATTTATTATCCCGCCGAGCGGATCACGATCAAGGGAAGAACGACAACGAGAACGTCGTCCTTCTCAAGCCGGAATACTTCCGATCTCAGGAGATCGTTATGGAAGGACCGGAGGCCGGGATCATGTCACAGATCAAGGCCATGAAACGCATAGATAAAAGTGTCAAGCTGGCGCTTGAGAAGAAGATCCCTGGATGGGAAAAGATCGAAGACATTATTTATTACAACAGATTGATCTATGTTCCTTTTGATAAGGAACTCCGTGATAAAATCATTGGTTTGCACCACGACTCTGTCCTGGTCGGTCATCCCGGAGAGAACCGCACACAGGAATTGATTGAACGAAACTATTGGTGGCCGAGGCTCGGCAACCAAGTCTCCATTTATATCAAGGAATGCGAGGCATGCCAACGTACACGAGTCCACCGATATAAGCAAGGAAGGCTGAATCCGCACGGGATTGCGGAAGGACCCTGGCAGGTCATATCGGAGGATCTCATCGGACCACTGCCATTCAGCAACGGCTTTAATGCTATTCAAGTTTGGGTGGATACATTCTCGAAGATGATCCACGCCGAACCAACCAATATGGAGTTGACCTCCGAAGGAATGGCCCGGTTGACCCGGGATTGCGTGATTAGATATCACGGTGTACCGCGGAAGATAATCTCGGATCGGGATCCGAGATATGTCTCTGGCTTCGTGAGG
Organism: Mycena vulgaris; assembly: GCA_029204335.1. Classification (NCBI taxonomy): domain Eukaryota; kingdom Fungi; phylum Basidiomycota; class Agaricomycetes; order Agaricales; family Mycenaceae; genus Mycena; species Mycena vulgaris. The sequence continues at coordinate 341,512 of JARGYA010000005.1, forward strand.
GAGCTTAATCGGCTCCTCGGGATTAAGATGAACCCGAGTACGGCTTTCCATCCGATCACTGATGGACAGACTGGAGCGCATGAACCAGGAGATAGAGAAATATCTCCGCATTTTCGTAAATTATCGCCAATTGGATTGGGCAGAGTGGCTCGCTTTGGCCGAGTTCACTCACAATGATAAGCAAAGCTCGTCCACGAGCATGTCACCGTTCTTTGTGAACACAGGATACCACCCTTGGAAGGGGATAGAAAATGCAGTCGAGTCGCGCAACGAGGCCGCGAACGACTTTGCTGAAAAAATGAAAAAGATCCGCGATGAGGCAGCAGCTGCGCTGGAAAAAACCAAGAAAACCATGAAAAAATATTACGATATTCATAGGCGCGAGGCGCCTAACTTCAAGGTCGGCGATAAGGTGTGGCTGGAGGCTGAAAATATCACTACGGATCGTCCGACCAAGAAGTTTGATGATAGAAGGCTGGGACCTTACAAAGTGTTGGAGAAGATTGGAGCTTCGGCATACAAGCTCAGATTGCCTGAAACGGACCAGTCACATCCGGTTTTCAACGAGGCACTGCTGACACCCTATATCGAGCCACCGATAGGACGTAGAGAAGAGAGGCCGGCACCTCAGATTGTGCAGGACCACGAGGAATATGAGGTGGAGGAGATATTGAAGCACCGCAAACGCGGCAGAGGCTTCCAATATCTAATCAAGTGGAAGAATTATCCTCTCGGGGAGAGGACATGGGAACCCAGGCGTCATTTGACGCACGTCAAGAAGATCCTTGATAAATATAACAAGGATCACGGTATTAATATTCGCGCACTCCCGATCTTTCCGAAAGGACATTGGGATTATTTAATCAAAAGATACAAGCATAAGGAGGAGTCCTTGCAATACTCGACGAAGAAATTATTTATTCCCGAGTCCAACACTGTTCATTGAAGTCAACGAGGACGTTGATCCTAGAGGGGGGGTAATGTCACGCTTTGATACCAATCTCCACGTGACAACGCCGAACCTAAGCGCTGAGACATAAACGCCAAAAGACACGTGACACCGGAACGGAACGATGATGTCAGGGATATGTATAGATGAAACACCCGGGGATAATAGGACATGTTGCTACGGGACGTTCGACAAAAGGTTTTCCTAACTTATGACAGGTGTAGCCCCACACATGACTACGGGCTATTGTACAGTATAAATATATTGTAGTTCACACGGTTCATAGAACAGTATTTAAGCAGTGTAGTTATTGCCTGTATTCTTTAGTCTTTTATTCGATCATCTTTTCAAGACAACCACTCGCACTCCCCAATCCGCTCTCTTGTAGAGTTGGACGCGAAGTCTTGACTGTGACATCCAGGCTGTCATTCCCGGGCGTCCGAAGAGTCATTCGGAGACAAAATGAACTTGCGGAACAGAGCAGATCCGGCCCAACCCTGCAGGTCCAATTGGCTTCGCTTGGGGACACACCCGGAGAGAATGTGGTGCACACATTCAAGGCGAAATCCATCTATTGCTTACAGACTGTCCAATGGGCTTGTGGAACACTGATTGGCTGGGGGAAATGCTACCGCTCAGAAAGCGTCCCCCAGGTGTTGGAAATACTCAACTCAATTTGGGCTGATTACCCTGCCGCAAAACCCAGCTTCATCGCCTACGATAAGGCATGGATCTGTTGTGTCACATCGTGACCCAGAATCCAGCTGACCCCTGGCTCTCCACAACGAAATTTATGGTGGATGCCTGGCATTATATTGGCCATCGCGTGACGGATATCCTATGTCGGCTGTGGTGCAATCCTGCTCCTCTTAATGGTTCTCAGCCAGATCTTGTTCTGGTGGAAGAAGACGACAATGGAGAGACTCACCAGACACGCGCATTCAACACGGAAACTGCGGAACAACTGAATTCTTGGTTAAATGGCTTCGAATCACAACTACGACAAATGTCCGACGTCAATTACGACTTTTTCGTGCACGTCCTGATGATGATATATGGAGAAACGGTTGAGGAACGAGTGGAGAGCAAAGGGAGATCATTGACCGATGATTTCTGGGATGCGGTGAATGGGGTGGATGTCTAACAATGGTGTAGAGTCGGACAAACTTGAAGGACAACCCCACCAGATTCCTCCGAATTCCACTGGACTCCACCGGAATTCAGTGGGCAGACAGGTTCCACGATGTCCGGTGCACTCCGGTGGATAGTGATGGGTTTCAGTGTAGTTCAGTGGATGAGTGGATCCAGGAATATCCGGTGGAACCCAGCGGATATTAATAATGTTGCCGAGAGAGAGAAAGGCACACGCCTCGGTGGGGGAGAAATTCTCATACTCATGGTCCCTTCAATGAGTGAGATGCATATTCGCCCCTGCGACCTGAAATCCACCTACGTCATGATGTTCGGACGAGTTCAAAAGCGCACAATTGTGGCTGTGCAGTACATGTTCCGTGTCTATGGTGCAGGTCACCTAGCTGCCGCTACTTGGTGTGTGAGATTGCACATCATTTCCCGGCCCGAGTTTTACCTCTTTTTCTTATCTGTCTTAAAAAAGTGTTCCTTTTGATTTTCTCTACAAATCTGTAAGACAGATTTCCATTTAGAGCAAAACTGAGTGAGCAAAAATAAAGGTCGTCCTCAGATTGGCCACAAGCGGGTGAAAAAACAGAAATTCAGGGCCCTTGTGGCTGTGTTCAGGCCCAAAAATTTTCTCCGGCCAATTTGGCCACTAATTTCGGGTAGCGGCAGCTAGGTGACCTGCACCATATAGTTCAGATTTGTACATCCCTCCACTCACTAATATTAGGAACTAATTTACTGGATGCCACCGGACCTCGGTGTCATCCATTGAGTCCCACCGGTTATGAAAGTCTCGGTTATTCCATTGAGATTCACTGTAAACCACTAGGATCTGACGGAACCCAATGGTAATGGGTGGGTACTCAATAACACGAGGAGCCCATGAGATTCACTGGGATGCACTGGCTGCCACCGCTCCCCGCCGGATTCCAGTGACTATGAGTGGTTTGGATATTCACCGGTTTCCGGTGGCTTCCAGCGGTACCCACTGGAATTGAAGAGAAAAAATATCATTATTGAGCATCCGCTGGGGACGAGCAGTGACCGGTGGAATCCACCAGATGCCAGTGGATCCTGGGGGGGCGGCAGTGCTTGCCGGTGCAAGCCGCCGGCTATCGCCGGCCTTGCCGGCTCTGCGTATATTACTGGTTTGAACAACATCTCGACTCCCACTCGGAGCCCTTAATTATTTGTTGCCTGGCTGTTTTTCTGATATTTTTTGGTTCAATATACAGATTGTTAGTGTCCAAATCCGCTGCAATGGATTTGTCATTTTTGTTTCGTAGTTCAACCTGCCGCACGCGGCCATCAGCTGCCATGTGGTCGAATTTGCGTAATCCCCCAAAATGTTGTGTCCAAAATTGCCCGATGTCGCATGAACCCCAACCATCAAAAATTGCGGCTCGATAGTGGGCGATAGATAGCTACAGTAGCGGAGCTTAAATTAAGTAATCATCGAGCTACTGTGCACGAGTTCGAACCAGATACGTGCGGTACTATTTTCATGCACAATATTGGCCTCAAATGAGGCCCAAATATTGCCCGAATCATCCCTTCAGTCATCAAACCTCTGGAATACAGATTAGGGAGCATCTCTGACCCTCATTCACAGGGTCTTAGATAAATTTCCCAGATGGTTTAGGAATCCCCAGTAACTGGTCACACGCTGCGGCTCACTGTTAAAAAGATAAAATAGATTGATATGGCTGGTAATGAGGGCAGTGGTAGTGAAGCAGTGGTAGTGAAGAAGTGGAAGTGGTGAGAGGTGCCTCACTTCCCTCTCAGTAATCAGACAAAAACTCAAGCAGACATTTCTATATTATGGAATCATCCCAGAGTTTTCTATACCACATTATGAGCTGACCAAAGTATGTTCATTGACTTTCTTCAGTATCTGATATTGTGGCTGAGCAAAGAGTGTACCTGTTTGGCGATCTCGGAAAGTTCTCTCTTTTCACGTGCAATATTTTATTATCTTTATTCTTTATTTTCTTATTTCCACCCACCTCCACCAGTATCGAGCCAAAATTGCCAGCAAAGCTCGCCTGCTTGTCTTTAACCCCCATGTCGCCCTTCGCTACTTTTTGCAATGTACCACTCCTCATCTGTGGATCCTAGCTCTGAAGCCTCTCTCCTGTCTCTTGACTGTATTCTTTTGTCTGGGGTCTCGGCTTCTCAGTCTGTTGCTTCCGGCGCCCTTAGCCTTCCGCTGTGTGACTTGAATCTGTCTGCTCTGTGCATATCAAGCTATGTGTATGCTCAGAGCTCCCTTATGACCTGGTTCTCGGTCGTGACTGTTGTTCGTTTGTCACTATAGCGCTTGTAATGCCACAAAGTAAGTATGATATACAGGATGATTCTGAATATTGACATATTGTAACTATAGATGAATTCCATTTCTCTAGACTCCAGCGCCAGCGCTCCGGGTTCCATGTGTGGTTCCGATGATGCTCTGTATGCACAAGATCATATGTTTGAGCGTAGATGCCCCATTACACTTCCTTCAATTACATGCTATTCCAACTGGAAGTTTGAGCTTGCCCCAGTGTCGACGTGTTCTACTGCACCACTTTGCGACTCGTGTATGTGTTGGTTATGCAGTGGATGCTTCAGCCACTCCGTGTCCAGATCGCTCGCCTTTTCGAGCTCTGTGTTGTGATTTTGACTGTGCTGCAGAGATGTTGAATGCTGCTTTGAATGTTAGTCTTGACACTGATCACAAGCAAATGTTGACCAAAAGCCTTTCTCATGTTGCTGCTGCTCTCAATATATCTGTCCTTGGAGTGCGAAATCTGTGATTCAAACTGTGTGCTGCGTTGAGAACCCATATTTCTATCCTTGCATCCTCCAACCCAGATCTTCATTGTTCTGCATCCATTACTGGAAGCCTGTCCTTCTTGCCATTAGTCTCTGCTAGAAAGACACTTCAGTACTGGAATCTCGTACCTCGAACATATTGATCAACAACAAGCCTTCTGTGGAATCTCTTCACTGTAAGATCACGGAACACTTTGTATCTGAGCACTGCACTCAATTGTCCCGAACACAAAATCTCATCCATGCATCTAAATTACACAAGGATGTTGAACAATTAGAAATCAAGGTGGGGGAGTTGAAGACAAGTTGAACGGTCAAGTGTAATTTCCCATGGCCCAATATGAGCTGGTCGCCGTCATGGGATGCCCACGACGGCGACCGAGCGAGCATTGAGCCGCCATTATTTAATATTGATATATATCATGGCCTTGAACTCAGTGCACAAGGCAGTTTTGTGTTGATTTATACACCTGTGCAAGACTCAAACCACACTTGAAAGACCCCAACAATTACTTGGTAGCGGGCTGTGCCGCTTGTCGGCCTTACCCGCTTTATCGACAAGAGGCCTATGTCTTGGCAGCAAATGCTGCATGGGAAATATGTCTTCACTTCTCCCGAATATTTCCTTGCACAATGTCCCCCTGATGACCCATCCCCTACAATGCCTGCGAGAGATTTCGCAAACCAGAAGTGCCTCCTCAAGAACACTTGGCGTATCGAGGGCTACCACCCCAAAGTAGGGCTCTAACCCGTACAAACTGTTTTACGGAACAGGTGTTTATGGCCGTAGCCGAAGCCACCTGTCCCGTAGAGCTCACATCAGCAACCCTCTACGGACGGGTCCCACCCGTATACAGTTTACGGCCATAGAAACGGGTTTTCTATATACATAATGCTGGTATCTAGACATGGTAATGGCAGGTTAAATGTAAAACTTCTCCGAATGGTTCCTCGCATAACGCAAATGGGCTTTAACGAACATGAGCATCTGTATTGTCTCAGCCTTTAAACTGGCTTGATGCAGCCCAATGGTGTCACGTCCCCCAGAGAAAATCCGCTCAATGGCGACGGCAGAGCCTGCAAGAACTGAGGTGAGTTTGGTGAATGAATGAGTGGTGGGAGATGTACCGGGAATGCACAAAACATTGCGCACCAGGCGATACAGATGGGGGAATTTCTTACGACGACTGTACCACCACTGAAGCGGGTCAGTGTCATCGTCGTAAAGTTGAGATGTACCAGTAAGTCTGAAATATTCAGTAAGTCTGAAATATTCAGTGAGTTCGTTCTGCACAGGTCCCGTTCTTTGTGTTCGTTTGTACCTCGCCAGAAAATTTATCTTCTGAGGCGATCCGGAAGCCTGGAGGCTGGATTGACTGGCGGGGGGTGACGACACCGAGAAACTGGAGTCACTGGGTGTATACTCGAGATTGTGGAGCTGATTGTAGTCACTCCTTGCGCGCTAATCGCGGAATTTGTCACCTGATTAGAAGCCCAACGATCAACTCGGCAGATCACGGCATCGCACTCTAGTCCATCCCGCGTGCATCCTGATCCTAATATCCTGTCCACACCCTGATTGACGGTAAAATCACGTTCAAATCCCGCTCTCGAAGCCTGTGTGGCGTCTCGATCCTCAGCTGGAACCCCCCGATTTACAGCCTCATCGACGGAATCGTGCCTTTCTTGCATTTATGGGGTCTCCATAACACCTTTACCTTAACTGTAATCTACCACTGAGTTTGATCACTGCTCTCTCGCAGAGTTCCGGCGGGGTTTCTATGGTTACCTAGTGGGACCCGTAGACCCGTACACGGACGTGTACGGGTTGGAAAATGCTTAATAGTCCATTGATACCTCCATATTCAGTTTCCGGGGCATTGGCCACCTATAGGCTTCAGCTCTGCACAACCGGAAGGCTGATCTTGGAGCTCTCATGCTGGAACAAAATTCATAGGCAGGCAGATTGGCGGGAGTTAATCTGGATTTGCATAGTGAACATGAATACACCGTTAGAACGTGTCGGAACCTCGCACTGTTCCGCTTGACCTATTAGCTTTTCTGTGTATTTGTAAACCTGCCAGTTTACGACAGCCTCCCATGTCCTTATATAGGCGCGCAATTGATTAGAGTCATCTAATCAATTATCTACCTTTTGGTGTAGTGGTCTAGAACGCGCCTCGGACCGGCTTACAGTATTCTGCCACAAAAACCAAGTTTCTTCACGTTTCATTGAACTAAATCATGTACCAAGCTCCCCAGGTGGATTATTACAATGTTGACGAGTTCTGGCTCAATAATTTATATTTATTCTACCCTTAGAGTGTCCCAATGCTAAAAGGTTTGCCTGAATGCGCGTTGTGACATATGTGACTGTGTAAACCCGCTCGCGTATTTACTCATAAACAGACTATTTACTTATATTGGTCACTACGTGACCGTGATGTTACTCTCTTACTCTGTCACCACCACCTCCCTCTAGACGTCTTTTCTCTCTTGAAATCCAAGCAACGGTCTTATTGTTCTTTCCTGGTCCTTCTTCTTGGTCTTAGTGTTTCTCCTCATCCGGTGAGTTTCCAGACTGATGGGAACAAGCACACGCTTGCTCTACGAACTGCACCAGATATTTACGGGGTGATGTGCGGTGGGGTTTTTTTGATTGATATGCCCCAAATTTCAGACTCCGCCCAGCGCCATCCTCGTAAAGATCTGGAGCCGAGATTAACTCCACCAAACCAAAGGACTTATGAATCCTTTCGCAACGCACTCAATATATCCCCAAATCGCTAGGTATAAGCTGGAGATCTGCGGAAATATTCCTGGGCCGTCTAGGCTACATTTACATGTCCGATTCAGCTGACCACTGTTCTTGAATCTACGTGTTGATCGCTTCTTCTTCCACTTTCGGAAATCATCCTCTACAAGTCTAGGAACGAGGTGAGGCAATACACCGCCATCGGGTTCACACGTGGTCGGCGCCTGGACGCGACATGCGGGCCAGATGTTGGTGTGGACTGGTGTCCAGCTGACTGTACGCTGGACGCCAGTATCAATCCGGTATGGACCCATGCTGGGTCCAGGTCTGGCTGGCAACCAGCTGCTCCGTGCAGACGGTTTCCAGCCAAGCATCCTCGACTGGGCCCAGTTATACAGCCATCTGGTCCCAATGTCACTGTCCAGTACCAATCCAGCACTGCGTAGAACCATTCACAGCTGGTCATAGCGTGGATTAAGCCCTGTAGAAATGACATCCAAAATTCGGGAAAAAATCATATATATATATATTGAGCTGGGTACGCGTAATCGACAGACTATACTAAGCTTAGACATCGGAGCCGGGCGTTGGCTCAGAGGCGGGCGCAGGCGCAGCTGCTGCCGCCGAAGGCAGGGGGGCAGCCACCGACGTTGCCATATCTGTTGCACTGGCGTCGATGAGATCATCGACATCCTGCTGGAAGGTATCGATGGCGCTGTCGGTGATCACGTAGTCCTTGACGCCGTGCAGCTCTTGATCCTGCTCAAGGATGTGGCGGAAGGCTCTAGATTGGATGAGTCAATATTGTCCGCTACGACTGCAAAGTTAACGCACTTCGCGATCTTCTTGGCCTTCCCGCCTGCTTTCTCGCGGATTTCGGCAAGGCTAGCGTCAAGCGAGTCCCAGAACTTGGAGCCCGAATCGACGAGAAACGTTTTTCGCTGTAAATCATTAAGTGCTACATCGGCAAATGGAGAACGATGGGCTTACCATGAGAGCAACTCGAGCACAGAGCTCTACAGTCACCGAGCATTGAGTCCCTTCAACGAATATCTGAGTGAGCTTGAAAATGTTTAGATGCTTGGGGCCGGGCGCGAGGGCCTTGTCTTGTTTATTGGCTTTGAGGCTAGCGTTCAACTGTATTAGAGAATCAGATAGAGAACATCTCGACACGTGAAACATACCGCTTTTTTGAACTTTGAACGCAGCTGGGTGTACGCATCTTGGACGGCTGCAACAAGCTTGGCGTAGTCAGCTGGATTGTTCTCGATACCGACCGGCAAGTCGAAGCGATGTTTTTTGAGGATATTCTGCAACGTCGTCAGGGTAAGACCTGCGACGAGAAGAATGAACGCACGAGCAAAATGTTGGTGGGCACAGCCCCTTTGTATGCACTGATTTTACTCGACAGGAGGATGGCGGCGGCATAATTGTGCAGGTTTTTCTGATATGGGATTATGGGAAGTTAGATCACGGCGGACAGTAGACAAACAAGACCTACCTCGAGGCTCGGGGAAACAGTATACGGTGGCGCAGCCGTGACGATTTTGGCGAGCTGGTTGGAGACATGGAACAGGTTGACTAAAATTTTGGCATCGCGGACGGCAGCGGGGTCCTTGAAATGACGGTGAGCATCAGAAAGACAAATAATGGCAAAAATGCGCAGACCTGGAGGAAGATATTGACCTCAGTGCTTTGGTCGGCACGAAGTCTCTTCCTCTCAGCATAGCGCTGGATGGCCTTGACGGTGTTCTGGTTTGGAAGGACGAACACAGGAGCGGGGGCATCGTCATCCTCGTCGTCGCTGTTGCTGCCCATCGCGTCGTGCGATCTCTTGTGCGCTGCGGCGGTGGGAGAAGGGGCAACAGGAGAGTCCTCTTCCATTGCGCTGAAGACGTCGCTGAGCGGGTTCCGCGCAGGGGTGGAGGGGGAAGTGGAAGCGGAAGACATGGAGGGCGAGAGAGAGATACAAAAGAAATTATCTTCCAGTTATTGGCAATAGCGGACAAAGTTAAGACCATGTTTCAGGAACAGCGGATAAAATCAAGCCCGGGTGCGGAACCTCGCACATGCATGACGCACATGTAGAAAGGGGCTTGTGATTTCCGTCTTGTCCAATGCCACCAAAAGGGAGCGGAAGTTCGTTGCGCAAAGAAGGTACCAGATCAGAAAATAGACTAGAATGAAGCAATTAATGTTCCCAAACAGACTTCAGATTTAATGAAGACTGTACCAAAGTCCAGTGTATAGCGTGCTCCACAGGCGTGCCGGTAGAGCGGCAAACTTGGATAGCTGCAGAAAGTGGTGCCAAACATTTGCGGTATTCGGAGCATTTGAAAGCTGTTGCCCAAATTGCAGATGCGCAGCGGCATCTGGAAGAGCTTGAGAAGGAGAGACGAGCTGAGTCTGCCGCTACAGGACTCCAGGATTTGACCTTTGCAGCCAAGCACATCTTCGGTCCTGTCACAGCTGCTTCTTCCCAGGCTCGCAGCCAGGCAGAGGTTGAGATGTGGGAGGCATATGAGGAAAACGGCGCCAATTTTGATGCTGGAGACGATGCTGAAGACCCTCATATGAAGCATGACCGCTTGCGCAGGCAAGCTGAGGTATTCGGCCTCATGGACCCCGAGGCTGCGGCGCAGAGGCTTGGATTTGGGGGGGGATGATGTGGTGGCTGATATGCTTGCTGAAGAGGAAGAGGAAGACTTCTTGAGGGAGATAATCCGACAAGCAGGTGAGTGCAGTCGAAGAGTGCGCCGCATCGAATGGTTCGTGTCGAGTCACATGACTGGTGGGCGCTTGAAGCTGCACCCGGTGCAGCTTCGAGCGTCCAAACCGGAAATGGTTTCCTCTTTCTGAGGCCGTGTTTCTGGGTGTCTTGGACCCTTCTATCTTCCTTTTAATTGATCTTAATTCATGAATTGTGGCTCTGACGAATTTATTCAGCCCTGGAAGAGCCGGAAGCGGCCGACATCCCGGACGGACAAGCAACTGTTCCATCTTCCACCGAATGGTTTCCTTATCCCACAAAAATGGTAATCTGTGCTACTCATTGTATGCCTCGGAGTTTTAATGCTTTTCCTGGTCTAGATGTTCCTCCTGGACACATTGGACAACTTGCCAAGGCTGCGCATCTCGAATTCACTTATGCGGGTGTTTCTTTGGATCTTGAAAGAAGCCCGATGCAAAGATGTTCCTTCCTTTGACTATCTACGACGCATACAGAAACAGATTCGTTCTGAGTGCGGAATCCCTAGTATTCCCTGCAAGTCCCCTCTAGGCAACATCTTTTTTATCAACGATCCTCGGGCAATAATTGCGCAGGTAAATCTCGTTCCTTCAAGATAATATATGCTCTGAATATTTTGATGCAGGACTGGGCCAATCCAACGACACGGAATTTTTTGCAAGTGTATCCGGAGATCCCTGAAGACGGCGTCATCCGAGAAATCTGGCATACCCAGAAGTGGCGTAAAAATATGAATCTCGACAACCTGAGCCCTATGTTTGATGCAGGGGCTTCTCATTATTACGTGAACGAGATTGCTCGGCTCAAAGACGGCCAGTTTGTCATTCCGATCCGTTGGGTCGTGTTCCGAGGCAAGGTCTATGCAGATGCATTTGCCGTCACATTTGATGAAGAGGTACTTCGTTCTTTCTATCCCTCACTCCTGCTTCATCACCTTCTCTTTCCAGAACGAGGCCACCATTGTCGACAGCTCAACAATTCTGATCTGCGCCACTGATCTTGTCGACAATTACTTGGATCTCGACCACCGGGGTGAAATTCCAAAATGGAGCTGTAAGTTCTCGCCTGTATTGTTAGTTTTGCATTTTTGACTCCGGCCACTGTAGCTCCGACCATCAAGGCCGGGCATGTTGAACGTATGCCGAATCCTATGCGAGAAATCGCCGGTGGAGACGCACTCTACTACAGCCAAGTGGATTATTTTGGCGATGATGTCTCTGGAAACCGAACAAAGTCTTGGAACAAACATTGGAATGCGTACTTTCACCATCGAAATCTACCGCGCAGGCTTCTTAATCAGGAGTTTCACGTTCACTTCGTCTCGACTTCTCCTAATGCGAGTATCTCCGAGCAGTACAGGGAGTTCCAACGCATTGTAGAGTGAATAGTCATTTCTCCGCATTCATTTCCTTCCGAACTAACGATCGCTTCTATAGGTTAACACATACGGAACCTATTCGCGTTCAAGATGAATCGGGCACTACTACCCGGGTGTGCATTCATGTCAACGCCGGTCCGTCGGATAACCCGATGCAAAGCGAGGTCGCGGGCCATATCGGAGCCAAAGGAAATAGGTTCTGTCGAAAATGCGAGGTTGGTGGAACCCAGGAAGAAAAGGGGACTGATGACGGCTATCATGCACTATTTGAGGTGAGAGTTTCCTCACACGGCTTTCAGGCATTTTTCTGATCAAGTGGTTGAGGCGGGGGTACCTCGCACGAAAGAAAAAATTGTGGAAGAGCTCGAGAGACAGGTTAAAATGGCCTGCTCCGGTGTCAGCAAGCATGTCAAAGAGTCACAAACTCAGACGGGAGTTAAGGACGCATATACCCAACATTGGATCAACTTTTTACTGTTGCGCTTCAAAGAGCTCAAGATAGAAGACCCGAATCGGTCCGACGAAGATATCCAAGCGGAATTAATTCAGTGGACTCTGGATAATCGCGACAAAATTTACAGCGCCTTCCTGACCACGAAGGGTGTGTTTCCACCGCCTCATTCATTTCGTTGACGTGACTGACCTCTTTAAGGCTTCGATCCGACAAAAGACACCCCGGTGGAAATTCTGCACACCATATTGCTCGGAATAGTCAAGTATATTTGGCACATTTCCCATACGCCTTGGACCCCCGAGAAGAAGAAGTTGTACTCACTTCGCCTTCAATCTACGGCAACAGACGGCCTTTCAATCCACGCGATCCGTGCCAGTTACATTATGCAATATGCCAGTTCCCTCATCGGTCGCCAGCTGAAAACAATTGCCCAGACAAATATTTTCCATGTTCATGGCCTCGTAACAGAGCACCAATTCATGGCTTGGAAAGCGACCGGCGAGCTAGCGGCGCTTCTATGGTTTCCTGAGATCAAGAATCTCGCCGAATACAGGGTATCACTTTTATGTCTTATCTTCCAATTTAACTGACCTTACGTTCACAGCGAGATATACGTGTTGCCGTCGCAAACGTGCTCGATATTTTCGCCCTCATAGATCCCTCCAAAATGATTACCAAAGTCAAATACCACCTGCTCGCCCATCTCGAGGACGACATGCTCGAGTTCGGACCTCTTGTAGGGGTTGCTACCGAAATCTTTGAGTGTTTCAATGCGATATTCCGTTACTGTTCTATTCTCTCGAATCACCTTGCGCCCAGCCGTGATATTGCCCTGCAACTCGGAGATCAGGAAGGCCTCAAGCACCGTCTGACTGGTGGATGGTGGTTGTGTCGCGCCAAAGACGAATGGAAGAGGGCCGGTCCTGGAGTCCGACATTTCATGGAAGCACATCCAGTCCTGCAAAGGCTCCTCGGGTGGACCGATCAGAAGTTGTTGACTCATGGTGCGTTCACAATTATCCCTCAAAGCGGTCTCGTCATAACTGTTGAAGGGAGCGCCAAACAAACCCCCCTCAAGCGCGGGCAGAAGCAACGCACAGTGCATTCTCTCTCGGCCACCACCGCAGCCCGTGCACTTAATTACGGGGATTACCTTGCGGAATCAAAGTGGACGACTGGTGTGTCTGTTGTCAGCGAATCTCTGGACGAGTGTTTCGTCGGGTCCTGGATTTTTGCCCAGTCTGGAACCGTCTCAGCGGGGGAAACGGTCAGTAACCTGTAATCTTTATAGATACTTCTTCGTTGATCTATAAGACGGGCAGAACTCTCCGATATCTGGACGCATATCCGAAATTCTAATTGGCGACAGTGGGGCTGTTGTAGTACTGGAGCTGTTCCAAGTTCTATCAACTCGTGACGAGCTCTATGGGATGCCAGTCTTGGTCCGGCGAGACTCAGAGATAACATTCCGCATAATTCCATGCAAGGTATGTCAAGTTGAATTCCACATGACGAGGCCAATGCTGATTCTCGCGTAGAATCTCATGTTCAAGTTCAATGTCCAGCATGACTGCTACACCGCTAAATGCCAGGCCACCGGGGAGCGACCCCGAATGCAAGAACGAGTGGAGTCAGACACCACTGAAAACTTCATCGTCCATGAGTCTTTGGATCATTTCATCATCAATTCTCATGCATTTCACAACGCTCATCTCCTACGCGCCACACTCCCCCGTGATCTCCTAGCTCCTATTCCTCTCTTCGAGGATCGACGCAAGAAGCACGACGAATTCGCTGCCACCCTTCGTGCTACGAGAGCGGCTCGGGTTGCGAAAAGGAAGGCCGCTGCTGCAGCAGTAGTGGGAACGGGGACAAAGAAGGCTTCTACTCGGAAGCGGAAGGCTCGGAACGACGACGATGAAGAGGACGATGTCACAGAGCCCATCGCAGGGCCCAGTAAACCTCGGAAGCGTGCACGGACCACCGCCGTCAACACCAGCTTGCCACCGGGGCCGCTGCTGCTAAGTGATGGTCTGGCTGCTGGTCGATCGAAACGGACAATAACAAAAACTGCACGGGCGAGAGCAGCAGAAGAGGGAAACAGTGAGGATAATGACGATGAAGAGGGAGGGAGTGGAGATGAGAGTGATATGTACAGAGGTTCTGGAGACGATTATTCTGATTAATTAATATTTATTCAATAGATCAAGTTACCTGTACGCACCTTCCTTCTTAAATATTGGTCCCGCAGCCTTTTTCTTTGTGATTTTTATTAAACATGAGGGCCGCCAACGGCGCAGAAAATACAGCAACTCAAGGGAGGCCTACATCCTCCACTATGCACAATCCTCAGGATTAGACCTGCCAACATCCAGTTCCCGAGGAAAGAAATCATGAAGAATACTCAGGATTGGGACACCTTCCCAGGTATTCCTGACACGCCGGATGGTGGTCAGAGTGCACGGCTGGGTGCCAACCAGCTGGACATTTGACTGGGACTTCTGGGTGGCAGCCAGCTGGAGTCCAGGAGCTACCAGGAGTCGACGCGGGTGTTGCACATGTGACCGTGTCAGCTGGAGGTAACGTGCCGGCACTTTGGTGGTGTAGGTTATTGCAGAGCGAATCGTTCAGGGTCATCCTCGGAATCACCTCAAATATTCTTACATTTTCAAAGCGATGGCCCATGGTACCCAGTGCTCACCGAAGTGAGGGAAACAGATGGTCACATCCTGTCACACTCAAGATAGCTGGATTTCCTCGCCTCCTTAAATCCACGGCATCTTCTTGTAGGAAGGGAGGAAAGGACTGTAATACCCGGAAACCAAGCCTTCAATGTTTCATATGTTATCTGCAATGCTTTGGAGGTTTATTCTGGCCAATTGTGATTCAACTGGAGCCCTCAAATGTTTGGAGGCCGGGGCCCGGGAAACCTCTCCATTGACGCCATTCAGTCTATATCCTCCCCATTCAACATGAAAATTGTATCTCTAGCATATCCCTGAACATCCAATGTTCATCCGCGCTCGAAAAGTGATTTTATAGCTTGTATTCGAGGCATAGCGAATATTTAGCGACTGAATGTGACGAGAATGGATAGGTCACAGTCCGTGACAATGAACGTTGAACACAGGGCTCAGAATACATTGGAGTAATGCTTGACTCCAAGATATATGATGGAGGTATCTGGCCCAGGGACAAACTTTTTTTCCTGGCTCAAAATAAATATCTTTGAGGCCTCTCAAGAAAGGTGGTGTTTAAGCCACTTTTCGAAGGTGTTGAGCTCGATGAATATCGGTCCAAATCATACAAAGTATTAATAGATGTTGTCAGGCTGATGAACTAAAAGTTTTACCAATTGACCCAGGCGGAATGAGGCCGCGATGTAGCAGCAGGCGGCGATTCCTAGGTCTTCTGTTTGACGGAGTTTGAAACAAGCCCTCTGACGAAGGCATGTTTGGTCTGTTTGTTCTGTCCCGGCAATGGGCATGGCACGGCATCGTCACAACGGGGCTTGTTCCGGACCGAGACCCGGGCCAAGGGGGTCCAGGCCAAGGGGGTCCGGGCCGGTGAAGCCGGGACGCAGGGCAGGTAGGTAGGTTCGGCCGTCAGGCCGAAAAAAAAAAGAAATGACCTCTCAGTAAGTGGTCCAAATGAGCCAAAATGGCTTCGTCGCAGCTCGACGGAGCTCATTTCTCATATCCAATGTGTTCTAAGCTTCAACTGAACATGCTTGCATCAAATTGGATCTCAATGGGTGCTATTTGGCACAACCATCTATCAAATCACGCGCAAATAGAGTCTTCCGCCACCAGCTATTAGAGTTATTCCCGGGGTTGCTCGGGGACCAGAGGTAACTACATGCTCGGGATGCAAGTGCACTCTGCGTGATGTAGGCGACGCCTCCGTTTGTGTTTTCGGACAATCTGCAGAGATTGATGACCCGGAGAACTCACATGTACGATGCAAGGTCGAAGGATACGAGACGAAATGGGTGAGTACGAGCCTCTTTCGATGACTCTCTAGTCTCATGAGTGCCATATATTCTGTATGGATTTATCCACGGCCCCGTCGGAAGGCTGGGCATGTGACCCTTGCATTCATTCGGGGGCAACTCGCGGTGGGAAAAGACGGCGAGGTGGGAGATGATTGGAGTAATAGAGGGCTAGAAGATGTCTAGATTCATGGGGGGGCCATTTTATTCCTCTAGATAGCTAGCCTTACGCTAGGTTTCGCCCCTGTCTGACACGGCACGTGAATAATTACCCGATTTGGACGTCACGTGGTAGGTAGGTCCGCGGAAAGGGTCGAAATGAAAAAATACGGCCCAAGTGGGTTTTTTCACGGATCGGAACCCCCTTGACCCGGGCCACTTCCTTACTATGTCTAACAAATGTCTAACTTTCTCGTTCCACCTGCAGATTTTTACCGATCTGGTTCTCCCTCTTCCTCCCGTACTCGTCCTCCCCCGTACTCAGGTCCCTCTACTCCGCCCAACCCGCCAGAAGCTATATCAGCAGATACGCCCGTTCACAATCGGGTCGCATCTCTTCTCCCTTACTCTTCACTCAGTGGCGAATTTCGAGAGGACGCCTACGTCGTTGCTGCTAATGAATTACATGGAAAATATACATTGACCTCCCCTCAAGATTTCCTCCAGCAACATCTTCCAAATGGCCCGTCCACCCCAATGCCTCCGATAGCTCCCGGATGTCTCCACAAAGTCGCAAACTGCAGACTCGAAAGGGACATGTACTCGCCCATAGTACGGCGTTCAGTACTCCCTCACTACTGCGACTAATTTTCAATAGATTGATGCCTTGCAGCCGGTGGTCAAAAAGGGCTGGAAATTCGTCGACACGTCCGATTCCCCCGATCCCAATTCCAAGTTTATTCAGGATAAACCGGTGAAACCGGACATCACTTTATACTCCGACAAACAACCATCAAACAACAATCGTTGTCGGGCTTCCGACATGGAGCTTTTCTTGGAACTGAAAACGGATCCGCACCACGATCCCTTTGCCGACGACGGTACCCTGGAAAAAGAATCCGGAGACGCGAGAGATACGCGTGGCCAAGTGATCACGTATCTCAATGCCATACATGCCTCGCAATACCGCACCCACTGCTTTGGGGTCGTCATTATCAAAAATAAATGCCGACTACTGCGTATGACAAGAAGCGGAATTGAAGTCACTACTTCATTCGATTACACCAAATCCGACTTCCTTTCCACCTTCCTTTGGAGATTCTCACACGCTGCGCCCGAAATCCGTGGAATCGATACGACGTTCGTACCTGTCTCTCGTGGCACGGCATTAGATGCCCGGTCCGCGCTCGACGCGCACGAGCAACCGATGTGGAGGGTGTCGGTTGGTGTCAACGATTTCTACGTCTCGTCGCCCTTTACGCGGTCGCACTACTTCCCCGTTGGACGTGGGACTCGCTGCTTCGTTGCCGTAGACTGTAGGACTAACCAGAAATGTTTACTTAAAGACACTTGGCGTGTCGTGGGCTATCACCCCGAAGGCGAGGTTTACGCGAGACTGCATCACAACGCCGTCCGCAATATCCCCCAAGTTCTCGCCGCCGGAGACGTCCTAGATCACAACTGTGGCGATTTCCCCCCGTCGTGGCGCATACCCTCCAGTAGCAGCATCCGGCAGCACGTACACTATCGATTGGTGTTGGATATCGTAGGCCAACCACTCGTGGATTTTTCTTCCACACACGCGCTCGCTCGGCACATTCTCGACGCTGTCACAGGTGCGCCTTCTACTGTTTACAACATTCTTTAACTTAAACCTTGGAAGCTCATTGCGATGCTGTCACCAAGGCCGAAGTCGAACATCGCGATGTTTCTGTGGGAAACATCGTTGTTTTCGTCGACGCTCACGGAGTCTCTCGCGGTTTTCTAATCGACTGGGAACTATCCAAATATCGGGATGATTTGGTTTCTAGGGCATACGAGAGAGCGGTGTGTTGAATTGTCTGGAGCGAGCTACATGTAACTTATAATATTGAC
Organism: Mycena vulgaris; assembly: GCA_029204335.1. Taxonomy (NCBI): domain Eukaryota; kingdom Fungi; phylum Basidiomycota; class Agaricomycetes; order Agaricales; family Mycenaceae; genus Mycena; species Mycena vulgaris. The sequence continues at coordinate 359,779 of JARGYA010000005.1, forward strand.
AGGGGACGCGGCAATTCATGTCCACTCGGTTATTCGCGCCGACCTCACCCTCACCCTTGCGAACATTGGGGGATGACATAGAGTCTTTCCTGCTTGTCCTCCTGTGGATAGCTACTGCGTATGCCCCAAGCCGAATGACTCCGATCGCTCGCGCCGGGAAACTCCGCACCTTCGACGACCCAACGTGGGTCATAAAGATGAACACGGCGCGTGGGGGCGTCGATATGGTGGAAGAGATCGGCCTGACCTCGCAGCATTTCGAGCACTTGTTGGGGGTCCTTTTCGAGCGTCTTCGCTACCGATATACCTCTGACCGACGCTACTCCACTGAGGACGCCAGGAAGCAGCACGCCGACAAGGCTATCTCCCTGGAAAACCACACTTGGTTAATGGAAGAACTCAAATCCGCGTTAGAGAGTACAGAGTGGGCGGTGTTGATCGACCCAGGGGTAAAACAGGACGTTGCTGTGTTGACGCCCCCACACGGGAAGAAAAGAAAGTCAGACGCTACCGAATATTCGAGAGTACTTACGAAGAGGCGACGGCAAGGGGGCGAGCGCGGGCCGGACCAAGAAGATGGGGATGATTGGGGCCCTGACGATGAAGAGGATGAGCGTGGCTAAGGAAGTGCTACTTTTTTATCCCTAGTTCGCATATTAAGATTTGGCTCGCAGCACATACTTAACTTGAGTAGTATACGTTAATATCCTCTCACGCCGGGCCCTCTTCCGCGCCACTCCCGCTCCCATTCGGTTTCACTGGCGGGCCCTTGGTGGCCGCGCCTGCACCCGCCCGGTCCTTGGAGCTCAACAAGCTCTGGAAGAAATTCTGCAGCACCTCGTGCTGCGTCGGGTTCCCCGCAGACGTAGGGCTCGGGACGCTCGCCGCAGGCGTGGGCGATCCGCCCTGTCGTGGGGACGTCGTCGGTGCAAGGCCTGCGGGGCGCCGGGAGGCCGCCGCCCTTGGCGCGCTCGTACTCGCGCTCGCGCTGCCGCCGATGCCGGTCTCCATCTCGGAGAGCACACGGTCGACGGTAGGGAGGTCGAAGCTCGGGATGCCAAGCGGGCCGACGAGCGCGCGGGCGGGGTCTGCGGAGGCGGGGTCGCGGAAGGCGCCGCGCGGGTCGCGGTCGGGCTTCTTTGCGTTCTCGTCGTAGTTCTTGGCGAGGAACGTCTGCTCGGGCGTGGGGTTGTTTAGTGGCGGGAGCGGTGTGGGCTACGGATAGTTGTATCAGTATATGACGGAGAGTGAAGGGAGAGGCGAACCTTGGTGCCCTGATCAGGGACGAGCGCGCTGAACAGCGCGCGCGCGCCGTCGGCGGCGGGGGTGTCCGTGGCCTCGAGGTCGCGGTCCCACGCGTCGCCCCAGGCACGCGCGTCAAATTCGTCGCGCATGATGGTGATCTTGCCCCAGCTGTCCCATCCGGCAGGGACGACGATGCGGTCGCGGTCGAGGTAGTTTGGCTTCTGCGTGAAGGGGAACGGGTTGCGCACAGGGGCGTCGGACGCGATTGTGGGCGAGGGAGCGGGTGGTATAAAGAGCAGGTGCAGCGCGTATTGGCGCAGGGTCTGCAGTGTCGTAGGGTGCTGCGTCGTGTAGAAGAGGCTGGCACCGTCTGCGGTGGGTTAGTGAAAAATAATGGAAATGGCGTGGAACGGACATTTGAGGCATATGGTGCGCAGGACCTGCATGACGCCGTCCGTGCGCTCCTCCCATTCGCCGCCTTTGCCGCGCACCATGCCACCCATGCCCGACGCGCCGGCGGCGAGGTCGCTCCCCTCGTCGATGAGGTCCGCCTTTGTGCAAGCGACAATTATTGGAACGCCCGCAGAGTTGTGGGTGAGTGTCCCGGGCCCCAACGGCAGTAGCGTGCTTCCTGAAACGGAGGATGCAGCAGCAGGTGGGTCGATGGAGGGCTCTGAATAGTGTTGGAGGTGCGACTGAACTAATGCGAATGTTAGTGCCGAGTGCAACGCGAAGCAAAGGCGGCTGGCTCACGGCGCTCGCGGCTCTCTTCGCGCACAATCTCGAGCTCGCGCGCGGCATCGCCTCGGGCCCATGTCTCGACCCACTGCAGCCACGTCTCGAGCTCTTCGACGAACGTCCATGGTCGTGTCCAGTCGAGCGCAATCATGACGAGGGTGTGCGGCAGCGCTGAGCGCGGGGGGACAAAGTGCGGCAGTAGAGCAGTGTATTCCGGGGCTGAAGATGGCACGGTGTACACGGAGAGGCGCGCAAGAGTGTCTAGGAACGCGAGATGAGCGGGCGGGGGTGCATTTTATACAGCAAACAGTGCACCCTCGTCAGCGTCGTCGCGCACGTTTGCAAAGTCGTATCCCACGGCAAAGTCTGTCCGGTGGTCGTCTTTATCATCCGCCAGCGGCTTCTGGAGGAGTCCAGCTGCGAGCGTGGATTTTCCTGCGGATGGCTGGCCGAGGAGAAGGATCTGTTTCGAGGGAATGGAGCGGGAGGAGGAGACGGAGTCGAGAATAGACCCCCATAGATCCTGCGGGGGCTGCTCTGGGGAGGAGGGGCGCGAGTCCATGCGCGTGGAGGGAGGAGAGGTAAAGGAGTTTACGCGTGTTTGCGCGTTCCAATGGCTCTTCCAACTGGCCCTAATGTCAAGGACGCGCCGGAGGAGATCCCCGAGCCCCAGCGACCCCCCTCACCGCCGCTATACACTACATTTGCAACCCGCTCTGTCCACGTACGCTCTCCGTACATTTTCGCGCCGGTTTTGTCTCAATTCAATCCCGCTAGCCGCCAACCTTCTCGGCTTTCAAACCGCGCGACTATCGCTACCACAGCCAACAAGCAATGACCCATGTCGCCTGGAGCTGTGACGGGAAACGTCTCGCAGCCGTTGGTATTGATAAGGGTACCCGCGTCTGGGTCCCGGAGAAGGGCGTGCGTCGTGAGCAGTTGTAGCAAGCGAGGTGCTCATCCCGCGCGTAGATGGAGCAGAAACACGCGACCGTCTTCTCGGGCGCGCATTCGGACGACGTCGACTATATCTCGTGGAACCCCACCCACCCGGACCTCTTTTGCACCTCCAGCCAGAAGGACCGCCGGATCGTGTTTTGGGACGCCCGCCGTGAGCAGCCCCGTGTTTTCTGCGAGTAGCAGTCCCTTATATTCGCCCAGAGAGTCGGCACACCCAGACATGCGGCGTCAAGCTCTCGCCCGTACAAACAAATTACTCCCCAGACGGCCGCGCGCTGCTGTGGACCTCCGCTGGACACCAGCTCTTCTTCCTCACGCTCGGAAAAGTCCCCGACGAGCCGAAGGAGATGTGGTCCTCCCCCACAACGAACCCGATCATCTGCTCGACGGCCGTGTTCAACCATGTCGGCGACGGCATCGTGCTCACGCACCACTCGGAGCATACTCTGCGTGTCATCGACTACCCGAGCCTCGCCATGCGCGAGAGCTCCGCCGCGCACGTTGGTGGCTGCGTCGCCGTTGCTCTCGACCCCCGCGGCCGGTAGTGGTCTCCCTTCCCTAATCTGCACCCATCTAACGCGCGCGACAGGTACCTCGCGTCGGGCGGGCACGACTCGATCGTGAACATGTTCGACCTTACCGAGTGGATATGCGTGCGCACCATCAGCGCCTGCGAGTACGCGGTCCTCGTCCTTCTCTTGCGGCCCGACCGACTAACACGCCCACAGCAACAGCATCAACGCGATCAGCTTCTCGCACGACGGTGAATACCTCGCCATCGCCAACTCGGGCTCTTACATCGATATCTGCGCAACGGAGACCGGCGCGCCCCTGCACCGCGTGCCGGCGCTCGCGCCCGCGCCGACCGTCGCATGGCACCCGTCCAAGTACGCGATCGCGTACTGCGGGCAGACGCGCGCGCGTGAAGGGGCCCCGACGCCTGTCGCCACCGTCAGCCTGTTTGGCCTCCTGGAGTAGGGAAATTAAGCTTAATTCTTAATTTCCGCCGTGGGGACGGACAATACGCACGATTTTACTGCGTGCTGCGAGATACGTCCACGACTGGGATGCCCATACGAGGTGTTACTAAATCTCCCAAAATTATAGTACACAGCCTGGTCATTCATTGTACGCTATGTAGTAGTGACCGGATCGAGCCAACCTTTAGCGAGATCTAATCCGACATCCACGACGCGTTGGCAGAGCCCACATCGAGACGAATTCTACCTTCGCATACGGGCACCCCCGCTGCCCGTTCTTTTTCCTTGTAAGCTGCCGGTGCGAGACGCAAACCGATCTCGCAAAGACGAAACGAATTGCTCCTGCCTGACCGTCGTCCCGCGACGCCCACGTTTTCGCGACGTCCCGCAGGTCAAATGGGTAGCCCCATCCTTCGCGCCTCCCCCGGGTGGCTGTCGAAACGCCAACCGCAGCCTACATATTTTCTGGGCGTAACTTGTAGTACAAAATGGCCTTCATGGCGGAAACCATATGTACAGGCGAAGACGGTGCCGAAACGCTTCAAGGCGCGCAAATTAATACGGCTTAGACTCTCGGCGTCTTTTCAAGAAGAACAGTCGCGACAAAACCAAGTCGCAACGGCCCGTGCAGAGACAGCCCCGCAAACACGGTCGACCACCGGAAGGTGTCCCGTATGAACACGCCGCTAAGCGGCTGGCCCGCTAATGCAAACTGTGACTGGCCGCCATCTGAGGAGACGGAAATGACTGAAAAAATGTACAAGACTTGTATAGAGAAAAGGGGAGTGTATAGGTAAATTATAAACAGAATCTAGTGGAACTCCCCCTCATGTATGTTCATTGGTGATTTCAAACGGAACATCTAATCAAAAGCAACACCCAAGTGACGAGCAATCTGGCGACGATGTTGGTCCACAGGTGTATGAGGAGGGAGAGGAGGTAAACCAAATGCGGTCGCCGAAGCGATACATTATTGCTCTGGAAAGGGAATTCAGTATCCTGTAACAATACTTACGGGACAGACATAATACTTACGCTTGAAGACTAGAAGAGCGTCGCGGGTGGGAGGGTGTGGTGCAATCAAAATTCCCATGTCGGGTCCACGCAAGGGTTTGTCGTGGGAGGCGGTTGAATTAGTGAGGCGCATAGGTTGGAGAGCAATACTAGACGGAGTCAGACTCGTCTGAGCAGTGGATTGAGCACTTACTCTCTTTCGATTTCATCCAGCCGCCCCTCGATGCCAGTGAGCCGCCCGTCGATGGTAGTGAGCCGCCCGTCGATGGTAGTGAGCCGCCCCATCACAGTGGTGAGGGTATTGTTGAGGGCGGTAAGTTGCGCAGCAATGTTTACGGGGGCAGCATTCGCAAAAAGAGCGGTTTCCTGGCTCAGGGTACCGAAGGCTGCGGCCATGGTGGCAATGTTGGGCAATTGGGGAGGTTGTGGGGAGGGGGTACAAGAGCCATTGTGATTGTCGTGGAGAAAACGAACAGTGTGAGTCACGGTGGTCACGGTGCGCGTCAGTGGGTGTAGTCACACAGTCACAGTGGGCGGTCCTCGGTATCAAAAGTGATTGTCTATAGTGCCACTAATCATTTATTGGACAAAATGGCCTTTATGGCGGAAACAATATGTACAGGCGAAAACAGTGCCGAAACGCTCCGGGCGCGCAAATTAATACGGCTTAGACTCTCAGCGTCTTCTCAGGAAGAGCAGTAGCGACATAACCAAGACGCAACCGCCCGTGCAGAGACAGAGCCCCGCAAACACGGTCGACCACCGGAAGTTGTCCCCTATGAACACGCCGCTAAGCGGCTGGCCCGCCAATGCCGCCACAGCTAGAAATCATCCGATCAGTCGGCAGCCGAGCACAGCACAAGGAGCGTACCGGTGAAGGAGAACCACACGCCCATGCGAAGTCTAGAAGTATCTCGTCAAGGGCTGGCGAAGATGGGATCCAACTATACGAACCCGATTTCGCTGGGGTGGTTGGACAGCTCGGCCAAGAGCGCCGGCGTCATCGACACGACTAGATCAAGGCGATGAGAGGTGGGTCTAATCTGCAGTTATGGGGCACCTACAGCTGGCGTTCATCGCCCCGTAGAGCAGGGAAATCGCGATGATGCCGCCCGCGTCCGCAGCGGCGAGCATGGCGAGGACGCACGCTGCGGTCAGGAATGTGACGGGGATGATGACGTTGAAGCTCCCCACGCGGTCGGCGAGGAAGTTGGGGATCAGGCGCCCGACGACGCCCCCTGCGTTCATGAAGGACACCTACACGCAGGTAAGCCGATGCGATTTGAGGCGCAGTTCACGCACCGTGTCGAACGCGATAGTCTCGCGGATGCCCTGCTTGATCGAGTATAATTGGAGATAAAAGACTGGGGGCGATTGAGTAATTGGTGGAAGGGGCGGGGGGAGATTCTACCCGGATAGAAGAGCCCGAGCATGATAAAGAGCCCGCCGAGGACGAACACCATGTAAGGGACGTCCGTTAATATTAAGCGCAGCGCCGCCTTCGCGACGGGCCGCGTCTTCGGGTACCGTGGCCGCATGAGCAGATTCGCGAGCAGCCTGGACACGACGTGTGTGTATGGGGATGCATAACGGCGACGGACAGCGTACATGAGGCCGGTGATCAGCGCCGCCGTCGCGCGGACGCCCACGACAAATCCATGGCGGAAGAGCAGGCTGTTTAACAGGATCGGAAAGACAATCCCGCCAATCGAGGCTCCTGCAAGCTCATGAGGATACGGAAATGGAAGAGAATATGGAGCAGATATACCGCTGGTCATTATGCCGATAACCAAGCCGCGGCGCCGGGAGAAATGATGCGCAGCCGCCCCCGAGTGCGGGGAGGAAACGTGAGCCCCTAGACCGATTCCCATGCCTGCCCTAAGAGCGTCAGTTTGGCTTGAGGAAGATAGGGACAAGGTTTGACCAACGCCCTGGGCGAGGAAGACCTGCCGTGATAAGGTTAGCGGGTGGAGAACACGTTCGGCTGAAGACGCGCGAGATAATACTGGTTTGGCTTTGCGAGGCTAAGCATCCAGAGCGAGAAGCAGTAGATGAATGAGCCGACTATCATCAAGTGGTGGCTGTGGATGGAGTTAGTGCATTCCTTGTACAAGAGGGCGACGCGTACAAATATCCGGCGTCAAAGGCTTTCCCAACTGGAAGACCGAGTATGAACTGAAGAGCGATTTGGCAGCTCCCGATCCAGCTGCAGAAGGTTTGGCTTCATGCTACGAGAGGAGAGGCCACGAACGCAATTTCAGAGGGAGTTTTGTTCGTCATGAATTCCCGGGCGTAGTAGTCTGCGGGATGGTTAGACGACCAGACGACGCGGACGGCGGCCGAAGAGATACCTTGGTAGACGCTTCAGGTTTCATCTCTGTTAAGCCGAAAAGACGAAGAGTAGTGCGCTAGCCGCACCCGTATGCATTGAAGTAGCTAACATCATTTATTAGGATGCACACCGCAGAGAGAGTAGCGCATTACCCAAGCCCCGCGACATAGACCATGAATCCCCCAGCGACAGTTGCCCATGCGCGTAGCCCACCGTCGGGAGGTTTTTCGGCCTGCGCCTCGTCGTACTTGGTCCTGGTTCCGGGCAATGTTCGGTCAGTCGCCAGGGATGTGGACAGGTCGGAGGTGGACGATTTTTCTGGCATGAAGATGCGTGGGGGAGGCGGCGAGGTTGACGGGGGATGACGGGGGATGGCGCGTTATATGAGGTCGAGAATAGAAGAAAGCGCCGAATCCACGGATGGCCCTAATGCATCGGTGATGGTTATGTACGCCCTGTCAATGTTCGGCGTAGATGGGTGCGTTTCCGACGCGTTTTCGATTCTGTGCTCCACGATCGAGAATTGAATCGCTGGTGGAAGTGCTCTGGGCCAATTCGCGAGAGGTGGTCACGGGGACAAGACCAGAATTGTGGGCATCTTCCTCCGTGCCTCGTTGAGTGTCGGCATAAGTAACGGGCAACAGTGTGTCGACTCGAGTAAATGCCATTGGTCAGGCTGCATTAAAGCGCCAGGGCGGATAGTAGCGGGGGATAAATCGTCGGTGAAGTCATCCAGGGGCACTTTCTGTGAAGAAAGTTGTGCGCGCTTCTCTGGCTCTGCATGAGTGCGCGGGGACTTGGCGGAGAAGAGCAGTAGTATGGAAGGGCGATGACAGAAGCTGGGTCAAAGTTCACAGGAGGAGGTTGGACCGGAGATGGATCCGGATGCATATGCAGCCTGATGGGAGAGTTGCAGCGTGAAGGCAGATAGAGGCAGATGAATGGGTTATGTACGAGACTGATAAGAGTTGCTTGACGCGGCAGTTGAGTGGGAGTTCCGGGCAATCAAGCCTAGCCTTCTGCGTTTGAAGTGCAGATTACGATTCTCCCGCCATTAGAATTCGCCGGGAACCAGAAGAGTTGGGAGCAAGTTGGGAGAAGGGAAACCTTGTCGGCCGACTCTGTCACCGGTCCCGTTCTGGCTCGGCTATTCTCGGCTTTCACGCTTACGGTTGAACCACGAGTTGAAAACGAGTCTTCCTTTCGCGTTTATTAGCCCTCGCCCCGCCCTACATTGCGTACTCTCCTGTTCCTCTACGAATTTAAATCACAGGAATCTTGGCGTTGGGAATGGTAGGTCTGTCCAAGAACATCGAGCTAATTCAAGTCTCAGAGGCCTTTCAGCCCACCAAGAGAGGGCAGGCGCGCCGGATAGCACGATACTCAGTTTCATCTCAATGAAGCGTGCAAGTCCTAGTCTCTCTTTCCCCTTCCTGTAATAATGTTACCTTATGTTATGCGCATAATCTTCCACAACCAGATTATAATTGTGGCGCAATTGACGGTTGAACAATATGAACATCAGGAAGGACACAGGAAGGATCAGAGACTGAACAGCGCGCAATACTTATTATGGATGGGATTGGTTCGATACGCCACATACCTCTGCTAAAATTATGGATCGTATATTCGGCGAATTCCCATACTGTATATTAGAGTGCGTTAAATCCAATCAATGTGTAGGGATGGGCTCCCGAGAGACATAAATCTGGCCAAACGAAGCGCACCCGACACCGTTACGACCATTTGTAGGTGGCGGAAAGCATCCAAGGAGGAAATGTAAACAGCCGTCGCGAAGGTGGGCGTTCGGGCTTTGGAGAGCGCGGTGATGGGATTCGTAGGTGGCGGAAAGCAGCCAAGGAGGAATTGCAGGAATTTCAATTAATTGCAAACTGTCGTCGCGAAGGTGGGCATTCGAGCGCGGCGAAGGGATGGGGATGAAGTTCCGGGCGGCGACATGCACTAGTGGTAGCCAAGCAGTTTTATAGCGGTGCTAATTATACACCGGTACTTGGATCATGACGTGAGGATCGCCCGAAGACTTGGTACGAGGGATGCTTCCGCGATGCAAACGGCGACCATCAGGCTGGCGCTGGGCTGGGACTGCACGCATGCGAATGAGAGACGCCGCCGCGGCAGCACAGAGACGGGTGCACACGGCGTTACCACCAAGCAGCCCGCGCCCGATGATGTTTTTATGATGTGTTGGAAATTGTCGACGGCGAAACCCCGATTAACCAGCAATTATGCCCGCCCGGAGAATGGCAAGCATCCTCGGCGCGCCGTCGGGGGGCTCGGGGTGTCCAGAATAGTCGCTATACCCGATGCAAGGCCAAGGCCGATGTCAGAGTGAGCCGGTCCGAGAGAAAGGACGGCGGTGCTGTGCGTGTCCCATCTTTGATCCTTGGCGGGCAGTGAGAATGATATTTCCAGCGACGCGAAAAGATCAGCGTCGGCTTGCACCAGGCTGTGTGAGGAGTGACCGGGATTTTTGGCCTGTTGACTGGCAGAATCAGTTTCACTGGGCGCAGAGCCACTTTTCTGGCAGAAAGACAACAGAAAGAGAAGAGAAGCGAGAGCAGTTGGCAGCGGGAGATGCGGGTACCTGATTGTGACGTGTGACGCGTGTGACTGTTATAGCCCAAACGGTTACCCTCGTCGCGCGTTGATGAACAAATCCCCGCCGGTCTGCCACTAACTACCTGGTCGAACTGGTGTCCCAGGGCTTTCTGTCTTTTTTCTTGCCTTCACCCCCGCAGTGGCGGCTCTTATGTCTTCGAAGGTCCGTTTTTACCCTTCCACCGCCCGCCTCGGAGGTTAGATTACGGTGCTTCTTGCAGAGCGCTAGTCGCAAACTGTCTGGGCCCGGTGCCGTTTCATCTCTTAAACCTACTCTCCACGGAGGGTCATCGGATTCCCTTCGCCGCACTCGACCAGCCATGCATCTCGGGCCAGTCGCAACTCTCCTAGCTTTCCTGGTCGTCTCTTGTGTTATCACCCCGTGCCATGCAGAGAGGCTATACCAGTGGAGCTTCAAGGGCGCTGTGCGTGTGCTTGTTCTCGCGCGCTACCTGAGCTGACCCAATTGCCAGTCAATCTCAGACACTCTTCCCTCTTGTCATGAATTTGACATCAGCGTGTCGCCGGTCAACCCCGCCAACAACACTCATGGAACCCCTCCCTTTTACATGCTGTCCTTTGAAGTTGGCGGCACTCCTATCCGAACTCTACTTGGCACGGCAGAGGACAACCTCAAGTGGGTTGTCAACCACGCCGTCGGTACGGCATTCCCGCATTCCACGTTATTTCCCCTCACATGAATACAGGCAGCAAGCTCCTGTTGGAGGTCGTTGACTCACTGGGGAGCTCCGGGGGTGTTCCGGCGAACCTGCTCACCGTGACTAGTAAGAATCTTTCTCAAGTGCTCACTTCCGAATTTTCCAATGACCGTACGAAACAGAGGGCTTAGACACGCAATGTCTCCCTCCAGTGCCGTCGCCTCCGCTAGCGGCATTCACAGTCACGGCCAACGTTACGGATAAGCTCAACACCTGCCAGCCCTGGGGGCTAAGGATCAAAGGCGGATCCCCGCCGTACAATGTAACATTCGCCGCCCTCAACTCACCGATCATCACCAACGTCACTACCCGTAAGCTAAAGCCCTTCCGCTCCTAATCTTAATCTTAAAATGGTATCGGTGGCAGTGGAGGCCGATGATGCCTATACTTACATTAACCGGGCGGACCCTGGCACTCAGCTAATAGGTACGAGCTAATCATCCCAATGGACTCGAGCGAACCCTAATCCAATTTTTACAGCTGGTGTCAGTGACTCGTGCGTTTTCCTGTTGTCTTTCGAGTTATCCAGGCTGAGATTTCTGCAGAACGGGTCGATGGGCTAGCGGCACTCCTATAGTGAAGACCGTAGGCTCCACGGATACGACCTGCGGAACACTGAACAGCGGCAGTGGGAACTCAGCTCAACTCGAGCAAGCACAACAACAAGAAGCAGCACTCGCTCTTGCGGCGTCCAAGGCCAAGAAGAAAACGGGCGTCATTGCGGGAGTGGTGGTGACCCTACTGGTGTTACTCCTGGGCGGCGCAGCGGTCTTCCTGTACATGCGGCGGCGCAAGACGCAGCAGAAGGTACACGAGATCACGCCCCGACAGTTCGAAGCCGGCGACGCCCCGCAGACTTTCGAACCAAACGGCGGGCAGATCCTTTCCATCAACGCATTCATCTCTCCTGGCTCCCCCACTCAACCCCGATCGACCCAGGACTCCTGTGGCTTCCGCCATGTCGCCTTCCAACTCCTTGACGGCAGCGCTCCGTTCGACCGCCGGCGCTTCCCCAGCGCGCCCGAAGTCCGTCGCGTCGTCTGGGATGAGCGTCCGTAACCCCGACCGCCCCGCCGCCTTCACGAGCTTCCCCACCGCGTCCGTACGCCGCTCGGCCAAGGAGATCGAAGCGGGCTTGCCGACCGGCAACTCCCTGCACTCGGACTACTCTGGCGATGGGGGCTCGGACGTCAGCTCGCAACCTCTGGTGTCGCGCGCCCGGTCGGCGATGCCGTCCTCGGGGCCGAGCGGTGCGCGCTATCCCGCGCGCTCGGCGTCGGTCGGCGCGCCCAGTGCCGAAATCATATTCCAGCACGAGGACGCCGGCGTCGTCCGCGAGCTACCGCCGCCGTACGCTGACCGCGGGCGAGAACCGTAAACGTTGACCACCCACTCTCTTTTGTACTTATTACACAATGTGCTCACACCCGCTGAATGCTCTTTCGTTCCTCCGTGGAACCCTTATTTCTTTTTCCTCTGTTCTTACAATTATAAAGTCTAGGTAATCGGCCACCACGAGGGGCGTGTATTACGGATCGCCGGAAAATGGCCCGCCCTCGCTACACGGTGTACTAAAGTAGGCTCTGATAGTAACTCCCTAGCTAGCTGTATACCCACCATCGCATCAGAAAGATACTGTTGGATGTAATAAAGCATCAGATTGTCCCTCACAGGATAGATGACTCTTGAGCGCTTCAGCGCCCGTCGTCGGCGCTGGGAAGGCTTGGTAGAATTGAATTAAAGGTGATACACGGACGCACGCGCAGGGTATATGGGCGCTATCTACATCCACAGTCATCCGTCCACCATGGATACCCTTTCGATACCCTTTTAGATACCCTTCCCCCGAGCGTGGATCATGATCTTCGCGTGCGGGGTGCCGATGTCTGGACGCCAACAATCAATCAGTACATGCAGCAGCGCAAGGTAAAATATAGAACTGACCGGCTATGAATGGACTGGCATGCGTCCGTTCCTGGCGCTGCGAATGTGGTTCGAAAGTGGGATGGATCGTTGGCGAGAAGTTAGATGATCATTGCAGATAAGTAGGGATGATGCCGCTTGCTCAAGTTGTCTGGCAAACCGCTGGCTTCTAGATACCGCGTCGTCAGTCAAGTCGAGAGGCGCGTCTTCGCCTATTCGCGTGCTATTCGCCGTTGGATACCGTATGCCAAACAGTGAAGAAACCGCGCAACCGTCCGAGGCCATTTAATAGGGAGAAGGCCTAGACCGTGATGGATAATGAATTTGATGCGGGTGGGTTAGGTGGATCCTTCGGCTCGGACTTGGGTAGGCTTGGGTGGGACGCCGTGTGACGCCGTGTTGGTGAATGATATATCTGTGGTACCGTTCGTTGCGGACGCGCGTCTGTGAATGGAGGAGAGGAATCAGCTTCTGTGGCCATGCAGATGGGGGAAAAACACGCCGAGACGTACCAGAATACATGCATGCTCAGTCAAATATGGCGGGCGTTTAAATGTTGAGCCTTGAGTCTGGATGTCAAACTGATGGTCGTGAGGGTCGCACACGCGCGCGCTCTGCAGATGAACGGTACTTGGCACGCACAGGTCAATAGTTCCCGCCACAGAGCAGAATACCGAGACGGCGCCGGGCGGACAGTCACACATCAAGAAATTCGGGACGATGGTGTTCTTTGAAAAGGGCCACCATACATCTCGCACGGCGCGCGACGTTATCTGAGTCTCGAAAATGACCGCTGCGTCGTGGGCCAGGCGCAGACCGAGGAGCCCCAGAGAGGCGAAGTAGAGGAGGCCCAGAATCAGCTTCATTGCAGGGAGATTGCGGGAAGCTCTGCCTTATAGCACACGCCGGCATGCTCGGATTCTCGTCGCTCGCGGCCCGCGGTAAACCCAGCCCGTTTTGGCTCGCACAGACGTGGCGCGACGTGGCGGGACTAAGAGTCCACGTGAGCGTTTGCTGCCATGCTGGCCTATCCGTGGTAAATCCGATGGGCATAGTCATCAGAAAAAGAGGACGTCCGTGAGCTGTATGTAGAATTCAAAGTGTATCCGATATACCCGCGGGAAGAACCTCAATGCGAGCGGAAGTAGGGTGCGCCTCAACCTTGATTTAAATTCACAGATTCGAGTCTTCTATTTTGTTACCGAGCTGCCATTCGACCCAGTATGCATATGGGAATCCAAGGCTGTGTCGGTCATACCAGCACGATAGGTGAGGCCTCGCCAGACGGCGAGGACGACGGGGTACATTCGTCCCTTCCTCGTCCCGTCTCCCCGTTCTCTCCTGGGGGCAGGGTCGCGGGTATTGGGGGAGCTGGCCAGGGCCATAATATTCAGAGCTCGGGGCAGAGATTAACGACGTATAAGAGTGAGTGGGTTAAATATCCAATTGCTTGAAGTTGCTAATAGCGATGTCCATACCAAAAATATCGAACGTACTTTGGGAGAGGGATATCAGCCTCCACCATCTTCTAGATGATAAGAAGAGATCGAAGACGCCAAGCTCCTCCTCGAGTATAAAGGCCACCTCGCTGAATGACGCGCAGAGGTCCAGGCGAGCGGATACCTCAGGCGGTGCCGTGGAAAGTAGTCCGGTGGGTGCCGAGCCCACGATTTCCTCGCCAGAGAGTACGAAAAGCGAGGAATGCGTTGTCTGCGACGTTGAGGCGCTCCAGGAAAAACGATAGGGCGCCGAATGAGGCATCCATAGCTGATGCTAGTAGCTAGGCGGTCGGCTTCGGTAGTGTGGATGGAGTGTACGCGGAGTATTTCATAGACGACGTTGTTGACCATAGTGTGGTAGGGTGTGGAACGGGTGGAAGGGAGCAGGAAGCCATAGGAGCCAGTTGTAAACAAAGCACGAATCACAGTAACCTCCTCGCCTCCCTGCTCAAGCCCCACCCCTTTCGCGTCCCCTTGCCTTCCACAACTTTACCCAGAAGCTCCCGTATCTGCGCCTCCTCCTCCTCGAGTTGCCCCGCATCCCTGTCGTCTTCCGGAACCACCCGCGCGCGGTCAAAGTCCAGAATGACCGGCTCCCCGCCCTGGACGAAGACGTTCCGGAACGCGGCCTCGGGCCACAACGCATGGTCCTCGAGGTCGCGGTGCCACACCCGCGCGGCGTGCACCCCCGTGAGCGCGCGTAAGATCTTCGCGTGCATCACGCCCGCGTCGTCGAGGTCGTCCGCTGCGCAGAGCGTGAGGCCGTCGATGAACTGGAAGAGCAACGCGTGCAGCAACGGCGCTGTCGGCTGCGGCTGGCGCTTCGACACCCGCCCCGGGGGAAGCGCCGAAGAATGGGTCCGTGATAGAGACGTAGCCGTAGCAGAGCGGTCCAGGGGAGCCCCACGCGTAGATAGCTCGAGATGGCGCTTGAATGTGTCTAAGGGCGAGCCTTCCGCGAGCCTTGGATGATCAGAGACGTGCAGATCCAGCGCGTGATTCGCGTCGCACTCCGCCTTGAAGGCCACGGTGTTCGCCGTATCGGCTGGGAACTTTAAATACGAACTTTGAGGATGTGTTTGCGCGGCGCAAGGTAGACTAAAGTAGCTCTCGCGATCTTGAGGAAGCACTGTGCTTGGCCGCCGTCGAACGCGTCGCTGCGGACGTCGACGCGAAATGCCGAGACGCGCTTCGGCTTTCGGCCGTCCGCAATGAGCGTGAAGGGATGCTGGATATCGACCAGCGAAGTGATGTCCAAGAGGGGAGGCGTCGTGGCCTTCTTTGCTGTTGGCATAAACGCAGGCGTCCTCAGTGTTATTGGTAATTTGAGAAAGAGGGATTCACAGTGAACAAAACCAAACACTGGCAACTAGCTTGGAATGGCATCGCTGAGCCCATTCGAACTCGTCTCAAATAACCTATCGGCCATTGGCGCACTGTCCATTAACTGATTTCCTATCCTCCGCGGAAGAGCTCGGTGGACCTGATGTTTCTCGCCATGACTCTGCGTACAATATTTCTCCGAGTCTTCCTCTCCCTTCATCCGTAGCCTCTGGTTCAGCGCGCCCAGCAAGCTCGAAGAACAGCCATCCACCGCCCTCCGTGGCCTCTACTTCAGCTGGCCCAGCAAGCTCGAAGAACACTCCTCCCCCGCCAGGACCATCGGCATCGGACGCGGCGCAGAATGTCGCGCGACTGCATCATGCTTGTCAATGTTCTTTCGGACCGGGAAACCTAAACGTCCTGAAATTCGAGCTCCTGGATGAGGGTGTGGAAAGTAACTGTGTTCCACTTCAAATGCACACGGAATTCTAATGAGATTTCAGAGAAGCAGTGCATCCTCACGATTACCCGTCCGGACGGCGCGGTCAGGTCGTACAAGTCGAACCCCATTCATCGACGGAAGATTGACGCCAAGGCCGAGGTGGCGAGCATTGCGATTCAGCATGGGGCGCTGGATTTCATCTCCCACGGCGACTCCGACGTTATAAAAGCGAAAAAGGGGGTCCTCCTTGCCCCGCTCAGGGATAAACAGCCAATTGCTTCGACCTCGCATATATCTTCCAATCCCCGGGGCTCGACCAGCTTTGTTGCGGAATCGGGGGCGTCCATGGCGCGGTACAAAGAGATCGAAGAGTGCTGCAGAGCATGGCGCTCTTTGGTACGACCGGAATGGTTTGACTTTGAGGATGCGAAGACATGGAACAGTGGGTCATTTTATTCAGTCCAGTCGCAACGCCTGATCATCTTCCTAGATCACGGTGCCGTTCTGAGAATACAGCTGACACCCCACTGCTATCGTGTCTACTCGTGCGAGCCGACCTTCGACAGTCCCTCGAAGGCGCGAGAGAACTGCGCAGATCTTGCTATCGGCGAGGGCGTTCTCGAGTTTATTGAACTGCGGGAATGGACAAACTTCACCTCAGTTAGATTCTTCCATACGTTACGATCGGCAAATCGGACCAGCGCCCGCAGTCCAGCGCGCCCTTCAGGCATTCTACGAGTCGCTGCCACGGCCGTTTGAAGAACCCTTTGGGGACAAGACCGCCGCGGAAATCAACGCGTCCGGCTTGCTGGCAACAGCACTCACGCTTGCCAAGGGTGCGCGCTTCATCGCCGACTTTTATTTTCTGGTGTCGACAACCGATGCCATTCCGCCGCGTACCCGTGAGTTCAAAGCTGGCGATTCTTATCGTCATCACTGATCGCTTTCTAGTGCAAGGCTGCCTTCTCCGGCTGAAGCGTCCCGGAGAGTGTCGCTCATTCTTCGCGGACCCTCAGTTCTCCTCCCAGAAAGAGGCCAAATCCGCTGTCGCTCTGCTTGCGCTCTCACAGGGGGCAGGTAAATACATCCGCGAGGCTGGCGCGGCCGTCGAGGCGCAAGTCACCCCCGAAATACGGCGATTTGTGCTCGCCTCCGTCTTTCCTGTCCTCGCAACAGAGATGCAGCGCATCAACGGGCCCGGCGTGGCGCCCCAGTTTGAATACTGCAGCGCTGACGATGGTGAGGCACGGTCTGTCTGTCGTTTTGCGCATTCGTTAATCCGACGTAGCGTTTGGCTGCAGGCTGCAAGTGAACGTCGAGCCGAAGGGGGAGGCGGTCCACCAGTACGCCGTGCCGGCGCAGTTTCGCTCGAAGTCGGACGCCAAGGTCGCTGTCGCGTACCTCGCCGCGAAACAAGGCGTCATTGACCTCCTGCGGTTCAATGGCAAGCCCATCCCACCGGGACAGGCCCCGGCCTTCAATTTCGACGAGGGCGTGCCGGCGTTCAGGAAGAAACCGCGGGCCTGGAAGAAGAAGAAGAAGCGGGACGCAAACGAGGGCGGGGAGGACGAGGGCCCGCCGGCGAAAAAGCAGAAGACGGCGCCGGCTGCACAAGAGTCCCAGCCTTTGCACGTGAAATCTGCGGCGCAGGCGGTGCCTAAGCATGTGCAGCGGCCTCCGCTGAGCGGCGGGGTATTGTTTGGAGGGCCGTTGTTGTATCCGCCCGGCCGTGATGCTGCCCCGGTGCCGCTGCGAGCTGAAGCCGCGCAGAACGCAGCGCCCTCAAGCAGCCACGCGAGTGGGAGTGGTTTGCGCCGGCAACGTTCTGCCAGTCTGGAGGACGGAGAGGTGTATTCCGACTGATGTGGATTATATGCTGCGCTATAATTCCGGTCAGCTTCTTGGCGCGCTCACTGTAGGGGGCTTCGAGTTGGAACTGGGGAACTGGCCCAGGTCTGAGGTCATTCAGTCATTCAGCTCAGCTTAGGCGTGGGCTCGCGTGCCCATTGTGGGGACTGGTACACAGGATCCTCAGCGCGTTTGCGCGTTATACCGCGTGCCAATGGATTCCCCTTTTTTTGGAGTAGTTTCATACCATAGCGCTGTCAATACATTTTTTTTTGGCTACTAGTCGAGATTTCGATATTCCGCTTTCGGCCTTCACGCGTCAGTCACCGTGACAGTCACGCACATACGCGTCTCTCTTGCTCTCTCTCATGGATCACTTTCCTCTAAACTGGGGCCGCCCTGTAAGTCGCGCAGGAGAATCCATGGGATGCGCTAACAGCCTAGCTAGCGAAACGATGCACTGGACTTGTACGGAACCTACCCAATCGCCCAGCGGCCCCGCAATGCGCCGACGGACGCCTTTTCGGCTGGAATCCAGCACACACAGCAACCCATCGTTACCGGGACGAGTGTCCTCGCCATTAAATTCAAGGACGGCATCATGATGGCTGCCGACAACCTTGGTAGGCGCCGTCTTCACGCCGAATGCTGCTTGGACTGAATTCGGCGTTTGGCGTCGTGTAGCATCGTATGGCTCCCTCGCGCGCTTCCGCGACATCCAGCGTCTGCACAAGGTCGGCGAGCACACCGTAATTGGGGCGGGCGGCGACATGAGCGACTTCCAGTACATCCAGAGCATCCTCGACGAGCTCATGATCGACGAGTTCGCCGCGCACGACGGGCACACGCTGGGCCCCGCCGAGGTGCACAACTATCTCTCCGAGCTCATGTACGCGCGCCGCTCTAAGATGAACCCACTGTGGAACTCGCTGCTCGTTGGGGGGTTCAAGGACGGGAAACGGTGCGTGCTCCCGGAATCCTGATTTACAAGTGCATGCTGACGCTGGTGGGGGTAGGTTCCTGGCGTTTGTGGATCTACTGGGCACGACATACTCGGCGTCGACGCTCGCGACGGGGTACGGCGCGCACATCGCGCAGCCGCTGCTGCGCCGCGCCGTCGAGGGGCGCGAGGACACTGCTGACCTGAAGAGGAGGCGCGCGCGATCATCCAGCAGAGCATGCAGGTGCTCTTCTACCGCGATGCACGCAGTATCGACCAGGTGTGTCTCGCGATTCTTTCGCCTCCGTCCTCGCACTGACTGGTCGTTCAGTACCAAATTGCTACGATTACTGCCGCGGGTGCGCACATCTCCGAGTCGATCAAGCTCGAGACGTCTTGGTCGTTTGCGGAGGGGATACGGGGGTATGGCGCCCAGACGCAGTAGCTTGTGTGGATTCTGTACTCAAAATACAAGTCGTTTCTCTTTGATATTCGCGCCCCCAAGTCTGCAGGGTACACTCCCCGGACACGATGTGAAGGTTCAACGAACTGAAATGAAGCGGAAATTGCGCGAAATCTCGACACGTTTTGAAAGAAAGTACTTGCAATGGCGTTACACTCGCAAGGATGCAACTCAGCGTTGGCTAGCCTGTTCCATCACGCAGGATTTGGCAAGCATTTGGACTAGATATTACAGAGTGTTCTTCGTGTATTCTTCTCGTGTTTTATTTTGTATCACGCGAGCTGCGCAAGAATCGTCTTTGCATCGCTGACGGTAAACTGGCCGGGCCTCCTCCGCGGCGACAGTCTCGATCTTGTCCCCGTTGGCAATGATCGCGTAGCGCTGCAGCAGGATGAATACAACTAGAAATCCGTAGGAAATCGGCGCACCCTTGAGCGCACGCCTCCCAGGAGGGGCGTCGCGTCGAAGACGAGGCCAAGGGCGGTGCTGAACGCGCCGTTGTCGTCCGAGACGAAGCGCACGGCTAGCGAGGGCGGGTAAGCACTACGATGCACCGGTTGCGGACCACGTACAAGTGCCTCCTGGAGCGAGGTTCTCCTTCCATGCTCTGGACGATCCTCGTAAATCGCAAGTCAATCACAGCAGGGCGCCGACGCACTTCATGACAAAGACGTCGTTGACGGCGACTACGGTAATCTGCTCAACGCCTTTGGCCTTGAATGCGTCCGCCTGGGCGATGTAGCCCTGCACCTGTCCATGGCAGGTTCCCGTGAACGCTCCAGGGACGCCGATCTGCTGCGCGTCAGGATGAGTGCTCGGAAGGAAGAACGCGACGCACGATGATGTGCTTTCCCTTGGGGAAGACGAATGGCGCGGGCTTGTCTGCCGCGTCCTCCTTGACGGGGACCGATGGCAGCACAGACCCAGGTGTGACCGTCTGGGTGTGGCTGATTGAGGCGGCGACCGAGTGGACCGCGCGTAGGGCTTCGGAAATCATAGACATGTTAATAAGGCGGGAAGTGGTATGGCTGGGAGGTGCCAGCCGAGAGGGACTATTTATATGGGTCCCATGCGGCTTGTGCGGCAAACGCACCATGAAATAATTGGATTCGTTGTTGACTGCCGATTGCGGTGTAAGGTGGACAGCCTGCACGACGGGTCAAGGCAGAGCAGGGGGCGGCCCGCAGTCGCGCGCCAGCAGCAGAGCGCAGGGCTGTTGTTAATGACACAGGTCTCATGGTGGTTGTGGAGCAAGGGAATAAATAACTCGCGGGCTCACGGCATGGATTCGCGAATCAACCAAGGATCAACCATCTCTTTTCTCCCTAAAAATACAGCTGTGGTCTACGAGTGTCGCGATGGTGCCAAACTAGTAAGCTAAAGAGGTCCATTGGGTTTAACGTCGAATCCAGTTAATCCTCTGTGATGGGTGTGAGAATAACGCGTCTGACGGGAGAGCTCATGCTGCTCATGATCATACCAGCTATCATGAACCATTTCTGCCAGGCCGCCGCCCACCTCCAGAGACGGTAATTCTTCTCAAAATTCCAGCGTCGGCGCACTTCCATCCACGGAAAACCTGGCGTCAAACTCGACCGTCCGCAAAATCGCCAGGTCATTGAGAAGCTTAGGTAGATTAGTGTATGCATTTCTGGAAGAGTTCTTCATGACCAGTAAGTGTGACGAGAGCGTAGGTGCGAATCCAGTTGTCAATGTATGGCTTCCTCGAGCTCGATATAGTGGGGAAGGGCGGACCAGAATGCGAGTTTAACAGGGTGATTGCACGCCAAGAGCGGTACAGGAGCAGGCTAGGTGGTGTTGTTCGCGTAACGGAGAGCATACAGCAAGAATATTTCGGCCAGTTGCGGAGTTACGAGTACATACTGTAAGCCAATTGTAGGTAAAAATGCGGAGGAGTCGGCTGGTATTTATTCCGAGCTCCAACGCTGGGCGATTTGCGACATCCGGTATGGTCAGGGGAATCTGGAGCTCGCAGGTACCGATTGGGGCCGATGTGGTTGAGGTTAAGAGCTGTGTTGTCCTTGTTAGCTTCTATAGATGGAACGCGACATGACCAAACAGAGCTTCATCTCCTTCCACACATTTACTTCGACCTTATTCATGCATTTTCATGGCGCGTCCGGACCCTTTCCAAACTTTCCGATTCGGCCCGTTGTCTCACTATTATCATCCAGTCTCATCCTAGATTCCAGCGGATCTACAGCTTCTGAGCTTCTTGAAGTTCAACTCCACTGACTAAGCCGATTCCCGAACATTCGACTCCGTTCGGAGTACTAGTCTAACTGCCATAACTGACCGTTCCAAACTTGGATACCTCTGCCCGTTGGAATGCTCCGCGGTTTGTATTCAGTGGCGCAACAAAGGAGGCGAACCATCCATTGAAGGCTTTGTGTCGACGGTCGTCGCTGCAACTAAAATCGGCATGCGCTTCCAGCTGCGGTCTGTGAGGACGGCGTATCACCTGTGGTGTAATCTTCCGCCCGGCCTATCTGCCAACCATTTCATGTACGTGAGCACCGCACTGGCAGGCAGGAACAACAAACCGGCTTTCCTTTTGTCCTCGAGCCCCCCCCCCCCCCACCGGCCATATTCTTTACTCTCTACTTGTTTCAGGCTCTAGCACGTCGAGACGGATTTTAGCCGCTTTCTTATGGCTATCTTTTAGATCTGTATCTGCCTACCAGCGGCGTCACGGCCGGTTGTAGGATTGAGAGGCCTCCTCACCTCAACTGATATCGCTTCCTCCAGCACTACCTCTGGGCCGCTGCATTGACATCTGGGCCCGGGGGTGTCACTTGAGCAGGTAGCTAACTCATCGCAGACATTTGACAACATTACCACCGGCGTCAACAAGCTCAAGATCCTGCTAGCATCGCCCTTGTGTGTGAAGGGGCGGACCATTATCGTGTTCTTGTGGGAGCTATGTACCCTGAACCGCTGAAATTTGTTTGATTAACAGATAACCATAACTTTTATGTTGGTTTGGTTATACAAGAAAGAGAAGATGTAGCTGTTCCGATCCGAGCAGGAAATCGGCAAACTGGTGGCCCAGATGCTCTTGCTTGTGGACGTTCCCGATGAGGTTGACATCCTGACGGAAGAGAGGAACACTGCTGAAGCTTGCGCTCTTCAAAATCCAGTCCATTCTTTCTCCATGGCGGTTCCTACCTTACGAAGTCCTGGCGGAAATATTCCTTTGGCACTGGGGCGAGTCTTCGGAGTATCTTCCGCTTGTGGGATATGCCCCGCAGCTATTGCTGCGTGTATGCCATGTATGGCGCGAGCTTGCGCTTGCGACGCTCGCGCTATGGTCTAATTTGTGTTGGGACATTTGCAAGAAAGAGGACATCGAGATTATCAATAACTGGATCAGCCGCTGCGGCGCGTGTCCCTTGTATCTGGATACAAACACATCGTTAGCAGGCGAGGATCATCCTGCGCTCATCGGGGACGTCGAGCGGCTCGGCAATTGGGGTATCAGTGGGGGCAAAATATGCCATTATGGACTTATCCTACCATAAACAACAGCTGAATTCACGGTCTCCGTGCTTCTGGACTATTCCGGAATCAGAATCGATGTGTGTGAATGAATCTGCCTGCTTGAGCAGCAAAACTGGTTCGATAACTCATTTAGCCCGTAGAAATTTTATTGTGGAACAGGCTAACCAAGTGAGAAAGGAAGGAACAGTTTAGTTTGTGCATTAGATCGATGCACTGCTAGTAGCATTGTGTAGGCTGATTGTTCATTTTTCACCTAAATATTTGGTCAAAATATCACTCGCAAAAATGTTCTCTAGATAGTTATGCTCCCAGTCAACTCTCAGTACTGTCACCGGGAATGCTGTTGAGATAATGCCGTCGTCCCGGAATCGAACCCAGAACTTCCTGGGTATGGAATTTACAAATCAAGAACATGCGCAGAAAAAAATTGCCGTTCTCATTAGTTTCAGGACCGACTGTAACGAGGGTTGCATCATGTCTTATAGGTATATAGGTACTTATTTGAGATTAGCTGCGGGAGAGCAACAAACCGAGTTCACAACCAGGACCCCGAGGATGTAATTTGTACCATCATCCCTTCTGCTCGCAAGCGGCACAGGCGCAACACAGCGTCCGATTCCCTATCGGGAGGCATCGTGAGCGGCGAGTTGAGCCGGAACGACTTGAGCTGCACGGGCAGAGAAACACCGGCAGGGACATTCCACCGCGTCTCTAGGAGGTCTGCGAGCAGCTCTGCATCCTCTCCGCGCGACAGTGTCCGCTCGACGGACAACAGCCGGAGATTCGGGAGGAGGCGCGGCTGGGCCGTCAGCAAGCGGAACACCGCGTCCATCCATTCGCCGCCCTTTCTGATCTCGAGCTCCTCAAGGGTATCCATGGCCCCAAGCAGGCGCGCAAAATCGTCGCCGGTCCACGTGGGCCCGAGCTTGACGGAGAGCCGCCGCAGGAAGCAGGAGGAGCGCAGGAGGAGGTCGGTGATGTTGTGGAGCTGGCCCGCGCCGGGGATGTCGAGCTCGAGAGTGCGTAGCGCGGGGAGCGTTAGGCAGCGGAGCAGCGCGGGCCCACGCTCGTGGCTCAGGACAAAATTGAAGGATTCGAGACGGGGGAGGGACAAGATCGTGGCAGGGGGCGTACCGCCGAAGCTCCACAGCGTGGTTGTGAAGTTGGCGACGTTTGGGACGAGGGCGAGGGCCTGTAGACATCGGATGGCATTCGAGTTGTCCAGTCTGAATGTCGCGAGTTGCTGCCACGGGAGCGCGATGCTCTCGGGGGAGAGGCCTGCCATCATGTGCACCTCTCGCAGCTGCGGCGCGCATGAGAACCCGCGCGCGACGCGCTTCCCGTCGCCATGAAACCCAGACTCGCAATTTAGGACCAACTTCTTGAGCGAAGCAAGTTTTTCTCCAGAGGGGTTGACGTGCATCAATGCTGAGATTGGCATATGCAGCTCGATGGTGGTCCAATGGCGCGCATAGCGGGCAATTAGCGCGACGAGCGCGTCCAGCCCTATTTCTGACTTATAGTTGAGGTCCTTGAAAAGGAGGCTCATCGAAAGCGGCAGATTTCCTGCGCGGGGGATCCAGAAATCCAGGAGCGGGGCGACCTTCAGGACCGAGTGTGCTCGGAGGTCGAGGTGCATGGTATTCCATAGGTCGTGGGTGCAAAGAGCTATATCTCGCCACTCTCTGCATATTCTCGTGAGAAGCAAAGGCGCGTCAGTTCTCCACGGTCGCGCATTGTCTTCCAGGGGAGGGAGACAATAGACGAATATTTGGGATATTATATCGAAAGGCAATGTGAGGACTGGATATGTCATGGCGGCAAGAGCAAAGAAAGTACTTGTTTGGCGACCAAACAGTTTTCGACTCTCCAGTATCCTCCTCCTCCCCTCCTCCAATAAACCTTGGACATGGCCGAGTCAACTATTCAAGTAAAGGTCACTGCTGCCCGCAAGAAAACCTCGCTGCTGCGCTCTCTTGCGCTCCCCTTGACCTTGTCTTTCCCCCCATCTCCGCCCCCGACGGTCCGGGACGTCAAATCAGCAATCCAGCAGGCGTACCCTTCCGTGCGTCCTCCGCGTCGCGTCTCCAGCCCCTAGGACGCTAAACCCGCTTTGTTTTCGTTGCTAGTTCCCCACCACGCGCCAGAAGATCTCGCTGCCCGAGACGTCTAAGGCGCTCGGCGACGACTCGGCCATCCTGTTTGGCTCCGCGGGTGATGCGGAGCTGGCGGTGGGCGACCTCGGCCCGCAGGTGCAGTGGCGCACGGTGTTCCTCGTCGAATACGTGAGCGTCCGCCTTGCGTTGTGCTTTCTTCGATGTTTATGGACTTGCAGGCGGGACCGCTGATTATACACCCCCTCATATATCATCTCCCGCAGCTGTTCTATGGCAAGGACGTACAGCACAGCGCGTTGCAGAAGTGCGTCGATACCGCGTAGTGGCTAACTATTGCTAAGTGGTAAAACAGGTCGGTGTACGCGATGGTTCTGCTGCATTTCACGAAACGCGAACTTGAGACGCTCTTGTGCGTGTTTTCTCGCTCGGGGACGCCCTTTCTCGCCTGCTTCACTGATGCTTTTTCCTGCAGTGTGCACCGCTTCTCGCACGCGACGATGCCCCTGCTCAATATTTTTAAAAAGTACGTACATACCTCCTATTCACGCGCGCAAAGATTGACAAATCTGCTAGCTCCGCCCACTACCACCTGCTCTCAGGCCTCCTCCTCGCGTACGACATATACCGCCCGGGGTTCTCCGCGTCCGCTGTCGCGGGCACCTGGCGCGACAATACCACGCTGCTCGGCGTTGCGTGGGCTGTTTGGGCGGTACGTCGGACTCCTTTTCCTCCACCCACTCCATCAACTAACGCCTCCGCAGTTCGCCCAACTCTCCAACCTGAGCACGCACCTGACCCTCCGCGCGCTGCGGCCAGCGGGCACAAGCACGCGCGCGGTCCCTACGGGCTATGGCTTCTCCGCGCCCTTCCGCCTCACCTCGCCGAACTACTTCTTCGAGCTGCTCGGCTGGGGCGCCGTCTGCGCCATGAGCGGCAGCCTTGCAGGTGCGTCTCTCCTCCCTCCCACGAATATATGAACGCGCGCTCACGTACCCCGCAGCGGGCCTGTTCCTCGCGGTGAGCGGCGTGCAGATGGTGCTGTGGGCGCAGAAGAAGCACGCCGCGTACAAGCGCGAGTTCCGGGAGAAGTACCCGCGGAGCCGCAAGGCGATTATCCCGGGCATTTTGTAGGGGGTGTTCGCGACAAAATACTACATACCGTTTTCTCAAGGCCTGTTAGTTTGGCGTTCGAGGAGTTAATTCACCAGTGTCCTTTGACACACCGATGTTAGATGTCGCTTTCGCAAGTACGTACGGTACTCTCATGCCACGACGCCTCGATTCCTTGTTTCCTAAAATCCGTTAATTGCCTTTGCTTCGGCGTGTTGCACAGCGACCAGAATGCGCTTGTATCTCAACGGAATGTATCGAATCTGCTAGAGCTAGGAATATCTCGCGATACGCTATACATTATGTTGTGCACTCACGACAGCACCCTCGCAGTCCGACAGAGTACAGTACACTAAGAGAAAACAGCCAAATGAGACTCAGACATCCTTGACGCTCCCGCTCGCGCTGCTGGGGTGGTCGCGCCACCCTCGCCGTTGCCGTTGGGATTGTTGAACGAGCTGCGGAAGGGCGCGGGAACGATCATGACGCGCTGGAAGCGGCCGCGAAAGGCTCCTGCTGCGCGTGGTCGTAGCCTATCCGGCGCTGCAAGGGAAAGTGAGCGACGACAGCGCGGGCAGACGGGGGGCACGCACCTCTTCCCCCTCGGTGTCGGTCTCCACTTCCACCGGGAGCTGGAAGAAAAAAGTTAGATGGGAAGTTGGAGTGACAATATAGAGGAACAAGTCCCTCTCCTGAGTCGGCGATGATGACGTCTTGCTGGGGCTTGTTTCCTCGGCCGGTGGGGACGTTGTCTGTAGCTTTATGAGAGGGGGGTGGAATTGGTAGAGATAAAAACGTACCAATGGCACGGACGACATCCATACCGTCGATGACCTTTCCGAATACGACCTAGAGCAGACATGTCAAAGTTTGAACTGGAAAGGTAATACCTTCTTACGTGCTTTCCATCTAACCAGCTTGTAACGATAGTACTGCAGATGAGCTTGAGTTGAAATTGAGTAAGGAGAGTCGGGGCAATGAGATGAAACCTACGAATTGCGAGCCTGTGATTTTACCTCAGAAAAGAAGAATAAGCAGAGTGAAATTGGATACCGTTGGAGTCCCTTCCAGCGTTGCCCATCGACAAGGTTCCGGCGCCAGTGTGACGGAGTTTGCTGAACACGTTTGATTGGAGGCGATACTGCTCGCGAGAGGACGCCGCAGCTTACAAGTTTTCGTCGTCAAACCTGTCACCGTAAATTGACTGCAAGAGGATAAGAGACGGTAATGAGCAGACCGAATTCTGTGCGTACCTTTCCTCCACTTCCGTCACCCCGGGCTGATAGAGTTAACGATAATTCCCGTACAGCTCATCACCGGCTCACTGAAGTCACCGCCTTGAATCCTATTGAATTTTATGAGCGCAAAAGAGGAGGCGGCAGGGTCGATACAGACACGAAGTTCTTCAGGACGACGTGGAACTTGGAGCCCTTGTAGCCATAGCCGAGTTCAGTGCCGTTCTTCCTGAAGCCGGTCGCTAAGGCGCGGAAGTTCTCTACGGTTTTAGGAACAGTCTGAGATATACGTGTCATTCAACTGCAAAGGAAATCAAAGCATGGGATTCCTACTCCTCCGTAAAGACCCATGGTGACTGGCCCAAGTAAGCGAAAGCAAACGAAGGACAAGGGGTGACATACTGCGACCCATGTCCGTGTCCCCATGCTTGATATCAAAGTAGACCTTGTGCGTGATTTTGGGCCCCTCGGCAGCCTCCGCAGGCGCGCAAAAGAATGCTGCGACAGAAATAAGCACAAAAGTAAGAGACAGCCGGGCAATAAACACGGTAAGAAGGAGAGTTGAGATTACGTGGCGGCTTGATTTAGATTTATATCAGTACTCTGAGAAGTTGAACGACTATCTTCTCTCGTGCGTAGTCTCCCTGAGGCAGAGTAGATAATTCCCTTGAACCCTCGTGCCTCGGGATATTCCTGATCTGACAGGTATCTTGAGCTTGCGAAAGTTGACCCTGTCTACTTTCATCGACTAGCGCAAGACTAGCGACCGTTCGATCCTGTGATTTCCCGTGACCTGCAATATTTTTTTTTGCCATGGACGACCTCGTACTCTTGACGACCATGTCCCCTCAAAACACTCGGCCGGTGGCAGCAAGGGAGGCAGATGGACGGACAGGTTCCACCCTCCTTTTCTGTCCCGCCAAATCTAATTATTTGGGTTCGCGGCTCAAAGCTAAATGAGTCAAAAAACGCAAGACGAGGCCCAGCGAAAAACAGTCTACAAACCCCGCCGACGACTCTGGATCCCGCCCGACCAAGTGCCCGCGGATAGAGTCCTCTCCGCAAAAGCCCAAGCCTGCCCCGACCAATCGTCCGACACGCCCAACCCAAGTCATTTCTTCCCTCTTCTCCTACAATCAATGCCCCCGCACCGAAGAACACATCACGTCCTAGCAACGCGCCGCTGGCAGACTCGTCGACTTTCTCCGGCCTGTGCCTCGATCCCTTAATAGCTGCCCACCTTGTCAACAAGATGAATATCGATAAACCGACGTCTATCCAACGTGCAGTCCTGCCTGCTGTATTCTCTACTACTTCTCAAGAAGCAACCGCCCGCGATGTATTCATCCAGTCCCAAACTAGTTCGGGAATTACTAGGACCTCCTTCCACTCAGCTCACATCGATCGATCCATTAGCACATTGGCTATTCCACGGACCTCTTCCTCGCGGTGAGCGGTGTACGGATGGTGCTGTGGGCGCAGAAGAAGCACGCCGCGTACAAGCGCGACTTCCGGGAAAAGTACCCGCGGAGCCGCAAGGCGACTATCCCGGGCATTTTGTACGGGGGTGTTTATGACAAAATACTATACCGTTTTCTCAAGGCCTGTTAGTTTGGCGTTCGAGGAGTTAATTCACTATTGTCCTTTGGCGTCGCTTTCGCAAGTACGTACGGTACCCTAATCCATCAATTCCTCGAATCCGTTAATTGCCTTGATGCTTCGGCGCGTTGCACGGCGACCAGAATGATGCGCTTGTTCCTCAATGGAATGTAGCGAATCTGCTAGAGCTGGGAATATCTCGCGATACACTATACATTATGCTGTACACTCACGACAGCAGCCTCGCAGTCCGACAGGGTGCAGTACACTAAGAGAAAACGGCCAAATGAGACTCAGACAAGGGGCTCGCCACCGCTACTCGTCCTTCAAGACTGAGTAGAACTCGTACTCGTTCTTCGAGACTCGAGCTCGTCACTCGAGACTCGTCATGAAGTCTCGTCACTCGTCCTTCAAGCCCTCGGCGTCCTTGCCGCCGAGATGGGGGTCGATCGCGTCGACGCCGCCGGCGCCGTTGACGCTCCCGCTCGCGCTGCTGGGGGTGGTCGCGCCGCCCTCGCCGTTGCCGTTGGGGTTGTTGAACGAGCTACGGAAGGGCGCGGGGACGGTCATGACGCGCTGGAAGCGGCCGCGAAAGTCGTCGCCCGCGGCGCCGGGGGCGTACGGCGGGGGGTACGGGGCCGCGCCGCCGGGGACGGGCACAGGCACGCCGCCGGGGGGGAAGCCCTGCTCCTGCTGCTGCTGCGCGTGGTCGTAGCCTATCCGGCGCTGCAAGGGGAAGTGAGCGGCAGCAGCACGGGCAGAGGGGGGCACGTACACCATGGTCCCAGCGGTCCCACGCCTCGGCGATGATGGGCTCGAGCGAGGCGAGCTCGTCGTTGGTCATGTTGAGGGTGCGGAGGAGATGCTGCTTGAGCAGCGGGGCGCACGAGAAGGAGAGCAGGAGGGTCGTGGCAAAGGTCTGGCCGCCGTGGGCGGGGCCCTGGGGGAACGGCGGCTCGCCCTGGGGCGCGGACTGGCCCTGCGCCTGGGCGTGGGCGGCCTGCTGCTGGAGGTGGTGCTGGTGCGCGGCCTGGGCCTGTGCCTGTGCCTGCTGCTGCTGGATCTCGTGGGCCATGACCTGCTGGTACTGGCCCTCTGCGTTGACGCGGTAGTGTACCTCGTCCATGCCGGGCATGATCTCGTTGCCCATGTCGAGGCCGAGCTCACGCATCTTGCGCTGCTTGACGAGCTGGCGGTGCTTGCGCTGGCGCTCACGGGCTGCTGCACGCACACGCTCACGGCGAGCCTGTTCGTCGGGCGACAGATTGTCTTCTGGGGGGGCTGAGTTTGGGGGGGTGTTGTTGAGGTAGGAGTCAGGGGGCGGTTGGTGGTGGTGTGCGGGGTGGGGGTAGTGGGGATCCGGGTGGTTCTGGGGGGGGAATGGCATGGGGGTGGGTGCAAGACCAGAGGCAGCTCTGTCGCGCTCGCGCTTTCTGCGTTGGCGCTCTGCGGCCTTTTCACGCTTGAGGCGCTGGCTGGGGGTCTCGTTCTCGCGGGGGCGCTTTCTGTTAGATATCGGACTATCCTTGTCCATCCCACACGCGTCTGATCCTAGGTGTGACCGTCGCGCAATTCCACCCACCAGAGGTCACCAAGGGTCACGAATGCAGAGGCGAAGGGTCACGAAGTGACAGTAGGAGACAACAAGCGTGGATAACAGACGAAAGCCCAAGTCAATACAACCAAATATCCTTGCCGACTTTCACTGCTTTCATACACCGCCTTCTACTTTCTGAAGAATTTCCTTGACCCAGAACATCAACGCCGTCAGCTTTCAACTTTCCAAGCGACTCCTGGGAGTGAATGACCGTACTACTCATCTTGGCGACCTTCTTTACGCTGGCAGTATGGGACGTCGTTCAACCCCCAAAGCTCGGGCTTTGCTCTGGCACTCTCTGCCTCGAGCCCGGATCTCTCAGTCTAACAGTTAGCCACCAGCTCAAATAGCTCCTCCCTGGCTCTTCCAGGTCTGGATTTCCGCCTCAATCCGCACAGTTTGTTTGCTTTTGACACAGGCCGTTGAAACATGCGATATTTCCAGCGTGACTTGGAATCTCAAACCTTATCCTGCAGTCAGTAAACACAGTGCTGCGAGTCGGACTCAAGGCCGACTCATAAAATGCTCAAGCCGAAGCCCTCCAAATCCAATGTCGGGCGTCCAAATCCAGGATATACGCAGCAGGAGCCCCTGAGGTGCGTAGGTTATGGCATGCCCCTTTATTCCTGAACAATACACATGTTCAATCCCTTCATCTAGCACGGAAATGGCAAGTATCGTCAGTGTAATCTTGTATAGCCTGTCCCAGAATAATAATTATCCAGCTCAAATCGCACGCCGTTCATCGCCCATGTGCGCTTTACCCCAGACTCGGCGTGCCCTCCTAGGTCGTGGGCTCCGCGTCTCTGTCTTGTAAGCGTGGGTCACTTTCCTCCGCGGATGATACAGCAACAGTTCGGTGATGACCTCCCTCTTCACCGATTTCCTTTGGGTCGGTACGTCCGTCTGCACGCCCGTACCCAGATGTATTTTATCCGGTCCTTGCGCGCCCTTTCTTCTTCCTTGCTCACTTCTTGATACTAGCCACATTGCAGCTTGATTCTGGACATGATGGCGGATATCGCTCCAGATATGAAGGACCGTAAGGACGAACCACTCATCCTCAACCAAACTTCAGCCACTAGTATCTGTCGACGACCGAGTCAAACCCGCGACCGCCGCAGGACCGAGCTCTGAAGACATCGGCTAGGCGGCGAGTGAGATGCTTCGAATGACCCGGTGTATGCTCTGGATTGAATGCACCTTCGCGCAATGTAGAGCAGTGCTTCAGTTCTTGCAGGAAGCTAATCGCGGCTAGAGAACATATTTTATTTTACTATGCTTCCATTTCCATATTGTACTCTAAACGAAAGTGAACACCTCACCCATTCCAATGTGGATATCCCTGCCCTGTCGCTTCAGCTCCAACAATCGCTCAATGGCACCAACTTTAAAGGCCTCCTGGCCTATTGAGAACGGCTCCTGATACCCGGACCGGTCCGCATCTATCACCCAGTCAAGGGAGAACGTCTCGACGAATCTGGCGGTAAGCACGTCGGCCAGCGCGTCATAATCCACAGTGCAGATTTCACTGGCGAAGAACTCAACCGTCAATTTGATGCTCCGGATGTGTGGAAGGAAGGAAGGCGAGTCGCGGAGCGCGTAGATAATGCTGTTATCGTTCCCAGTCAACACGAAGAGCTCGAGATGCGTGAGCTTCGGCATGGCCTCGAGCATTTCAACCTGCTCGAATCCGTAGTCGGAGTTTCTCAGTGCGTATCCATCCGCATCGCAGACGAATCGGGTGATTTTCGGGGAACGTGATACAAGACCGCACAAATCTGACATGAGCGGTAAATCCCACTGGTCGTCGAACTTGAGTTGCTGGAGTTTGGGTAGATCTAGACAATGGGTTAAGAGAACTAGAACTCCGGAAATATCCAGGTCCTCCATGTGTTCGAGGCGCAATAGTGGAAGAGAGTCGGGTGTAACAGATGATTGCATGATGTCCCGGAAGCTGCATTTTACGAGGGCTCGCGCCAAATGCAACACCTTATGACAGGTTTCCGGGGAGTACCCCTCGGCAGAGAATTGGGTTAACTGGCCCCACGGGAGGATGATGGTCGAGGGAGTGATGCAACTGGGATGCTGGACCGCTCGGAGCTTGGGGGCTTCCCTGAAAGCGTTTATGCAAAAAGAGATGTCGGTTTGGCTTCCACGAATCGGGAAGAGAGCGAGGGCGAGCGATTCAAGGAGAGGCACGTCCTTCGGCGCGCCAAACTCGGCCTTGATAAATGGCAAAGGTAGTGATAGTGCAATATCCTTCCACCGCAAGGGCGAGGAGTGACGGAGAATGTCGCGGAGTAGAGGAGTAGCATCCGCCCAGGATCCGGGGGAAACATAGTTTATGTTCATGACCAGCGGTGTAGACCCTCCGCGAGTGAGCCAAGTGTCCACAAGGGTACTCGACGGCTGGCTGTAAACTGGCGGGGATTTGTCGAAATCCAACTGTAGGCACCCCCACAGCTGCGGAGTCTTGATCGCTATTTTTCGCCATGTGCTGCAAACACGTATCAAGACCAGGGCTTTCCATGGGATCTGGCTTCTTCGGCCCATCGAGGGACTGGACAAATATTTCCGCGGTGATTTCGACGGGTAAAGAGAGGACGGGATATACGACGCAAGCGAGAGCCGACTGTACGTGTTTCCGTTCCTCTTTCAAGAGGAGAATTTGCTCTTCGATTTCCTCCAGGCGCGTACGAAGGCGGGCGGCGTCGGAGGACATATTGGCCTGATGCAAGCAACAATGAGGTGGGCACAGCCACCGGTCCCGAAATGCCGATGTGATCCGAAGCAGCAGCGAAGCTAGGACTTCAAGCTTCAAGTTGAGCCCAAGTTGAGCCACAACCACGACTCAATGAACCCAATGGCCTCCTCCTTTGTGGTGAGTTTATCTATGGATCTCCCGAGCTCGTGTAGCTGATTGAATGATTCCAAGCTCCAGCCCCGACACACGCCGCTCAAGTTTTGAACTTAGCCGCAGAGAGTGCGTTGTACACCGCGGCACCTTAGCAGGCTCAAATCCAGCCTGCCTGTCGCATCAAAAGTGATACGGTCGATGGATAAGCTCGCTTCCATAGACAGACAGTAACCGGTCTACAGTTTGGATCGTCGGCTAAAGACTTCGACTGGAAGTTCCTCAAGCCTCTCGCGGGATGGCCGTATTCATCTTTGGCGCCCCATTTTTACGCTGGCAGTGGCAGTGGTCTGCGGCCGTTCACGGCTCAACCTTCAAAGCTTTGAGTTCGAGGGCTTCGGGTGTGACTCGTTTTTAGCTCAAGCCCATATCTCTCGGTCTACTAAAACCACCGTCCTTATTCCTTGATATCACTCCTTTTATATCAGAACCGCAGCCAAGATCTTCGACGTGACCTTGCCTGTACGATCGGAAAAATAAAGCGGGGGACCCGGCGTGCGTCTATTAACTCTTTTTGAGTAAGTTCTATTTCCATGATGTACACAGCTTCTCTCTTTCCGAAAGGCATCTTCATCCCCCCAAAAAACCACTTGCGCACCCAGATGTATGTTATCCGGTCCATTCTCCTTCTTTCTTTCTTACTTCTTGATACTAGCTATCATTACAGCTTGATTCGAGACATGATGGACATCGCCCCAGATATGAACAACCCGTAAGGACGAACTACTCATCCTCGACCAGCGTAACTCCAACGTCATGCCTAGAGATGGAATAATAGAGCTTATTAGCCTGACAAGGAAGCAAATTAATGTCCTCAATCACATTGATCAGCGACAGGCTGCAGCTGGTAAACCTTCCAGTGTGCGATCTCTCTAATTGTTTGACATTCATTGCTGACAGATGTCTCCATGCAACCATTCCCTCAGGTCCCCGAAACGAGTAACACTGTCTGGGTACCTTACTCCGAGCCAGGATTGCCGAGACCATCCAGCCCAAAGTTGACCGATGGCGCAGCGGATTAGAAGCCCTACTCGTCTTTGTGAGTTGACAGGTATATATTCCTTGATAGATCTACGCTTAATTGTGTCTCCAGGTTGGTCTATTTTCTGCAATCGTCACAGCATTTCTCGTTGAGTCCCTGACCAGACTGTAGCAAGACGAGACTACCCGCACCAATGAACTGTTGGCCAATCTCACAGAAATAATAATTCAGCTAAGTGCCGGGGCGAACCGGTCGACGCTCAAGATCGCAAGTCCGGTGTCTTTCCAGCCCGACGCCGTGGATATCCGGTTGAACTCGTACTGATCCGTCTCGCTCATCCTTAGTGTGCGTCCGCTCAACTTCGTATTCCGCATCGTAATGATGGTATTCCAGCTCTCCGTCGCCGCCCTGGCCGTCGCCTGCCGCGGCTTTCTGAACATGGCCACATTATCGAGCCATACAAAGGCTGTCGGTAAACTCGTCGACATAAACACTCGATAGAAGGCCGCCGAGAAAACGCTTGGTCCTGCAATCGAATTTACCCCCCAACTGCTCATCATCCCCGTACTCCTCTTCATCGTCGGCCTCCTCAACAGTATACTGGGCCTGGAGGTGGTACCGGTACCCGTAGCTACGGCCTCAGAGATGTCTTTGTTATCCATCGCCGGCATCGTGGGACTCTTAACCTTTGCGCTCTTGAATGCCAGCGTTCGGCCCGAGAGTTCGCCATTCCAGTCTACGCTGTCCCGCGTAATCCATAACATGATCCTTACCAACTACATGCGACGGAGCTTCATGCCCCTGGAATCCACATATCACGACACATACCACGAGATAGTACAAACGACACACGATGGCGATACCCTCGACAAGGCCGCAGCGTCCCTGTTTGGGATTCCTCAATCGCCGGCGTGGCCACAGTTACATTTCAATGACACCTTAATCCACCTCCTCTCACCAGAAGCGAGCATACGGTGCAATCAAACAGCCGCCCAGGCTATCATTGATCTGCAAGATATATCCTATACGCGTGAACCGCGCGCTCCAAACCAATCTTCAAGTTCCCTTAGGCTGCACACACAGGTCAGAAAATTATCGCTCTGTAACAACTCTGTGGACGTCCACGTATATCAAGGCATTCACGGTCGTTGTCGGAGCCTTCCACCAGGAACATCCAGCTGCAGTCTGTATTTTCGGATCAGGCTACGTCTCCGACGGGTGCCCTAGGACCTCATCCATGGACCACCTGCTGCTCGAAATCTTTTTCAATTATTTCCTCTCTATATCTCCGGACGATTCTTTGACGCCAGCGATGGTAAAACTGTTTGAACCAGATTTCATCGTGCCACGAAATGTCCTCAGCTTCATCCCGCTTCTTCACCAGGGAATCGAAACAGAACGGGAGAAGGTCGTCACCCTCGTCACCCTCCTGATGGCAGCAAAGACTCTAACCGTCGTGATGTCCGCTGCCCGGGAGAAAATCTTCGAGGGGCGGTTGGTGTCCATCAGGATTGCAGCGGTGGTAGTCGAAGCATTCCTCAAATTCTCTGAACCTGTCTTGGGACTCAACGACAGTCGCTTACTCACCGACTTTTGCTCCACCAGTCTCGTTGCTGTTAGGCGATGGCTCGAGCTCGAATTTGAATCCAATTACTGGCTCGACATTGTGCAGAGCACGGAGATGGCTCTGGCGCGAATGACTCCCAGTCCAGTATCCGCTGCGCTTGCAGAGCTGATAGAGGACTGTAGGTTGTATCCCCAAATTCGTCTATACCCAGCCCCTCGTATCCATCGACGACCCAGGGGAAAGCGAGTCAAAACCGCGATCGCGGCGAGGATCGAGCTCTGAAGAAATCGACCGGTGTATGCTCTAGATTGAATGCATCCTCGCGTAGGTATCTAGAGCGGTGCTTCAGTTCTAGTAGGAAGCTAATCGTGTCTAGAGAACATATTTTATTTAATGTAACAGTAAGGAAGCAACTCGAATTCAAATGATAAAAAGGGTCGATCGTCATCGACAATCCTCTAAACGAAAGACAACGTGGTGGGCCGTCCCATTCCAATGTGGATATTCCTCCCCCATCGCTTCAGCTCCGACAACCGGTCACCAACATTGAAGATGGCAGGGTCCATCGACAGTGTCTCCCGGAACTCGCAGTCTTCTTCTAGCACCCAGACAAGGGAGAATGTCTCGACGAGCCTGGCGGTAAGCACGTCCGCCAGTGCATCATAATCCACGACGGCGATTTCACTGGAGTAGTTTGAGTACTGAACCACCAATTTGATGCTCCGGATGTGTGGAAGGAAGGAAGGCGAGTCGCGGAGCGCGCGGATGA
Organism: Mycena vulgaris; assembly: GCA_029204335.1. NCBI lineage: Eukaryota > Fungi > Basidiomycota > Agaricomycetes > Agaricales > Mycenaceae > Mycena > Mycena vulgaris. The sequence goes on from JARGYA010000005.1 coordinate 396,239, forward strand.
TGCGGTGATCGTTCCCAGAGAACACGACGAGCTCGAGATGCGTGAGCTTCGGCATGGCCTCAAGCATCGAAACTTGCTCGAATTTGTCCTCCCAGTTCCTCATTGCTTCTCCATCCCCATCACAGACGAATCGAGTGATTTCCGGGGCACGGGACGCAAGATCGCACAGATCTGACACGAGCTGTGAACTCCACTGGTCGCGCTCGTCGAACTTGAGTTGTTGGAGTTTGGGTAGATCCAGACAATGGGTTAAGACAGCTACGGATCCGGAAATAGCAAGGTCCTCCATATGTTCGAGGTGCAATGACGGAAGAGAGTCGGGTGTAACGGATGATTTGATGATGTCCCGGAAGCTGCATTTTACGAGAGCGCGCGCCAAATGCAACACTTTATGACAGGTTTCCGGAGAATAACCCTCGGACGAGAAGTGGGTTAACTGGCCCCACGGGAGGACGATGGTTGAGGGAGTGATGCAACTGGTAAGCTGGATCGATCGGAGCTTGGGGGCTTCCCTGAAGGCGGTTATGCAAAAATCGATGCTGATTTGGTTTTGACGGGTTGGGAAGAGATCGAGAGTAAGTGATTCAAGGACAGGGAGGTCCATCTTCGCACCAAACTCGGTCATGACATATGGCAAAGGTAGCGATAGTGCAATATCCTTCCACCGCGAGGTTGAGGAGTGACGGAGAATCTCCCGGAGTAGAGGGGGAGAAAGATCTGCCCAAGAGACATGGCTAATCTTCATGACCAGCGGTGTAGACCTTCCACGAGCGAGCCAAGTTTCCACAAGCGCATGCGACGGCTGACTGTAAACTGGCGGGGATTCGTCGAAATCCAACTGTAGGTACCCCCACAGCTGCGGAGTCTTGATCGCTATTTTTCGCCATGTGCTGCAAACACGGGTCAAGACCAATGGACTTTCCATGGGATCTGGCATCTTCGGTCCATCGAGGGACTGGACGAATATTTCCGCGGTGATTTCGACGGGTAAAGAGAGGACGGGATATACGACGCAAGCGAGAGCCGACTGTACGTGTTTCCGTTCCTCTTTCAAGAGGAGAATTTGCTCTTCGATTTCCTCCAGGCGCGTACGAAGGCGGGCGGCGTCGGAGGACATATTGGCCTGATGCAAGCAACAATGAGGTGGGCACAGCCACCGGTCCCGAAATGCCGATGTGATCCGAAGCAGCAGCGAAGCTAGGACTTCAAGCTTCAAGCTTCAAGTTGAGCCCAAGTTGAGCCACAACCACGACTCAATGAACCCAGTGGCCTCCTCCTTTGTGGTGAGTTTATCTATGGATCTCCCGAGCTCGTGTAGCTGATTGAATGATTCCAAGCTCCAGCCCCGACACAGGCCGCTCAAGTTTTGAAGTTAACCGCAGAGAGTGCGTTGTACACCGCGGCTCCTTAGTAGGCTCAAATCCAGCCTGCCTGTCGCATCAAAAGTGATACGGTCGATGGATAAGCTCGCTTCCATAGACAGACAGTAACCGGTCTACAGTTTGGATCGTCGGCTGAAGACTTGACTATCTCTGAACCTGTCTTGGGATTCAACGGCAGTCGCTTACTCGCCGACTTTTGCTCCACCTGTCTCGTTGCCGTTAGGCGATGGCTCGAGCTCGAATTTGAATCCAATTACTGGCTCGACATTAAGCAGATCACGGCGATGGCTCCCGCGGATATCTCCCAGTCCAGCATCCGCTGCACTTGCAGAGCTGATAGCGGCCTGTAGGTTGTATCTCAAAATTCGTCTATACCCAGCCGCTCGTATCCGTCGACTACCCAGGGGAAAGCGCGACCGCCGCAGGGACCGAGCTCTGAAGACATCGGCCAGGCGGCGGGTCAGATGATTTGAATGTAACCAGGTGTAGGCTCGGGATGGAATGCACCCTCGCGTATGAATCTAGAGTAGCGATTCAGTTCTTGTAGGAAGCTAACCGTGTCTAGAGAACATATATTATTTTACTGTGCTTCCGTATTGTACTCTAAACGAAAGAGAACGCCTCACCCATTCCAATGTGGATATCCCTACCCTGTTGCTTCAGCTCCAACAATCGCTCAGTGGCTCCAACTTTAAAGGCCTCCTGGCCGATTGAGAGCGGCCCCCGATACCCGGGCCGGTCCGCATCTACCATCCAGTCAAGGGAGAACGTCTCGACGAACCTGGCGGTAAGCACGTCGGCCAGCACGTCATAATCCACATTGGAGATTTCACTGACGGAGAACGTAACCGTCAATTTGATGCTCCGGATGTGTGGAAGGAAGGACGGCGAGTCGCGGAGCGCGTAGATAATGCTGTTATCGTTCCCAGTCAACACGAAGAGCTCGAGATGCGTGAGCTTCGGCATGGCCGCGAGCATCTTAACCTGCTCAAATCCGTACTGAAAGTCAGGCAGTGCGCCTCCAACACAGACGAATCGGGTGATTTCCGGGGAACGGGACGCAAGACCGCACAGATCTGACACAATCGGTGAATCCCAGCCGCCACGGTCCCAATCGTCGAACTTGAGTTGCTGGAGTTTGGGTAGATCCAGACAATGGGTTAAGAGAGCTACGGATCCGGCAATATCCAGAACCTCCATGTGTTCGAGGCGTAATGGTGGAAGAGAGTCGGGCGTAACGGATGATTTGATGATATCCCGGAAGCTGCATTTGACGAGAGCGCGCGCCAAATGCAACACTTTATGACAGGTTTCCGGAGAATACCCCTCGGCAGAGAAGTGGGTTAACTGGCCCCACGGGAGGATGATGGTCGAGGGAGTGATGAGGGTCGAGCGAGTGATGCAATTGGTAAGCTGGACCGCTCGGAGCTTGGGGGCTTCCCTGAAAGCGGTTATGCAAAAAGAGGTGTCGGTTCGGCTTCCAAAAATCGGGAAGAGATCGAGGGTGAGGGATTCAAGGACGGGGACGTCCTTCTTCGCTTCAAACTCGGTCATGAAATACGGCAAAGGCAGTGATAGTGCCATGTCCTTCCACCGCAAGGTCGAACGGAGGATGTCGCAGAGTAGAGGAGAAAGATCCGTCGAGACGTGGTTTACGTCCATGTTCAGCGGTGTAGACCCTCCGCGAGCGAGCCAAGTGTTCACAAGCGCATGCGACGGCTGTCTGTAAACTGGCCGGTCGGATTTGGCGAAATCCAACTGTAGGTACCCCCACAGCTGCGGAGTCTTGATGGCTATTTTTCGCCATGTGCTGCAGACACGGGTCAAGACTAATGGGCTTTCCATGAAATCTGGTTTCTTCGGCCCATCGAGGGACTGGACGAATATTTCCGCGGTGATTTCGACGGGTAAAGAGAGGACGGGATATACGACGCGAGCGAGAGCCGACTGTACGTGTCTTCGTTCCTCTTTCAAGAGGAGAATTTGCTCTTCAATCGCCTCCAGGCGCGCACGAAGGCGGAAGGCGTCGGAGGACATATTGGTCTGACAGGGCCAAGGCACACCGGTCCCGAAATGCCGACTGTGTGATCCGGAGCTAGCCGAGTGTGGCGTTCGAACAGTCACAACGTTAACCACTTACGACCCAATGAACCCAGCTACCTCCTGCGATTCGCTGTGAGTTTGCCTCTCGATCTCATGAGATCGCCTATTCGTAGTCACCTGATTTAACGATTTCAAGCTCCAGCCCCGACACAATCAAGTTAGGCACAATAAATCTGTCGTACAGCGCACCATTTGGATCGTCGGCTAAAGACTTTGACTGGAAATTCCTCAAGCCTCTCGCGGGACCCATGCCTCTCAGCATCAGTCATTCTGGGCGTGTGGACCTTTTCCCTCAGTACAGCTTGGTTGCCAAATGCTACCATTCACCCACTGGTGTCGAGCGTATCTGGAATATCATGCAGCTCGCCGGGGACTGCTCAGTAGCCCTCATTGGCAGGATCTTCCTGAAATCAGAATTCACCCAAGCCGTGGGGTTCAGCATGCCCATAGAGACGCCGATTGATACAGCGAATTTCGGAACTAAAGACGAGCGGATCCGGCTGATTTATCAATTGCGCGACCTGCTCGCCGACCTGCACAATAAGCAAATTGTCCACGGCGACATCAAGCCTGTAAACATCCTGATATGTTCCGATGGTCGCCCTCGATTGTGTGATTTCGACGGCGCGTCAATTGAGGGCGATGGCTTCGTTTCAACCCCATGACGTATCCGTACTGCAGTACGTTCCGGGCACGGAACGAGACTGTGCCTATGACACGCGCAGAGGATATGCATGCGATGGGCATGTCGGTTCGTACCTCCTCCGGTAGTTGCATTATTATGCTAACGAACATGATCAGATGTGGGAGATATACACCGGAAAAACACCATTAACCTACAATGATGGGACTCTTGAAGACGTTGAAGATGACCTGATGGACCGCTGTCTGGCTGGTTTCTTGCCCGACATGCAACTCATAGCCGATCCTGGTGTAGCTTCGCTCATCGCAACGTGCATAGCATCTGGTCCCGACCGTCCTGACGTTCGGGAGCCAGCACCTGTCTATTGCGTTGAAACACACTTCGTGTTTGGTCGCTGCAAGTTGGAACCCAGACACACATATTCAAGGATTATCCATAGCAGACGGTGCATCAACCTTGCGGAACGCGGTGATGAACCATGCGAGTATCCGTTCGTAGATCCCAAGGTCTTCACGATGCCTCTCGAGCCGATTTGCACCAAGTGCAATGTCGGTGTCCAATATATCGGTTTACCACAATCAATTCTGTCTTGAATCCTGAATTCAAACTATGAACCACATATTATTCCGTTGTACTATACTAGACTTTCGCGAATTCTAAAATCTGCAGCTACCTCGGTATCATGAAGATCGTGTATAAATTGACTACGCCCTTGTCGTTATATAGTCATCTGCTTCGAGTGGGGTGTCTGCAAAGAGGTGTTCGGCCTGGTAGCGTGCTATTCGGCGAGGTCCTATCGAGTTGCCTTTGGCAGCTATCAAGGCCGCAAGCACCGGTGAAGCAGCATTGAGAGGCAACTTTGACATTGCTGTCTCCACGACCCCCAAAAAAGGAGTGAAAAAATCAAATAACGCCGTGCCCACCACGTCTATGTGATCCTTGAGACTGAGAACACAGGCAACGCAAAGATCGCCCAACAATTGCTCCTCGCAGAACCCAGGCTCTGCAAGGTAAACCTTGACAACCAGGCCAATTGTCGTATACGTGGTGAGAAAGGAGAAATTGACGTTTTCAAGCAGCTCGTGGGCAGCGCTGATTACGGTAGTCGGAGTTTTGGCGGCGATGAGGAGGGATATAATTGTCTCCTTTCTACCCAACTGAAGTTCGCTCAGGTGGTGAAGAGATTCCAGAACATCTCGAGCCCTGATAAACTCGGGTTTAAATATCTCGAGGGCGGCAGGTGGAACCTTGTCCAAGGTTGAACTGGGAAAGGATTGGTCGAAAATATCGAAGAGCAAATTCAAGACGTTCGAGTCTGGATGGCGCACATATCTTGAACCCAAAATACACGCCACTGGTGGGTGGGTGAAGTGATACGACTTTGCAACGACCGCCATTGCTTTCAGGAACGGGGAATTCCAAAGGGTTGTCAACGACAGGCCATGTGTAGACCGTCGTGCGGCGTGCGTCAATGCCACCATGATGGACGCGGATCCTTTGGTTGGAAAAGAAAGAAATCGGGCTGAACTAGGGATTAGTATGGTCGATACATTAAATTCGCACCAATCACTCACAATAAACTTGCTCAAGGTGAACAATTACTTGGGCAGCAGTGTGATTGCTTCGTATACTCACTTCAGGCGAGAGGAGGTGGAGGAGGGTATTGCACTCCTCGTCTTGAACATGCGGATCGTATGGAAGGCTTCGATACCCAATCACACTGGATAGGGCAGCAGCAGCTTTGTCTAAAGTTTCATCGTCGTGTGTCGCCTGCACGATCTCGTGATACACACGGCAAGCTTGTTCGTGCTGTTCACTGGACTGATTAAAGACGATGTCGGCGGGTTTATCCTTGGGATAAAGACCAACAATCGTCCGGGATACTGCTTTGCACATGCTGCAAAGAATGCGCGCGAGTACAGACTGGAAAGGTGAATGATCCCGCAGGAACATAGCATGCACGAGGGCAAACACCATGAATATGGCAACACCAGCGATGAAAATCAAGGAGAGGCACAAGGCAACGACGATGGGAGATGGCCATGTCGACAAAGCTCGGACATCGGAGAAGATGTTGTCAAGTAAGCCCACAACAAAGAGGAGCACCGGGATGATCAGCAATTGCGGTGTCATCTCAATCACAGGGCCGAGCATTTGCTCCGCTGCCTTCCATCGAGTTTGTATATCGACGAGTATATCCATAGAGTTGCCAGGATAGTGCGACAGCCCGACAAGGTTCAACCAACCACGACAAGTGACGGCAAGGACGGCGACCAATAGCTGCACCGTTTTGGTCAATGATATTCAAGTCGTATGTTCTGGCACGTACGCTAAGTATGAGCGAGACAGACCAGTAAGAGTTGAGTCTGACGTTCATGGCATCCGGGTGAAATGACGCCGGAAATGTCATATTCAGCGTTGCACGATTCGCACCGCTGAGCTCGATCATGATCTCTGTAAGGTTAGCCAACAATTCGTTTGTGCGATCTATTTTGTCTTGCTGCAGGCCCGTGAGAGAGGGAACTAGAAACGCTGCCACAATGGCGGAAAATAATGCAACCTAGGCAGCATTATACCACGCTCTATCTCCGCCGAAAAAAGACTTACAAAAATGAGCTGCGTGTCCAAAATACTACGCCACTTGTCGACCCGCGGTTGAATGGTGCCGGCAACGGTAGACCGGAGTAGGGCTCCCCAAGTTCCGCTGCTCGTCATGGGGACCTCAGGTATCGGTTGTTGCGACAGGTCTGAAGGAACATGGTCAGCGACAGGAGCATCGAGGACATGGGAACACGAGGACCAGCCGCCGCTTGTCGATGCTCTATCCTGCGGAGAACGGCAGTCTGCTCTTCGATCAGGCTATGGAGTTTCGCTATGTCGAGCCTACCGGTAACCGGACCATTCAGAGTCCAAACGAGTTGTAAAATTTAATGCTCACCCGAGGCGGCCTTCAGAAAGATCTTCCCCCGACTCCCGATGTCTTGAATTGAGTTTCTCGTGGCCAGGATGAAGTGCCTTGCGAGATTCTTCCCGGTTTGGATGATCCTCAACTTCGAGAACCCTTTGTCCAGTTCCGAGCCCAGTGCTCCCCGCCGCGAAGACTTCGGTTTCGACGAGGACGGTGATATCCATAAAAACGGTCGAGGAGGTTTGAGGCTAAAAAATCTTAGGCTAGGCGCCCAGGACTCGGAGGGTCGCCGGAATCCGCTCATTAATAATCGCCTCGGAATAAAGTGCTGTAAAATTTCAAGTTGAAACATGTTCATCTGATGTCCACAAATAGATGTAATTTCGAGAAGAATGATTCATAACAGGAAGCTTGGAAGTGTCAACCGACCTGTAGACTATCATTACATATCTCCCACGAAGTGAACATACCGCGCGGTTATTATGCCGTACATAGATTTTCCATACTCTGGAGTCTGGCGTCTACTGATATGTACCACGAAAGCGAACACACCGCACGGTTGGAAATTGCCGATGATCTGCTACTTCCGACTGGACTATCTCTCAGCGCCATCAACTTTTCGAGCACAGGGAAAGCCGGACTCGGAGGTAAATTTGACATGGCCATGCTCATGACATCCAGGACGGGGGGAAAATCATGCGGCTGCGAGATCCCCCCGTCGGGACGGTCCTTCAGGGCAAGAACGCAATGGGCGCAGAGGCTTTCCAACAGGGACTCGTCGAGACTCTCGGCAAGGCAAACTTCAACAACCAATCCGACAGTCGTGTAGATGAATAAAACATCCATTTCCGACAAATCGCTGGTTGAAAAAACTAGGAGCTCGTGAGCAGCGCCGATGATAACCGTCGGAGTTTTCGCCGCTATTAGAAGCGAGATGATGTCTTTCTTTTGATCTGTCTGGGAAGGTAGATGGTGGAGCGATTCCAGAACATATCGCGGGATGGTTCAAACAGGGCAACGACGGATGGCAGGAAAGGACGTGATGCCAAGGGTGGACAAAAATCCTCGAGAATCTCGAACAGCAGATCCAAGATTTCGAAATCGCGATAATGCATGTATCTGGAGCCCAAGATACACACAACGGTGGGTGGTTATCGCGGTAAGCGCCTGTTATGACGGCCATTGCTCTCAGAAAAGGAGAATCCCATAACCTGGCCAAAGGGAGTCGATGTGCCGACCGTCGTGCAGCGCGGGTGAGAGCGAATAAGATGGGAGTGGAGTCCCAGGCCATCCGTTGGCTGGGAACTGGGCTGCAAATATGTTCCAATCGGATGATCACTTCTGCGGCAGTGTGGTTGCACCGTATACTCGCTTCGGGCGAGAGAAGGTGAACCAGCGTCTCGCACTCCTTGACGTTCAGATCGGGGTAGTACTGTGGTCGCGCATCGATAATACTTGAGAGCACACCAGCAGCCTTGTCCAGAGTTTCATCGTCGTGGGTCGACTGCACTATCTCGTGATAAGTAAGTGCGACCATGTCTGGGGTACGATCTGTACGAGTCTGAATCTCGCCGAGACCCGAAACTGTTTCGAATATCGTGCGGACGGTGCGTGCCCATGGAGACTGAAAGGGTGAGGTATCGAGCCTGGCACTGGCATCCAAGAGTGTGATTGCCAGGAAGAAAACTACGCCGGTAATGGACAGTAAAGATATTGCTGAAGAAACCACAATGGGTACGGGCAACACCGCCGAACCGAGAAGATCGGTGAAGACTTTGTCCAGTAAGCCCGCTACAAAGAGGAGCACAGGAATGACGAGGAGCTGTGGTATGACTTCCGTCGCGGGACCGAGGATCTTCTCCGCTGCATTCCACCAGCTGGTTATATCCACAAGTTTGTCAACAGGCCGATTTTGAGCCGACAGTGAAAGCATGTTCAGAAATCCGCGAAGCGTTACTGCGAGAGCGGCGACGGAGAGCTGTGGGATGGTCGCCAACAAAACATTCCGCAGCAAGTGAAGCCTTCAGGGCGTACGCTAAGGATAAGCGAGACAGACCAATATGCGTTTAATCGAACATCAACCACTGCGGGCTGGAAAGTAGAAGGTGGCACGAGGTTCAGCGCCGCGCCGCCACCAAGTTGAACGATAATCTCCGTGAGATTGGTGAGTAACTCGTTAGTCCGAGCAATCCCATCCGGTTGTAGACCTGGCAGCGATTCAACTAGGAATGCCGTTACAATGGCAGAAAATAACCCAAGCTGTGAATGAAAGGCTAGTCATGGATTCGGTATACATTGAAGACGACCTCAGGCTCACGAAGACGAGCAGAGCGTCTAAGCCGCTACGCCACCGGTCCGCGTTGGGCTGGATTGTTTCTGCTACGCTGGAGCGGAGCAAGGTACCCCAGGTGTTGCTGCTTGTCGCTGGGACTTGCGTTATCGACTGTTTCGATAAATCTGATGACCCAACATGCAGATGAGCAGAACCATGAAAGCGAGGTGTGACATACCGGCTGCAGCTTGGCGCTGCTCGATCTGCCGGAGAATGGCAGTCTGGTCTTCTAGAAGAGTAACTAGCCTCGTCATGGCGAGCCTGGGGGAGTAGTCCCATTTCACATCCGATTATCAAGGTGTAGGAACACCGCACGCTTACCACCCAAATTCCTCGGCAGCTGCAGAACTCTCAGCGCATCGATTGTGCGCGGGAAGGCATCCCCCAGGTGACTCAGCCTCAGGATTGGGCCTCGCGGAGGATGAGGAGGACGTATGTTGATGTGGTTTCATGCTACGGGTCGTGGTCCTGGACGTGGAAGCGATTCGTGGGTGTCGATCAAGTCTGGCTGTGTCGACGGCGTCATCCCAGGATATCACTCCTGGAAGGTGGGCATCCGATTGTCTGATTCGGTTGAAACCGGGAAGCCGAGAACGAGCGCCTCTTCAACTTTCACAAACAGAAACGTAAGTTTCGGTTTTTTCACAAACAGAAACGTAAGTTTCGGTTTTGTGCTCTGTGTACCAAGAACGTCGCCAAAATGAACACGTGAACTGCTGCGGCATGTGACTTGCACTTCTCGTGATTGCTGTCATTTCTGCTTACGAGACTGCTTCCGCGTCTGTTGAATTCAGATTTTGGGCGGTCGACTACGTATCAGGCTGGCACCGGAGCTTTTTACATTGAAAAATATCATACCCAGAAGACCTTACCTGACATCAATTGTGATTTAAGCACTCTGAGCAGCTTCACAGCCAATTCGTAGCTGCTTCAAAATTGTAATGGGCTGGAATCAAGCTGGACTCGATAAATCTTAACTCCCTCATTCTCATTGAGGAGCCATCAAACTACGCCAAAAGCTCCGTCACACAGCCTCACTCATGCCAGCTCAGGCCTCGGCGCTTGCTGCGACGACACAAGTTTACAAATTTTACTGACAACAACATGACAGTGGGGGCATTCATGCAAGTTTTGGAGCTAAAAGGCTCTGAGCTCTAAATCTATTTGTACCCCGTCGTTTGCCGGCCATGCAATTTTATTCACAAACAGAAACATTAGTTTTGGTTTTGTGCTCTGTGTATATCACCAAAAATGTCGCCAAAAAGTAGCATGTGCCTTGGTCGTTTGTCATTTCTGCTTATGGTCCCAGGCCTTTCCGTTCTTTTCTCGCTGAACTCAGTTGAACTCCTTCCAATTCACAGTGCTCATCAACCGTGGTTCCATATATCTTTGCTTGCCTTACACTCTTTGAGGATTATCCTCAATAAAATCCACACACATTTTGCCTCCACTTCACAAGTTTAATTCAGGTTTACACAATCCACGCCGCCGCGAGGAGCCAACCGAAGGTTGGCGACGAGCGGCGCCTGTAAGTCCCAAAATTTGAAAAGGTGGGACATTTCTTAGGACCTCAATATGCACGCAGATCAAAGTGAATCATCGCAACGAACTACAAATGCATTTGAATTCAGCTTACTAGTAGCACGGGCACCACAAAAAGCGGCTATTATTTCTTCTTCTACCTCATTTTTTTGCAGCTCCAGAATCTGTTTGTGCCCGCCGCTCGCCGGCCATTCACTATCATGAAGCTTGAGCGCTTGAGCGCGCGGAAAGGAACGCGTCCACGTGAGTCCGAGTCGGAGCCAAGCCGGCAAGTTCCGGCAAGTTCCCGGCCCGTACACCGCTTTCACTCCGCCACTATGTCACTGTCAAAGCTCGCATCGCAACCTGACTCGGACCTGGCTCAGTTTAGGAAGAGAATCTGAGTCATTCTGCGTCAGATCACTTCGCGTACAACAGGATAAGAGAGCAGAACAACCGACGTTTGGTGTCGGTATTTAACCTCACAGCGGACACCTCATGGCCGAACCTCTAAGCTGGACGTCCGATAGAATTCGAAATGAATTCTTCAACTACTTCAGAAACAAAGATCACACATTTGTTTCCTCCTCGTCCACTATCCCATTGAACGATCCTAGTCTGTTATTCACGAATGCAGGAATGAACCAGGTAAGCTGGGACTCTCTAAAATGCTGCAGCTGTATCCTAACTGCCCTCCCTTCGAGTTCAAACCCATTTTTTTGGGCACTGTGGATCCCCATTCCGAGAGATCAACATTGAAACGCGCATTTAACAGTCAAAAGTGCGTACGTGCAGGAGGGAAACACAACGGTGCGCCAGATAAATGGATAATGAGGAACTGTTCTGACAGTGGCTCCTTCCAAGATCTTGAAAATATTGGGAAGAGCCCTCGCCATCATACCTTCTTCGAAATGCTCGGTAACTGGTCATTCGGTGACTATTTCAAGGTAGGTCCTTCCATCTCTCGCGACCTGCCGATATTCAAACGGGTGTTTCAGAAAGAATCTATTGCTCAATCATGGGAGGTTTTGACATCCGTTTACAACCTACCGAAGGACCAAATCTATGCCACTTATTTCGAGGGCGATGTTGAAAATGGCTTGGAGCCGGATCTCGAAGCCAAACAGTATTGGTTTGAGCTAGGGATGGCAGAGGACCACATCGTTCCTGGAAACGTCAAGGATAATTTCTGGGGTAAGCTACTCGTTAGACATCAATTCTGTCGTTCATTTCTCACTTTAGAGATGGGTAAAACTGGACCTTGCGGCCCGTCAAGGTAAGGCTTAACAGATCGGACGCCCTTGCAATTCTGAGTTGTCCATAGCGAGATTTTTTTCGATTCTGTTGGAAGCCGGAACGCATCACATCTCGTGAATAGCGATGATTCCGACGTCGTAGAAATCTGGAACAATGTGTTCATCCAATTCAATCGCGAGGCGGAGGGACACCTCAAACCGCTTCCCTCCAAGCATGTGGACACCGGTCTTGGATTTGAACGTCTGGTCTACATTCTGCAGAAAAAACGCTCAACGTATGACACGGACCTCTTCTCGCCCATCCTCACTCGGATTCAACATCTCACTGGCGTGCGGCCGTATCAAGGACGCTTCGGTACCGATGACGCCGACGGCATCGACACTGCATACAGGATCGTTGCGGACCATGTTCGCACACTGACGGTTGTTCTAAGTGACGGAGGCATCCCCGGAAGTGCAGGAAATGGCTACGTCCTGCGGCACATCTTACGCCGAGGTGCTTTGACGGCACGAAACAAACTAGGTGTTACCATGGGGTCATTTTTCTCGTCCTTGATACCTGCTGTGGTCGATAGTTTGGTATGTCATTGTCAATCCGATGATCAGCTTCCGCGGCTCACATTACAAAGGGTCATGTCTATCCCGAGATCACCAGAAAGATCGAAGAAATTGAACACATCCTTAACAGCGAAGAACACGCTTTCTCGCAAGTCCTGGAGAAGGGCGAGAAACTTTTTCATCAAGTGGCGGATCGTACGGTGTCCCAGGGCGCGACAAAAATAAGCGGTCAAGATGTATGGAGGCTGTATGACACATTCGGCTTTCCGGCGGACTTGACGCGCTTCATGGCTGAAGAAATCGGTTTGGGAATTGACGAGGAGCAATTTCAGACAACGAAATCTCGTTCAAAGGAGAAAAGTACGCTATCTACCACAGGAACTGCGCTCGGTGTCGCCCTAGGTGTGCACGAAATTGCGCATTTACAACAAAAGTCCACAGTCGAGACGACAGATGATGCCGCGAAATTTGGTGAGCAGCATTCAAACCGATGTCTCGCCCTTTTCACATGTCTCTTGCGTTCCAGATACCCCGACTATCACTGCAACCGTCAAGGCAATTATATGTGATGGTCATTTCGTCGAGTCTACCGTCGGCATCCTCGGAACCCCCTTCGGAATTATTCTTGACCGCACAAATTTCTTTGCAGAGTCTGGGGGTCAGATTTATGACACGGGGTGGATTTGCATTGATGAGCAGTGCGAATTCGAAGTGGAAAAGGTCTACTCATACGGCGGCTATATCCTGCATATAGGCAATTTCCAAATGGGCAGTTGCAAAGTGGGCGACACGGTAACCGGCTCGTATAATCTCGTGCGTAATTATATTTTGCCAGACCACAACTGATCCATCCACAGACGCGTCGCAGTGCGATCTGCAACAATCACACGGCAACACACATACTCAATTTTGTTCTGAGCGATGTTCTTTCCAACCGCAGTGATCAGAAAGGATCATACGTATCTCCAGAAAGACTGCGGTTCGACTTTCAGCACGATGGGCCGCTCATGCTACCGGAGCTATTAAAGATAGAGACGAATACTCAATATTTAATCAGCCAAGGTATCCAGGTGTTCAGCGCCGTCGTCGACTTGGAGAAAGCACTGAGGATCCCTGGCATATGCGCAATCTTTGGAGAAACCTATCCAGATCCTGTTCGCGTTGTTTCGATCGGGAGCTCGATCGACGACATCCTCGGGGACATCGAGAATCCTAAATGGAAAGACTTCAGCATTGAGCTATGCGGTGGGACGTGAGTGTATTCTCCCTATGCATTTTTTGTTCGATCTGAAATCAACCTCCTTGCCCCAAGTCATGTTTTCAGCACCGGTCAAATCCAGAGTTTCATCATTACCGAAGAGTCCGGCGTCGCGAAAGGCATACGCAGGATCACTGCAGTCACAGCCAGTGAAGCACACAAGGCCACTGGCTTGGGAGCGGATTTAGACACCAGTCTCTCTCGGTTGGAAGCCGCAACAACACTAAACTCGGCAGAGTTGAAGACATTCACGCTGGCAAGTGCAAACTTGTCCAATGAGTTGTAAACCGCTGACTTGGAAGCTGTGTACTCAGGAGGTTACTCAGGCCGTTATCTCGGCCATAAAAATGGCTGAGCTCAAGGAACGGCTCGTGGTACTTCGCAAGTCCTTGCAAAAGAGAGTCAAGGCTAGCCAGGTTGAATATCTTAGAACGGTAAACCCCTCGTTATTCTTGTTCGATCATGTCAAGACGGGCTCTCCAGGGTATCGACACCATCCGCGAATATTTCCGCATGAACCCGGATTCCCCAGCATATATTGGTGTTCTCGAGCCAAACGACAATCCTAAAGTCATTCATTCGCTTTATTGAACAAACGAGACTTGTTTTGACTGTCTTCAGGTACTTTACGATATAATATCTCAATTCAAGAAGACGGAAAAAGCATTGTATCTGTTCAGTGTCGGTGTCGTGGAAAGCCAAGTCGCTCACGCCAACTACGTGCCGCCCAAGTTAAGGGCTAAAGGCCTGAGCGGGCGAATCTGGATGAATAGAGTCACCGGGGTCATTTCTGGGATGGTAAAACTTTTTAGCTGTGCCTGATATGTTGCGCTCATGATTGAATTCTTAGAATTGGGGAAACGAAGAGAGCGCACAGGGTATCGGTTCGAAACCCGAAGAGCTGGCGTCCGCGATAGCTTTCGCGCAAGAGTATATTTTTGAATCGGGACAAGAAATGGAGTCAGACATAAGCTAGCTCTGACCCTCGGATTCAATGGTTTTCCGCAACTGTAGCTTGCACAATTGGCCCGCGCCAGCGTTATGTGAATCAAAAAAAAAAGATTGAGCCTCAGGGACCCGTAGTGCATTTAAATCATTTAAATAGCCCGGAATTTCACATGCTTTGCACCGGTCCTCCCATGCTTGACTCTTGGAGTTTATGCGGACAACGACGACCCAGATCCAAAATTGACGTGTAAAGGTTCAAAAAGGCAACTTTACGTAAGACCGGACCAAATAAAAGCTTTACCTCCACCATACTTTCAGCCTCATGGGCTTAGTCGTCTCGAAGACGCGGAAGCGCCGCAAGAAAGCTTCCCCTACATATCGCACACGGGGTGTGCCTGAATCATCCGTCCATCTACCGGATGATTCGCCCGACGATAACGCGGGTGTGGAGCGGACGACAGGGACAACGGCCAGACCGGATCTCCCTCAATCCTTCTCGTTTGACACAGACATGGTGTCCTCATCCCCCACGGACGCCACGGACGCTGAGATCCTTCGCGATCTCCGCTCCAAGCTGGTCGAGCTCGATTTGGGAATGCGATATGCCATTAGGCGCGCATTAGATTCTATCTTCTACCCGATTCTTACTCTTCCGAGGGAGATTCTGGAAGAGATATTCGTCTGCTGCCTGCCCGAAGACAGAGGGGACCCACTGGTACCCGATCCCTCCGTTGCGCCCATGGTGCTGTTAAACGTTTGCAAGCACTGGCGCGACATCGCTCTATCGACGCCGAGACTGTGGTGCTCCATCAGACTCAACCTCCGATCGCCCCATTTCCAAAACAGCCTCACCCTCCTCCAGTGTTGGCTTTTCCGCGCGAAATCCCGTCCTCTTTCGGTGGCCGTCGTTTATACGACTTGCGAGGAAGATCCCTCACCTGAGGCTCTCATCGAGTCGCTCACAAGATTCAGTGAGCAATGGCTGGATGTGCGGCTTGAACTTCCGTTCAAAGACCTCCAACGACTCCACGGAATCGAGGGACACATGCCGCTCCTTAGAAAGCTGCTCATTGGACCCACGGACGCCTACTTCGCAGGAGTGCAGGGGACGCGTTTCGCGCCCATAACTGCCTTCAGCGACGCTCCATCGCTTCGCGAGGTACACCTCGTTACCGGATATCCTTTCGCCATCGAGCTTCCTTGGGCGCAATTGACAAAACTACAGGCAACGTCGTTAAGTGTGTGCGAATGCCTCGAAATTTTAGAGGCCTCACCATCCCTTGTGGAGTGCTCGCTGTCTCTGCGCCAATCGTTTGATACCGCTAACGCGACCCGGATACCGCCGCTCGAACACCTCCAGATTCTCACTCTGCGTACATCTGGCTTCCACGCCGATCTTCTACACTGTCTCACACTCCCAGTACTGCAGGAGCTGCAGTTTCACGTCGCATCATCTGCCTCGAGTACAGACAGTCTCTTGAAGATCATATCGTTCCTCGAGCGGTCGGCCGTCACTGGCTGTTTGAAACAGATTTACTTCTCGGGGATGCTCGACCTGTACGGCACTGGTCACCTCATAAAAGACTTGATACAGAATGGGACGCACATCGGCCCTCCGCCAGATTCGCGGCGACGGTGACTCACCTCGCCAGGGCATATACTTTTAGAGCTCCTCATCGCATATGTACTACTTACGGACCCTCCATACACGGCTTTTCAATTTATTTCAATCATTTGGTCATATATAATCTGAGCCGTTTGGAACAAATTGGTCCGTTACAATAATTTGGTACCGCTAAGGAGCATACCCTCTTGGACTTATCGTAAGTCGAGGCGCAGAACAAGAGAGTAAAAATAACGGTCTGTGAACTAGAGGCGGAAATGACGACATTGGGCGATCCTGAAAGGATCGAAAAAGCGGTGCATAACGACCGCATTCCTATTCAATGACAAGAACATGCTTTACTTGTACTTCGAGGAAATCCCAACCTCGAAATCACCAGCTTGAAGAGAGACGCGGAGTTCAACAGCAGTGGTGGTGACCTGTGGTGACAACGCCGGCACCAATGTGGAACACTTGGCAATACAGGCTTTTTCGACAACGCAGAGACGCGACAGAGACCGGAGCTACATGAACTCGAGCATGCAGGAGACTCGTGAGTACTCCGAATTTGGCGCAGAATTGTGAGCCGAGACTATACCGACCTTCAAATTTGACTGACATCTTGGCCAGAACCAGAACTTGAGAACACTATCCTTTCAATTTTGGTCTTGAATTCATCGCCGTTACCACTGGCCAGGGAAGGAATGGCAGGAAAAATGGGCGAAAGTTCCGGTCAAGAGCCTCGGAGCCGTCGGGTGGCAGCCTCCGAGCTCGGCGTGCTTCTCCGGTTCTTCACTCTTCTCTCCCCTTCATCTTCAGCTCGCTCTGCGGCCTCTACTAGGGTTCCCTCAGCTAGTGGAGGTCGGTTCGCGCGTAGTACGGAGCCTACCAACCGACCAAGGACCCGATAACTTTACGTCACTGTAGCCCTGCTTCCATTCATCTCGCTGTCCTCCGAGTCCACGAACGGCCAACGTGCAAATGTCCGACTTTACGCTGGTCGACCCTCGGGGCTGGGAGTGGGACCTGCACTCGGTGAGTGAGGTCGTACTCTTCATTTTCATACAGCTTACATGGAACCGTCAGGTGTATTCCGCGTATATTGGCTATTTTCAGCTGCATAACATTCCATGGTGAGTTTATTAGAGGGATTTTTACGCGCCAAGAGGCCCTGTTGTCCTCTCATATATACATTTTCCCATTTTCTATCTCTTCAAGATCGGCAGCTCACTTTTTGTTTCAGGTACGACCGCTCCTGGGGTCCCCTTTTCTCCACGTTTGAAGATTTCCTCGCTTTCTCATGGCCGGTACTCACCTTCACCGCATCCTCATGTTCTTCCGTCTGACATGGCCCAGGTGATCACCGTCACCGACGTCTGGACGGGTCGGCCGCACATCGTCACCCGTCTAACATCTATTGGTGCATTTCTGAAGATGATCAAGACGCGGTCCGTTCCTTCGCCCTTCCATGCATCTCACTGCATTCATGTGCATGCTCGCAGATACGGCGAAACCTTACCCCAAGCCCCAAACATCCTCCAGGTGTCCCCTTTCGAGTCAAGCTCGCGGCATCTCCGCACGGTGTCAGACTACGCCAGCTACAAGAAGCTGCACTCGACCCTTCCGGCAGCGGTGCTGTCCGCGTCCAAGTTGCGTGTGCGCGCAGGGGAGCCCAAGGCCGTGCGGGAACTTTGGGCCGCCCGTGATCGGACTTTCTTGGCCATTGATTTCGAATGGAGCGAGAGGAACGAGAAGAGCTGCCTGGAGTGGGGATATGCAGCGGTGCGGTGTGGGCATCTTGAGGCGTGCGTTTGCGTCAATTCGAATCTGAGAAGGAGCGCTCACAATTACCGCAGGTTGGGACATTGGCCTCCCGTACCAGACTCAAATTATCGGTACGAACAATCGGTTAAAGGGTCTTGGGCGCCCTGACCCTTCCTCCAGGAAAGGTCACTACATCGTGAGCGAATATGTCGATAAAGTTGTCAATAAATTTTCGCCTGGAGGGAATCATCCATGGCAGGTGAGTACGACTTCTACCTTCTAATCTTTTCTAACCTCATTTCCCACAGTATGCTGTTAGTGACTGGGTTGGGCGTTACTGCATCGATTGACGATCCTAATAGTTCGGCGAGAGTCACGTATGCCCAAAGGCGAAATTGCCACAAATCATCCAAGCCGTTATCAGGTTTGTCTTTCCCCATTGTCTTCCACCTCCGCTCAATTGAACTCCCAATTACAGCAGCCTTGCCAGCCCTGACTCCGAGACGATTCCCAATACGCTGGTACTCGTTGCGCATGGAATAAGCGGAGACCTATCGCGGATGGAAGAAATGAAGATTAGTAGGTATTCCGCACCTTCTCTCCTGTCACTTGCTCACGGCGTCCGCAGAACTTCCACACAACATACTCATCCTCGATACCGCCACCTTCGAGCGCGCCCTCTTCTCCGGGGGCCATCGATCGGCCATGATCGACCCCCACACCTCGGCGCCTGGCAACCCCAAGCCGCGGAGCCATGGCTCGACGCTCAGCCTGGACAACCTCCTGCGCTCCCTCCCCTCTTCCTCCGACCCGCAGCCGCAGAACCCCATTCTGCAGACGCAGGTACTCGTTCCCGGGCAGTTCCCGCAGCCCGGCGCGATGGTCCCCGGCGTGGTGATGCATAACGCGGGCAACGACGCGTTCATGTGCCTCTACGCGCTGCAGCTGCTTCTCGAGCCCGTCGGCACACAGGCGCCCGTCCTCGCGCCGAAGGGGGGGGCGCGCCCACTGTCGGTTGGGGCGAGCGGGATGGCTGCTATGCCGCGGATGTCACCGTCGGGTCTCGTTGGGGAGTTGGCGCAGATGCAGATGTACGTGCGGCAGAACTCCCGCTCGCCTGGCGCGATGCTGCCTACCCCTATGCAGTCTCCGAAGCACGGTAACGGGAATGGGACGATGGGGAAGGGCTCGAGAAGATTGGGTGCCGTGCATAGTGGGGATGGGTGGTCGAATATGAGACGGGGATGAGGCTATCTGACGCATGGACTCTTATTTTGGGATAATCGTGGACTTCTTGCTTTACTCGTATTGCTTTGCACATCTAGTCACTCTTGCAATTCTCGTCAATATACAATAATCATTTGGTGATTTGTGCTTTCATTGAGTCAAACCCCATGAGATGAAGGTCGCGAGCTGTCGCGAATTTTCTAAGTCCAAAAAGGGTTTTGCCATCATGGCGGACGACGGCGTGAATAAGAGTGTTATCGATGGAGGACTTAAAGGCGCATAGGAAGCCACAATTATTCTCCCAGATAAATAGTACACATCCGCTACACCTTGTACCGACGCCCGGTCTTCGTGAAGAACGTCTGAAGAACATAAACCTGGAAGCTGCGGAGAAGTAAGCCTCGGTCATACGGAACTAAGGGGAAACTTACACCGCCATCGTCACGATACCCAAGCTCTCCAGTACGGCGTACCAAAACAAGCGGCTGAGAAGTGTGCTTAGTTGGGGAGGATGCTGCCGATACTGCCCACTCACTTCTGTGTAGACTTGACAATGGAAAAGCCACGATTCTCTCGTGTGTGGAAACTAGAAGGACAGTTCAGCCGGTTTGTTCACAGGGTCACAACGGGGACGCACTGTTTTTGTGTTCTTTTGATGTTCATGAGCATTCCGTTGAGGCGGAATACACTCTCTTCTAATGCGCTCGTATGCTCCGATATCTGCCCGGGCTTCGCAGGTGCCTCTCTCCGAGGCTCGCTCTCCACCATGATGTCAAAGTCGACGAGTTTCTCAGTGAGAGTCGACATGTCGTTCTCGAAACAGAAGGCGTATTCGCCGACGTGGTTCGCGGTGAGGACATAGTCTCCCTGGCGCTCCCGCGATCCGTCGAGTATGATCTTGTCATTGGGGTCTTTCACGTCGAAGTCGATGTCAAACGAGCCTCCGGATTGCACCTGTGCCGACATTTAGGACGCGAAGATGAGCCGGAATTTCAACAAGACGTACTGCGAAATAGAACTGGTATTCTTGTCAGGCAGGCAGAATAGCAGGAAGTTAATGGGACGCACGCCAATCTTCTCTCCAGCTTTGTCCACGTCAGCATAGAAACACAGCCTCTCATTCGCAGCAATTGCGGTCGTCAGAGCAGATGCCCGGGCACGGATAGATAGATTAAGGATGTAGAGGAGGGCGGATATGATATGCAGAAGAATCATGGCGAAGAGGCAGCCTCAGGCTGGCGGTGGGGAAATCCGAAGGGAACAGACAAACTTGACCAAATAACGCTGCGTTTCCTTCCAAAACGAGAAGAAGCAAAAAAGAAAAGAAAAACCGACGGCCACGTAGGCTCCCCGTCGTCCCGGACTTGCTATCAAATGGCTCTCCTTTTCCTGTGTCGTGTGCATGTCCGCCACACTGGACCCCTCCAGTGGCCACTTTGGCTGATATGAGCTCTATGATCGTGATCCGCTTGCTATCAAACCTGCTTCAACCCTCGGGACCCGCCGTTGGGGCGTCGACTCCACCGATCCCGCAGGACTAGACTCTACCCCGCTGTCACGGCAATACTGCCTTTTCGATGGCCGCTGCCGAGGCCGCCCGAGCCCAATCGCCGTTTTGCGTGTCAGTGTTGTGTGTTCCCTTGATTCTTATGCAAAACAGCTAACTTTGGGCACCCGGGGGCGAAATCGTGGCCAAATGGCGTCGGAAAACTAGACAATCATCTCTGACACTCTAACAATGCGGTTGTGACGGAGTCACACCATTGTGTCACACCCCAATTGTATCGACAGCTTATTGTCCTCGGCCTTCTACTTAACGGACGCCATGGTCTCTCACCTCCACCCGCTTCGCTACCATGCGCCCCCTCCCCTCCCCTCCTACCTCTGCCCCTCTCCAGTCTGCCAAGTCCACCGACTTTTCCAGCTTCGTGTGGCCGCAGGATAGGTCCACGTACAGCACGCCTTCTACCGCTCAGTCCTTTGCTATCCAGCTCCCCATCGGAGTGGAGTTTCCCAGCGCTGTTGGTGGTGCTCGCCCTTTGAAGGCACGTCGACGCGAGGGACGCATCTTCACACACTCCGCCTCATCCTCGATATCTTCATTCGATTCTGAGGTCAGCTGCAGCATAATATCGGCAGAATTTTGGATGCACCCCGATAGCATCATCAGCATCCCCACGCCGGCTGCCTACCTGTTCCCCACACCCTCCGAAGCCGAGACGAAAATCATGCCCCCCACGCCGCCGACGCCTAAAACGAAACAAAAATCCAAACCCGCCAACATAATCATTCCACGTAATACCCCCATCGCTACAGTTGTGTCGTCGGCTTCTACTCCGATCCCATCCACTCCGGTGTCCTTTCCAACATCGGAGGCAGTAACACTTCCGTGCACGCCTCGGACCCCACTGTCTCCATTCCTCCCTACTCCAAATCGACGCATCCAATCCCCCAACGCCCGCATCCGAAAGCTCGCCAAACTCACCCGGACCCTCGGTGAAAACATTCCTGTGGAACTTGTATTCCCTTCCGGAAGCAGCCCATCGCCGCACAGCAGCGCCTCGCCTTTTCCTTCGCAGAAGCTCCCCAAACGGATGACGGCGCTCGCGGCGGAGACCTCCCCCAAGCGCGTATCGCCTTCGGGGCCGCGTCTGACCGGCGCCCGTCCCCGACCTGCCGCCCCCGAGTGGCCCTTGACGCCCACTCCGGACTGCACCGTTAACCCCGAAACGCACAACAAGACCGCTGTCGGGCTCCATTACGCCCTCGGGATGAACTCGATCCCCACCCGCGCAGTCGGCCGCGTACACGCGGCGCCCGTCAACCCGACATCGCCCCCGCCGTTCTCGAGCATGTTCACCATGGACGACATCTCTTGGGAGCGCGCCCGCCAGGCCGTGATGGGTCCTCCCGCCACGACCGGGAAGAAGGCGAAGCGCATCATCGGCGGGGTGCGCAAGCCCGCCGCGGACAACGGCCGGGGGACGTGGAGGAAGAAGGAGAACACATGGAGTGGCGAGTGGAACGTCGAGGACATGGAGGTCCTCCAAGTCCAATTGCGGCGGCTGAAACGTCATTGAGGCGATTGACTCGCGGAGGTGGACGATGATACCCGGCAGCGTGGACCTGCTGCCGCACGCTTGATTATGATCTTTCCCTCGCTACTTTACTCGCTGACACTTAATGCTGCTCCCCTGTAACGATGACTCTCAAACTGTAGCCTTTCTTTATTTTCCTTTTTTACGTTCACTCTATGTCGATATGGAACAGGCTGAGCATGCGTGTTGTATAGCAGAATATATATATCATTAGCTATACTCCTAAAGAATACTGCATCCGTACTTGGCCCTCCAACATGAGTGCGACACGGAAGTAGACTTCAATCGATTTCTGAGTCGGGGTCGGGGTCGGAGTCGTCTCCGACGTTCAACCTGCCCATCATGACCGTCAATCCTGCACCAAAACCAACTCTGGGGCTAGAACCGCCAGCCGCCTCCACATCGGCCTTCAATTCCTTCAACATCTCTGCGCTCATGGTAGACGATGAGACCATCGTGGTAGTCCCATCAGGGTTTTTGATGGGTACTTCGATGGAGCCGCCCTTTGACGCCGTGTAGCCCTTGCCTTTGACTTCCCGGTCGATAACACTGCAGGGGGCTCCTGGGCTGCAGAATGGCTTGTGGTTTTTCCAATCCTGTAAAATATCAGACGAGATGTTCGACAGAAAATGATAGAGCAGGCGACATACAGCGCGTTCTGTGAGCAGGCGTAAATTAACGCTCCATGCAAGTAGAAAGATCACGCACGACACGCCTTGCCACAGTAGCTTGGTTTCTTGTCCTGGTCGCATTTGCCAGAACCTACGAACGTCGTCAGCCGACTTGTGATTACATTTATTTCCCTCGTACATTGGCTCAGCATGCGTCCGGAATTCGACGACACTGAACAGTCAACGTTAGCGCACACGTATCGATTAGGCTGTTTCATTCTCTTCAGCGTTGCTTTGTTATCGGCTTCGGCTATTTCCAGCTCTCGCATGTGCTTGGCTTTCCAGACATGTTCGTACTGGAAGCTAAGCTCGACCGCGTGGCTAGCTTGCTTCTCGAGGACGTAAAGTGCAAAAAAGAGGACGGCGGGGCTCGGTACACCAGACGCTAGGCGGACAGCTTCATCAGCGCTGTGAGCGGCCGCATGAAGGTAGCGCGCGGGAATGGAGTCGCCTTGAATGGCCTTCACATACCTGATTATTCTTCAATGTCTATTGGAATTGAATTATTGGAATTTACTGACCACTCGATCAAAAGACTATGCGCGATGCTCTTCATGGTGTCGTCCGCCTCCTTGTTCGCTATCATCTTGATCAGGTACTGCCGACACAGCGACCGACTCGGGGTGCATTGAATTCCGTATTGAAGTCTGGACGGCCTGGTCAGGATAGTATGTGCGAATTGTTAACTTGTGGCGAACCTGAGAGAATACTCTAGGGCAGCTTGTGGATCGCCAGCGTCCGCTCGGGTGAGAACCTCTGCCGAATGTCGCCGCTTCAGCACCTTCAGCGCGACCTGTACCTCCTTCATGAGATCGTCCATATCCTGGTCCGTAAATAATAGACGGGCAGAGTTGAGCCTCTGAGTATATGCGAGAGCGGCATCGGTCTCTCCCGATTTCTGTTCCACCCATGGAGTGAGTTTGAAATAGGAGAACGAGATGCTGTCTGGGGCGGTTAACGCGGTCATGGATCTGAACATCTCGGCGAATGTCTTCTTTGCTTGCGCAGTGATCTTGCCCCCTAAGAACTTGACGTTGCACAACTCGGGAGCTTTGACGCCCAATCTTTTCAGCTCCACTCCAACCTCTGTAGCCAAACCCCGGTCGTCGGTGGTAAAAGACCAGGGCGCGTACGGGAGCGGGGGATTCTTTTCGAACTTCCCGGCGCCCATACCAGTCACGAATGCGTGGATCAAGGCCTTGGCGATTTCGGGAGCGGCCTCTTTGGCAGTGTCTGGGAAGAACGCGAAACCTAGGTGGAGAGGGCCTCCGACGGGTACCACCTGCGTATGGATAAAACTGCTTTCTGGCTGGAGAAGAAAAACCATATGACTGGGCGGCTGAATTTGTATGAACCGAATATCAAAGTGCCAGACATTGGGAACTAGTCCGCTTGGAGCCCGAGGGCTCCTGGGCAGTTTGTTGAAAACGTTGACCGACATGAAAACAACAGAGGAAAGCGACTCGGAAACAGCAGGCACCAAACAAAACCGGGAAAAGCCGGGACGCCGCCGGTTTGGTTCAAAGTTGAACAAACGTGTTTCTGCCAGTGGATCTTTTTTACTTGCGAAATACCACTGAGTAATAGAGCTTGAATGCCTCAAAATGTGCAGATGCCAATAAAAATACATTATAAATGCCGTTTACAAGATACAGCTCACTGCCCATTGGAACGGTTCTCAGCTTATTTCAACGCACAGGGTTGCATCTTGAATTGAGATCTCAGGCTCGCTCTCCGTCGTAAAATTCGGTCAAACTCGTAATGAGTATTGTGTCGTCACCGCGTGCACAAACTGCTTCCACATTGCCATCCTGCGAAGAAAGAAAAATGAGCGCAGAAACCACATTTGAAGCGAGCACTTACAGGTCCTGTTGAGTTGCGCTTGCCTGGTCGATTGCGGCGACCGCTGGATGAGCATAAAAAGCCTGCAGCAATTGCAAGGCGTTTTCCGACGTACAGCCCGGGTTGAGCGAGGTATGCGCGTTGAGTTCCTCTATCTGCGCAAAAAACCTAGGACAACCGGTACAGCGAAAGGAAGACCTTGAATGTACGTGTAGCTCTCGGTGGCACTGTAAACTCAGTTTACTGGCGAAGCGTTCGGTACACTGATCTATTCCGCATATGAGGGGAGAAGCCTTCCGGTTTCTGGGGTTCAGAGGCTGGACCGCTAGTTGGGCTTTCTTTTGGGGTGGTTGAGTGGCCGGAGAAGTGGCCGCCTTGCGCTTGCTCCCACTTCCTGGAGCTGCAGAGTAATCCGACGCAGACTGGTTAGAAAGCAGTGGCGGAGGAGCTCCGTAGAGTTGTTGAACTCGAGAGGGAAGGCTTATCGTTGGTCGTGGGAGGAAGTCCAGTGGCAGCAGGCGTTCGACTCGATTCTTCTAAGATAAGTGGATCGATGAAGCCAGCGAGAATCTCGGCGGGTGAAGGGATGGTCGTAGGTTCTCATAGATGTCGCAGTAGTGGCATCGAGGAGACTGAGAGGATTGATGGTGGGCGGGGCATCTGTGATGGGACAAGTCCACGGAGTTGGACGCGGAGGCACGTACTCTCCGGGAGAGTCGGCATCGTCCTTATCCCATCCGAATAGTTTGGATTCGAAAGATGGGTTGAGAGGAAGCGGGATGAGGTTCGGAATACTCGGCGTTTTGTTGGTCGAAGGGTACTTTGCGAAAGAAAAATTTGAGTGAGGTGAAACCAGGTAATGCTCAACGCCGTAGCGTCGATCATGTTTGAGCAATGCAGCTGAGCGATACTGGACATACGGTTAGCTAATTGAGAATAGTAATCCCTAGACTCGGAGAACGTACTGTTTCGGCAGTTTTGTCAAGCACATAGTCTCTCACCAGAGAAGTGTCAAAGTTCTCCGAGCCAGTGGTTCGATGGGCACTGAATTTTTCAAGGAGCTTGAAAAGCTCGGCTTCCACGGGAGGTTCCTGGACTCGGGAAGCCTGAACATTAGGATCGTCCAAGGGTTTCGACGGTTGGGCGTGTGGTCCCATAGTTGGCGCAAACTTCACCGCAGTTGGAAAAAGAGTGGCTCTTTGACGACGAAACGCGCGGCCATGCAGGGACGAGCCTTTATGTCAGAACGACAATGCACCTTGAGTTACCTTAACAGGAAGAGAATGCAGTGGCACAGTCTGAGGCCACCATCGATCTCCGCATTTGGATTCAGGTTTTATAACATGTGTGCCCCACGCTGCAACGCAACTGCGACGCCGGTACCACAAGAAAGTGGAAATGTGGCGGAATAGAATCTGCGACGAGACCTTGACGACGAAACCCAAATGAGAGCAGGACTTGAGTGAAGTTTGTGTGGAACGCTTGTCCAAAAGAGCCCGGAAGAGAAAGAGAGTTTAAATGTGGTGCCCAGGGTGGCACTGGCGGCTCGCCACCGCTGCGCACAAGTTGAGGTCGGGACTAAGAGAAGGTCGGAACAAGCCGGAGGTCAGTTGACTCAGGCCCGGCCGATTCCGTCCAATTCTGAATTCAGTTCCTTCAACAACCTCATCAGCCGCGTGCAAAGATCTCGTTCTGGAAACATCTGGCTCTCCGAAACAGTAGCGCCGACTCTACGTCCGGCCTAGACAGGCTCCGCTATAACCTCCTCCGAGCCATACGGAACTGACCAGCCAAGTCACTGGTCTCCCGCTAGCCTCCCGGCGTTTCAATTTCAGAATGAAATTTGGGATCAGGTTTCAAGCGCTTGTCGTACTGCGGGTGCCGGTTGACCTCATGCGCAATGGTATATCATTGGCGCCATTCAATAATTAACTCAGCCAAATCGCCGAAACGGGAAGAGCGGAGCGCCCCGCGACTCGGATGATCAGCCTGGGTCGTTATTAACAGTAACAACTAGTAGCGTCGCGTTTCACTTCATTTGAGGCTTCAACCCTCCTCAGCACCACTGGATTCTTATTCGATTTTAGTGCTTCGAGTTGCTGGCGACACTACGTGCGCCATTTTACTTTAAATTTCTGTCGCGTTTTTTGCGGGGAAGAAATTTGACACCGCTCACTGAGGCCTAGGAACTACTCCGGTCTGTGACTCGGGAGCAGAGCCCCAAACAATCAAATGGTCATTCTCAAGTACTACATATAGTGCATGCTGATGTCGCTTCTTTAACCTAACGATTGACAACCAACCACCAACCACCCGCAAAATTCCCTGATTCCCTTGACTCAGATCTAAAATGTTCACTAGACTCGTACCCTCGACCAAGTTCCCCGACCGCGACATATGCTTCGGTGATGCTACAAATGTCAGCACAATTTGCCGCCTTCCTTCGGCGACGATGCTGGACTTTAAATTTTTGAACATCACCGACTACGATTGATATCTGGATAGTTATTGCTACCCACCCAGGGACTCTTACGCCTTTAGATATTGTCCCAATCCAGACGTCGCTAGTCCCGCTGTGCGCTATTCTAGTGCGTATTGTTGTTTTTACTTGGTTTGGGTTCCCAGGAATAATCATGATCAAGTGTACTTCACTTCCTTGGTATCGGCCATTCTGGTCTTGTATTCGCCAGCGGACGTGGAATCCTCGTTTTTTGCCCAGCTCCTGAACGTATTTGATATTAGCCGCATCGCCTCTCAGCGTATACTTGCTGATGTACGTCGTGCGCAGCATGATTGGAAACCACACCAGGCTGGAGGGAGTTTTCGGCAAAGGCAAGGTTCTCAATCGGATCGCCGTCATCCTGATGTTCCCGCTCTGGGTCGCCGTCCTTGCTTTCACAGCCTTGCCAACTTCTGCACATCCTTTTTAACAAGCAGCATGCGATTCATAAGGTGACCATACTCTCTCCAGCTATGAGTCTTATTTACTTATGGTTACAGAATTATCGCAGATGACTGCTGGTCACACTGTTCTTCATTCCATTCGTCCTGTTCTTCGTAGCATTTTCGGAGATCGGCGCGATACTCCTCGCTGTTATCTTTCTAACGTGGGAATAGCCATATATCGACTACGGAAGATCATTTGGGGGAAACGCAACAAGATTTTCCAGCTCGCGGTCGACTCCTGCACGTATATTTTTGCTGCGCTCCATGTGAATAGATGTCGAGGGGGAACACAGCGCAAAGTCGTCAATCAATACCCGTTCATTGTTTTACCCCTCTTTATATGGGTTTTCATCATCGAGTTGGGCCTTCTATTTCTATCAACTCAGGAGTCCTTCAGCGCCTCGTACGGGCAGGTTCGTCTGGGAATATTGTCGACCGTGATGGACAGCAGCTTCCAGCTATCTTCGTCACTGTCCCCTCATTCATACAGCTGTGTATCCTCCTTCCACGGTTCATGGATTTGACCTGCGTTCGTGTTTTGTGACTCGTCGCCAACAAGAACCGCTGCGAAGCCAAACCGAACAATTAGCCCGGACTCTCCTCCCAAAATGTATCCGGATCCATCATGTTAACCCCAAAGTCTGGCCCTGACGGGTTGCCGACCACCGACGGTTATAATGTCTGGACAATTAAGGTGTATTTATCCGTATGGTTGTTGCCCAATTCCTGCTAATAATCCTTCCAAGCTCAACTAACGACTGGCTCGAGTCTGATTGACGTTCAACTAGTCAAAATCAGAGACAGGTATGTCTATTCGTCTCCATCGTCATCCCTGACCCGTCCGCCAGTATACGCCCCGGTCAACAACCGCGCCATAGAAATGAAAAACGCCAGAGCGCTTACATGTTTTTCCGCACAGAACTACACTGGGACCCCGGCCCGCTAAGATAGCGAGCCTCGTGGGAACAGGAGTGCTGCATTTTAAGGAAGTGTAGAGTACGGCGGCGTCCCGACCTCGGCTCCTTGGTCTGTGGCCCGGCACGGCCTCCCACGGTTCAAATCCGTCCACGATCGTGATCGAAGGACTGTGATGTCATCACCGCCTTATTGTCCCGGAGAATCCCACGGTATTGTTACCTCCATCCACTAGCATCCACTACTCAGTGCCACTAGCACCGTTCCTCAAGTTCATGCTAAGCTAGGACGCGTCTATACATCTGTGTGCAGCTGGGTACCCGCTGCCATTTCTTTGTTTTGGTCTTGACAAGATTCTGGGAGGGACCGCGCCCTTGACCGCGCCAGACTTTCACTCTTGAGTTTTGCACCTTGTAGACGTGATATGCCCTCATTCGTTCGATCGCAACTCTTTTGTCTTGATCTGGGCCATACCTACCATATCGGACTCGGGCCGGATTTCTTATTGTTTGCGTTTTCAACAACTCAACTTCTCTGCAGGCCACACAGAGAGCACCTTATTGTTTTGTTCACTTTTCATGAACGATCGAGTTGCCTCGTTGCACTTTCTGCGACCGAATTTCATCCACACAATGCGAGCCTATCGGCGCATCGTTCCGTTCATCCAGACTGCAGTGTATAAAAGGGACAGCCCAAGAGATTATATTCAGGCCAGCCTACTCCTTTAACCGTCGTCCTCGCTTCCACGCACTCCCTCATCCCTCGAGTCATGGACGCTTTCACCTGCACTGTATCTTCCAAGGTTGAGGACGTTGTCCTCCCTCCCGTCAACGAGGACAGTGGCTCGGGCTCCAGTGGAAGCTGTGTCGTCTGCAGAGAAGACACCGAGCTACCTCCCGTCAACGAAGACAGCAGCACTGGCTCTAGCGGAAGCTGTGTAATTTCTTGAGAGAGCCGTCGCATGCGTATCTACTGTCCGTTCTCTCCTCCATCTCCTTAATTTCGATGCTGACTTGTTATCTCAGACGTACATGCACATCATTTTTTCCCGCACGACGCGGAGATCCGGGGAGGAGGAGGGTTGGCAAAACATGAATCATTTACGCGCCACGGGCAGCGTGCATCTATATTATTCAATTCGACTTCGTTCCATAGCATTTGACATAAATCAACATTAACCAACTGCATGCGTGATACAACATATTGGGGCCTTCCCAGTTCGATAGAAACCTGCGTTTGAATAATAGATGATAAATACGAATACATTACATAGGGAACCTCTAAATCGGTCCATTGACCTTAACTCTGGAAGGACCGGCGCCATTCTGGCCTTCACGAAGGAGAAATTCTGGAATGAGGGCCCGTTCCTTTGTCTCCAACCAGTTCAGGCTATCCTCGAGCTTACGACTTTGAGCCGCCGACCCGCCGTCTGCAAACGCAACAGTCAAGTACGTCTGCAGAACATCTTTAATCGTCATTATTGCCTGGCGATCATCCAACCAAGGGAGTCCTTCGTTGAAAAGTGCCGAGCCAATAAGAGCGTGCAAAAGACGCAAATGATCTGGTGGGATTTCGGGAGTCTCGGCAAGCCCACGAAGCGCGGCGGCGAAATTCTTCTGGTTATCGCGATGAGCAGGGCGGGATACCCAGAGAATGGGGAGGATGCTATCAGAGAAAGTTTCCAGCGCCTTGTACGGCAAACCGGATTCATCGGTGTCGTTTGAACAGGCCTGCATAAATTCGGTTGCAATTGCCAGCCGCGCTTCTTCCAGTCTCCGATCTAAGCGTGGAATCAACTCGATAGCGTCGTGTACCGCAGCAAGCGCCCGGTCGCGCCAATCCCTGTAGGCCTGATTTGTCTGGCGGGTATACCCTGGGAAGGGCCCCAAGAGCTCCACCGGCCGTCCTGGTGTGGCTAATGGGTGCATTAAAGAACAGACGGCGGCCAGGAGCGCCCAATCGCCCTCGATATCCCGCAGTGCCGCCATAAGTGGAGCCGAGAGCGAGTATGGCTCGTTCGCCATTATTTCGGTGTCAAGAGCCTGCAGGTGCAAACGGATTTCGGCTGCCTCATAAGCATTTAAAATATGTGTTTTGATGAGAGGCATGACCGACCCCGAATATGGGGCAACGGGCACGACCGATAGGGTGGTCCCATTGAAATGCGGAAAGGTAGGCAAGCGCGCGTCTGGGGAGGAGAGTCCGGGGAATAAGGATGCAAGATGCCACATCGCCTTCGAAACGTCGCCCAAACAATCCCGGCGGCACGTCGACAATCGGGCGGTAACGCGATTCCACACGCGAGTGAGGTCGCAATCCTGAAGAATGCGACAAATGGCTTCGTTTGAATCCCGGTTGTTGACATATTCAACGACGCTGTCCGTCACATGGTTCACCAGATCCAATTCTATGTCGCGATTTTTGTCGAACCACGGGAGTAGGATGGCGAGAATCACGTCGACGTGATTTATGGACGAGGACGAGGTCTTGGTTTGTACCGCTTTTCGAACGTTCTCCGCAAACGTAACGGCGACGTGGCCCACGGGAATATCCACAGGTTCCAGACCAGCTTGTAGTGTTCTGATGGTCAGTTCGAATTCATATGGGGGGTTGTCCAAGTCCGCGGATTGCTGAAGGAAAGAAAGCAAGACACGATATTGAACACCATTCCAACACATGGGAATTGTGTTGATGACCTGGGACACTTGTTGAACCCAATCGGATGAAGAATGGAAGGTCCAGGGCACGTTGTCTCTCTTCGAAAGGTCTTCCAGGTCTATTCCCCCGACTGTAATTGGAATAAGGTAACTCCAGTTGCAGCGACGGCGTTCATCCATAAAATCCTGCAACTCAAGACGCCGCCGCGCTATATCAGGCAGACCGCCAGCGGCCAGAGCTACCCCGTCGGCATGTAGAGAGGTGGCGAGTGTCGCCACATGCCCATGCAGCGAACAGAGGGTGTTCCATTCAGCGAGGGCGGATATGGACGGCAAATATTGTGCCGTAACAGATGTCGCAGGGGGTAGGAACCGGGAACCTTGCAAGAAAAACAGAGGTTGAACTGGTCTGTTATCTTTCTCGGCCATCATTCCCAAACACCATACTGCATTGAGACACGAGATCTGACGCCGGGTTTTCGCATTGAGCTCCAGCAGACCAGTCTCGCAGCTCAACATGAGATGCTCGATGCGCAATCCCAGGAGAACTTGCTTGTCTTCGAGAAGACCGCGAATAAGGTTGTCGTATTTTCGGCGCCTTCCTTGGGGGCCCCAGATCGAGTTTGGGATTCCCTCGACGAATGGTTCCAGTTCGTCGTCATCCGCCAACGACTTCATTGTCCACGCAAGGGCCCGCTTTGTCACGCTCTTCGCGGGAATCCGATCGAACTGTCGCGGTCTCGATCATGGCGTCGACCATGGAGTGCAAGTGGGGGGAATCAATTGCCTGTCTCGTGCCTCTCTCGGTACGCAGGAAAGCGGCGGAGGATCAGGAGCGACAGATATCTGCGGATGCTCCAGAATACATTCGAGAGAGGCGTTTTGTATGGGCAGTCAAACTGCATGAGGGGAAGGACCGTCATGAAGCCGTATAGGAGGAGTATGGTTCCGAGAAGTGCCGCGGCGACGTAGGCGACAGTTTTGTTGACGGGCCAAAGAAATGCGACCAAGCCTCCAAAGAAAAAAAGGAGGGACATGTGCAACAGAAGGCTAGGAAATATTAAAACGATTGGAATCGCTCCAAAAAAAATGGCGCACGGGATGAGGCCCACGACAGCGTGCATCCGGAAGCGTTGTAACCTTCGTCGAACGTTAGATAAGATGAAGCGTCCGTCAAGGGAAACTGACCCGTAGTACAAGAATGAAAATATGCGCTGCCCGTTTAACGGGAGATGGCAGCATTTCTGTTCTTTGAAGAAAATCACGCGCCCACTGCTCGACCAGGGTAGCAGTCAGAGCGCTGGCGAGACTGAGCCCGAGACTGATGAACCACAGAATATTGCAGATCAGACTCGAGGTCGCGAGGCTTGGGGGCTGTGGTGCAGGCATTATGTCGGTCGCGGGGAAGCTGTTTCGAGATATAGATGAGGGTCATGAGTATGGGGTCATTGGTCTGCAGGGTCTTGTAGCTTTCGATGATAAACGCCGTCAGGATCGCCGAAAACAGACCCGCCTTTGCAAAACGAACGTGTGAACATGGGAAATGAACGTGAGATTCAGATTCAGACATACAAATATGAGCATTCCGTTCATGTTGCCTCTCCAGCTATCGACGAGTGCTTTGTCGTATTTTTCTGCCTCAGAGATGTAGACAGACCATATTTTCGCGCAGGGCTCGTCGCCTGCAGAGTATTCAGCGACGCAAGATAGTAATGCACAATAACGACATACCTGGCGTGTCTACCACGGGTATCGGTCCTTCCGGCGGATTCTTTTCCATAAATTAACAAACGAGGGCCTTGGGTAGTCTTGAGCAAAGGCCTGCGACGGGTAGACACACTGCGCGCACTAACTGCATCCGGGAGCGAACGTTTGTCTGTCAGAAATTCAAGGCATCAAGGAAAGCGGGAACTCATCATTGGGGAAGGAATGTCGATCTTAGATCAATATCGATCAATCTTGATTGAGCAGGAACCCGCGAACCCCGCATTCGTACTTAGCAAATTACCTCTGTACGAGGTGGTGTACTGAACACGAAAGCACATTCACACGAATCTCCGGTCCGCCACATGTTCCATTTTGTTGTTGTTTTTTCGGGCCATTTCGACCATTTGCTGCACAGCCAGGTCGAGCCTCAAATCAAGATGCAGTAGTGTTCGCAGTTGTTCGCTCTCATGTATTGAATACAGAGTCCCAACTATAGTCTCAGGCACTAATCAAACACGGAACACGCGAGGTTCCGACACATACAGTGCGAGACTGAACGCGGCGTTCACGAGCCCACCCATCAGCAAGGTCGCCCCGCTCACCCCCCACGCCTTCGGCGCCAAAACGCACGTAAGGAGCGAGAAGGCGGACCAGGCCGAGGTCATCGCGACTGGACGAAGTGGCGTTAGCATCTAGTGACACCAACGAGCGAACGAGAGGATAGACAGGCGTACAGATGGGTGGCAGCGCAGCAGGCCCTGATCTGGCAGCAACTAAATTCCCGACTCCAACGGCCGCGACCATGCACGCAATGGAGTAGCTAAATCCCGGTGCTATGGATGGATTGCTCAGGTACTACCGGAGGATGTCAGAATTGGAAGTAGGTTAGAAGGAGATATCAGCGAACCAGGCCGGTGAGCGACGAGAGCCCTCGGGTAGCGAGGGACTCATATAGCATCGCGGGTTTCGCGAACAGGATAATGCCGATTCCGATATCGGCAACGCCCTTGCAGAAAACAAGGGTCGATGGGTTCATCGGGTAGGCAAAAAAAAAGGATGTGGTACGGTAGTTGTGAGCGACAGCCGCTCCAACAACGAGACCTCTTATAAAAGTGTATTGTAAGTGTATTTGTAGTGATCATGACCGATCGGACCCAACTGTTTCATCGTAGCTCCATAAGTAGCACTCTTGAGGACCCCACTCCGGTCAGTCGCACCGACACTTTGCGCGTGAAGGTTAGACTAGAGCGAGAGGAAGTCAAGAGGAAGTCAAGCCAAAACAGAAAAGCAGTACAAAAATAGATATGCAATAATTAAGGTGGGGGATACACACATATGTAAGTACAGCCAGCAAAGCCGCCATCGAGTAATACAGTTCGTACATTTCTTTCGCCCGGACCAGCGGGTCCCGTCTCTCTATTTTTTGGTCTGCGGCCTCGCCCCTCGAGGACCTGGAGCCCAGAACTTGTCAGCCAAGGTAGGCATACTCGGGCTACAGCCACATACCTGTACCATCTGCACTCGCCTGCTGCCCCGGCAGCGTAAGGCTCGACGGAGGTCGACTCCGAAAAGGATATCCAAGATCAAGCATATCGTGCTCGGGGTCCTTCCCTGCATCCTTCCCCGCACTGCTGTTGCTGCTGACGGCAAACCGGCGCTCGCGGTGCTGGTCCTCCAGCGCGCGCACCAGCCGCCCGATATTATCCATCCACTGGTCGATCTCGTGGATAAACGAGCCCGCGCCCGGCGAGGTCGGTGTGCGCGGCGACGGCGTGCTGGCCGTGGTGGTCGAAGAACGCGCAGTCATGAATGATTCGGGGGAGGACGGGTAGAGGATGGCTAACTCGATCTGGGACGGCCGGGGTTTTAAGGCTTGCGAGGACGCTGCTTCTGCTGTTGTCATGGATCGGATTCGATTCCGCTCTCCCAGGCAACTCCAAGGCGAATAATTCAAGGGATGAAGGGGCGAAACTAAACACGTCAGTCAAACTGGACAAGGAATCGGGAGGGAAGACGGGTGGGTGCCGCGCATTAGTGTTGGAACCCATATATTCATGGCGCACATAGTGTAGAAAGCAGCGCCAGATGGTTGTCATGGACGGGTGGCCCCGAGGAACGCAGATAACAGTGATGCGAGATCCAGGAGCCGTTGGCATGACGGTGAATTAAACCGAGACCACTCCACCCGCTAAAATATGCATAGGTTTTTGAAGCGCCCCAAAATGAAACCGACGAGACTCCACCCGATTCCGAGGCCGCCGCGTCGCTGCCGCGCTTCAGCTCCAAGGAGCACTCCCAAACGAAGCGTTTCCAAGGCTGCTGCCAAACAAGGCACATCAGCGCCTGAATGGCACACGCGCGGAAGGACACTCGCAGACACTCGACAGTCAATGCGTGTGTACAACAGCGTCTGAAAATCAGAGCTGCCAAGGATGACGATCCTTGCTGGGATCGCCGCACTCGAAGCAATGGCCACGAGGATCTGAGATGAGAACTCACTAGATTCATATGCACGGAATGAAATCCTGCAGACACACGCGTTTGCCAGGCAGAAGCGCAACGAACAAGTGATACAGATTGAGCATTATGTAGACGAAAACAAAAACAAAAACAACTAGACGTCGCGTCAGAATCCGATCGCTCAAGGGCTGCGCGCACTCACTAACTATGAAAGTCGAACGCTTTCTTGACGATAGTGGGGAGGATTGGGCGGGGTCTAGGGGGTCATCGCAAGGGAAGGTCCGTTAGAGCAAACTAGGGATGGGAAAGATGGGCGCTTACGTTGCGTTAAATTTTCAGCGCCGGAAGGTGTTAACACAACACCCGCATCCACAGATACACCCCACTGGAACCGCAAGAGACCGTTAGAGATCATTTTTCCACCCCCGCCCTCGGTAAGCAGACTAGATGGGCTTGATCTTGAAGTGCAGGGAGATTAGGGAGAAGATTAGGCACTGTCGCGACGAGCGTCAGAGAATGAGCGACAGATGCAGAGACCGACGGGACGCACCTTGAGATCCTGGACAAGATAGTAGAACACGCGCAGCCCTTCTGGGTCCTCGCTATCCTGGATATCGACCAGCGAGCCGATTTTTGCGGTCTGCCGGGAGATGTCAGCCGAAGCCTACGGACGGCGGCGGGTCTCGCGCACCTCGAAGGCAATGTGGTCGTTCCCGACCCGGATCTCCAACTCCTGCTTGCCGACGATGTTTTTCTTCGGCCAGTTAGTGTCGTCCTCCCTGCGCGCGACAACGTATCAGCACTACCACCCACGCATAGCAAAACGGAGAGCGCACTTGGTGATCTCGCTCGCCTCGACGATGCCGCTTGAGCTCTTTTACCACCAGCGGGCCGACCCACACTGTCGCAGGCGTTTAGAAACACCACGAAAGGTGAAAATAAACACGCACTCTCTTTGCGGATGAGACTGTCGTTGCGGTAGTTCGAGTTGTTGGCGTATCGGAGACGGCCATGGGAGTACTCGAACTCGAGGAACTCGTGGCCGTGCTTGCCTGAATGGCCGGTACTGAATCAGAGTCAGTGGGACCGCCCGGACCGTCGCATCGATGAATTCTCACTAGTATCTGTTTTCACGGGTCAGCATACGTGCAATGGAAGAGAAATGGGTCGTACCTGAGGTAGAATGGGTCGTTGTCGTGGGCGGACATGGACGCGAAATGCAAAGCAACCTGCCTCGTCTGCACGTGAACGGTGGCTGTGTCCACATTTTCTGACCATGTTCCTTGCTTCCCTTGCGCGGCCGGGGGCGCGTCGCATAGCCGCCCGGCTGCCTAGGGCATACTCTACCCAACCCCCAATGTCAGTCCTGTCCTTGCTGCCCGCGCTTTAATCTCACAGGTGCCAGTGACCCTGAAATCCGGCAATCTGCTCGAAGCAGAGAGAGAGAGGCATGTCTCCATCTTGAATCGCGTCCTTTTCTAATATCCGAGCTAGCAACCTCGACCCTGCAGGTGCGCAAGTATGTGTCCGTAATGTCTGTCGCAAATGTGTCCATAATTCCGCGTTTAGGGAGCTCGAGGCATTTCTAAATGCTCCTACACCACCCTCTGCGAAACAAGGCGACAGGTTCGCGAAACAAGCGTCGGCACATATCCTTGCTAAAGCATAGTCTAGCGAGGAACCCGACGACGAGGACTTTGACTATGGCGGCCCAGAACCGTTACACTGCATCCATTTTAGAACCTACCGAGTACGCCTTGCCTTGTCCCGTAGATTTTACTCTTATCCTGCCAACGACAGCATGGCCAAGACCGGGAGAGAGCTGTTTGGCTTGAAGCAGCGTCCAGTGCGTCCTCCCACACCATTGAACCCGGAGCTTTGCTCACGCAGCGCGCAGAGAGGCCGGGCTGCAGACCCTCCCAGAAAACTTTGATCTCCGCCAACTGCCCCTCCCAGGCCCGCTCCCGGAGACGTACACCGAGGTCCAGTTCGCCGCGACGGTCGTGCACGGGCGCAGCATCCACCGCCCCTTCCGCCACCCGCAGACGCACAACCTGCCCGCCGCGTCGATCCAGTTCCGCTCGCACGAGATCCTCCCAATGCACCTCTTCGTGCACTTTGCGACGCACGCGGCCTACTCGCTCGGCATCCCCTGCACGCGCATGTACAGCCTCCCGACGACGCGCCAGCTGTGGACCGTGCCGCGCAGCCCGTTCGCGCACAAGAAGGCGCAAGGAGAACTTTGAGCGCAAGGTACACCGCCGCGGGATCAAGGCGTACGACGCGGACCCCGGTGTCGTCGACCTATGGTTCAGGTACCTGCAGCGCCACGCCATGGGCGGCGTGGGCATGCGCTGTGTCAAGTGGGAGCGGATGCCCATGGGCGTCGGCCAGAAGGCACAATCCGAGGTCATGGACGCCCTACACCGGCAGAAAGCAGTGGACAACAACCAAGAGCAAGATAAAGGACCTTGGGGTGAAGATCGTGCAGCGAGAGATGGGCGTACCGACGCCGCGACCAGATAACATAAAGACTGTGGTGCAGAAATAATAAAGAGAATTTCTGGGCCGTTTTGCGGAAAAAAACATTGAATAATGAATAGTACATTGCGGTTCCTCCGTCCTTTAGATCGTTCACTCAAACTGCTTGTCTAAATACGCGCGGAGGAGCGCGACGATCTCCCTGCGCACCGCGAGCGGCGTCGAAGCTTTGCATCCACGCTCAATCAGGGGAGCGGCGGGGCAATGAACGCCACTCACTCTGTGCATGCGGCGCCATCTCCTCCAACAGCGTGGCGAACGACAAGGGCTCCATGCTCCGCGCGCGTTCTGTCGTTCGCTCGAGATATAACACACTGGGCTCGCGGACAAGGAACACACCTTTGCTCCGGTTCCGTATATCGTCCGTCCACCCGCTGTCGTTCAGCTTCGACGCCAGTATAAACTTAATCCTAGGATGGACGTGTCAGTGAGCGAAGTGTACGCCCACGGCCTCGACGCACCGGTCCCATTCCCCGCTCTCGAGCAGCCGCTGCTGGAGCTGGGCTTGCAGCGCGTCCAGATCCGCTGGCGCTACTGGTGGCATAGTGCAGCCAACACAGGTAACTAGTATCCCCCGGTATGTGCAGCAGCGGGCTGCCTGCGGGAGACTCGCGGGTCGGAACGGCGACTCGACGCGACCAAGCTTTAGCGGCAAGAAAGAGAAGGGAGAGCGCCCGCACGATCCCGTGATCATAATTGCCGGAACTCAGCGCGTTTATTTGGAATCTGACTCAACGGAGAGCACTACTAAGGCTGCATACTGAGGTCTTGCGAAAAATATTGCATAAAGCCAGTAGGAACATGTACAAGTGGAAGGGATCACCCTCGGCGATTACACTTCCCAACGACCACAAGATGGATTCCAAACTCGAAGCTACGCGCCATAAAACTTACAGAAATATATGTACAATCAAGATCTCGCTATATTCTGGTACCCAACGGGCGCCTCGATGTATTCCGGCTGGAACAGCCGCGACTGCTCCTGCAGCATCCACCTGCGTCTCCAATGAGCAACCGCCATGTAAACGAGAAGGAGAAACGCCTACGCAAGCAGCTCGTTCACATAATCCC
Source organism: Mycena vulgaris (assembly GCA_029204335.1). Classification (NCBI taxonomy): domain Eukaryota; kingdom Fungi; phylum Basidiomycota; class Agaricomycetes; order Agaricales; family Mycenaceae; genus Mycena; species Mycena vulgaris. The sequence goes on from JARGYA010000005.1 coordinate 435,650, forward strand.
GGACGATATCCGTCGACTCGGCGTCGAGCGTCGACTGCGCGATCATCGTGGGCAGCGTAACTGTCCCAACAAACGGTCAATTGGCGTGCGAGGATGGGGGATCTGAGGGACGCACCGAGCATCCGGAGGAGGTGCTCCGCACCGTAGACTTCACTCATCTCTTTTTCCTGGCCGATGACGACGTCCTGGCCGGTGATGTATCTCGCACGGATGGTGGTGTATTGGGGCCGCTCGAAGCGGTAGAGAAGGTGGTTGGCTAACGATCGGTCAAAGTAGACCAGGATCCCTGAGACGACGGTCGGCGTGAGCACCATCGGGTCCTTGAGGCTACACCAGCGTGAATAAGACGAAATAGCACGAGCAACAGACTGACTGGGGAGGCTTAGTATCCTTCAGGTAAGTCTCGAACTCCTTCAGGAGCTTCGCCACCGTTGGAGTCCTTGGTAGCGTCACCAGCTGGCACCCTTGTCAGCATATTCAGCTGCCCGCAATAAATAATTCACCTTTTGGTTCTTCGTGACCGTCTCCCAATCGTCCACCAGCTTGGCCTTGATCTGCTCCGGGATATTCAGCCGCATCTCTGGTCGCCTGCTCCCGTCCACCTGCGCGTTCCTCAGCATCCAAGCCGGCGCGTATAAAAAGGAGATAACGCACGTCGTCCCTCCCGCGCTTCGTCCCGCGCGTGCCTGTCTCCTTGCGCGTCCCCGAGCGCGTTGTCGCGCTGGCGCTCGTGCCCGGCCCGCTGTCCTTGTTCGCGCCGGACGTGCTCGCCTTGGGGTGCGCTCGCGCCGCCGACGCCGCGGGCGCATTCTTCTGCAGGCTCTTCTGCAGCAGCCGATTCGCCTCGTTGTCCTTCAGCAGCCGCGCCGCCGGAACCCACTCGTCCCATCTGTAGCCCAGCGAGTCGACGGTCAGCGCGCGCCGACGGCGGGCGACGGGCGAACGCACGTTGTTTTCCAGCCTTTGTAGTGTACGAAGTAGTGGGTGCCCTCCTTGCCCGTGATGGTGTTCTTCTCATCGACGGTCTGCGTTTTGAGGATTTTGGCAACATAGACGAGGGGGCCGTGGTAGCACAATACGTTCTCGCCGCTGTTGTATGTCGGTAGTTCCGCCATACCTGCCGCTGTTTGGCCGTGTGTGTCGTAGACTCCTGCTTGACCTTGACGTTCACCACCTACTTAGTACCCCGTGAATGTCCTACAATGACTTGTCCAGCAGTCCTGTATTCTGGCCCAAAAATTCTATGTTTTGGTGATAGCGAAAGGCTGGTCACTTAGGCTCAAAATCGGCATTTCGCCGATCTTTGCCTGTATCTGCGCGCTCCGAGCTTTGTTGTACGTTGGGCGCTTCATAGATGCGTAGAACAGGTCAAACCTTTTGCTGAAAAATCACATATATTTCAAGGCCTGCAGGCTGCGGCTGTGTATCTCGTAGGCCCCTAACGTTGTCTCTCTTGCACCTCCAAGATGCTTTTCAATGTTGTTGCAGTCTGGGAAGACCACCCTCCCTTTCCAATCCTACGTCAAGTACAACGGGCCCCCTTCACTCACTCGAGCGTCGCCACCGTTGCCTGGGTGAAAAACATCGCATGCTGGCTCTTGGGCGGCCTGGTGAGCTCCTCGGAGTCCGCACTGGTATTCTCGCAAGACGCTCTTGCGCAAGCAAGGGTGAGCACAAGCCCGACATTTGGCCAGGGTCACCTTCCCTTCGGCCCCCTCCCTGTCGACGTAAAAACTTTTTTTGTGCATCTATGTTCGTCAAAGTCCGCTGGGCGACCGTTTCAGACGCTAATACGTAGGAGGCAGCTAATCTCATCCCATCGCCACTTGCAAATACGGATTGGCACATCAATCGCGGCGATTCAGTGGTAGGAAGCGGAGCGCAGTACTCTTTTATGGGTCTAATCCATGAATCCCCAGCCGTCGAACGGTATAAAACGTGCCGTCTGAGCTCGCAGCCACAACCACTGCATCCTCACAAATTGGATGTGTCGGGATCAAGACACGCACCAGATCGCGCACATCATCGCGAAGGCGTGCTCCCCAATTGCTTTCAATGACTTCATCGTTATGGTATCCCGCCTCGGCATCCAGTTCCCGATTTTTCAGGGTTTAGCTCACGCCTCGAACCTCGTTCTACTTTCCAAACATGCGCACGGCCCATTAGATTGGGAGATATATGGCATTTACATTCTCACCTACACCATAGACCCCAACGGCCGTATCACATCCGCGTTGGAAATTCATCAGGTGAAAACAGATCTGCAGGAGTTAGGATGCGGGGATATCCTATCAGAAGCGATCGACCGCGTTAATGCGGCGCGCGCGGTGAGCAGTCATCTTTCATGTTATAATATTTTTACCAACCAAGACATTAGGGGACCTTGCCGGCAAATGCATATGTCAATACACACATTGCACAGCACCACCCTCTCGAGGCCCCGCTCGCATTTATGTATACGCCGGCGGACCCGTTCGACCATCCAGTTTTATTAAGGGCCCACCCCCACCCTGTTTTGTGGCGCGTGCATTATGCCGTGGCCTGTGCTCTCAGGTCGGGGCTCGCCTGAGGTCAAGGCTTTAGTTGAAGAGGTGACGACTCGGACGACGAAAAGGAGGACACCGATGACTCAGAGGACGAGGACGAGGATCTCGCGCGCGAGCGGCATCTTGAGGACCCGCGCGAAGTATTTCCACTTTATAATGGGGAACTTCTTGCGACTGCAAAAAGGTCCCGTCCAAATTCTCGTAGCGTGAAATCTGATTTGTACGAGCTAGTCAATGCAGCGGCGAAAATGCGCCTCATAAAATAGACATCTACACCGGCGCACCTAAAGCCGCTAATGAATCAACTCCTCGAACGCCAAACTAACAGGCCTTGAGAAGATGCTATTACTTTGTCGGTGCGACGCGACCCTCTATGTGCGGATTACATAATTACAATACCTTTCTGTCGAATGCCTTTAAAAGCAACACCTCTTCCTCGCTCGCCCAACCTAGAGGTCCACGGAAACAGTCTATGGGTCCTCATGCTCGCTGCAGAAGAAAACGCGCTTCGGATGAACACAGGAATATATCAGGATAAGCTCGTCGCCGCGCGTGTCTGCGGTTGGTTCCTCAAAGACATTTGGGACCATCGAACCCACCACCAAGTCGGTCCGACTGCTTATGAACGCCTGCGTCCTCCGCCTCGGCCGATGTTCCGCGAACCTGGAGGAGAATGAGCGGCACGACGCAATATATGATCGAGGGGCTCTTCCTCCGAAACAACTTCATGCGAGTCTGTGAGTAGCAAGGTGGTCGGTCCACTTGGCGCATGCATTATTAACTAGACTTCAGTCCGTTCGAACGGCGGACCGTTACGAGAAGTGTCCCGACCATCATTGGACACGTATTGGGGAGGAAATGGCGACCCCGCCGAAATCGAAATCACCAGCCAAAAAGCAAGTGCTTGTGCCAGTGCTCTTGGCCTACCCATCCCTATATTGACATTTCTTGCAGGCACTTGCCAGAGACGGATTCAGATGTCTCATTTCCGGCTTCTATGACTACCCCTCTTGCAATGCTGCCCCAGAACTCAAGCCCCCCGAGGCAGACAAGCGCGAAGTAGAAACCCAATGCGCCCACATTTTCTCCGAGTCTGCACAGGTTGCTAGTTTCTGGACCCCACTTCTCATTTCTGACCATTTCAAAGTCAAATCCCGAGTATGCCGCGGGCGCCATGGCTCCTCTTGAATTATTTGGCATACCGGAGGTTGTGCAAAAACTTCTCGAGGCCAACGTCAATGAACTCTTCAATGTCTTATCCATGTCCATACAATTACACACGCAGTTCGACAGACTGCATTTCTGGCTAGAGCAAATACCCAATAAAGTGAGCGTTATCTCGATACGGGTGTGTGTTTGCTGATGAAATCAGCCTCACCACTACAAAGTCTGCGCTTCAAATGACCGGTTCTTTGAGGTATTAACGGATACTCCGCGCAGGGAAGTGGTCTTTGCAGTTGACCCGGACGTCGTGGCCCGCTGTACTGCCAAGAATATTGCCGTGCCCGAATTGCCAGATCCAGATCTGCTCGCCCTTCGCGCTGCGTGCTCCCGCGTCGCCCACATGTCGGGCGCCGCTGAACAATACGATCAGATCCTTCGAGACCTTGACGAGATTTCGGTGATGTCGTCGGACGGCAGTAGCGCGGGCTTCCTTGAAACTCTTCTACTTGCTCACGCTTTAGGGTGAGAGGACCATCTACATAATAAAAGATTTTTCAAAGTGAGAAACATGAGCGAAAACCCAGTACAAACAGTGCTGCCTTCCTCCATCGACGATGAGTGGGCTGAAGCAGAGATTCCTTGACTTCTACTTACGTCCCTGGATCAAGCGAAATGGCATCTTGTTCATTTCAAGAGGGGGACATCCATTCTAATTCGGATATCCATTCCTCTGATCTTCAGCGCCCAAACTCGATAACCGAGAGCGAGAACATCAGTGCATGTGGGGACGTAATCCATGCTCTCCCATATCTCTCCCTCCCGCCAGACCAGGAAGAACGACTCCAGACCGACGAACCCGGGCCGTGGGTTCCACCGCGCGGCAAGCGCATCGGCCAGCACATCACAATCCATAACTTGGATTCCATCCTCTCGCGCCCACACACAACTGTCAATTTGATACTCTGGATGCGTGGAAGAAAGGAAGGCGAGTTGTGGAGCGCACGGACGATGTGGTCGTCGTCCGCTTGGAATACGGCAAGCTCGAGATGTGTGAGCTTCGCCATGGCCCCGAGCGTCGAAAATAGTCTCAGGCTAGACGCGGATTTCCAGTTCACCAGTGACTCTATATCGGCATGGTAGATAAAGCGGGTGATTTCCGGTGCACGCGACAGAAGGGCGTTCAGGTCTGTTGGGACTTCTGTCCCGCCGTCGTGTTGCTCGTCAAGGTCGAGTCGGTGAAGTTTGGGTAGTTGCAAACAACACGATAGGAGAGCTACCGATCCAGAAAGAGTCAGGTCCTCGAGCTGGTCCAAGTTCAATTGTGGAAGAGCGTCAAGTGAGGAATCGAGGATATCCTGGAAGCTGCATTTGACGAGTGTCCGAGCCAAATCCAACACCTTATGACAGGCCTGTGGAGAATAGCCCTCGGCGGAGAAGTGGGTAAGTTGAGCCCATGGGAGTGCGATGGTCGAGGGAGTGATCTCCGGGTCAAGATGGACGGATCGAAGTTTGGGGGCATCCTTGAAGGCGACTATGGAAAGGGGGACGATCTGTCTTCCCCACGTTCGGGAGACCGCGAGGGTGAGTGATTCAAGGACAGGGAGGTCCCTCCTCGCGCCAAACTCGGCGACGATCAACCGAAGAGGCAGCGAAAATGCAATCTCCTTCCAGCGCAAGCTTGAGGAGTGATGGATAACGTCGCGGAGTAGAGGAGAAGAATCCGTCGAGTACTGGGAGGAGTTTACATTCATGACCAGCGGCGTAGACCCCGCGCGAGTGAGCCAACTGTCCACAAGGCCATGCGACGGCTGGCGGCAAACTGGCGGGGATTCGTCAAAATCCAACTGAAGGCACCTCCACAACCGTGGAGTATTTATCGCTATACTCCGCCATGTGCTGCATACACGCGTCAGGACCAGCGGTATTTCCATAAGATCCGGTTTTATTGGACGGCCATCGAGGCACTGGAGGAAGATTTCCGAGGTGATTTCGACGGGTAGAGAGAGGACGGGGAACACGATGGAAGCAAGAGCCGACTTTGTATGCTTTCGTTCCTCCTGCAAACGGAGTATTTGCTCTTCAATGTGCTCGAGGCACCCTCGAAGGCGGATACTCTCCGAGAGCATGGTGGCGGAAAGAGATGTCGATCTCGGCCGGAAAATGCCGACTTGCGCGCTTCGTCCTCAAAGATACTACCGCGTTTGCTCGATTCACCATACATTTACAGATAAAAACATGGTAGGTAGAAGTACTCCTTGAGACTACCGCGCCGATGACTATTATAAACGACCCATCACAGCCTGGTCAGAATAATCGGAATCCGCAGCGGGCGCCTTGGGCGCGACGAACGAGGCGGCGGGGCCTGCGCTTCGAACGCCTCGAAGAGGTAGCTGCAATTTACGCGGTCCTGCAGTTCTCCGCGTGGAAGATGCCGGCGTCCGGACTGGATGTCGAGCGCGGCCGGCAGCGGCGGCGGCGTGTATATCGATGCGCCGGACGTGCGCGCAGAAGTCAGCGCGGCCTGAGAAGCATGAGTGAGGAAATGTAAGGGGAAGGGGAGGGAATGCGGCAGCACTTTCGCCTTGGTGGCGTTGCCGACACCGCGGTAGCCCTTGCTCTGGAGGGTGTGGAAAAGGAGTGCCCATTTAATTGAGAGTGTGCTGACCCGTGCTAGGCCCTCCGTCTTCCTGCCGCAGCGTCGATATGAGTGAAGAGGAATGTAGGTGTACCACAGACAGTTGGTCGCGATAAAGAGCTCCGAGATTGAGCAGCGCGGCCTCTTCCTCGCGCAGGGTCTGGGCGTCCGCCTCGGGCCTGATATTTGGGAGCGGCGGGCGGGCGAGGATCATCACACCGGGCGGGAGGCCATTCCAGAGCATCAGCGACACTTCCCGCAGGCTGTAGCGACGGGTGAATGAGTATGAGGGGGAAACACCTGGAGTAGAAAAACAGTGCATGCGAGGGAGAATACGTGCGGTGAAGGTGGTTATAAAACTCAAGCAAGGCGGGCATTTGGATAGTGAATCAAAATGGATTGGCGTGATACATGCGTAAAAGTAATGTACCATACCCGCATGTACTCCAGCGTAACCGCCCGCGGACTACTTGAGCTTCTTTTTGCTGCAGGGGAGGTGAGCATTACCTCGGATAGACAAGAAAGGAGACTCACGGGCGGAGCTGGGAAGAGTGACCGCAGCTGCGCTTGCGGCAGTTGGTGGCGCGGGGGGGGAGGCGGGCGTAGCACTTGCGGCAAATCTGCTTGTCGCAGTTGTACTTGGAGGCCAGTACTTTGAGCGAAGGCTCGATGATTCCGCCTCGGAGACGGAGGACGAGATGGAGGGTGGACTCCTTCTGGATGTTGTAGTCGCTGAGGGTGCGGCCGTCCTCGAGCTGCTTGCCAGCAAAGATGAGACGCTGCTGGTCCGGGGGGATTCTGCGAGGCAAGTCAGACACACAAAGGCGGAGATGAGCTGGGGGACGCACCCTTCCTTGTCCTGGATTTTTGCCTTTACATTGTCGATGGTGTCCGAGGACTCGACCTCGAGGGTGATCGTCTTGCCCGTGAGGGTCTTGACGAAGATCTGCATGGCCTGCGGGGAGTTAGACGGGGAGAACGAGGAGGACGAAGAGCTCCTGCTCACCTCGACGAGTGGTGGTTAAGAATTATGATTTGATTTTGCACGCCTGGTCACGCGAGGTCCCCACACGTGCCACTATACAGTTCGGCTGTAGTTCGGCATTGTGCCGAGTCCGAAGCCCGATGCGACCACGTGACGGGTACGGTAATATTTTGCGAAATTATTCATGGTTGATTCATAGGTGAACATTTTGCGAACAAATAATCATCGCGTCGTGTCGACCTTCGACAAATACAATCTTCTCTCAGAGTTCCACTTCGTGAATCGTCTAGAGGTTTACAACGACGTAGATAAGTGCATCAAGATGTCATGCTGGGAATCCTGTACCATCTCGACGCTCGTTACATCGATTCAACCTTTTTTTTCGACGTTGCATTCCATCACTAGACTAGAATCTGCAGCTTAATCAGGGAGGGTATTTATCTCGCATGGAGCGACGTTCGGTCGAGGATCATCCTCAGACCGATAGTGGTCGGCTGATTTTATATCGCAGCGGTCACTGACGGAGATGCGACCGCTTATCACGCTACCTTCCACCGGCTTGTGTCTCCCGCCGCCAGTAAACCCACCAGAACCGGCGCTGCTGGGCCAGGGGGCAGCTCAGTCAGCACCGTATCCAGCGCGCGCAGAATAGGCGCAAAGTGCTCGAAAAGGAACCCGACCGTGCGTTCGTGGCCTTTGAACCCGAGAACGCAGCGCGTGCTGAGGTCCGCGAGCATTTGCGGTTCCGCGCCGGCGTCGAGACACGCCTTGACGACGAGCCCCGCGGTGGTGCACGCAAAGACCGCATCCGCGCGCGGCGGGGGCGCCTCGAAGAAGAGGTCGTGCGCGGCAGCGACGACGGCCGCGGGCGTCTGCGCTGCGACGAGCAGCGCGACGATGCCCGCCCGCCGATCGAGCTGGCTTGTGGTGAGGTGGTGCAGCGCCTCGAGCACGCGGAGCGGTGCGATGAAGGCCGGGCGGAAGAGCGCGACCATCTGCGGCGGGGGCGGACGCGGCAGCACCGCGGGGCAGACGGCGGCGTAGACGGCGAAGAGCAGGTCGAGGATTTCGGGGTCGTGGTACCGCACGTGCTGCGACGCGAGAATGCACACGACGGGCGGGTGCGCGCCGTGCGCAGCGCCAGCGAGGACGGCCATCGCGCGCAGGAACGGGGACGTCCAGAGGACCGAGAGCGGGCGCCGGTGCGCGGAGCGCAGGGCGGTGCGCGTGAGGGCGGTCAGGATGGACCCAAAGGGCGATGTGCGCGGGTCGGGCGCCGAACGGAAAACGCGCTCAAGGCGGACGATGACTTCTGCTGCGGTGCGGTTGCAGCGGCTGCTGGCCTCGGTGGAGAGGAGGTGCACGAGGGTCGCGGTTTCTTGGACGTGGAATCCGCCTGGCATGCGCAGAGATTCGATGATTCCTGAGAGTGCGGCGGCCGCCTTGTCGAGGGTGTCGTCGGCGTGCGTTCTCTGCACTATCTGGTGGTAGGTAAGGGCCACCCGGCTGCGGTTAATTATGTTGTTCCTAGCCCAGGGACTGGCACATGAGGCGAGCTCAATCACGCCGCGTAGGCCTCGGGAGAGCGTGGACTGGAAGGGGGAGCTTCCCGGTCGGACACTCGCGTGCAGGAGCGTGAAGGCGAAAAAGAATACCATCCCCGTGATGAAGAGCAGCGAAGTCCCCGAAGCGATGATGACGGGTATCGGGAGGGTCGCCAGCCCGAAAATTTTAGAGAAAATGCTGTCGAGCAGTCCGATGACGAAGAGGAAGACCGGGATGACCAGGAGTTGTGGGACCATTTCGATGGCTGGGCCGAGCATCTGCTCTGCTGCGTCCCAGCGGTGCTTGATGTCCACGATCTTGTCCATCGCTCTAGTGTGGCGCGATAATGGCAGCATGTTCAGAAAACCGCGCAATGTCACCGCGAGGGCCGCGACGCACAGCTACAGTAGATGATTCCCGTTAATAATAGGAACCCAGTGGGAAAGTTCGGGCGTACACTGAGGATAAGCGAGACAGACCAATACGAATTCAGTCGGACATCCGCAGGGGCGGGTTGGAAGGTCGCTGGCGGCGTTATGTTCAGTGCTGTGTTGCCGCTGAGCTGAATGATTATCTCGGTGAAGTTGGCCAAGAGCTCGTTCGTCCGCGCGACCCCATCCTGCTGGAGCCCGGGCAGCGAGTCAACCAAGAACGCGGTTACGATCGCAGAGAATAGACCGACCTGGGGGCCGTTGAGTCGCAGCTATCACGTAGGATGTTAGATACGCACAAAGACAAGAAGTGCGTCCAAGCCGCTGCGCCACCGGTCTACATTTGGCTGAATGGTTTCGGATACGGTCGATCGCAGCAAAGCGCCCCAGGTGCTGCTGCTGGTCGCCGGGATCTGGGGGATAGGCTGCTTCGAGACATCTTGTGAAGTTCAGGAACGTGGACTGGAACGCAGAAAGAAAGGCACGTACCGGCTGCTACCTGGCGCTGCTCGATTTCGCGGAGAATGGCGATCTGCGCTTGCATGAGACTGACCAGCTTTCCAAGGCTAGGCGGGCTTGCTGACTCGGACGTTGGGTCTACCTCCGGTCCCGCATGCTGAGGCAGCGTGAACAGCGCCTCATCGAACTCGCTGCTCTCCATGGACTTGAAATCTGGAAGGCCGTAAGAGTCTGACTATGCCCTAGATAGGCGCCCGGCGCGCTTGAATTTTGACATCCGAGGATTCTCGGAGGGCTCTCACAAGATGGGGAGGTCTAGAAAATATTGGAAGCAATGGCGGAAGGTAGTAGAGTTCGAACGTCGCCGTACAAGTTCAAGGCAAGTTCAACCCGCTTTCAAACTCCGATCACCACGATTACCATGGCTTTCCATGGCTTTCACCTTCATCAGCAGCGGCAGTGAAACTGTTCTCTTCTCGAGCATTCACGTTTCTCTTGTTCTTCGCGATTAAGACCGAGCAGTGTCAATTTTCATTGTTTCCTGGGCCGTGAAAGCACCATCCCAGCGTGGACCGAATCCCGCAGCCGTGGGCTAGGCTAGGAGTGGCGCTGGAACCTGGAACGCCACCCTTGTTAACTCCTCCCGACTCAACATCTCAATCGTGTAGCGCTTTCTCGCCGAAGATGCGCAAAAACACAGCACACATCGAAGATTTATTTTACGACTTTATCGTGGTCCTTCGTGTCTCAAGCAAGATCTTGCAATTGAGCCTGGCGCATCTCAAATGTAGTGTGCATCGTGGCCTTGACACTGCTCTCATACAATTCAAAAAACGCATATCCCTCCTCCGGCCGCGAATCTAAATCAAGCACCAGGTACGCTCTTGGGCTCTTCAGTTGCCCCTCTCTGGTTTATACCAGATGTTGCTACCGAGCGGTAACACATCCAAACGCCCACCCAACAGACTCGCTCCACTGCCAGCCAACCCTTCGCCGTACTCTCCAGGAGTAAAAGACCCCACCTCGCTCGGGGCATAAGAGTTATAGACTCGCATATTGCTGATCTTGTCCTACGAGCCAACGTGAGAAGCATACTTTGCCACTCTACTCGCTAACTCACCGCTTCAACTAGCACAGCGCCGCCGGCGAGCCCGAAGGGCTGTGGATATGAATGGGATTCGTTCCTTCGATCCACATCGTTCAGCTGGTGATCACCAGATGTGGTCAATGAAACCGGCACTTCTGTGCCCCACATGTTGCTGAACTCATGCAGACCTCCTCCCTGTTTCTCCGCATAGTGAGCGACATCTAGGCCCCTTCTTTTCGTCGACTCACGGGTTCTGCCAGCATGGTGACCCCTTCGTACCCGAACGGTGGCTGTAAATGTAGCGAGGATGCGTTCCATTGGCTCGCATCGTAGGGATGATAGTCAGCAAAGGAGGTCGATGCAAGGGGCGGCTGAGAGCGCTTCCATGGAGAATAGGTGAGCAAGGTCTTCATGTCGATGACCCTGCTTACCGTAGTGTGGTAGTTCTCCCCGCTCCAGGAGTGGTCTCCGAAAGGATCCACAACCCTTGTTCCAAGAGGAATGGTACCGACTGGATTGCAGACGCTTCTGTCCGCTTGCGGAATGCTCGGTTGACTCCAGGAGCCATCCCAGGTTCTTATGGGGGGCTGCTCACGATAGCGGCGTAAGTGCGGGAACTCTTGACGTCGACATGACTGACCTGGTGAAATACAGCTTGCGCACCTAAGTCATGTAGTCCCGATGTCGATTTGTGCGGGGTGTTCCAGTGCATCCATTTATCCATGCGGCGGTAGGGAGACTGCAATATAATCAATGACTCCTGTGTCAAGACATCATGCATAAGGAACCCACCGTATCCTCTACAGTCGCGGTCGTTGTGACCTGGATGGTTGCCAGTCGAATATAATACATCGATAGGTGCTGATTCCTGCCAACTTACCCCGGGGCTAAACTGACCGTTGAGATGTGGATGCGGATACGGATGAGACATGCTTTTCGTTGCGACCTCCAATCTTGTAGGACTCCGATATCCGGAGCTTATTGACTGTTCCTTCTCACCAAGTTAAGTCGTCTCAGAGCGTAGAAGTGACGAGAACTGACCCGATATTCGTCGGACATGTCCTCGGGCGAACCGTGCGTTCCCCGCGTGTACTGGTCGGAGAATGTCTCCTTGGCGCACCAGGTGAGTTCTGTCCTACATCTTCAATGACAGCTTACCGGTGCTGGCATAGATCGAAACTTTCCTCGGGGTTGTGCCTGTCTTTGAAACGCCAGTTCTTGTTGGGTGACGAAAGTACGGATGACCGACTTCGGAGGCCACAGCTGCCCATTACTGTCTCGTATGAACCAACTCTTGTTCCCCTCCGCGATTTTTCTGAGTTCTGAATGCGGTGGCAAATTCACCATCTCCGCGCATTCGGACGGTCGCTACCAGGATAGTGTAAATTCAATGCATACCCCAGGTAACGAGAATGTATTTACTCGCGTAGGGCCGTGGGTAGAAGTGTACGATATAACCCAGTACCTGGTACTGTCCGTGTCGAATGTGCCAATCTAGATGTCTTCCAATATTCGTCCTGAAAAACAAATTGAGATGCTCACTTTCCGTGTGAGGGCCGCGGCTCCCGCTATCTGCGATCCTGTCGCACGGGGATCTTGTTTTTGCGATACCTTGAACATCCTATGAGTACCCCACCCCGTACTTGACAAGTAAAAAGCGGCGCACAATATGATCTTTCTTTTCTACGGCGCCCCAGTTGAACCTGTCTAGGTGGATTTTAAATTAGTGTGTCGTTTTCCCGTGGCAATATATACCCTGGGGCCTATAAGCTGGCTTAGACGACGGTTTGTGTTTTGCCTTGATCACTCGGACATCTCCAGTCTTGATTGCGGGGGAAGCATGACGGGAGGTTTGACCGAGATTGCGCTCTTCCTCCACCTCGTCATTCCAAAGTGCCGCATTCAAAAGTATAAGGAAGTCTGCTTTCCCATCCAGTCTGCCAGAAAATTTCATTGGATGCAGGGGAAGAAAAGTGATGGTGGGGAGAAATACCGAGTGGCCTACCTTTGAACGCGCAGCGGGTTGAGTTTTACCAACGTCACCGGCCGCGTCGGCATGGGACATGCCTCGGCGTTGGCCGTTGATGTGAACCGAGATGGGGTGCCAAATTTTCGAGATTAATAAAGGGCTTCTTTGAGCGGTGGAGCCGGAACCTTAAGTGCGCTCGAGGCTTTCCAAGGACTTTTAGTGGGACAAACTCAACATACATTCTAATCTATCAACACAAGTCCCGTATTTTGACTTCTATTTAGCGGCCTTTTTTTGGTACCAGGAATTGGCGAGGAACACAATTTTCAACCGCCCAGTCCAAATGGAGCTAGATTGGGATTTCCGATTGAATAGCTACCCCTCGCTACTCTACTATCGCTCCAATCACCTTCAAGTCAATGTGCCACGTGTTGGCCCCCAAAAAACTTCTCAGTCACATTACAATTTTTCATTATCAACGCAAGGCAAGATTTGAATTTTACAAGTAATAACAGCTTGGGCCTGCCACACACCACATGAGCCACCCTACCCTCCTGCCACGATGCCACAGGATATCTGAGATGGTGGCCATTGCATTCCTTCAACTTCAATCAGAACAATGTCAATGTCAACATAGGCTTTTAGGGACCCACAGTCAAACCCACGATCCTGTGAATCCGAAGTGCAACAAAAAAGGATGGAAAGGTGCTGCAACAATCTCCCAGACTACTAGCACATCTGGCCACACTGCAGTATCCTGGGCTCGACCCAACTTGCGAGATTCACAGTTCAACGGAGCCTGAAACAATATTGAATGTGAAAAAGAACTCATGCCGCAAGGAATATAACGGACGTACATTGTTGGAGCAATGTGGGAAGTCAAAGGGCGGCGTTGTATACGGCCAGATCCATCGAAGGCTGAGAGCCGACGAGAGCGAGGGAATTTGCATCCGCAGTTCGTTCATGCAGAGGGCGGATATCGGCGTTGCGCGAGGAAAGGTCTCGAAATCGGCGCGCTTTTACGTTGTTCGGGTGGCGTCAGGCTCGTGTTGAATCGCGTGCGGTGTCAAATTAAAGTACAACATGCTCGATCTTCGCCTTGCGTTGGTGCCTTGCCTGACTGCCGAAACACCACGATGCAATCAAGATTCACATCATACACTGCAGGCGAGCAGAACAATATCAAAAAAACAACCAACATTGCGTACATCTTTCCTTCATCGGCGTCCCCACGACTCTGAGCCATCGATACAAATTTTCATACCGCCCTCAGCGAGCCCATTCAAGCGTCCCAAAAGCTCAGCGGAACCCACCAAACCTGTGGTTGTGCAGACTTCAAACTTCTCTAACTGAGCGCACTCGGGCGAACTCCGTCTGGTCTCGAGCATGTCAAGGACCAAGGCACAAAGGTCGGCCCCGTTTTTGAGAGTAAGTCGCTCAAAACAATAGTTCCAATCCTCCATGAAAATCTTGAGATTGGGCAGGAGGTGCGGGCGGTCCTTGAGCAGAGCGATGAGGTTGTAGAGGCTCGGCCCCACGCGCCGGAGCACCAACTCAGTCACGGAGGGAACGCGCTCCAGGCCTTGCACGTACATGGCCGGCGTCCACTCCCTTGTCGCGACGGCGAGATATTGGAGCGTGCAGCCGGATCTGGAGAGGAACGCCGCCCAGCGGCCGAGCGCCAAATCTTGGACTTCGAGGTGCACAAGCGCGGGCGCCGTTAGTTGAGCAAGAATATCCGTCGAAGGGATTATTCCTCGCACTTCCAACGATTTGAGGTGCAGAAGCGGCGGGACGGTGATGAGAGCTACTGTCGCAGCGTGGTAGATTTCGTAACGGCAGTTGACGAGGTTGGGGCAGAGGGAGAGGACGTGCAGGAATTGAGAGATCGGAAGCGTATCCGCCCTGAAGGTCGTGAGCTGTTCCCAAGGAAGGTCGATGTTTTTCGGAGAGAAGCCCGTGGTAAAATGCACGTCTCGGAGTTCTGGGGCGATGCTGAACGCGGAAATTTTCCTCGGATGATCGAGCGTTGGACGAAGTATCAGCGAGTATAAACTCAACTTCGCGAGCCGGGGAAGGGGACCCACAATCCCAGCGAATCGATAAAGATCTATAGGCGGGATATCGAGGGTGAGATTCTGGAGTTGGTGGGAATGGCGCTTAAACAATTCAAGAATACCGTCCGAGGATGTATCCGGGTGCACTTTGTATCGAATGTCGATGGTGAGGGGAAGAGAACCGGCTCTAAGTAGCCAACGGTCGAGGAGCGGGACGTCTTCCTCGATGAAATAATCGCATCGAACCTGGACCTCGGTCCAGAGCTCTGGCGTGGAGAACGCGACACTCCTCCACTGACGGCAGATGCATCCGAACATCAACGGAAGGTCATACGGCGAGAGCTGTGATACTTCGTCTCGGCGACGGCCGAATGGACTAATTTTGGGCTCCACGGAATGAACGAAGATCTTGGATGTGATTTCGGAGGGGAAATCGAGGATGGGAAGGGTTGAACTTGGAGCCTTCGCGCTAGCTGAATGGCGCAAATTAAAGAGTGGCATACCTGAAGTTGAAAGGGGACGTACCAGGTTTGGATTTCATCAGGGACATTTCAAGTAAGCGTACAGGCGAACGGATGTATTTTTCAAAGATGAACTGCTTAATTATCAGATAAATCACCGAGTGGCATCCCAAGATGAAAGCGCACGTACACTGCGATCTGGCTTGGCTGTTGAAAAGCAGCTTACCCACTTGAAAACGAGGCTGATGAGCTGGGTCTGTGGGAACCAGCGGCAAGAAGTGGCAAGAAATAGTTCGAGGGCAAGGGCAAGATTCGGAAACGAACAAGAAATGGCGCGCCCACAACGCACCCACGAAGTGCAACGCGTATTACGACGCAGCGATGTTATAACACGTCGATGAGGATGGAGCTGCACACGCGTTAGGTCGGGATACTTTTTGGATGGTGGTGATCGTAGGTGAACAAAGTCGAACGACCGAAAAGGATCAAATTTCCATAAACGGCCACTCAACGCACTTGCTCGAAACCAACTTGCACCACTGGACAAGGGATTCTATCGAGCCTTTCTGAACCTGAATAACAACGTCGAAAATCTTCATGCAGCCAAAATCCTGGACTCACGGCCACACGCGCGATGGATTCCCTTATCTATTTCATATCTATCGCGTTTGATTGCGCGCCATCTTGAACTCGCGACATGCCGCAGCTAGCTCTCAACGACGTCCTCTTTGAATACAGTATCGCAGGTCCCACCAACGGGTCGCTCATAATCCTCCTCCACGGCGGCCGGGGATTCGGTGCGCAGGCGCACTATGTACAAGGTATTGCAGCTGACGCGGCCAGGCACGCACGGCTCGGACTTCCGCGCGTACCAGCCGCTCACCGATCGCTACCGCGTCCTGGGCTTCGACTTCCGCGGCCACGGGCAGAGCGCGTGCGCGCCGCCGCACACGTACACGTTCGCGCAGCTCGTCGAGGACATCGAGGCGTTCCGCGCGCACTTTGCGGGCGAGGCGAAGGCGGTGGTCGCCGGCGGGAGCTTTGGCGGGTACCTCGCGCAGCAGGTGCGCGGGCGGACGTGGGGGATATACTAGGAGGCTGATTCCGCGACAGTACGCGCTCACGTACCCGGAGCGGGTGTCGCACTTGGTGCTGCGCGGGACGGCGCCGTCGCACCACCGTGAGTGCTGCGATTTGTGCAAGTGCGTTACGCTGACGGGTGTGTAGACGAAGAGGAGGCGCTCGCGACGTTCGCGGCGCGTCTGCACCGCGCGCCGAACGCGTCGATAGGTGCGCTTTCCCGCCGCCTGCAAGCCCGCGCTCGCTGATTTCCGCATAGAAATGGTGCACAAGGTCTTCTCCGCCTTCGAGGACGACGTCGAGTTCCAGCTGATCATGTTCGCGCTCGGGCCGCTCTACGTGGAGACCTACGACGCCAACGCCGCGCTCAAGCGGAACCGGGGGGTCATCTACCGCGCCGAGACGCACAGTACGCACCGCGATCCGCGAACGCCGCAGCGCCCTCACTTCCCCCGCAGACGCACTGTACTCGGAGGCCGAAAAGTACTTTGACTACCGCGCCGACCTCGGGCGCGTGGCGGCGAAAACCTTGGTCATCGTCGGGGAGCATGACTGGATATGCCCGCCAGGTAAGTGGCGCTAATGTGCTATCGGCGGGGTGCTGACGGATGCGGATCTTAGGCCAGTCTAAGCTGATGGCGGAGCGTATTCCTAATGCGCGGTTGGTGCTTGTACCGGGAGCGAACCACTCGGTGCAAGTGGAAAAGAACGCGGTGTTTGTGCAGGCCGTGCGGGAGCTGCTGGCGTCGTAGGACCGCGCACGCGCTAATCGGAGCGTGGGGCGGCACTGCGGTATCGTAGTCGCATGTCATTCCTCTCACCCAAACTCTATTCTCGTCCACCGAAATGAATCAGCGGCGTGGGCTCGCCCCGAAATCGACACGGATGAATTTTCAATTCTGCCTTTCTTGCTCGAGATAGTTGCGCATTTTATTGCTCGACGGAGGCCAGTGACTCGGACGAGCCTACTTCCACGTCCAGAACAACTGCTCGGAAACCAGGATTCGCAGCGATGGCGTCGTAGAAGCGTGGGGCGGCGCTGCGGTATGGTAGTCGCATGTCATTTCTCTCACCCAAACTCTATTGTCGTGCACCGAAATGAATCGGCGGCGAGGGCCTGGCCTCGGAATCAAAATCTGGTAATTCCGCTTCCTTGCTCAGAATAGTTTCCGAACTGCTGCGCATATTTATTGCGGCTACAGTCCACCTTCCAGAACATGGCAACTGACATTGCTTGGAAACCAGGATTTAGCAGCAAGCACTTTACGGGATGATGTCGTGATGCACGGAGATAAATCACGGTGCGCCGCGCGCGTATAGTTCCCCCGAACAAAGGTGAACAATTGCAAAGGTCACACTGAGAAGCAGGAATCAAGCTTGTGGGGTAACGAATAACTACGCCGCACGGAAGAAGAAGCTACGCCGGACTCGGAAACCTAGATCGCAATGGAGGCGGGTACATTCCAGAGGCTCGAGATGAAACACAGAAGCAAAGCAGAGATCCCACCGCGTGGATTGCAGAGAAATCTGTATGTTGCGCGCCCCCGACGGCCTAGCGAGGTGCAGGGCAGCCACGACTCCGTATTTCGCGGCTAGCAGTCCAGGGGTGGCGTCATTCGCGGGCGCTGGACGTAAGATGGCGAGAGGGGGGCGGTGGAGTGTATAAAGAGAAGGGATGCGAGAGAGCGCGCCCTGAAGCTCAAAGATGCAGGCTGAATGCAGGGGGAAGGATCCGGATTCGCATCATGCATGACAGCTCTGCTTGGGCCGGAACATCTAGGGGCGGAGTTTATGTGTGGGAATGGACATGGGTTTGCCTGGGGAGAACGTGTAGAAGTCGTGTATGTCGAGAATGCGGTGGAAGGTGTCCGAGAGAGAGCCGAATGGAGATATCAGAACGCCGCCTTGTTTGGTGTTACGCGCCTTGCTTGTTGGTTTTTATTAGGCTCTTGTCTTACCCCACCACGCTCATGGATTTCACCTTCGGCGGCAAGTACAGGCTCGAGGAGGAGATAGCTGTCGGTGGCTGCGGTATGCACCCTCCCTTGTCGTCGTCTGAACCTCGCCCTGACCCCGCCCTGACCCCCTCCCAGGCCAGGTATTTCTCGGCGTCCACACCATAGCAGGAAAGGAAGTCGCGATAAAACTTGAGCCAGCCATTGCAAAGCACAGTCCTCTCAAGCAAGAGTCCAAGATATACAAGACTCTTATGGGTGGCACCGGCGTGCCCTGGATAATGTGGTCCGGCCGTCAGGGCGACTATAACGTCATGGTCATCGACCTATTGGGTCCGTCGCTCGAGGACCTCTTCAAGATGTGCAATCGTCATTTCTCGCTCAAAACGGTTCTGTTGCTCACAGACCAGCTCGTGAGTCGCGTTTTCTCGGTGGCATTCTCTGTGGCATCTCCTGACGTGCCTAGATTTCCCGCATCGAATTCATCCACACCCACGGTTTCGTCCACCGCGACATCAAGCCGGCCAACTTTGTCATGGGCACGGGCAAGGCCGCCAACATGGTCAACGTCATCGATTTTGGCCTCGCCAAAAAATTCCGCGACTCGCGGACCTTTAACCACATCCCCTACAAGCAGGACGACTTTCACGGCGTCGGCACGTCGCTCTTCGCTGCAATAAACACGCACCTCGGTGTTGGTAAGTATTCGTGCTGCCCCCCTTCACTTTCCCCCTTGCTGACGCGCGCGCCACAGAGTCCTCGCGGCGCGACGACCTCGAGTCACTCGCGTACATGCTCATCTACTTCCTGCGCGGGACCCTCCCCTGGAGGAAGCTGCGCGCTCCCGCCGCCCCGCCTTCCACATACCTCGCCTCAGGCGTGACATCGCCCTACAACCCCGTCTCCGCCACTTGGGATCTCATCCGCGACTCCAAGCTCGCCGCCGAGCCTCTCCTCACCTGCGGTCTCCCGCCCGAGTTCGACGTGCTCTTCCGCTACGCGCGCGGGCTCGAGTTCGACGACCTCCCCGACTACGAGGGCCTCCGCGCGCTCTTCCGCGGGCTCGCCGGCCGCCTCGACATTGTGTACGACGGCGAGTTTGACTGGAGCGTGCCGCCGCCGTCGAACGGGCACGCCCTCCCGGGCGCTAAAGGGCGCTTCTGCGAGGCGTGCCACAAGCGCGAGATGGCGCGCCGGTAGTAGTGGTAGGTGCCTTTATACTCGACCTTGTTCTCGTCACTTACGCAATGCGATAGGCCCCCTCCGCGCGCGCATGCACGCACGCGCACGATGCATAGCACCGTGACATGATGCTATGACACCCGCCTCTCGCAGGCCACGATCAAGACGACGCCGTATGCGTATGATGCCCCGCTCACCGACAGCGGCGTCCTTTGTATCACTACCCGTCCGTCCGCCGCCGTCGTCCTTCTCTACTCGTCCTGACTGCTCTCCAGACTCGCCTCCTACTATTTCCGGGCGCGGCTTATTATGTATCTCTATCTATCGATAAGCTTTCGCTCACCACATCGCAATTGCAAGCTCCGCCTTGTAGTTGCCGGCGGTTATAGACTGCTGCTCTATCATCCTTCATTTCTTTCTGTAGATATACAATCTGTAGTGCTTCCCTTGGTTTCCTCCCACACAGTTGAATATAACTAAATGTACAACGACTTGGACTGAGAAACCCCAAGAGGTGGGCGCCCCTGTCTTTTGGAATATCATGCCCTCTTCGGCGATCGGACCGGTGATTCTTGATGGGTGTTTTCCTCTCACACCATTGCTCCTACGGGTGAGTTTCGCTTTTGACCCCCCCCATTTATTCACCCTCTCCGTCTGCCCATCTTTTTTTTTCGGCTGAAAACGAACTCGTTGATGCGTTACGGCAAAAATGATGGGATTCCCTTTTATAGGTTTAAGTCTGATGCTAGCTCAATATCTCACCGACAAGTGCAGGGCGGCGACCAGCAACTTTCTTAACCCCCCCGAAAGGCATCCGTGGCTACCCGCTCAATTTTATATCGTATTTTTTGAATCGGCCGTTCCGGAGAAAAAACCCCATCAGTGCCCATACCCCCCTACAGGGCAACAACCACTGAGAGGAAAAAAAATGTTTACTCAAAAACGTGTTCTCCGGACCAGAATAACTCGATTAAAGCATGATATCTTTTATTTTTCGTCCGCCCACCTCTTGAGAAACCCGAGTGAGGACTCGCTTGAAACCGGGTGATGGCACACAGGAACAAATACGGACATGTCTTCCCTTCGCCTGCTAGCCTCCGCCGCGCGCCGTGCGCCCTCCGCCCTCGCCCTCGGCAGAAGAGGATACGCAGAGGCCACCGACAAAATAAAGCTCACCCTCGTCCTCCCCCATCAAGTCCGTTTTCCACCTCCACCTGGCACCCGCGCGCTGATCCACATTTCCCTCTCCAGCCCATCTTCACCTCGACCGATGTCGTGCAGGTGAACATCTGCGCCGCGACGGGAGACATGGGCATCCTCGCCAACCACGTCCCGTCCATCGAGCCGCTGCGCCCCGGCGTCGTCGAGGTCATCGAGTCCACCGGATCGAAGAAGTGGTTTGGTATGTGCTTTCGTCGTTGAGCCTGGCGCGCGCGGCTGACACGTGGGCTGGCTACAGTCTCCGGCGGCTTCGCGACTGTGCACCCCGGGAACAGCCTCACCGTCAACGTCGTCGAGGCGGCGCCGCTCGAGGACTTTTCCGCCGAGGTGCGTTTTTGGTGTGGACTGGTTGGGTGTTTTTGGCTGATGGGACTATAGGCGATCCGCACGAACCTGCAGGAGGCGCTGCGCGTCGCCGCGGGCAACGGCTCGGAGGAGGACAAGCTCGAGGCGCGCATCGAGGCGGATGTGTACGAGGCGCTGCAGCACGCTATCTCAAAATAGGCGTAGCTATAGAACGTCTGCCGGCAATAGATTCGTTTGACGCTCTGCGCTTGGACAGACTACATGCATTGGTGAACTAACTGGATGAATTCGCCAGAACGTATCCTTCGCGCCGTGCTACAGATACAGTACAAGGTGGTCAACTAAATGCACTTCGTCGACTGGAATCCTCGTCGCGTGCTTCACGATACCGAAAGCACTTGGAGCCCCATGGACGCGGACGCGGATGACGCTCGCGAGATCTTTCCGCGAGGATACCGTCCCTCGGGGCGGGTCTATGAATCTGCGCCGCCGCCTGCTGGCTGATTTCTTTGGGGTGCGCTCCCCGCCGTCGCCGTCGCGGGTTCGACTAGCTCGTCCGTGGGCCGGCTGGCGCGAACAGACTGTGATTTCCAGTGCTGCAAAGACAGCGGACGCTGGACCCGGAGGCAATCGCGTCAAGCCATCTCCGCCGCCTGCAGAACTTGACGCCTGAGCCAATCCGAGTCTCTGGGTGCACGGTATCGATACATTTTGAGTGCCACAATGCAGGCAGAGCAGAGATCTGCGAGCGACTGGCTGTCTTCCCCCGATTCGATTCAGCCTCAGACTCAGATTCGAGGAATACCCTGACCACCCAAACCCCCACCTAGATATATATAGTCGGCATGCTTCGATGAGTTGCGCGCGCGGACGGCGGATATCACGGCCGCGGGGTTTTTGCTGCCATCACGAGTGAGATGAAATGAGGGCGAAGCTTCTGCGGCGACCCGTCCCGGTTTTCTCGTCGAGACCGGAGATGAAAACGAGGAGGATGAAATCGGGCTCGAAGAGTCGCACCATTTCTGGTGTCAAAGAGCAATTCGGGGATAGGGAATGAAAAGAAGCGGAAATTATTTCGTGCAGTAAGTTAGATAGTCCAGGTCTGAAGTCTGGAGCACATAGGCGCCGTAACCCGATCCCAGCAGGCACGCGACGACTGGGTGGTCCGCGTGGAAGACCCCAAGGACCACAGCGAACGCCTGAATATACGCGGAGGTCTACATGGTTTTTATCGGTCGATGACTTGCTGGCCTTCGTGCGGCCTCGTTAAGAGAGGGTAGAAGGGGACTGACGACCGAGGCGGGCCCAGCGCGACCCGGTAAATGGTAAAAATGGCTCTCGTCAAGGATCACCTGAGCAGCGGTGCGATTGCACTGTATACTCGCTTAACATGGTGGAGCGGCAGGTTCCTCGAGATGGATTCTCTGCAAGTGGCAGACAGGCCTGCCGCTGCTTTGTCGAGGGTTTCGTCATCGTGGGTCGCCTGCGCGACTTCGTGGTACGCGGAGTCCGTTGGCCGGGGTCCGAGCTCTTGTATCTGGCGGGATTATGTTGTAGACAGCGTAAACTGGAATGGCGACGTGTCCGGTCGAGCACTGGCATCCCAGAGCGTAAGACGAGAAATACCACCATTCCGGCGATGATGAAGAGAGATAGTACGGAGGCGACATTGGCAACACCTCTAAGCCGAGGGTTCGGGAAAAAATGTTGTCGAGTAGGCCGACGACAGGGACCACAAGCAATTGGGGATAGTTTCGATTGTAGGGCCGAGGATTTTCTCGGCGGCTTTCCATCGTGCATTTATATCGACGAGTTTATCGGCGACTCTTGTGTGGCTCGACAATGTCGCGATATTCAGAAACCGCGGCAAGTGACGGCCAAGGCGGCGACGGAGAGCTGGAACACCGTCAATACGATGCGACATACGAAGTTGACCGGACGCACGCTGAGGATGAGCGAGATGGACCAGTACGAGTTCAGCCGGACATTCACGGTGCTGAGCTGGAAAGGCACCGGGGCTGCTACCTTTAGCGTCGACAGATTCGCCTCGGCGCTTAGTTGAATTATTATCTCGCTGAGATTCGCCACCAGTTCGTTGGTGCGAGAAGCGTCATCCTGCGCAGCCCGGTCAGAGAGTCGACCAGAAATGTCGTTACGATTTCAGAAAATAGCCCGAGCTGTATAGAGATTAGGGAGTAGTATGTATAACGACGAAGAGTAAACCCACGAAGACGAGCAAGGCGACCCAGACGCTGCTCTTTTCCTGGAACTAGTGGGGGATAGGTTGGGTAGAAACATCTGATCGTCGTGATTAGCCGATACAGAGAAATTCACCGAGAGGGTTGTGTACCGGCTGCGGCTTGTCGTTGGTCGTTGCCGTTGCGATGGAGGACATCAATTTACTCCTCCATGAGGCTAATGAGCTTTGCGATTCCGGCGCTGGGCACGAACTTGAAGGTTTTGAGTAGTAATTCGTATGTACTTACCTGTCGTTAATCTCTGGGACGATCTCTGCCACACTATTATGAAGAGGTAAGTAAAAAAAGAAGAGGTCAAGTACGAAATACCATACAGCGAGGTGCGGAGCAGGCGAGGGGACCAACTGTCAGACAGCAAGGATGGTGGTGGGAAGAAATTATAAATTTGAAGGTCGGGCGCTAAAGACGAGCGCACCGGTACTTGCCTCATTGACGAGTACCATATAGATCAATTTGCAGATCAGGACCAGCGCCAGGCCGATGCGACACGGCCGCCAATATTACGAACTGGAACTACGACTGATGACAGAATGAGGCCTATTCCTTGGCCGGCTGTGCCATAACCTATTTTGTCCTCACCCAGCCCCAGGCGTCTGGCCCGTCTCTGAGCCTTGCCGCTAGTGTGAATGGGACGAGCAAGTTAGGATATGATTCCTTGATTCCCGATATCATTTCCCGGAGCGCAGCAGATTCTGGGCTGGGAGGCATTCGCGCCAGAGCTACCTCCGTGGTCTGCACCTTAAACTTCACCAATGGCTCCATATTTTCGTGTCAGTAAGTTTTGAGTGCAAAATATTGCTTGTCAACACCAAGACAGGTAGAGCAGAGCTCGGCGAGCAAGCGGCTGTCATCGAGTGCCAACTCGCCCTCAAAGAACTTGAGGAATGCTTTGATAACCAAAAGCCCCATCTTGGGTGCCCGTTGGGTGGGCTGACTCTCGAGAGTACATAAACTCGGGTCTGGACTCCAGGCCGCGCTGATCCCGGTCTGTTTCAATGACCTCGCGGGCAGCGGATAGCACGACTGCTGGAGTTTTCGCCGCCACCAGGAGCGAGACGAGGCCGAGGGAGTCTGTTCCTTCCTATAATAGCCATAAGTGGTTGCATAACGAAGAATGTTCGCTGGCACGACGTAAGATGGTTCGAATAGTTCCACCAATTCCGCTGTCACAGAATAGTCCGGAGATAAAGACTGGAAGTGCTCGATAAAGATTTCGAGTAGGAGATTGCCCGTCGGGTAATGCAAGTCAGCTGAACCGAGAATGCACACTAGAGGGTGTTCGGTGCGATAAGCTCCGACGACGATCGCGCATGCCTTGATATAAGTGGAACCCCACAAGGTCGCCAATGGACGATTATTTACCGACCTGCGCACAACCTCGGCGAGAGAGGATAGGAGGGAATCGGGCGAAGAGGGCCCATTTGAGTAGTCAGTCAAAGCTGTCGAATGCGTCGAAACGGACAGATGACATCCAACGGCAGTTTTACATGAACGATAACCTCCGCAGCAGTGCGATTGCATCGTATACTTGCTTCAGGCGAGAGGAGGTGGACCAAAGTGTTGATACAATGGTATAAATCGCGGCTGCTCGAACTTGATTTAAAAGTCCCAGCCAGGGCTGCTGCCGCTTTGTCGAGGGTATCATCGTCATGTGTCGCTTGCACGACCTGGCTATATGTGGATTGCATGAAGCTCCTGCTCTCATACTGCTCGGGGATCCATCTACTGATGGCGCGCGATAGCCTAGATTGAAATGGCGAGCTTTCGGGGTGAAAACTGGCATCCAAGAGCGCCAAGGCTAAGAATGCCACCACACCAGTAATGAAAACCGAAGACAGTGCAGAGGCGGCAGCCACCGGCGCAGGTAACACCTTGAAGCCCAGAATGCTGGAGAATATGCTGTCGAACAGGCCGACAACAAAGTGAACGACGGGGATGGCAAGCAATTGGGGGATAATCTCAATTGCAGGACCCAGCCGTTTTTCAGCGGCCTTCCACCGTGTGTGTATGTCCACGAGTTTATCGGCTGCCTTCTCACAGCTGGACATTGTGACCATGTTCAAAGAACCGCGGCAAGCGACGGCCTAGGCTGCGACGGAGAGCTGAGATGCTTATCAAATACAACACGGCATGCATGCCTGCATGACTTACGGTATGCACGCTAAGTATGAGTGAGATCGACCAATCCGAGTTCAGTCGGACATCCACGGGGTCTGGTTGGCAAAACGCCAAGGGCGCTACCTTCAACGTCGCACGATTTGCCCGGCGCTTAGCTGAATCACTATTTCGGTGAGATTGGCCAGCCGCTCATTCGTTCGCGCAATCTCAGGGATTCGACAAGAAATGCCGTGACGATGGCCGAGAATAGACCGAGCTGCGAAAACATTAGACAACTGGATGCATAAATGCGGAATAACGACTCACAAAAACCAGCAGGGCGTCTAATCCGCTGCGCCTCGGTCAACTTGGGGCTCAATGGTTTCGGAGAGCCTGGTTCGGAGCAAGGCACCCCAGGTACTGCGGCTTTTTGCGGGGAGTTGAGGATAGGTTGAGTGGAAACATCTAACGGGGTTTAAATAAAGCGAGGAGAAATTGAGATGCTTGTATAAGTACTGGCTGCGGCCTCAGGTCGTCGGTCGGAGGAGGCTGATTTGCTCTTCCATCAGACTGACAAGCTTCGCAATTCCAGGCCTGGGAAATAATTCGCACTGATATTCAGGGAGGTTGCTTGTACTTAAGCGTCCGAGCCGCCAGAGTCTGGCACCATGATTGAACGTTGAAGTTGAAGTGTCAGATGAGTGTGCTTGTTTGGCTGCAGCATGTTTGGCTGGAGCGTCGCTGTCTGACAAGTTGTTGAAGGCTCCAAACGCGCTCTAACCCCGATATGCCTGCTCCTGCTCCGTTCTCGAGTCCTCAGAACAACCTCGCGTTCCCTGCGCTATACTTGTATCCGCTCAATGACTCGTTCATCCCGAAACACATCTCCCTTACCCCCTCTGGCCAGCGTGTAAAAATCGGCCGTCAAACCAATGCAAAAACCAGCCCGGGAGAGCGGAATGGCTACTTTGACTCCAAGGTTCTGAGCCGGCAGCATGCGGAGGTCTGGGAGGAAGGCAACAAGGTGCCCTTGATTCCGCATATAACATCTAGCGCTTACGCCAGTCCAGATATTCATCAAAGACGTTAAGAGCTCTAATGGTACCTTTATAAACGGCGAACGCCTCAGTCTAGAGGGCGTCGAGTCAGAACCCTTCGAACTGAAAAGCGACGACATCGTCGTAAGCCCGCCGACCCGCCTTTCCTTCACCCGTTCTCACGCGCCCCCAGGAATTCGGCATCGACATCGTTGGCGAGGACAACAAGACCATCATCCACCACAAGGTCGCCGCCCGAGTCTCATGCGTCTTCACGGAGCAGCAGGTTGCAATGGCCGCGCGCGCAGAGCAGCAGCAGAATCAGGGGCAATACTCGCAGGCCCCCATGCTTGCTCAGCCTGGTCCCGCAGGCTCGTCGTCCTTCAACTTTGGTCCAGGGGGTCCGCAGGCACAGCGCCGCCCGCAGATGCCTCACCAGGGGCTCAATGGGATGGGCGGTATGGGCGGCAGCGTGCGGCCGCCCGGCAAGAGCGGCCTCACCTTCGACCACATCCTCAGCCGCCTCCAGGGCGAGCTCACAAAAAGCCGTGAGACCGGACAGGATCTGCAGACCCTCAGTGGGGCAATGAACGATATCCAGGACACGCTAGGCGGCTCGTTGGTTTGTCGGCACGCTTTCTCAATTAGTTAAACGCTAATTCTCGTGCAGCCACCAACCCTCCCTCCGTACCCGCATGTCTTGCCGCCAGTGCGCCCGCCGCCAAGCGAGCCGCCAGTCCCGTCCCCACCGCAGACCCAGAGCCACGCCCCTGAAAACAGTGCGAACGGCGCCGCAGCGCTGTCCGATTTGCAATCGCAGCTCACCACAACGCAGTCCTCCCTCGCGACGCACGTGGACAAAATCCGCGCGCTGGAGGGCGTGTTTGCAGAGCAGGAGGCGATCAAGGAGGAGGTGCGTGCTCTACGGGACCTTGTCGGCGTTTTGCGGCAGGGAGGGCCGGCGCCCGAGGAGGACCGCGAGCCGAAGGGCGGGTTCGATTCCGAGGAGGATGATGACGACGATGATTCGGACGCGCGCAGTGTCGCGACGGTGACACACCCGCTGGAGCGGGTGGACGAGGAGGACGAGGAGGAGGACGCCGACGACGAGAATGCCAATTTCACGCACGACGAAGATAATGACAACGAGCACGAACAAAAGGACCAGGACCGCGCCATGTCCCCGGACCACGAACAGGATGTATTTCATGTACACGAACATGACGAACAGCGGCCGAGCCGGCCCCGCACTCCCGAACCAACGAACATGGGCATGGCACGCACCCTCGCGCGCTCGACGACGCTGCGCAGCCCTCTCGGCACGTCTGCGGATTCGTCCAGCGTCTCTCCGCCGACCGCGTCCGTCACCGACCTCGCCGCGCGCCTGGCGCTCCTCTCTACGCAGCTCGAATCTGCACTCGCACTCTCAGAGACGCTGCAACAGCAGCATGCCGCCGCGCAGCGTACCATCGCTGCGCTCGAGGACAAGGTGCGCCGCCTTGAGGGGCTGGTCGCAGACTCTGCCTCCTACGCAAAGAAGGAGGCGGAAGACGTGCGCGCGGAGTGGGCCACCGAGCGTGAGCGACTACGGCGCGCCCGGGAGGAGTGGGAGGAGCGCGTAAGAGGTGTGGTGGACGAGCGGATTGGGGCGACGAAGGTTGTAAGCTACCCGCTGAACGGGGGGCTGGCGACGCCTCCAAGCCCAAGGAGTTTGTCCGCGGACTCGGGGACGTCGCGGAGGCGAAGGCGGAGTCGCGGGCGCTCGGGGAGCCCGCGGGGGAACGGGAGCGTGCCGGGGAGCCCCGTGTCGGACACGGACGACGCGATTACTGAGCTGGCGCGGAACGGGAACGGGAACGGGAACGTGCTGTCGCTGGTGACGCCCGAGTCCTCTGTTCACGCGGCGTCGCTGGGTCCGGGCCCGGACACGAGCCCTAATCCCACGGCGGAGGTACGCTTTTCGCCGCTGCTCGCACTTGTGTTCTGGGTGATGTTGATGGCGTCGTGTTGCAGAAATCTCTCGCCCGGGTGAACGGGAACGACCACATGCACATGCAGATGCAGACAGCGATCGGCGTGCTAGTGCTGAGCGTCGCGGCGGCGGCGGTTATTTGGCGGGTGAAACCTGAGTAGGGTGGTGGTAGTGGTTTATGCCTTACGCATGCACGTTTTTTCTTCTTCACTTATTGTCTCTTTTGCTTTTCTTTTTTAAACACAATTGTAAGACTACCATTGCTATACTATTGATATCGCCTGTCACTCTCGTTCGCTCGAGAACGGTCCTCCCGAAGTCATTGAAGTATGAGCTTTTCAAGATCGTGGGCCTGCAGTAACTTGCCGGATTAGGCGAAGCATCATCTTAAACAAACATCGCGCCCCTGTGGCCGAGGTGTTCACGCGTTCACGGCGTGCTCGACCACTGGCTATCGAGATGTTTTACGGAGGCGGATGCAAGTCCGTCTTGAATCGGGTACATCAAAATAAACACCTAGGTCTTCCGTTGGTAAGGTTCAGGAGGATCCCAATCTCGCCTTCCCACTGCTCCCTCTCGTCTCTGTCCTCTACATTTGGCATCAGGCGCAGCTATATATGCCCATCAACGCTGGTAGACGTCTTTGACGCTGGGCTAATCCGCGGCTCCGCCGACGCCGAGGACGTGGAGTCCTATGTCTATACTCAGATCAAGAGCACCGAGCACGCCAACGCGCCCTTCATCTCCGGTCCGTTGAGTCCCTCCGCAGTCTTCGACCGTTTAAACTGACATGTGCCATTTTGTCTCGCTTTGAAGTCGACCGCCTCCTAGAATTTTGCGCAATGTCCTTCACTTCAGAATACCTTGAATTGATCGACAAGTACTATGCATCCATCGACGGCGACTTCCTAGAGCTGGCCAGCACGGCCACGTACGGATCAGTGGCGCTGTCTCTCGCTCGCGAAGCTTTCAGCATCATAGGTAATACCGCACCATGTGGGGAGGGCTGGAAGACTGTTAGTCGGGACAGCAAGGCGCCAGCCCGCGGAAGTTCAAAAGATGGTGGCGAGAGTGGGGATGAACCTGAAGGAGCCGGAAGGTCTGGAGGGGGAGGAGGCCGAGGCGGAGGAAGAGGAAGAGGCGGAGGAAGAGACGGAACCGTGAACTTCAAGTACTGGAAGAGCAAAGAGGACTCGGAGAGCGGACGACTATTCCGTGCGGCTCCTCAAACTTTAATCGCCATGCCGATCTTCACGACGGGCCGGCGTCGAGATCTGGAAGCTATCTCGTCCAATATCGGCCAACCTGCTTTACTCGAGAGTTTGCAAATACCCCTGTACGATCCCTGGGAGTATGACGGAGAAATGGACACAAAGACTGGCCGCCTGCTCGTCCACGGTACTTGAAAGTCTTACCTCCCCCGGTTCCAGTCGATCGGCATCAACCCCATTTGGCGCCCCAACACCTGCTCCCGGGGCCCTGCATTTTATACCACTAACAATCCCCAGGTGGCATATCTGCACACACTAAACGTTCAGCCCCGCCTTTTCAACGCCATCACCGACCCAGTTGTGCTCTTATTCTTCCGTGTATCCCCTCCCGTGTTTCACGGCAGCCTGCCGATCGACTCCCAGTCGTCAAATATATTCCACCACATATGGGTTCCTGATGGCGAGGAGCCCCAACTGCTGGATGTGGGTCGGAGATCAATCCTACCCTTGGCTGGCTGCTAATTTTCCTCCCCAATTCAGCACGCCACAAAATGTCTTTCGCAACGAGATTTTTTTGGAGATCCTCCGGCTGAGCAGGCCGATTTTATTATCGCCCCGCATGTTGTAGTGTGTTCCTTTTTCTCCTGTCAGTTTTGAGTAAAATTGCTCAACTTTTCGACAGCTGGACCATAACGGCGTGGTCTATATACCTCGCTTTAGCTTCCTCCCTGAAGGAGCGCCGCGACCAACCCAGGTTGCAGCTGCAACCAACGCTGCATGGGCATACCTCAACGCTTCTGTGGCACATGTATGTCCAAACCGTTTCCCCTCTTATACATGTAATTTAATTTTTCAAATGAATAGATCATAGTTGAGAAACGGGGGACGGAATGAGGGTATCTTTCCTTTCTCTCCTTCTGCGTCTCTTACTCGTCCCTATAATCCTATTATACTAGCCTTTTGCTGTCCTCGATGAACACCGTTCATTGTTTAAACAGGTTGAACACCGTTCAAACAAAACCCATCACTGAGTGATCTGGAGCACAGTGCTTATCGAGCCAGTGCTCCCGGCAGTTCCAGCCCTTAAACAAATCATTAATCAAACAGGTTTATGAATTGAGACGCCGATTGATTAGTCAAACTTCATATAGATTCTCAACATGAACCATCGTTGGTTAGAGTTGAATTCGAACCAAAAAAAACAATGCGCACATGAAACGTTGCAACGGCAGTTGATGATCTACAAGCTGAAGGGGGTGCCCGTGCGAAAGGTATTAAATGGTAGAGCATATACAGGACGCAAGTCTGTAGTCTAATATATTTTTGACGGGAGAGGTTCAAAACGAGTGGTTTTGTAGGAAAGAACGTTTTAAAGCGGGTATTTTGACGGTACTTAACTCCTCCCCATACCTACATCCACCGTACTGCGATGGTGAGTAAGGTAATGAAAGAGGTTCCGTGCTTGAGACGTGAACGCATCGCGCTGCCGGCTCTGTGGATGGAAAGATTACTCGGAGAAACAGC
The DNA here is from genome assembly GCA_029204335.1 of Mycena vulgaris. Taxonomy (NCBI): domain Eukaryota; kingdom Fungi; phylum Basidiomycota; class Agaricomycetes; order Agaricales; family Mycenaceae; genus Mycena; species Mycena vulgaris. Next base: position 466,832 of record JARGYA010000005.1, read on the forward strand.
TACCGAAGGAAGTTTGACGCACGAGGAAGGAGCATTGCTTGTCGCTGACGGGCTGCCCTGGGCGCTGCTGGTTCCAGTTGACCTGTAGATGGAAAAGTCACTCAAGAAACGGATAGGGAATAAGAGTCGACCCACGAGAAAGATATATTGTTTGCGTCAAACGTGCTCAGCGCGCTGCTAGTCCCAATGGCGCTGTAGATGGAAGGGGGTCTCAGGAGACAGTCTAAGATGGGCAATAAAATTAGACGCACGAGGAAGAAAGACTATTTGCGGCCGACGAAGCGGGCGCCGACACCGATAGCGAAGTCGTGCTTTTGGTCGCGTTGGTGCTCGTGGACCCGGACGTACTAGTCGGCGGCGGCGCAGGCGCCGAAGTCGAGGTCGGAGGCAAGCTTGCACAGAGGCCCAGATGAGCTGTCGAACATGACCTCGAGTGACCCATACGACAGAGTGTCCTCTCACTTACTGTCGCAAGAATTTCCATCGACACCCATCATATTACCCACTGGGACAAAATTCTTCAAAGGATCTCGGGCCCACCAGCTGGAAAAAAAAATTACCGACCACACTGTCATTGAGAAAGATGAGCATACACGCTACTGTTGATCGGCGCAAAGTTCCCCCCACTACTGTCTACGCAGTCAAAAACGACAACCTAGAGTTGCACTAATGAACATGACATCTGAATAACCCTCTGAAGCGACCTACTTGACCAGCAAGATATTGTCCAGTAATGCCGCAGCTAATCTCTGGGCAATCTCTGCTGTTCACATTAACGTTCATGGAACAATTGAATGTCCCTTCGACAACTTGGGAGGCGAGGGTTATCGCGAGGATAGAGAAAAGGCTGAGAGAAAACTTCATGATCTGGATCTGGATCTCTTGCACCAATTCTGGCTTCCTTTATACGCCGTTCTCATAGCTAAGGAAAGATCCATCTCTCTTTATACACCGTTGTGGGCCGTCAGTGGAAGTTTAGACGGATGTGATCAGTCTTGAGAAGCTTGTCAAAGGCGATCCCTACCAAATATCACTAAAGATGATACTCAGATACTATGTATGCAATGGAAGTCGCATAAATTTATTTAAAAAACCCTTTGTTGGCAACAACCCAGGTTGCTGCTATTTAAAAACCCTCTTCACGTGTTACAATAAGGTTCAAGTTGTCACAACTCTCGCAAATTCTACCTAACTCTTTAATATGAAAACAACCGCTCTCGTGTCTTGACAGGACTCAGAAAATATTGGAGCGTTCTGGCCGGCTGGTGACAATCAATATTAATTATAAAAATAAAATCCAACATTTTTCTCGGCGCCTAATTTCCATAGTGGGAAGTTCCTAGCGCCTAAATTCGAGGCTGTGCTGCGCGTGCGTCCCAGGACCATGACAACGCGTCGTCGAGGCTCCTCCAAAAATTCATCGACAACATTCTTGCAAATGTAGCTGATATCTCATCTCTCCACGACTGCAGTCTGTTGGGCCCAGGCTTCTGCGCCATGAGCCGGACTATCCTTTTACATTCCTTCGCTATCGAAGAACTTGAATGACCGAAAAGGAGACGAGCCTTTAACCTTAACACAATGTTTCAGGCTTATTATGTCCAACAGCAATCCAACAGAATCCATTCCTGTGGCTACGTGCGTCACATGTTTTCTTGCACCATCTACGATGCGCCGCTGTCGCGATCCCGCATGTTTCTAACTCAATCACCCCTCACGGGCCAGAAATAGCATGTCAAATGTCTATTTGGTTTTCGAAGTCGATTAAATTGCAGCCATACAGGCGATCTTTTCGAAAGGACCGATAATCATCTTACTTTACCCTTTTTCTTTGACGGCGTCTAATCCTTTGGCCCTAAGTATTTTCATTGCGCTATATTTATGACTCGCATTGAATTGCAGCCATACTTACAGCCTTGCAGGCTATTTTTTCCTCGGCGGTCGGATTGTTAGAAGTTTTGGTGAGCTAACCACTGTGCCAACGTTAGCACAGTGGTTAGCTCACCAAAACTTCTAACATAAATGAAACAGACCCTCGTCTTACATAATACAGAAGTTCGAGGGTTCGAGCCCCTCAGGTGTCGCCACAATACCACTGACTAACGTTATGCAAACTGGCGGTTCTCATCGCTGGGTAGATCTAACATGTCCCTGAGGGGTCTGTTTCATTTATGTTAGAAGTTTTGGTGAGCTAACCACTGTGCTAACGTTGGCACAGTGGTTAGCTCACCAAAACTTCTAACACGGATTTGGGACGGGCCAATATCTGTCTGACGGCATCTCATCCATTGGCGCCATTTTTCGCTCGACGCACCTGAAAATCTAGGTCGGAGGTACACCGGCCACTGACCATTTTCAAATAAAACAAAATACATCGTGATCAGTTGAATGAAAAGCATGCAGCAATATCGTGACTCGGAGGGCCTCCTGAGGAACACAACCGCCAGGTTACCCAGGTACGCTTTCATCTGCTCAATGTCAACGGTACACTTACGATGTCGATGCCGTTACCTAGACACTGCAGTGTTCATCTGCGGGAGACCTCGTTGGTAGACATCCGTGTATTGATAAGTATTCGGAATTTTAGCGCCTTGAACGCGTCTACAGGCAGCTATACAGAGGTTCCGGGCTCCGAGTGTTACAGATTAATTCCCTTCCCTGGTTTTCGAAGCTAATCAAATTGCAGGCGTACTGGTCATGATTACAGCTGTTTGCAGAACTTAGGGCGCGGCCCGTTTTTTTCTGTTTTGGTCAGTTTCTGGCAGGACAACGATTTTGGACTCAGTTCTCAACCGATTGCCTCACGTGCGAAGTCGGGGGCAAAAGGAGAAATTGAATCCCGATAGGAATGCTTGTACCGCCGCCGCCCAATTGACGTTGAATCCCGATAGGAATGCTTGCACCGTTGTCGCCCAATTGACGAATCATTGGCCATCTTTGAAAAGATGAGCGACGGCCACCCTGGTCTAGAAAAAGCCATTTTGCGAATGAAACAGGATCTATCATCTGACAGACGCAAATGTGGGATCTTGTTGCGTATCATTTCCATACTACGGCACACCCTCGCACTGGAACCCGATGGAAAATATATCCAACATACAACTTTACTCACTGTCTTGTTGACAGCATCGAAAATATCAGGTCAGCACCGACACTTAGTACTCGATTCATTTTCTGAATTGTTGTTTAGCCATTCGTTATGCACAACCGAATTTGTTTCCTCACGCCAATCATACAAATGGCTTTGCAAGACCTTAGAAAATTATACGCCGAGACAATACGAGTACGGTTAACCCATACTGTTATGAGCAAGCAGCGTCTTCACCCACTGGTCCAAAAAGGACGACTTACCGGATGGGATGACATCAGGTTCCCTACGCTAATCGCCCTCCGGCGACGTGGGTCCCTCCCGAAATCATCATGCAATTTGTTCGTGGTCTTGGTGTAACGACGACGATGGCAGTGACCGATTTCTTCAAGTTCGATGAGACCATCCATCAATTCCTCGATCCAATCATCCCGCAACTTTTCCCCATTCTCTGCCCGCTATCACCCCAAAAAATCCCAGCATGGGAACTTGCACGGTACCTTTTACCCGCGTCATCTATTTTGACTCCGATGATTTTCGGACTTCAGGTTCGAAGGATTATCTCCGGCTCATTCAATCCAGGCGGATCCGTTGGTCTCTTACATGTCCTACATCCAATCACATACAAATTCTTCCAACGGACGATCAAGACAATGTTCACACTATCAGGACATTCGTTCATCGGGTCGCGGAATATTAATGTCACAGAAAACATAGTCCTATCCGCGTCGGTCAAGCGTGCCTGCTCGGCCGCTATTTAAATCAGCGATTCCGGCTGATGAAGAGGAAGTCGGCGAAAACAGTTGAAGGTGCTCTGATCGAGGTTGAATTTTGAGAAATCACCAAGCAGGCCGCAGGAGCTGCGAAAGAAGTCGCCCACGCGCGTATCTCAACCACACCTACTCGACCTGGGATCTCACCCATCACGGAGGCTCAGCTCGTAGTGCAAGCAAGCCGAGTGGGCTATTTTGCTCTAGACCGTGACAGCAACATTCCTGCTCTTGGCTTTGCGTCCAAATTCGTGAGAAATGCGGACCCCGGCGGACCCCTGCATCCAGGTTATTGTTTTCAACCAAATCGTGTCCCTGAAAGGAGACTCAAGACTTGCCAACTGCCAGTTTCTCTAATTTATTTATCGGGGATTGGTCTTTAGTCTTTTCAGTGGAGAAAATGAATCCTTTGATGATCAGGAACTTCTCATACCCCTGTGCATCGTTACTGTAGAAGAATAAACGAATACGGTCCTGCATTGCAGCTTGGACGCGTGATTGGCGACACGATCTACACGTGATCGCGATGCGTGACTGTCATCACAGACTCATCGGACTCGGAGTCACAGCTTTCCTCCCTCCCTTTGCGTCGTCTTTCCCTCCTCTTCCTTCCGAGCACGGACCCATTCCACGCTAGACCCGATACTATTTCTTATTTGCTATATAACCCAGGATTATCCCTGTGAAAGCGTATATTTTCGATCGATTATTCGCTCTAGCGCCGAGTCGCATCTCGTGTCAGTCTTTCGTTTCTCCGCAAGTTCTAACTTGACAGCCAACCGATTCACAGCAAGAATACCGATCTTAACCTTCGCCCGGTCATTTGGGTGGGGTCTTTGAAGCAATGGTAAGCCTCAAACAGCATTTTCGCGCCGCGGGGATCTAATACGGCTGCTGTTAGCCTTCTTGCAAGGATTGTGGAGGCACAGTCCTCGAGTACGACACCGCAGCGGGAAATGGTGTCTGCGTCAACTGTGGAATGGTCATCGAAGAAAATGCCATCGTCAGTGAGATAACCTTCGGCGAGACCTCGTCCGGCGGCGCTATGGTGCAGGGCTCTTTTGTCGGCCAAGGCGCAAGTAAGACTCCACTCACACCCCCTCCCATCACCGCGTAATCTGTCTCCTGTTGCGCAGCGCATGCCAGGATGAGTGGGCCGTATGGTAATAGAGGGGGCAGCGACTCGAGAGCGCAGACCATCGAAAACGGTCCGTTGTTTCTATTGAATGCCAATGCTACTACTTGCTGACGGCCCCTCAGCATCCAAGAAAATCCACATGATCGCGTCTGTGCTCCGTTTGTCCGAAATGATCTCGAATGCGGCCTTGCGGATGTACACCCTTGCTGTAGAGCACAAATTCACCAAGGGCCGGAAGAGTCTGAATGTCGTCGCAGTTTGCCTGTACATTGCCTGCCGACAGAAAGATACGCACACGCACATGCTTATAGATTTCTCTGATCTGCTCCAAGTTCGTCCCCGTTGTTTCCCTTACTCCTCCTCCACTCATCGACATGAATAGGTTAACGTATTTGAACTTGGGCATACCTATCTGCAGCTCGTTCAAACCCTCAACCTTAAGCTCCCCCTCGTCGACCCATCGCACTTCATCTCGCGTTTCGCCGCCCTTCTCGAATTCGGGGATGAGACTCCTAAAGTCTCCATGGACGCGGTACGGCTGGTTCAGCGCTTCGACCGCGATTGGATGACGCGTGGCAGACGACCTTCCGGTATCTGCGGTGCCGCGTTGCTTCTGGCGGCCCGCATGAACAACTTCCGTCGTTCTGTCGAGGAGATCGTGCAAGTCGTCAAAATCGCAGATACGACGCTCAAGAAGAGGCTGGACGAGTTCAAAAACACCCCGAGCGGGGCCTTGACGCTGGCCGACTTTAGAAGTGTGTGGCTGGATGAAGAGGTGGACCCGCCCGCGTATACGCGGAACAAGGAAAAGGAGGAGGCAGAGCGTCTGGCGGCGGAAGAGGCGGCGGCAGATGCTGCCGAGTTTGCAGCTACGGGGGTGGTGAAGGAGAAAGAGTCTAAGGGTAAGGGCAAGGGCAAAGGCAAGAAGAAGAAGAAAGGGAAGAGGAAGCGAGAGGACGAAGACGAGGGCGATCCGGAAGTACCGAACCCAGATGAGCCTGGCGCTGCCGGAGCGCCTCGATTACCGCTGGACCCATCGGTCCTGAACGATGGGATCCTTGCGGGCACATCTGACCCGCTTTTCCTCCCGGACCCGGAGGAAGACCAAGATCCAAATGCCAATATCGATCCGGCCCTCCTACTCGAATCGTTCCCTCTTCCCGCCCCCGTCTCCTCGGCTGCAGATCCTACTCCCTCTACTATCGTCGACGCTCTCCGATCTTCCTCTCTCCCTCCTATCGAAACATCACTATCTGAAGTCTTGACCGAAGAAGTCTCCACGTTCCTTCAAAACCCACAGGGTGCTCTTCTGTCGTCTGCGCTCGATGAGGCCCACGAACGTCGCCTCGCCCAAATCCCCGTAGTGGACGAGTTGCTCGGACTGAATGAGGACGAGCTAGATCGATTTATCCTTACTGAGGAAGAGGTCAAGGTGAAGGAACGCGTGTGGGTGGAGCTGAACAAAGATTATCTCGAGGCCCTTGCTGGTGAGTGACTGACTGAGCATTCTTCGTGTTCTATGCGTTCGTTTTGCTCAACGGTAACCTTGCAGCTAAAGGAAATCCTGAGCCCAGTTTCAAACCGAAGAAGGTTCGTATCCCCTAGGTGGCGGATTTTACGCCTATTCTTTTCTATTTGTATTTTCTCGTTCTGACGCCTTTTGGGCTTTCGTAGCGCCGGAAAACCAACGAGTCGAATGTGCCGCGCGACACCGCGAATCCGACGGGCACGACCGCAGAGGAATCCGTGCGCAACTTGATCAGCAAGAGCCACAAGTACAGCAAGCGCATCAACTACGACGCGCTGCGGCACTTGCTTGTCGAGGGGCCCAATCTCGACGACAAGGGTGACGACGAGCTGTACACGATGGACGATAAGAGCGACGGTGAAAGTGTGGGGATGGTCCTTATCGAGGAGGCTCCGGGGACTGTTGTTTCTGCTCCACCACCGAAGCCGCGGCCCAAGAAAGTCACGGATATTGCGGGACCGGCGGCGGCTGCGGGTGATGCTGAAGCGGACGAGGACATGGATGCTGAGGAGGGAAGCGACAAGGGGGAGGATGTGGGCTGGGACGACGGGTACGAGCAGGAGGTATAGGAACGTTGACCGGCGCTTGGCATTGGCATTGCATTACAATCTTGGTTCTCTTCATGTGTAGTTGTAGCTCATTGCATCCTTGCATGTCTCTTCGCGTATTTGCGAGCGCAGCGAGCATCTCTACTCTAAGCACGTGACCAGCAGAGGGCTAGGATATACAGCAAACAAGGACAAATTCTTATGTGGGTGGCTGACGGGTCTTCACAGAAGGAAGGGCTTCAAACTCGTTCAATTCATGAGATATTCCTCCACGGTTTGTCGCAGTGGATGAGGTTTTCTAAGCGGGTTCGAACGGTGCCCATCTTTCCGGGACTGGGATGGAAATTGAACCTGTCTAAAAAAGGAAATTGGAGGTCTAGACCGTGGCAGTGCTGAGTCTCTGCGCGAGCACCCCGCGCTTCGGCGGATCCATATTTATTTTATTGCCGTGCTTTGAGTAGACTCGTGAACCAGCCGGTCCGCAGCTCACAAACAGACAGAGCAACGGGACGACCAGATTAGGATAGAAACCAAACATGCCAAGAAAAGGCGCAAACATTGATGGTGTGATGGGGCGGGTGAGCTGCGTAACCGACTGGGCCCACCTGGCAGGAATTTGAGTGATGAATTTCCCCCCGCCATTTAAGAGGTGCGGACTTAGGAAAAAACCCTAGAAATGTTTTAAAAAGTGCTCAAAGTTGCTATATGAAAAGATGGATAACTTTCGATTCTCTATCGAATGGGCTAAACTTGTTTTTTGGGTAGGGTATTGCCGTCGTCAAGTGGTCCGTGCGCAGACGATGAGTTCGGGCTGATGTAAGTTTTTCAGACTTGATAGGTCATTCTACTCAGAATCGAAAGTTGTCCCACATTGATGCAGGGACTTTTTACACTTTTCCAGAGCGTCGGAAGGCTTTTGGGCCACATTTTCCAAGTACAAGCCTAATGGCGGGAGAAAATCCATCACCCAAATCAGTGCCAGGTGGGCCCAGCCGGTAATCTGCACAACCTTCCCGAGCGCCTTGGCGTGATGGGTTTGGTGTTATTTATAGATTACCGGATGGGGACGAGCCTATGCTTTGAGCACAAGAATTAAAACGAGTGGCCGGCGGCGGCCGTCTAGAACCTTGCTGTATTTAAATAAGCAGGGATTTGTTGGATATTTGTGGAAAATTAGATCATGTAGTGGTACAGTATTTAGGAGGGATTTCGAGCAGGAAGCCAAAGCCGAAGAAAGCAGACAAAACTTAAAAGCTGAACTGAACTGAACTGAACTGAATTTCTATTTGTTGCTGTACCTGGCCATAAGGGCTATGCAGCAGTACTCTAGTATCTAAGTTGGGGTAAGTAATGGTAACTACAAAGGGTTTTGTATTAACTGTCCATTTTCTATGTACGATGGAGGAAAAATAAAAGGAGGAAGTTCGTGGGGAAACATTTAGTAATGGGTAACATGATTTGATGGTAAATTGTAACACTGTAATCGTAAGGGTTAATGCAGAGGACGGTTTTGGTATTGGTAAAGGGAAGGGATATTATATGTAAGTAAGATAACAGCTGAGAAGAAAAGAAGAAAAGAAAGGGAGGACTCAACAGAAGCGACGAGTCTGGGTAATAAATTCGATGACCGGTTTTAGTAGCTTGGGGTGGCTCAGGAGCGTGCGAACGTCGACAGCGCTGAGGATTCCTGCAGTATATGATGTGTGCTGAAGCGGAGGGCGGAGGTGCTCCCAAGCTGGACAGTGAAGGAGATAGTGTGCCCGTGTTTCTTTTGTTGCACCGCATCTGTCACAGGCTGGGGAAGGAGCAAGACGGCAGCGGAATCGGTGTGCATTGAGTGAGGAGAAGTCGGTTCGGAGCTGCGAGAGGATGGTAATGGCAGCCCGGGGTGCGGAGGAGGCGTAGGGGGAGCGTAAGATGAGTGAGGGTGGTGTGTCATCTATTGCTCGGAGACCTCGGCCAGTTGTAGCGACTTTCCACTGGGAGTTCCAGCGCTTGAGAATGGAGACATTGATTTCTCGTTTGCACGTGGTGAGGGAAACGGGGAGCGACGACGGCGGGGGGAGGCGTGTGGCTGCCTTCGCAGCATCATCCGTGTGCTCGTTGCCAAACGTGCCAATATGGGCGGGCGTCCAGAGTATGGTGATGCGAAGACCCAGAGAGAGCGCCGCAGCTGCGCGAACCAGTTTGTCAAACAGGATCATGCGGAATTGGCCAGCACGGGGAGTGGTGGAAAGGATCGCTCTCTGACCAAATACTTTATTAGCTCCACTTAAGTTGTAGGCGGTCGGAACCGACTCAACTCTTAAGTTCTATCTAACTTAAGTTCTGCTAGTATAGTGGTATATAATTCCCTGTATACATTGGAACTTAAGTTGTCAGTTCACACGAACTTGAGATGTTCAAAGGAATTGAGATTTGAAAGTTCATACAATTATTGTATAACGACTTGAGTCCGAACGGAACTTAAGCTCCGGGGAACTCAAATTCTACCTTGGCATCAGTTCTGTGCATGAACTTGAGTCCTGAAGAAACTCAAGTTCTGTCCATGGACTTCAGTCTGGCTGCTGGCACGACTCAGGTATGTCATCAGTTCCGTGCCACAGGTCAAGATAAAAATAAAACCGTACCTCTTCGTCGACGTCCCCTTTCCAAGCTCTCAGATGCAGACTGCAGTTGACTCTGCAGAAATAAATCGATTAGAACTCCTGAAATCAATGCATGGACTTCGTTCGACGCTTGCCACCGACCAAATTTTGAAGAGGTGTTGGAATTTGAAGTGATGTTAATGTACATAGGCCACGGCGCCCTGACAAAGATTCAGCAGGTAGGATGGCAGCAGTGGTAACTGGAGAGGAGGAGGAATGAGGATGAGGTGGTCGTCCGGGAAGAGGGTTGCTTGTTTGTTGTTTGTTGTGGTGTCGGCAGTCCAACCGATTGATTGATGGTATTTTCTCATTGTCTGACTTCGACTCGACTTCATCCTTCACCACCACCATGCCACTGGACTCCGTTGCCGAAACTACAACGGTCAACAACCTCCGACCCTCTTCTTCTGACCTCTCACGTCAAGTACACCAACATGTGGATCTGCCGCCCAACCGCTTCCAAGTTATTGCAAACTGAATATACCACTAACCAACGACCTGGGGCTTACTCTTCTGTTGACTCTGGTGAGCTCTTGCCACGCTCTTTTTTAGGTCAGGGCTCATTGGGATCTGGGGGACACTTTTCGAGCTGGCAGCCGCCAAGCTCGATGGCATCATGCCACTTGGGTAAATGTTCATTTGGTGTGTACATCGGCCCATCACATTTCCTTTGTGGTACTCAGTGCGACCTTTGGCCATGTCTCACATGCCGCAGTCACCACTGAGAACATCCATTTCGCATCCCACTACATCTGGTGTGTCCCATTTTTGTCCACACGCTCCGGTCTCAAACTCAATCATCGTACAGACTTCCAGACATGTCCGCACGCGCAGAGACTCAGGGGGTTGTGTGCTGGTGCTGCTCGTCGTTGTACTAGCCACAGTGATATTTGGGTGTAACTTAAGTTTTCAATTCATTGCATTCACTGACAGTCACACAAGTAGCTTACATAAGTGCTTGGTAGAACTTAAGTCGTGGACGGAACTTAAGTGGTCGGGGAGGGCTTGAGTTAGATATAGATAGGACTTAAGTTGCTCCGTTATTAAGCGGCGCATACGGCCGCGCTGGCGCGCCTGGGGGAGAACTTAAGTTCCGAAGGACTTAAGTCCTGAAGTGGTTCGGACCGCCTAGAACTTAAGTGGAGCTGCTTCTATTTCATCTCTGACCGGCCTGGGAATCCGTGACAATGAGGATGTGACTGACATTATTGGAGAGCGCCCGTTTTATCGCCTGGACCAAGCCTTCAACTTCTCCTTCAGCAACCTGTCCGTTACCCAGAGGAATCAGGATTCTCTCGCATACCACTTCGCCCTCAACGCGCACAGCAGCACCGCCCGCCGAACCATTCAAGAGAGAGCCATCTGTGTACCAAACGGCGCCTGCAAAGATAGGATCGGCCAAAAGCTCTTCGAGGACTGCGACCGCGTTAGACTTATGGGGGGTGATAATTGAAACAGGGAGTGGTTCGGCCCATGGAGGTGAGTAGACCGATTCGATTTGTTCCATTCCCAGTGTGTGGTCGATGTTCGGCTGCAGAGGGTCTGAAGCATCAGATGTTACAGGTGGGGCAGCCACAGGTACTTGCCTTCCGCTGGAAGGCGGAGACAGACCCTGAGCATTACACTCAGTGACTGCCCCCCTTCGCTTTCCACGGGCGCCGCTGCCAGCTGGGTCTGCAAATGTGTGATGGGAACAACCAAGCTGATATTTAGCTGTATTTGGTTCTGACAAGAGAGGATTTATGAGGTACACTGAGCCGCCAATGTGTAGGTGTATTTGGTTCTGGCAAGAGAGGACTGTGAGGTGCAAGAAGCCGTAGATATTTTGGCGTGTTTGGTGTTGGCAAATTTCGGGGAATAAATTCCCAGGGAGGGGGACCTAGACTAGCAAGGTAATAGTATGTAGTGTGACGTAAGTGTGACTGAAATCAACGGACAATATCGGATCCGCTGCCGGATCGAAGTGCCGTTGATCCGACTCTGAGCCAGCGGCGACTCCGGCGAGCGCTTCAATCGTTCTGAGTCGAGTACTTATCGACGCCTTTTACGCTTATTCATTTCCAAGAAACACTGACGAGGACTTCGTAGCAAAACTCCACAGCAAGTACGGTTGGTTCCATGAGTCTCTCAGTTCATTCCCCACTCAACTGCAATCCCTCCCGGTTCCCTTTCCTGCTACCCATTCTTGTCCAGAGTCGCGCCCACGTACCCATTGCACAAGCGGATATCTGGCCATGAGATGGCCGACGAATTACCTCAGGGCACGCGCTGGCATTCTCAGCGGTGGACAACTTCGAAATGGCCGTCAATCATTGACTCGGACTGTGACTTACCTGGGATACTAATGCTCTCCACTTCATGTGCATCTAATCTACTTTTCACTTTTGCGCACGGCAAGGTGGGTCACTTCTACGCGGATCGTTCGTCTGAAGATGCGGCTAGATGTGGCTATCGCAGGATAGTCCATGAACACCGTAGTCTCGGCGCGTCCTGAATTGTGTAATCCATCTTTGATTGGAGGAATCCCATTCAGTTCTCCTCAGCCCAAAGGGCTACCCTAGAGAGGCTTGTTCTTGAACGGACAATTGGCGCTGCATATTTGATCATTTTTAGGTTTGGATCTGATAATCCTCCGCTGAAATCGAAGATGGAGAGCTTCGATTTGTGGCCGCACATGCTGACCACGCATAGCCCCGTAAATTACGCCACAGCTTCTGGTGTGCTGCGTGAGCGAGCTTATCGAACGGTGAGAGATTACGGATGTTGTGGGTCCACCATGCATCCTGTTCTGGCGTATCTAAGCGTTCGGGTTCAGCGCTCAGAGCTATCTTTCACCGGTTAGAATGGGCCGCAACCGTTTTCGTGGATGTTATCGTCGAACAAGGGTGATTGTATTTATACGTCTTGTCGTTCTGCTTCCGAACTGTTTAATTCGTTCCCTCTAAACAGGCCCCCAAAAATCCCTCGGATTCTCTGTTCACTCGTGAATTTCAGCGAGCTTGTACAGTACAGTTTCTTCCACCTCTGACTCCATAGCATCCCAGATGTGCAAGTTCACGACCCGGAGAATCCAATGTTTGTTATTATCGAGGTGCGCCTTTGGTGCAATGAATGTAGTTGCTCGGGTTAAGTGGCCGTCGTGAATCGTATAATCCTAGGTGTCACTCGAGTCTCAGAAAATGAAAGTTACAATTCAATCAGACCATTGTACATCGCTGTCAGTACAATATAATACGTGTAAAGTCGCTCGCTAGTGACCTGTTGAATTGACCCAGTTCACGACGCGGCGAAACACTACGCAATTCTCCGAGTCATGCATTAACCTGCTGAACTACTTAGTGTAAGCTTTTGAGCAAAGTGATTTGGCGTGTCGAACTCACCAAGATCAGTTAACGCTGACACCAGTACAGATAGGGCAAACGAGCGAGTTGGCGGTTTTTAGAGACTGGGGGACGACAACGTAGTGGGGAGCGATGGGGTTGGGCGCACACCACACATAAGCACCGTTTGCAAGACGTGTGCAACAGATGTCCTCGTAATATCTGTGCTTATTGGGGTTTGCGAGACCGCATTGCTTGTAAACTCGCCGCGATGTGTAGCACATCTAAGTAGGATGTTAAAGGGAACGTATGCGCGACGGATAACGTACTGCGTTGGATTGTGGATCTGTGGTGGGACGCAAAAAAACCTATGGAAGTCTCAGGCCTTTTAAAGGTTGTAGAGATACGAAGAACAATAATAACCGCGTGAGTTTTTCGCCTCAAAATGGCAGGCCGAATGAAAATGAATCAGCATCTCACAACCCCTGTTCCGGTTCTTGGTAACAAACACCTTCTATCGTGTTCCCATCCTGTGCAGAATTTTCGGAACATATCCGATAAGATCTTCAGCCAAATGAAGAGAGGGAGCCCAATTAAGTGGACTTAAGTGGACCCACCTGGACCCACATACGTGGTAGATTGCAAAATCATCATGATATTAGTCTGCGGACCGCATGGATGGTAATCACGAGCGCCGCAGTGAGATTACATGTTGTGAATTCATTCGGCAAGGAGGAAGTCAATATGTGCCGCCGTGGCCGTGGGCAATTTCTTGCGGACGAGCGTTCAAGTTGGTGTTTGTTCGTGTTGTAGGCGTTTCTCTCCGCTAATCCCACAACGTTCTTGAACGCTCCTGTCACAGAATGCCCGAAACAAACCCATCCTCACCTTCTTACAACTCACCGTTTGGATCGTGGGCCAAAGACTTCGATTGGAAGACTCTCAGACCTCTCGCGCAGCCCATGCCCCTCGGCATCAGCGACTTGGGACGTGTAGACCTTTTCCCCCAGTACGGCGTGGTCACGAAATACTACCACTCACCGAATGGCATAGAGCGCATTTGGAATGTCATGCAGCTTGCCGGGGACTGCTCAGTCTCAATCCTTGGCAGGATTTTTCTGGAACCCGAATCCGACCAAGTTATGGGGTTCTGCATGCCGATAGAGGCACCAATTAATACATCCAATTTCGGAACTAAAGACGAACGGGTCCGTCTCATTTATCAACTACGCGACCTGCTCGCCGATCTGCACACTAAAAAAATTGTCCATGGGGACGTCAAGCCTGCCAACATCCTCATGTGTTCCGACGGTCGCCCTCGATTCTGTGATTTTGACGGCGCGTCAATTGAGGGCGACGGCTTCGTTTCTACAGTGGTGACATATCCATACTGCAGTACGTTTCGGGCACGGAACGAGACTGTGCCTATGACGCGCGCAGAAGATATGCATGCGATGGGCCTGTCGGTCCGTACCTCTTCCAGTAATTGCATTATTGTTCTAACAGACATGGTCAGATGTGGGAGATATACACCGGAAAAACACCATTAACCTACAACGACGAGACTTTTGAAGACGCCCAGGATGATCTGATGGACCGATGTCTCGTTGGTTTCCTCCCCGACATGCAACTTATAGACGATCCTGGCGTAGCCCTGCTCATCGAACAGTGCATAGCCGCCGGGCCCGTCCGTCCTGATGCTTGGGAGCCAGCTCCTGTATATTGTGTTGAAACCCGATTTGTGTTTGGTCGCTGCATGGCGAAACCGACGCACACATATTCAAGGATTATTCACAGTGCACGGTGCATCAACCTCGTGGACCGAGGCGATGGGCCGTGCGAGTATCCGTTCGTGGATCCCAAGGTCTTCACGACAGCTCTCGAGCCTATTTGCATCAAGTGCAACACACGCGTAGAATATATCGGCTTATCAATTTAATTAGTTGACGATCGTATGTTACTTCGTAGGATTGTGCTATGGAGGTTTCAGGATATCCGTCTCGGCGTCCTTATACTGTAAGTATGGACGGAGCGTCGTTGATTGTCAGAGTGTTTTGCGTTGAATAACAAACAAGTCTTGGACTTCAAATCAGCATCGCCTCAAAAAGTTTCTGAATGTGTGTGTACAGACGTTCAAGTGACTCACATGGCTCGCCGTGACGAAGGACCTCGAAGTATGTAACGCTAAGTACGTGCGTAGCCGCGGCCCTGTCTGTCCTCGTCGAGTCGTCGGCCCGAACGACGCAGTCGCAGCGGCACTCGCGACGCGGGTCGCCGCCATGGAATGTGTGCCGTTCAAGGCCTTGAACCACCGCCAGGGTTTCTAACATTTTGATAACTGAGCGCAGGATTCGACATTGGCTTTTGATAGATAAAATTTAAAGCGAAATAAGTGACTGGACAAGATGCTGCAGAATTCGTTGTGATACCCCAGAATATATCTCGAGTCTCAAAGCGGTACATGGGTGTCGGCGTCAGAAACCAACTTGAAGCAAACCGGTGTCGACGGTCTGGATAGGCAGTCGTCTTCCGTTGGCGCACTATTCCTGGTTCCGAATTTCCGGGCCAGGTCTTATATTGGAACTACGTGTATGCAGGCAATGTAGCGCGTAACAAGGCCCTCGAAATCGTTGTTTAAATCGCACGTGTAACGTTCAAAATTAAGATTTTCAGCCTAGCTCCACCACCGAAGTCGCAGCCCAAGCAAGTCGCGGATATTGCGGTACCGGAGGAGGGAAGCGACAAGGGGGAGGATGTGGGCTGGAACGACGCGTATGAGCAGGAGATGCGTATGACTCCGAATGAGCAGGAGGTGTAGGAACGTTGACCGGCGCTCGACATTGCATTGCAATCTTGGTTCTCTTCATGTGTAGTTGTAGCTCATTGCATCCTTGCATGTCTCTTCGCGTATTATTATTTATTCTTGATTTATTCGCCGTGCCTGAGAAAAGTATGACGGTTGACCGAAACCAGTCGACGAACAAACAACTGGCAACAACACGCGCGTCCTCCTGCACCATGTCCTCCTCGTCCCAGGCCTCTGCGTCCCAGACCTCGGCCGATCTGCTAGCCCTCGCCGCAGACCCACAAACGTCCCCACAAAAAGCAGAACAGATCTACCGTGATATCCTCGCGCGCCCGACGCCTCCAAATATCACGCCCGAGGCGCATGCCCAAATCCTGCGCGAGCAAGAGGCCGCGCTGCTCAACCTCGGTGCTCTTTATCGCGACCAACAGTCTGTGTAACGTCCAGGTCCCTCTTTTACTCATACCGACGCTGCAGCAGGAACGCGGAAGGCCTGGCTCAGGTCATCACGCTTTCGCGCGGCTTCTTCATGTCGAGCTCTGCAAAGGCAAAGACCGCGAAGCTCAGTGCGTCCGTTGGTACACTTTCTGTCTTCATTTGCTGACCGCGCGCAGTCCGGACCCTGCTCAACCACTTTGGCGCGATCCCCGACAGCACCGCGACGCAGATCCGCGTGCTGGCGGACAACATCGCGTGGGCAAAGACGGAGAAGCGTGTCTTCCTCAAGCACAGTCTCGAGACACGACTGGCGTCCATGTACGTGCGGCGACCCAGGGCCCGTGTCTGTGCACTGACGAGCGCATTTGTAGCCACCTCGACCTGCACCAGTACCGCCCGGCGCTCGCTA
Organism: Mycena vulgaris; assembly: GCA_029204335.1. Classification (NCBI taxonomy): domain Eukaryota; kingdom Fungi; phylum Basidiomycota; class Agaricomycetes; order Agaricales; family Mycenaceae; genus Mycena; species Mycena vulgaris. The sequence goes on from JARGYA010000005.1 coordinate 483,525, forward strand.
TCATCGAGGGGCTGCTTACCGAGCTCAAGCGTCTCGATGACAAGCTCATCCTGACGGAGGTCCACCTCCTCGAGAGCAAGGTCTACCGCGGTGTCGGCAACGTCACCAAGGCCAAAGTGCGGCCACGTTCCCTTTCCTTCCCCTTACGATTGTTCACTCACTCACACTTCACAGGCCGCCCTGACCTCTGCGCGCACGTCTGGCGCATCGATCTACACGCCGCCGCCGCTGCAGGCCGCGCTCGACATCCAGTCCGGCATCCTCCATGCGGAGGAGAAGGACTACAAGACCGCGTACAGCTATTTCTTCGAGGCGTTCGAGGCGCAGGCCTCCGCCGCCTCGTTTGCCACGCCCAAAGCGCCCGCCGCGGATGGCGCGGTGCCCAAGTCTGGCGCCGCGGATGTCGACGCAGAGGGCAAGGGCGCGCTCGAGGCGCTCAAGTACATGCTCCTGTGCAAGGTCATGCTTAACCTCGTATGTTTCTCCTTCTTTGATATAGATGTGAGCTGATTGACGGGGGACAGCCGGAAGACGTGCACTCGCTGCTAAGCATCAAGCTCGCCGCAAAGTACGCGCAGCTGCGGGACGTGGAGAGCATGCGCGCGATCGCGCGCGCTCACCAGGCAAGGAACCTTGCGGACTTTGAGAAGGCGCTGCGCGATTATCGGGAGGGTACGTGTGCGAGTTCTTTGTACATCCATTCTTAGTCGCCTCTTCCTCTCCACACACCTTCATTTGCTTCGCCTGCCCTTTATTTGTGTCTCACCCGCTCATTCGCTAACTTCGCGACCCCCGCAGAGCTCTCCTCGGATCCGACCATCCGCTCGCACCTCGCCGCGCTGTACGACACGCTGCTCGAGCAGAATCTCCTGCGCATCGTCGAGCCATACTCGGTCGTCGAGCTCGCGCACGTCGCGACGTGTGTCGGCCAAGGGCGCCAGGCGGTCGAGGCCAAGTGCGTTGTCCATTCCCGTGTATTATACGTCGTTTGCGCGTGTAGTATGCGTATCAAGGGAGATTGAGAGCTGACGACGCACACGACAGGCTCTCGCAGATGATCCTTGACAAGGTGTTCCACGGCGTGCTCGACCAGGGGCGCGGGTGTCTTTTGGTGTTTGACGATACTGAGGCGGATGTAAGCGCTCGTGTATTTTCCTTTTGGATAGGGCTGACGGATTTTTTCCCTTCCTTTTTTCTCGTTCTCCTCCGCTTGCGCTCGGCTTCTTCCCTGGATGTTCCCCCGCTTTCCTCCCGACGTATTTGTGGATAATCGAACGCACAGACGACGTACGCGACGGCGATCGAGACACTGCAGCAAGTTGGCAAGGTCGTGGAGAGTCTGTACGCTAAGACTGTTCGGATCGCATAGGTAGATATAATTAATAGGCTGCGTGCGTTTTGGTGTGCGGTGGGCCTGAGAAGGCAGGAAAGAGAGAGAGAGAGACGTCCTAAGACGGGAATTCTTGCAAAATCTCATTTGCAAAGCGAGAGCTGCAGCGCTGCACACCAACAATGATACTCGCACACACATACCTACCATCAGCGTGGCCGCCGATTTGTGGGGTGCTGAGACTTGACTTGCTCGCTTCTTTTGAATTTCGAGCGGAGACCACATGTGATCGCGAAGTGATTTCAATTATTCTACTTCTTGTCTTTCGCCACAACATCTTGAAAGCGTTCCTTCTCAAATGGCTGCAGAACGACCGATAGCCACAGGGTATTACAGGTATATATCTCTGAACAGACGCGTGTCGTGTTCTGACTCGCACCGCGACCTTGGCGCGAAAGGTACACCGATATCTGGTTTGAAGTGACTCCTATACGACGCCAACCTCGGGCTCCGCGAATCTTACGCGTTCAACAGTGGTAATATTACAATCAGCTGCGGCCATCTATCCAATCTAGATAGTCATTGTATCATTGCAGGCCACAAGTCCTGCCTGCGTGCGATGGAGATCCTTTGAAGGCCGTGTTAGTGTGTGTTGACTTGGGACCATCGGTTGAGAACACACTGAGAGGATAAGCTCAAGATAAGCTCATGATGCCCTGGTGCATCCCGAAAATCCCCTGCATAATAAGGAGGTCCAGGGAATCTCCATGTTCATTGGTACACCCTCCCTTCCAAATAAAAGACGAAATCACTGAGACGTTGCTCAGGAAGGTTCCACGATGGGCAGTCCCGGCTCTTGTTTTCCTCTGCCCAGATTGACTACATCCGCTATTGGCTTCACGCGATGAAGTTGACCGCCAATCTAATTCCAATGCCCTATTCGGGATGTCTTCTTACTCAGTCGGAACTTTCGACGGTGTCTCCGGTCATATATCAAGACGGGGGCTCCCTACGTGGCGCGCTGAAGGTTCTCGCCTTCCAGCACCCCGTGTTTTCTTCGCTGGCTGACTAGCTGTGTACCCAAGACAATTATCAAGAACAACAAACGGCTCAACAAGAGCTCCAACCCGAAGCTGACTTCCCGCCGCGACGCGTTCGAGCGTGCGCGCAATTTTTGGGCCGCCAAAACCGGCACCTGGTGTGCTATCGACTTTGAAACCTGGGAGTGGGACCACTCTGCCATCACGGAATTTGGTTATAGCTCAGTTCTCTGGGGCGACGGAAGAGAGGTGTCCGATTCAGGGCATTTCACGGTGAAAGAGTACGCATTCTTGACCAACAGAAAGTGGGTACCGGAGAATAGAACGCGCTACGGCTTCGGCGACAGCGTAGAAGTGACCAAAGCTGGTCTAAGAACCAAAGTCTTCATCCTGATATCAGGTATGTTGAGAATGGACCGGTATTACTTGTGTTTCACGACCCTAAAGAAGATATAAAGTCAGTCTTAACGACACAACCACTGGATTTAAACCTGACAGATCTCCAGAGCTCTGAACACTCTTGGTATTCCCTTGGAAGGGTTCGCAGCCGTGAGAGAACTCCCCGATGCGACTCCGAGCGAGGGTATCTACATCGTCGATACAGTTGTACTCTTTGCCGCATTGGAAGGTGAAGGTCAGGACACCCGGAGCCTCGAGCGGGTTTGCAGGCACCTTCAGATCTCCATTAAAAACCTCCACAATGCTGGCAACGACGCATACGTGAGTCGGTTTCATTACTACCATACACTTATCCTTTACAATTTTCTCAGTACACCGTACTTGCTTTGCGCGAAATGGCGGGTGGAGAGCCGTTAGACATGCAACGGGAAACTCGGTGGCCGAATCACACCGGAGACAACAACGCCGGCGTGAAAGTCGAGTTCGAGCCGTATGAAGAGGATTCCGAATATTCGGACCAGGAGGGTGTAATGGGTCGTTTATAATCCAGTAATCGGTGCAGCGGTCTCAACGAGTGCTTTTACTCGCCTGATTTTATTTCTGTAAATGTGTGGTGAATGTCATCGAGTGATATCTTTTGAAACGCGCAGTCGGCAAGTTCCGGCCGAGATGGACGTCTCTTCTCGCCACCATGCTCTCGGAGAGCATCCGCCTTCGGAGCCGCCTCGAGCACATTGAAGAGCAAATACTCCGTTTGCAGGAGGAACGAAAGCATACCAAATCGGCTCTTGCTTCCATCGTGTTCCCCGTCCTCTCTCTACCCGTCGAAATCACCTCGGAAATATTCCTCCAGTGCCTCGATGGCCGTCCAATAAAACCGGATCTTAGGGAAATACCGCTGGTCCTGACGCGTGTATGCAGCGCATGGCGGAGTATAACGATAAATACTCCACGGTTGTGGAGGTGCCTCCAGTTGGATTCGACGAATCCCCGCCAGTCTACTGCCAGCCGTCGCGTGGCCTTGTGGACAGTTGGCTGGCTCGCGCGGGGTATGCGCCGCTGGTCATGGATGTAAACTCCGAGTACTCGACGGATTCTTCTCCTCTACTCCGCGACGTTATCCATCACTCCTCAAGCTTTGCGCTGGAAGGAGATTGCATTTTCGGTGCCTCTTCAGTTGATCGTAACCGAGTTTGGCGCGAGGAAGGACGTCCCTGTCCTTGAATCACTCACCCTCGCGGTCTCCCGCGTCGGAGACAGATCGTCCCCTTTTTCATAGTCGCCTTCAAGGATGCCCCCAAACTTCGATCCGTCCGTCTTGACCGGGAAATCACTCCCTCGACCATAGCACTCCCATGGGCTAACCCACTTTTCCGCCCAGGGCTATTCTCCGCAAGCCTGTCATAAGGTGTTGGATTTGGCTCGGACACTCCTCAGATGCAGCTTCCAGGATATCCTCGATTCCTTACTTGATGCTCTTCCACAATTATACTTAGGTCAACTTGAAGACCTGACTCTTTCTGGATCGGTAGCTCTCCTATCGTGTTGTTTGCAACTACCCAAACTTCACCGACTCCGCTTTGACGAGCAATTCGACGACGAAACAGAAGTTTCAACAGACCTGGGCGCCCTTCTGTCGCATGCCCCGGAAATCACCCACTTTGTCTACCATATGTTACTGCACTGGAAATGCCAGTCCAGACTATTTTCAACGCTCAGGGCCATGGCGAAGCTCACACATCTCGAGCTTGTTGCATTCCAAGAGGACGACGACCTCGTCCTCCGCGCGCTCCTCGACTCGCCTTCCTTTCTTCCGCACATCCGGAGTGCCAAATTGACAGTTCTGTGGTTCTGAGTTAATGGAATCACCCCTGTGGACCATGATGTGCTGGCCAATGCGCTTTCCGCGCGGTGGAACCCACGGCCCGGGTTCGTCGGTCTGGAGTTGTTTTCCCTCGTCTGGCGGGAGCTACAAACATGGTCGGCTGGGGATGACGTCCCAATATACGCTGATGTTATCGATCTCGGTCATTGAGTGTCGGAGCTGAAGAGGAGAGGAATGGATATTCGAATTAGAATGGATGTCCCTCTTTCTACATAGATGGACGAGGTGGCATCTCCACTTGATCCAGGGACGCGCCTTCTAATGATGGCCTAAATACAATGAGTGTCTACGACCATCTATCGCATGTGGTTATGTAAATAGGCTGAGCAGCCCAAGCCAATAATGATAAAGTCCGCAATCACGAAGGCACGACCCAGGGCTTGAATGCGTTGTCGACCGAGTGGGCGGAAGCGTTGAGCCCGGGGACGGTGCGCCCTATGACGGCGCGGAAATCCGAGTTCTGGATGTAGTCGAGGCCCTGTTGCGTGTACTGCGGACGTTACAGTCAGCGCGAGTTTTCAGCGGAATAGAATTGAAATCAGACATACCACGGCAGCGGTGTAGTCCGTTGTGAAGAAGCGGTCAGTCATGAGGCGGCGCGACGCCGCGAGGATGAATGCCTGAAACTGGGTGTTGCTGAACGCGAAGCCCGTCGCGCGCGGGCTTTCCGCGAGAGAGCCCGCGAGGAGGTCTACGCTCTCCACATCTTCACCGTAGACCGCACGCAGCGACGCGACGGCGGCCTTGTTATCAGAGATGTCGTCCATGGTTTTGGCGGGGATGAGCGAGAAGAGACGGCGGAACTCGTTGTACCGCGGGACACCGCGCTCGCGGTCGCGCAGGACGTCGATCGCGCCCATGTCCATCACATACGGCGCCCCAGGCTTGCTGAGGCTCATCATCTGTGCGGGGTAATTGCCGAGAACCTGCATAAATAGCTTGAGAATCGGGGTAAAGGGACTTGGAAGAGACTTGCCAGTGCGCCGGGATAGTCCACGCCGAACGTGAATACGACATCGCTGAAGTTGTTCCCGCGGATGACATCCTGGGCACCGCGGAAGGCGTACTGGGAGATGTTGTACGTGTTGGCGGTGTTCGTGCCGTCGACATGGCTGCGGATCGTGATGTTGTCGCGGAGGAGTGAGTGGAAGCGGTAGACGCTGACAAACTCTTCGCTGTGTGCAAATGCCACACCCGCGAAATCAGGCTTCCCGCCGATGATGCCGTACCACACCTCAGCAATTTGCTGGCTGAATATATTGGGGATGGTCTGCAGCCACTCGGGCGCGAGGCCGTACCAGTTGGTGTCCATAGCACGTTGGAGAATATCGTCTTGCAAGAGCGCGGGCGTCCATTCAACAGTGTGGATTTTGGCATTGAGAGCGGTGGTGACGAGGCGCGCGTGGTCAAAAATTTCCGTGTCTGTCCACGATGGGTTGCTATCGAACCGTTGTCAATCGAGGCGAAATAGACGGCAGGAAGGGGCCACTGAACTGGCCTTGAACATATCACACACCAAATTGTGCTCTCTGGTCCAGATGTTGTGGAGCATCGACAACCCGGCCCACCAATTATCATTGAACCCGGTGATATCGAGACCGTTGGGACGGGAGAAGGCCATCTTCAGCCACTTTCATCTTGCCGTCGATGTTTGCACGCAGTGTAGCATGTGTAGCCTCGTCAGCGCCGTAAACTTGGCTGAGATCCCACCAGTGGGTGTTGGTGTTAATATATGTAGCCGGACGGTCGGGGTGCGTCTCCTTCAGTGTGCGGCGGACCGTCATGTTGGTCTGGCCGTTGGCTCGCAGTGGGTCATTAGCAGGGAGAGGGAAAGACATGAGGCTATCTGGGTCGTTGACAGCGCCATGACTGAACCTGTGTATGATCTGGTTAGCTTCATCGCAAACCTCCCAAAGAAAAGAAATCGAACGAACCAATCGTGCGTTTGAAACTGGATCCTAGGGAAAATTCAGAGACAAAGCCTAGGCACCATGATTAACTGGCGCACCAAGCCGCAGCCAGTAGATTTATACTCGTAGCCGGCGTAAAAGTTTTACGCTTGAAAAGGTTTTGACTGATTGTACGCGGGTTTGGGGTATACAGAGAGTCTGTCTCGCCGTAGGTGACGTTTATGGGAACAAAACGCGAGAAGCGCGTCCCAACCGATCCCATCCCCGGAATGTCGAGGTTGTTGCATAGGCCGTTAAGCGTGCGAGCGGCTAATCGATGTCCTTTTAGTTCGATTACGCACCACGTCGCGGGCACAAACTGACCTGTGTTTATCCCAGCGCAAGTGCTAACCGGAAATTCGCCGGGGCGATATGTATCGTACAAATTGTGGGCCGAAAGCTGGTTGCGCGTCGCGCCCAGGTAAATCAAGGCGACATACAACGGCAGCTAATGGGAATTTTGAGACGTGAAGAGCATTGAAGGAGCCTGCGGACGCACATTCCACCAGTGGGGTATGATGAGGTAGAAGGCACTGGCGGCTTCTAGTACAGGCATCGTCGAAGAGAGGGTCGGACAAGCAATGGAGTTTGGAGGCCCTTAATAGTAATATTCTGGATGTCGTCCACACTCGAGATAAGTTACGCGAAAGCATGAACCTGCATGACCCATGCTCGGATCCGGGATGAGCGTGTGCGTCCAGGCGCCTTCCTTTCGCTTTTCATATGCTTTCGGGATCCCCGTCGCGACTAGCTGCAATGCGCTGTGACAGTGTCGCAGATGGCAAGTAAGATCGTTTAAACTCCGCTAATTCACATGAGAAATCGAAACTCTGTCTTCGAGCGGATCGGGCAAGATCTACAATCTATTATCTTCATGTCAGTCTTAATCCACACTCTACTCGGTACCGATGGGACCGGGAGCGACAGCGCGGAGCAAACCATTCTATTCTCTTTTCTAAGGAGATATTACAGGCTTCGTTTTATCGAACGAAGCCAAAGACGATAGCGCGTCAACGTGTGATCCGTAAAGTCCGTGTGGGGTTCGAGTAAGGAAAGTTGTCCAAAATTGTAAAATGAGTGGGGAGACTACCGCTTAGCGTCAGCCATGACCGCGTCTGCCGCCTTCTCGCTGATTTGGTAGATCGCGGTGGTCATAAACATCCCTTCAACAAATCGTCAGACTGGCGGAGAGCGACGAAAGAGACTCCGCACCTGGAATCCACGGGAATGCACTAGCATCCACCACGCGCAGATTCGTCACCCCACGGACCTTAAAGTTGCTATCGAGCACCGCATTCGCGTCTGCACCACATTAACATCGACCGGACGCGCTGTAACGAAATGGCATCACTCACCACCATCAGGCCCAATAGCCGCAGTGCAGCACACATGGTGTCCCCACGCGTTCTTGACGATGAAGTCCTTGATTTCATCGTCCGTCTGCACATCCGGACCCGGCCACGTCTCCGCGATGGCGTTTCCGTTCATTCCCGATTTCTCGGCCCAAAGGGCGCGCGTCTTTTTTACGGCATCCTTGGTGATCTCCAGATCTTGGAGGTCTTCCGGCGTTTGAAACTGGTTCTTGTTGATCTCGAGGACGTCTTGCGGGTCGGAGCCAGTGAGGCGGACCCAGCCTGTCAACACACTATGAGCTTCGGTCCTCATGTAAAAAGAGTCGGGTCAACCTTTAGATGAAGTGTGCGCTGAGAGAGCATGAGCGCGCGGCATTGATAAAAAAAAGCTTCGTACCTTTTAGAATGACATTGTTGAAGTGGTTTTTCGAGTCTTCCGCCAGGATTACCGGATACCCCTTGAAATAGCCGCGGAACGCGCCGGGACCCCACATTGCTGGTGGAAAGAAACTAAGTGGGCTGCCCGACAGAAGTCGAAATATGACTTACACCAGACGTCACTGTGAACGCGAGTGAGTTAGACAGCCGGCTATACAAGTGGAAAACTCACAGGTAGGGGAGAGATGGAGAGGACCTATAGTACGGACGTGAGTGAGTGTTTTCTTATTTTGAGAGCTGATTTTCTTTACCGATAAGCGTGCGCCCATACCGCGGGTCCTGAAAGGGCGAAATCGTCAAAAAGGAATATTCACAGACACCCGTGTCAACTCACCAGACGAGTAAAGATTCTTGTGGCCACCATTCGCCCACTCCGCTAAACACGGATCGGTGGTCATGCTGTCCTTGAATGTGCAGCCCTCGAAGAGCGTGTAGTTCTGCTTGAGCTTCCAGACAACTGTCATCTCGATCCGATCCTGCAAGTTTGCGCCGACACCCGGAAGATCTTTAATGACGCTGATATTATGCGCTGCGAGGTGCGCCGCGGGGCCAATACCAGACAGCTACAACGAAATCAGTCTTTAGACGGAGATCTATGTATTTCAAGCCGCACCATGAGAAGCTGCGGCGTTTGGAAGGTCCCTGCAGACACGATGACCTCCCGCTTTGCGGTGTACCGTTTCGTCTTCAATCCCCCCGTGGGTTTACCTGCGAACATGCGGTGAACCGCAATAAGTGCGGGGCCGCTTGCTGCTTCGACGCCATATGCGACGGTGTTCGAGCCCGTGGTGCAGGTGAGGATCTTGGTCGCAAATGTGTCGGTTTGGAGAATCAGATTCGACGGGTGCGCGGCCTTAGTGGCCATGATGTGGTCCCGGACCGAGGAGCGGTTGTGGGCTTCGTCCTTGGTGAGAATGACAGCGGCACCACCCTCAACGCCGTCATTATTCGGGTCGCCATTGTAGTCGGTGCCGAACACGGGAGAAACAGCGGTGATGATGGAGGTGAGGATATCGAGCAGTTGGAGGTCCAAGTTTCTGACACAGAATCTCAGTGTGAGGATATGAGGGCGCTGAGTGCGATACGAACTGGAGGGAAAGCAGGAGATTGAGAGGCGGGAAATCGGTGCTTAACCATCCTCCATAGCCATCTATTGCCAGATTTAGCATTATATGAACGGCAAGGCAGAAAGAGACACACAGCTGAGGAACTGGCCGACGAGCTTGGGCACGTATAGGTTGTTCTCGATTTTATCCGTGAGATAGTTTCGCATCGAGGAGGCCTGGATTCGAAGATTAGCTAGTTGTCCGGAACTCAGACGACGACATCCTCACCGACCAACTGTCGTCTTTCAGTTCAGTCGCCATTTTGTCCAAGTCGTAATTGTGGGGACGAAGGTGAATCAACGCGTTCATAACCGTAGACCCTCCGATGGCGGAACCTCTAGGATACCACATCGTGACATTTGCAGGCCCAGCCGCAGGATAGTGGGCGACTTCGTAGTCCAGTGCCATCTGCGGGTCCTCGTTGGAGCGGGCGAGGTACAGAGGGATGGTAGTGTTGTCGTTAAAGACATAATGGCCGGCGTCCATTAGAAGGACTGAAGAGCAGGGTATGTTTAGGACTGAGTCGCTGCATGTTTGAGCAACTCACCCTTGAAGCCGTTGAGTGCAAGGCGAGAGGCCAACGGACCTCCTCCGGCACCGGCACCGACAACTAAATGCGCGTAATTGGCGCCAACTCGGACTCGGTGTGTTCGAAACGCACCTATGTAGTCGTACTCGGCGGTGGACGCGTCGCCGCAAGTGGGAAGTTCAGCGGCGACATGACGCGCAACCACGAAGAGGACCCCCAAAAAAGTGGTAAAGCGCATGCTGGGATTGCCAGGATTAGCTGTGAATCAAGAGGTAGAGGACTACACAGACCTGGAAAGTCGAAGTGGAATGGAGAGCCGACTCGGAGGCAAGACGGCGAATTCACCTTTATCATCTTGGGTAGCCGTACGTTAGCCGAAAGCGTCGATGTGAGGTCTTCAGAGGGCAACACGCTACACATGTTGTGCACATTGTGCACAAGCCTAAAGGTGTGGCCGTGCGCGTCGACCATACAAAACCATGTGATAATGAGCCAGCCAAGATGATGGGTATAGCCGAAGCTTTCGTCAGCAAGGACATACAGTACTACCCGGTACTAGATACAGCGATGGACTTCGAAAATTATTGATTATACATACGCATAGTCTAGTAAAGGAGTACACTGAGTGTCGCTCAGTCGCGCTGTAGCTCGTCGTGGATCGAGAACCCAAGCCTTCTCTGAGTTTTAGTCGCCTTTCGTCCTCCCGTTTGCCTGTTGGGGAAAAGTGAGCTATAAGCGTTGACACAGGGATAAAAGGATACGTACCGCTGCTCCTGGCACACAAAGCTCTCCGGCGCGCCCTCCCAGTCATCTAGCACATACTTGCCTACGCCCGCCTGCAGAGCATCGTCGTCTCCGCTGCCAAATAGATCCAGCGCCAACTGCGTATGGCTCACGCCTGCATACGTCGTCGGACACCGCGGATTCACGAGGATGCGCGCAGGACGGAAGACCGAGTTGGGCATCGAGAGATGCACAGGGTCCAATGGCGGCTCCTCCCCTCCCTCCTCTTCAGGCATCGCGTCGTAGTCCGATCCTGCGTTGGCGTCCGCGTCGACTGCAGGGCCTGCGGGCTGCCGCCGCCCCGCGGCCGCTTGTGCTTGCCCCGGAGCCGCCGCCTGCGCGTCGACCATGGGCGGCTCACGCGCGGCAACCTCGACCACCGGCGGGGGCGCTGCGGCACGACGTACGATCGGGGCCGGACCATGATTGTTCACCTGATCGACCTCGTCCATCGCGTCGCGTGCGCTGCGCACCCAGAGGTCACGGCAGAACCACGCCTGACTGCTGTCGAGGCACGGAGCGTCGGGGTCGCGTGTCGGCACGCCCTCTGCGCGGCTGAGGTTGTGGTAGTCGGACCCTGCGCGATACTCCAAGCCCTTGTAGTAGGACTGTTCTGGGTCGACGACGTGTGTGCCCGACTCGCAGCAGAAGACCTGGAAGGGGAGGTGCTGGGCGTAGCGAGAGGCGCCGAGGCGGTCACGCGGCGGCACGGCTTCAGCCTTGGATGAGGACTTGGACTGGCGAAACTGGTCGCCGTCTATGTCGCGCGTTCGCCATCTGAAAGGGCTCGTGAGATGTCGCGTAATTCGCGAACGGGCAGGACTCACCGGTCCGAGAATATGAAGAACCCGTTGTGCTCCGCCCAATCCATACCGCATACCATCGCCGCCTCATTTACAAAACTAACTTTGATCGTCTCGAGAATATCGTTTGGGCAGGTAAAACCCTTGAGCCAAATAACTCGATGGAAGCGAATTGCGCGCTTCTGCAGGAGCTCGCGCAGCGGCTCAAGTGCCAAATTGCGCATGTGCGCCTCCTCGAGGGGGTAGTACGCCGCCGAGGGGTCTTCCGTCATGCCTGGGACTCGGCGGATGCGGAATGGGACACCCAAGAGCGTGAGGACGGCCTCGCAAAGGTCCGTGAGCGTCTCTGTCGAGTCGGTAGAGTCGTAATCCAGCATTGAAACGAAGAGGTTGTTGGTGCCGAGACGCTTTGCCATCTGGACGATGACGGCAAGCTGGTCGACGAGGAAATGGTCCGCCGAGTGAATGATGATGGCGATATAGTATAGGTGGTCCTCGCGCACGAGGTCGTCGTAGGCATTTTCGTACTTGTTTTGGCCAAAGGGACGGGTGAGTGTCGGACATAGGGCGGCCACCCAACCGTTGAGCGAGAGCAGCTGGTCGATGGCGCCAACGACATGCTGGGCGTCCATGGACGAGGTATCCTTGCTCATCATGCTGAAGAAAAAATAAGGCGAGTTGTAAAACTGAGGGGTACATGCGACTCACTAGGGCATCTGAAAGCGCTCCCAGTAGTCGTCGACGCCGTTGCGGATTACGTCGCTCATGAGCTCTTCTCGCTCATCCCTGCCCATGCGGGCCTGCATAAAGTGGTGCTTGTGGACATTGAGGGACTTGTCTGGACGAGTTGCGCGCTCGATGAAGTTGTGCTCCTTTATCTGGTGCGAGGCATAGTCCGACGCCGCCGCCGACGGGGACGAGAAGAACAGCCAGCGCACAACGAAGGCGCAGGCGGCAATGAAGAAGACGCGCGACAGACTCCGTCGGCGCAAAGCAAACATAACTGCAAACAGCGAGGGACAAAAGCAGTGGTATACAAAATTAAAATACATCCGCTAAAGCCAATTAAACCGCGATCGTCCCTCATCCTCATCATCCTCCGCTCCAGGCGATACCGGATAAGTATACACATCCCGCCGCGACGACGTCGAGTCGAACGTCGTCAGCCCATACTCCGAGGTTGCTGTCCCACTGTCCACCACGGAGGAGAATACCATCCCGGTCGTTCCAGCCTCGGACGCGATTGTCCGCGGGAAGCCCGACGTCGCCACATGGCGTCGCCGGAGAATTAATAGAAGGACGCGGGTGCACAACACCGAGTGCAGGACGCGTTGCGGGCTGCGCACAGTTAGCATTCGAATGTTAATTAAAGGACATACGCACGATCCCAACCAATTAGCAAACATGGCCTTCGGAACAGGATCAATGGATCGTAAATGATATATTTTCTCCACTTACAGGCGCTATTATAGGAACCAGCACGTTCGCAACAGATATACCTGTCAAGGGATGTTATAGCAAGAGAAGGGCAACAACTTCGTCTCACTTACTCAGAAGATACACATAAAAGAGCATGCCTGTATTCGTCAGACGGCGAGATAGGATATTGAGTCGCGACTCACCATCCTGGTAAAGCTTCAGCACCCAAGGCACCCGTGAACGGCGCACTTTGCAACGACAATTAATCACTAAAGATGACAGCTAGAATGGAACATCAGCTCACGGTCCCGGTACGCTTTTATAGCGGTCAAAATTGCAATCGCTGATAGGTGCGTCAGCTACTACTTCCGTGCACCGCGCAGCGCTCACCTGTCTCTGAAATCATTATCGATAGGTATCCGAAAATGAGGATGGACCCCGCGTGCGAGAGTGCGCAGCCGAGTCCGTCCGTCGCAACGTCTGCGCACAATTAACGCCAACTCAGAACACGAGACGGGTGGCGCACATTCCAGGGTCCTAGTCTCCAAATGCACAAATACAACCATGGGCAGAAACGCGCACTGGATTAGATATCAACGCGTAAATTGAATAAATTAGGTCAGAGACGTACCGCGGCGAGACCACAGAGAAATATGAGCACACTGCGCTTTCGTTCCCAGATCGCGTACGTTCGCAACATGAGAATTCCTGGACAACGTCGAATCCGTATTGCATCATCTGCCGTTTGGATGGATCGCACCTTCAGACAGCATGATTCCAAGCACCGACAGCCCTAGAAAATTCGTTAGACAAGAGAAACAAAACGGAAGAAAACCCTACATGCGACAGCTTTATTCCGCGTCAGACATTGCTTTGCCGGGATGAGTCTCAAGAAAGTACATGGCAAACACGGGCCATACCTCGGGCGAGGGTCGCGTGAATTTGGCTGTGAGAATGGTTTAGGACTGGGATGCATAAATTGTAGAAGGTTCGCTTACCGGAGAGGCTCAGGAAGGTGTCGACGAACGGCAAGTATCGATTCAGGAGAAAGAGGGCGGTGCTCATTGACCAGGGCCGTGGCCAAACATATAATACCTACGTGTGTTTTCTCAGCAAGACGATGACGAAACATTGCGGCGCGTACTTCCTGGTCAAACGTGCATATCAGGTCATAGACCTGGACAAGGGCGCGAGTGAGTCTCCAGAGTTGAAAGCCGAGATGCAAGACTCAGACCAGAATTGTTGCGCAGGCACAGAGCGTGCTCGGGACCAGACGAGCCTCGAAGACCTGTTCGGGTATGGACACCCAGAAACGAGGAGATTGGTGAGCGTGCTGTCTCTGCCGCCGTTCGCCAACCTACCGCATTCAAGGACCCCATGGGTGCGTTCGTGAAGAGGAAGAACAGAGAAGAGAGTGGGAGGGCGTCGATACGGGCTCCTGGGCATGGGAGCAAAAGGCGAGAAGCAGTGGGCCGTAGATGGTAATTTTGCCCCCACGACCACAATCCCTCACCGTGAGATCAGTGTGGTCAGGAACGATATACATTCCGGCCCGGACTTCTTGTTGCTACCCGGTTTCTTGGGTGATTCATTCTGTTCACGTACTTTTCTCCGGCCAAGGCTCAGATTCAAGTCGAGACCCGCGTCCACGTCCAATTTGCACTGTCCAAGCAAATTGCTCGTTTCTCAGGCTCGGCGCCACATTCGTACGGCATCCCAAAAATCCGCAAGTGACACTTATCTTGTCAAGGTACTGAGTCCGGGAGCTGATCTTCGGTGGATAGTATTCGGGGATTTTATTTCAAGCTGTTACTCTTCGCAGGACCCATTTTTATCAAGCCAGCACCGAGCTCCAGTCAGTGGACTTGACAAAGTCCGCCCAAGTGCGTGTTGGCCTCGCAAGATGGCGCCGACTTGGGCCCGAATCTTTCCCAGCGTAATCTGTGATACTCTCAGGAACCTGGGCCAGACCCTCGCTGTGAAACGGGACTTACATCCGCATTCCTCGTGATATTTCAGGCTCTCGAGAACCTCCAGCGCGACACTCGGAGGGAAGCCGGTAGCCGCCATGAAATCCTCGTCGCTGATCGGGGCATATACGATTTTCTTTCCCGTAACTTACGGGCCCGGGAATCAGGAGGCTTTGATGTTGGAGAAGGAGGGACGCACGTTGCGCAAGCTGGGAGATCATGTCCCCAACAGTGATATTTTCCCCAGAGGTGAGCACTTCCGAGCCCGCGCCGAATTCCGGAGACTCGATAGCCTCCCGGACAAACAGGCCGTAGTCATTGGGGGTATCGATGACGGGGAGAAGCGTCTGTGGGCCGACTGGCAAGGCAAGCACGTACGTGCCGTCCGACATGCGCTTCGGTTTCATGCCATTCACCTTTGCAAAATTGCTCGCATACCACCCAGCTTGAACATTGATGAACGGAATCCCCGAATTACGCCCGTATTCTGTGACCTCGGCTTTGCCGTTGAAATGGTGAACATTCGGATATTTTCCGTTCGAGATCTTGACGATGGACTCGAGGCCGGACCAGATGAACAGGCCGACATTCGCCGCTTTTGCAGCATCGATCAGCATCTTGACCTCCGCAACCTCCTAAGAGCAAACCATTTCTGCAGGATTCTATGACGAAATGCGCGGACCCACCCTCTTGACGTCGAGATGTTCCCAGTAATTGGTGACCACCTGATCGCGAGTTAGGACGATGCTTTACTTAGGTGCACCATATGACCAACGAAGAAGATATCGGCTCCTTTCAAGGCTTCGCGCGCGGCAGCTGTGTTGTCGGCCGTGAGCGCGATGCCCACCATCTCCACTCCCGCATCGGCGAGTACACTTGCGGCGGGTTTGGTGACATCGCGGGTGAGGCCACGGATGCGGTACGGCTTGTCTGACTCTGCGAGGGCCTTGACGACGCTTCCGCCTTGGTTCCCTGTCACGCCAACAACGACGACGAGTGGAGCGGTTGGGCTTTGGGTGATTGTCATGTGGAGAGGTGAGGGAAGTTGCCTACACACTGGCCCCCATTTATTGGAAGCCGTTAAAGTCAGACTTGCGTGGTGGTCTGAGTCAGGTGTTCGTAGTCGGGCTTAGTCGGAGGTCTCTTGTCCCAATTTTGGGTCCCGGCCAAAGGACTGGATACCGTAATTATAATAATTCCGTCGGTTTCGCAGATAGTTAGTAAACTCTCCCCTTGGAAAAGAGCCCGGAAAGAGAGAAGGTTTGGAGGCCAGCGAAGGAGCCAAGTTTTTCTGGTCAGCGTCAGCGTCAACGTCTAAGTCCGAGTGCCGGGGCCAGATCTAGAGCCAGTCACTGCAGAAAGCCAAAAATGTCAGGGGCCGGGTCAACCCGCCGGCATCTTCCCTGAAATCCGGATCCAGAGAATATGAACAATCCTGGGTCCGGACATGCTCTGAGTATTCCAAGTTATGGGCTCAAATCCGAGTCCGGCCAGGGCAGAATTTTAGGTCACAACATCATAATTATTAAAGGTGAGGGTGGGCGGGCAAGGAAAGAATTTCTGTAAAGGAGAAGTAGCGCGAAGTAGGTCGTCGTAACAGGAGAATGTAAAGTGTGTCAGCCCCTGCTGCGACGGACTCTAGTCCACAAACCCTAAACTTGTTCCTTGATCACCAGAGAATGTCAAAGTATATTGTCTGCGGCCCCTGACAATTTTGGTGATTGGTGTTCCTGCAGCCGCCTGAGTAGAACATTCATTCTGAAGCGCCCACGCAATTATTCCAGGTTGAACACTGGGGCCTTGAAAGGGGTGGAATATTTGTGGCCGCGTTTTCTGAACCTCGAGATCGAACATCCAGTAAATAACGACAGGAGCCATTTCCGCTCCGATATTGCAAGCGACTGCCAGATGTCGTTGCCTCAACAGATAAGCGAAAATCAGATGCACCACTTCTAGCATATGCATGCACGAGTTTCCACACGAGTGTAGACAGCGGAATCGACTCACTCTACGCACCACGTCTCGAAACCCTCGGAATGCCCCGAGGCGTCCATAATTAAATCGCTTCTGATCAGCGGGAAGTGCCGATTTCCTCAAAGTTTCCAAAACGGTAAACCGGACGCAGTTTATTTGGCCGAATTATGATTTTGATCCCCCATAGCCAGCGACGCGCAAAAGACTCCCGTAGCGGGTCCTGCACCCGCCCCGCGCCTCTCGCCGTCGCCGCGTCTCTCGCGGAAATGGATGTGGTGTCGTGAGCGCGGGCGCCTAAGATCGAATCACGACTGAGTCAAACGGCGCCAAATAAACACCTCCCTTTTCCTTCCTTCCTAATTACCCACCATGCTAATCAAAGTCAAGGTACCCTTCGTCCCTTTCCCCGCCGTGGCCTGCAGCTGACGCCCGCAGACACTGACAGGGAAGGAGGTACGCCGTCCGCGCGCGCGTGCGCCCCCATTTCTCACCTCCCTTTCCTTTCTCCCTTTGTGCAGATCGAGCTGGACATCGACCCGGATGACAAGGTGCGCACCGCCAGTTTTGGTTGCACGGCGCCGCGCCTGACCCGCGCGCCGGATCGCAGATCACCCGCATCAAGGAGAAAGTCGAGGAGCAGTCCGGCGTGCCCCCGCCCCAGCAGCGCCTCATCTTCTCCGGCCGCCAGATGTGCGTCCCCTCCCCCCCCTCTTCCGCTTCCTCAGCGCACGCTGACCTCTGACAGGCAAGACGACAAGACCGCAAAGGACTTCAACATCACCGCCGGCGCCGTCCTCCATCTCGTCCTCGCGCTGCGCGGCGGTGCCGGGCGCCAGTGACTCCGACTCCGACTCGCCGCGGGTGGCTACGGATTGCATCGCTGAATGAACGAACGAACGACCGAATACTAGTAATGCTGTGTCCCGTGTAGAACCGCCTGTCTGTCATATTTCTCTTATCCACTGCTATCGCATCTTGTCCCATCCGTGCCCGTGTCCGTGCGCGCGTTCCCGACGCGACCTCACTCGCGATCTCCCTGATTGAGTCTCCCGTGCGCCTTTGCCTACCCTCGGCGCGTCCCCGACGCGCACTCGGCTAAGCCCCGCGCCTAATGGATCTCATCGATTGATTCTTTATGAAGCAAACAACATGGCGCATATAGTACGCAAATGTCCCTGAGCTCTATAACGCCCTTGCACCGCGCACGCATTCCCCTTGCCGCACTTATTTTCCCCTTCCTTCCTTCCCTTCCCGTGCGTATTTTCCTCTTGCGCGGCGCTAATGCCCATTCACGCCGTTCGGCGCGCCCTCCCCAACCTGGCTGAGCGCCGCGTCCGCCTGCGCGAGGTCGCGCTCGCTGAGGCTCCGGAACGTCCCGCCGCCCGGCGTGCTCGCGCCGCTCATCACGCTCCCCGCGCGGCTCCGCACCTTCATCACCAGCGGGCTGTCCCCCGTCGTCAGAAAAACGCTGTAAGAAAGAGGAAAGAGGCACGCACAAGGGATACGAGTCCTCCTCCTCCTGCGCGCCGGGCCATTGGTACCCCCGGTAGTCGCTCGTCTCCAGCGACTGCATCTGCGCCCAATCAGCAATCAGCCTCGAGTGAATAAGAATACGCGCGCGCACCTCCTCCGTGAGCGTGCCCATATCGCCGGGCGTGGCGGCGCCGCGGAAGCGCGGGCTGGCGGGCACGCTCGGCGCGGCCCACCCCTGCCGCTCGCTGCCCCCAAAGTAGTCGTCCTCGTCGCCCTCCGCGCCGCCCGCGAACGCGTCGGGGTACGCGCGCCGCAGCGCCAGCTGGCGCGACTTGCTGTACTCGATGCCCAGGTTCTTCCAGTCGAGCAGCGGCGAGAGGCGCTCGACGCGGTTGCGCTAAGGAGAGAAATGAATGATGAGCGCGAGAGAGGGCGAATGAGCGCGCCGCACCTGGTTGATCCGCTGCCGGCGCGTCTTGCTGGTGAACGCGAGCATCTGCTCCGAGAGCTGCTGCACGGCGTCCTCGACCGACTGCGCGCGCCGGTCGACGATGTAGCACCCCTCGTCCTGCGGGCGCTCGATCAGGTCCGCCATGAAGCACCCAAAGCCCGACAGGTTCGTCGTGATCGACGGAATGCCCATCTGGAGAACGAGTTACACACTGAGAAGACTGGGGCGGGCGCACGCCACTCACCACCGTGCACTCGGCCGGCGTGTAGCCCCACGGCTCGTAGTAGCTGGGGAACACGCCGAGATGCGTCCCGCGGACAAACTCCTCGTAGTCGAGCCCGAGGATCGGGTTCGAGCTGTTGAGAAAGTCGGGGTGGAAGACGATCTTGACGCGGTCGGTCGCCGCGTTGAAGAGGCGCACGCGCCGGATCTGCGCGCGCGTGAGCGGGGGATACGACTATTACGGGCAAGCACGCACCTGGTTCAGAATCGGGTCGTTCGCGTCGTCGGCCATGTTGTGCGTCGTGATCGGCGGGAGGCTGTTGCGCTTGAGCGCAAAGATGCGGCGCTTGAGGAGGACGAGGTCCTCGTCGGAGAGCAGCGCGGACGGCGTGGGGAGGGGTGTCGTCGAGTCCCTGCGCGGGGGTGAGCGTTTAGCAGTAGAGACGCGACGCGACGGACCCGTGGAACCGCGCGGCGCTCTCAAAGAGGCGCGCGCCGATGCGGTTCTGGATCTCGGTGACGGTGTCGCGGAGCTGCTTGGTGACGGCCTGGCCCTTGAGGGCCTCGATCGTGTACGAGTGGGTCGCGGCGGGCATGATGATGAACGCGACGACGGTGACGGCCGAGTTGCTGCGGTGCGTTAGGGATAATTCAACGTGGAGAGGAACGCGACGGACGCTTTTTGGAGGCGGTAGTTGAGGCGGGCGAGGGCCTCGATGAACATGTCGACGCCCTTGTTGCGGTACTCGTACCGGCCGGCGGTGAACATCTGGGCGGGTGAGCGAGCGCATTGGAGGAGGGAAGACACGCACATAGAGCGTGTTGTCGAGGTCAAAGTCGTAGTGGCCGTAGAAGTGGCCGCGGACAAACTCGTCGATCTTGGCCTTCGAGGTTGCGTGGCGGTTCTGGAACTCGTGCATGGCCTGGAACTTGACGACGTTGAGGCCGTTCGGGACGACGCCGTCGGGCTTGCGCTTGAGGAGGTGCTCGGCCTCGTAGGCGGTGATGTGGCTGACGGTGGTGAAGACGTCGGCGCAGTGGGTCGCGCTGCGCTCGATGCAGTAGCGGTGGTAGATGCCGCGCTTGCCGGCCTCGTGGTCGACGTCAAAGTACTGGAGGTTGTTGTAAAAGTCGACGCTGCCGGCGCAGAGGTAGCGGCCGAGGAGGGTCGCGTGGGTTGTGAAGACGGTGGTGACGTCGATGTGGCGCTTGCGGCAGAGCGGGATGGCGAGGCCGGCCTGCCATTCGTGAAAGTGCGCGACGACGGCGGTGGTGAGCTGCGGCGAGTCAGCGCGAGTGTGTGGGCGAGTCAACTGGTCAATAGCCCACCTGGCGCGCGACATAGTCGCCCAAGAACCACGCGACGAGGTAGCCAAAGACAATGGTCTCGTTTGTCTCGTGGTCGTTTGGCGGGCTGGGGATGCCGGCGAGGTTCCAGAGGTCGCCCTTCCACTCGTCGAGGCGGCTGTACATGGAGCCCGTGTCAAAGAGCAGGACCTGGGGCGCGCCCTCGATGAGCCAGCGGCCGTAGAGGGCCTTGACGCCCTGCGCGCGCATCGCGTCGAGGGTGGCTGCGAGATGGGGGTCAGACGGCTCTTCCTGCTCTACCTCCATAGGCGCGGTCTTGTAGGAGAGCGGGCCGATGAGGCAGTAGCGGTCGCCGTATTCCTGGACGGTGACGGGGACTTTTGTCTTGATAACGGTGTAGATGCCGCCGACCTTGTTGGCGACCTCCCACGCGCATTCGAATAGTAGGCTGCTCGCTGGTCAGTGGTATACACGCAGAGGCGCTGGGACATACGGGTTGTGGACGTCTCTGGACATGGTGGTAAGAAGCTGGGGTTCAATGCAGTGACGTCACACTCTTTCCCCACAACCGCGCGTCATGATTCAACCTGCTGGCACTACGCGACGGAAGCCTGGCCAGAACAGCCATAGTAGCCCAGGTCACGCACAATGCGATCGCGATTTCCGTACATCACCGATCGAGGCCAGCTTATATTTGGTCCATTTGACATTCTGAATTCTGCTAGCACTCTATTCTACTATTCGGCCGCGATACACAGCTTTGTCGATCCGCCACTGCGACTGGGCCACTTGTCCATTGATGCGCTGTTGCGTGAAGGCCGGTCACCATTATGTTTGCAACGTTAACATTGACCAAGTGATGGCGCGTTGCCAGACTGAAGGTTGCGCGCTCAATCGAGGCGCCTGTGCCACGGCCCTCGTCTTGCGATTTCGTTACAGGTTCCACTAACCGTTTGATGGCGCGTTGCGCGGGCCCGATTTATTCTCGTTTTTTTTCCAAGTCCGCGATTTGGTTAATGGAACATGTTCCATTAACCAAAGGATGGCGCATCAATGCCGCTCGGGCGATCGCGATTTTCGTATCACCTATCGAGGCCATCTTGAGCCAAGATTATATTTGGTCCATTTGACGTTCTGAAATTCTGCTACTACTCTATTCTCTATTCGGCCGCGATACAGCTTTGTCGATCCGCCACTGCGACTGGGCCACTTGTCCGTTGATGCGCATGCCTTGCGCATCAATTCGGTCGGGTTTCCGCTGGCGCGCACAAAATAACCAACTAGCCGCCTTCTCCCAGCTCTCGTCTGAACTGCAGCAGCTCCGGGCAGTTCCACCCTTCAACACAACGGTGATTGAGCTGTGCCTCGCCAAAGTCCGCGACGGAGGCGCCCCCGGATGGGCGGAGTAGCACATTGCGGGGTGTAATGTCGCAGTGTTCGATGCCCGCGCGATGGATGGCGAGTAGGGTCCGAAAGAGTAAACGTCTGTACGACCTGAGTCGGCCGTCGCGCTGGAAAGAACCCACTCACAACTCGGGCCACGGTACCTCGGCCCACCCTCCCGCAGAAGCAACGCTTGGGCCCGCGTCTTCCATGAGCAGCGCGAGCCAGGCCAGGTCGGGCGCTGCGATGACGCCGTGGCACGACACGACACGGGGCCTCAATGCCCCCAGGCGCTTGTACGCACCGAGCTCCCTCGCGAGCTTGTCGAACTGCGCGGGGTAGTACCTTTTCAGCACGATCTGGTCAGCTCCCAGCCTGCCCGCCCAGACCGAGCCCGGATGCTGGCTGTCGAGCTGACGGGTCAGTTCCACGGTCAACGTCGTCCCCTCCGTCCGGTGTGCACGCGGGTTCGCGGCGCCGGTGACGAGCTCGAGCGCCTCCTCCACGCTATATACGATGCAGTCACGGTGCTCGGCATGCCCAGCGAACTTGACGTTCTGTGCACCAAGTTGGGAGATGGCGCCGAACACGATAAAGAGAACGAGCGTACCGCCCTGGTCTTGACGGAGGCTTCCAAGCCGTTGCCCCCGACTAACGGCGCGTCGCTCGGACCTAACCTTCCCCGCTTGGGCGTGTGCCCACGTCCAGAGTCAGTGGCTGGCCGTTTTTGCCCCTTCTCTGACGCGTCGCCGCCTCCGCCTCCTCTCCTCTCATTCGCGTCACCACCCCCATTGCCTCCGCCTCCACTCGCGCCGTCATTCCCGCGGGGCGGCGTGGACTTGTGAGACCTCTGCATCACCGCGTAAAGGCTCCTGAACCCTCGCGACTGGCGGTTCGTAGCCGGGTACGGCACCTGGCTGGAGGGGAGGAGCATGCCGATGAGGAGCGCAACTATGGACGCCGACGGCCTCGCGCCCGCGACGTCGAGCACGCCGGAGTGGCGCATCCACATCTCCCCGTCCCCGGCCCCGGCGACTGTACGGGCGCGCGCGTCAGCCGCAGCCCAAGAGAACACTATAGGTGAATCTCACCCCACTGCACGAGCACGACGTGCGTCCCGGAGAAGACGGCGCCGTACCTGCATTCGACGGCGGGAGGCTGCGCTGCCTTGAACGCCGCCCGGTGCAGGTCGAGCTGGGCTACGGTCAAAAACCGGCGGTCCGCGCGCGGTACCAGCTCACCTTGGCGAAGATAGCGGCGCCGCCCTCGAGATTCCGTCCGCTGTCGAGCTTGTTTGGGCCGAGGACGTACGTCCCGAGGTGCACCGTGAGCGCCGTGTCCTGCTTCAGCTCATGGGGCACGCCAGACAGGCATAGGGGCGGTTTTTCAGCCGGTGTGAAGATACACGGTGTCTTTTCGCCCTTGACGCGCGAGGAATGTTCGGCGTAGATGACCTCGCCGGGGGACTGAACCTTATCGCTTATTAGATCGCTAGCCAGCGCTATCAATTGCACATGGAGCTCGGAGACCCATTCCTCGTCCATGTACCGGTCGGTTTCGATATGGCGCACGATAGTATCGTCTTCCATTGGTACTTGTTGAGCGCGGGGTCGATCTGGGGGTCGCCCAAGGCTGCGACCCAGTCGGTGAACCGCGACATGATTTCGGATTCGAGTTCATCGTCCGGAAAGGACCAGGGGGCTAGGGAATGGTTGGCTTTGAGGGGGGCGGTGGCCGTGCTCGGCACGCGGCACAGGACTAGTGGTAGACGTAGGTTGGCGAGGTCGCTGTATCTGTCGGGCAGATCCTGAGCAATACCGAGCGGACGGATAGTTTCCAGGAGACGCATCTACCCCTATCCAGATGTGACCTTGACCGTGACCCACTGGACAACACCATGTTCAAATGTACATCCGCTCACGCCGTCGTCGCCCAATGGTCAGAAGAATACGCGCAGAGTCGCGACAACATACGGATGGTGGTAAGGTTCGAGCCCAGTGATGTTACACTCCAGAAGCCGCGGTGGCGGCGGCGGCGGCGAAAGCAAGCATCTCTCGTTCTTTCATTAACAACTGTCCGAGTATAAGCAACAACAACAAGGTCAAGCAGTATCAGCAGGCGCCGCAACAGCAATCTTCCTCAACACCGCATAGACCTCGTCCTCCTCAAACACATCTCTCTCTCCCATGGCCGGCGCCGCGTGGCAAGCCACCGCGTGTTTCCACCTACGGCCCCGGCCCCGATAAGCACACCGAATCGACAGTATTGAAGAGCGGACGCACCATATGAGCTCCTTCACCTGCATTGAAACTAATCAGCGAACGGCTGGTTAGTATGTGGATGGAGAGTAGAGCGCACCTTGACATCCATGTCCTTGACGGTCTCGATGACGATCCAGCTGCGGCACTTGTGGCACTTTCCCTGCGTCACCGCCGCGCGCTCCGACTTGCGCGGGGACGGCCGCGCGACGACGCGGAAGGCCGTCGGCGGCGACAGTGGGCGCGCCGTCGTCGCAGAAATACCTTGAGACAATGAATGGATGAAGGCAGCAGGGAAATGTGAGGACACACCGTGGTGGTACTGCATGTGATAGCTGGCGGAATATTAAACGATGTGCATGTCGGGACGAATTTGACTCTGGGGGAGATACTTTTGTGAGCGAGAGAAGGACGAGGAGGGGAGGGACGAACCACTTGAACGCCGAGAATTTCATGCCTAGCCACACCTTCTTTCCCTCGCCGCCTCGCTCCGGGGCTTCTATGCAGATCGGGCAGAGCCCCATCTTGTCGGCAGCCCTGCCTTTGACGAACCGCGGGGTATAGAGATCGAACGGATCGCGCGGGGGGTTGTACACGCCGCCCGGGTGCGGCTTCCCGAACAGTGCGCACGGGGACCTGCCGCTGGAATCAGGAAGGTTTCAATAGATAGATGGAGCGGCGCACCCAGATGCACCGGTGCGGAGGTACGTGCTGGCGGGGAAGCGCCGGTAGAAAAGCGGAAAGGCGGGAGAAACGACGAAGTGGGCTGGGAGCGTGCGGGTGCTGAATACGGGCGACGCGGTGCGCTTCTCACCAAGGATAGGCGCATCCTCTCCGCTCAGACTGTAGCGCGTCCGTTTGATGCGCGTTGTGGGGGACTCGGATGTGGAGAGGCGGCGTTTGCGGGCTGCGGCGAGAGGGATGGAGCTCGTGGACGCTGAATGCAGGCTTAGAGACGTTGATGCGTTGGGGGACGGGGTTAAAGGGGTCAGTGGAGAAAAGGGCGTGTTCTGAAGACGCGACGGAGTGAGACGGGATCTGGAAAAGGGGAATATCGGGATGGGGCGTCGAGGAGCCGAGGCGGAGACAGTCAGCGGAGAATACTGGGCGCGACGCTGCACGTGGATGAGGTTTTCTTTGTTTGCGGAATTGTTAGCAAGGGAAGCGGTCAGTTTGCAGGGGGAGAGCAATGGCAGCGGCGATCGGGTGCGGTTCTTGGCATGCCGAGGGGGGACAGCATTGGAGGAAGAGGAAGAGAAGGAGGAGTGTGCTTGAAGACGGTCGAGAAACGACATGATCGGGGGACTTGAGGGGATTGGTTTAGACATGCGGTTTCTTGCGTGGATGACGGGCGAGACGTAGGATCCGGAGACGATCCAGTCGTCAGCGAGCTCAAATTTATGTCCGAAGGGGGTGATGGCATCTTTGAATTCATGGGACGAGATGGAAAAGTCTGCGGGCGTTTGCATTGCATAGTCGACGGAGGACGGTGTCGGCGGGTCAATGGCTTGTGGAGTGTTGTACGCGTTCGGCGCCGTGGGATTAATCGGGAAATGAGAAGGCAAACGCGCAAGAGAGGAAAATATCGAGGGTCGATGATTATTGGCGGTAGAGGAAGTAAAAACGTCGGACTCGGAAACGGGCGGAGGGGATGGCTTTGAGGAGTCGTGAAAATCGGGAGTCGGGATGTGAGGGTACTGCAATTCGATGCCGTAGTCTTTCTCTAGGTCAAACTCGTAATGGAGGTCGACGTCCATGAGATCAGAGTCGAAGAACATCGGTGGATTCCAAGGCGAGTCGGATCTTGTGGTACGCGTAATGGGCGCACTGAGGGAATGCAAAGAGTAAGTGAGTGCGACGGAGCTTTGGTGTAAAAACGCACTTTTCGACGTTGCTCATGTCCAATCAGTACGTTAGTTTGGCGAGGAAGAGGCTGGTGAGGGAGAGAAAGACGCGTTGTTGTCGGATATTTGTCCCTGCTTACATCAGCAAGCATCAATTTCAACAACTGACTTCAAAACGCAACTTTACTTTCTGTTTCCACCCGCCTTCCCTGCCATCGAATCTCAAGCGGCAAGCAACTAATGAGTGCCGAATACAATTTCTTCTCTCTTCTCCGAGTCACATACATAAGCTCCCCCTCCGCAATCACAACCGCCGAATCAACTTCGATTGGACTTAAGCAAGATTTGCAATTGACAGGCAAAGAGGATAAGGGAGATACTGGACTTGGATTGGACGGTCCCCGGAATGGCGCGGCCGCGGGGCCCGCCAACCTCACCGCCACCCGATAAGGTTCAGTCATCGTGGTCTTGGCCATGATTGTGGGAGATTGTGGGTAAGTTTTACCTATCCTGAGGCAGTATAAAAGCCCGGGCCTTCTTGCTGAATTTCGCATCGACGTTACGAGCAGATCATCATGATCACCTCAGCCTTCCTCCTCGCGGCGCTCCTGGTTTCGGCGCGCGCCCAAGACACTCCCACGTGGAAGAAGACCGTGGACGCCAAGGTCGCGGCGCGCGACGCGCTCATCCCTGCGGAGTACCTCGTCCCGGCGGATCGCCTGCCCGCCGCGGACGTCCTGGACGTGTCTAAATTCCCGCAAGAGTCTGGATGGTTCACCGACTGCGAGCTGGCGATCACGGAGAGCACCGCGAGCGAGGTCGTTGCGCAGATCAAGCGCGGCCATTGGACTGCCGCTGAAGTGCTCGAGGCGACGATCAAGCGCACTGTCGTTGCGCAGCAGCTTTTCAACCCGTGCGGCCGCCGCTCCTTGCCCTTGAACGCGTCGCCTTAATCGTCATCCCCATTTCAGGCTGTCTGAGATAGTATTCGAGCGCGCGCGCGCGACTGCACAGAAGCTCGATGATTATTATACCAAGACGGGCAAGACTATCGGGCCCTTGCACGGGCTCCCGATGTACGTATCTTGTGCTTCATTCGTCTCGCGATGGGACTGACTTTCAGTCGCAGCTCTCTCAAGGACCAGTGGCGCTTCAAGGGTGTTGACGCGACGATCGGCTACGTCTCCTGGGCCAATCAGCCCGCTGCAGAAGACAGCCTCGGCGTGACTGCTCTAGAGAGCCTCGGTGCCGTCTTGTACGTCAAGACGAACATCCCCACAGCGCTCATGGTCAGCCCTTTGCGTCATTTTTCTCGCCGCGATATTTAATCCACAATCAGGCGGGCGAAACGGAGAACAATATCTTCAACACCACGATGAATCCGTTCAATCGGCGGCTTACGCCCGGTGGGTCTTCGGGTGGTGAGAGCGCCCTTGTTGGCTTCAAAGGCTCCTTTATTGGGTTCGGTACGGAGTAGGTGTTTGTCGGCCATCGAATGTAGCCGCGGCTTACAGTTTTTCAGTATTGGCGGCTCCATCCGTATCCCGGCGACCAACGGCGGACTGTACGCGCTGCGTCCGAGTGGTAGGTTCCTTCCTCCGAGCGTGCCGATTGCCATTCACAACTTGCCTTTCAGTTGGGCGCTGCACATATCAGAACATGGCCAACAGTCTGCGCGGATTGGAGGCCGGTGCGTCCCTCCTTGTGTACTTGCGGCGTGTATAATGTATCGCTTCAGTCACCTCCACCTGCGGGCCGATGGGGCGCAGCGCCGAAGACATCCACCTCGTCATGTCGTCCCTCGTCGGCACCGGCGCGTGGACGAAGGACTTTACTACCCTCCCTATCCCGTGGCGCAAGGAGCACGAAAAGCTCCCCAAGAAGCTCTCCTTTGCGTGGGCTAACGGAGATGGTCTCGTGCAGCCGTGGCCGCCTCTTCAGCGGGCGATGAAGCTCATCCGAACCAAACTAGAGAAAGAAGGGCACGAGGTGCTCGACTGGACGCCTCCGGGCTGGGCTGCGGCGAACACCGTGTTTGGAGGCGCGCAGGGCGTCTTCAACTCGGACGCCCACCAGGACAGTGAGTTTAATATGTTTTACCTGCTCGACGGTGTTCTGAATGTGGACCGTCAAGTCCAAACTGCCGTCAACGCATCGGGCGAGCCGTTCCCCTCTGTCATCTCAAGCTACGGCGCTTGGATCGCGCCCGAGAACCGCTCCACCGTCTACGAAGCCTGGAACCTTGTGGGTGACCTTCGGAACTACACCGCATATTACAGGGAGCAATGGCTTTTGTGCGTCTCGTCAATCTCAATCTGCCCCGATTGATGCACTCGCTGATCAACGACTAGGACGGCCAACACTACGAGCACCGGCCGTCCTTTTGACGGTCTTATCATGCCCGCCACCTCTTTTGTAGCCAAGGAACGCGGCTCGGCCTACGCGTACGGCTACCAGAACCTGTCGCCGTTCTTGGATCTCTCGACGGGCGTATTCCCCGTTACGCGCGTCAACTCCTCCATCGACGTTGTCAATGCGAGCTTTGTGCCCTTGACGGACTCCGACGCCACTAACCAGGCCCTTTGTGCGTCCTGTTCTCGAGAACGAGCTATTGTAGCGCTGACCATCTTTGCAGATGACGATCCAACGCGGTGGGAGAACGCGCCCGTGGGGCTGCAGGTCATTGGCCAGCGGCTTGAAGAGTGTGTCTTCCTTTATTTTTATATCCGACTCGTCCTCAATGTCTTTGTGTGCCCAGAGAAAAGATTGTGGCTCTTTTAGGCGTCATTTCAAAGGCTCTTGGTCATTCATGCTAATGCGATAAAACGCCGACATCTTTAATGAGCAAGTAGAGCAGAAACGATTACTAATGAAATATTTACGCATCCGGTTTGATTGATCGACTTCCTTTCGAATCCGCTCGTCACCAGCAACTTAGTACTTCCATTCTCTTTGTTCTCCGTTCCACCAACATGGCCGATTGGAAAGATCAGATGCAGAAATACCCGTTATACACCGGAACTTCCATGCGCGTGGATTTCGATACCGATGATATCGAAAAGCCTCCCCGAAACCTCTGCGTTGTTTGCAAAAAGGAAGGAGATTCATTCAGTCGCTGCAGCAGATGCCGCACTGCCCCATACTGCTCGGTCCAATGGTATTTAAAATCCTACATATGGCATGCTGCATAGTTATGCCCTTTGATACCCAGCCAAAGACAAGATTGGCCAACCCATAAGCAGCTTTGGTTGGCCTCCTTCCATGATCTCCTCATTTTCACTGGCTCACGGCGATGCTACAGCAACAAATACATTCACGCCAATGTAGCGACGTCTACTTCGACCACGCTGGGGCAAAAGGGCAGGAAAAGCAAGAAGGCTCGGACCCGGTAAGTCGGCCGCGGATCCACGACGCCTTTTGGTTCTCACTGTAGGAGCAGACTTGAAATTATATCGGATCTCACCCGCTATGCGAACAAGCACAACGGGCAAGTCCTTGGCGTCTCTGGTCGACGAAGGGAGATTGAAATGGCGTTTTGCAGCGATTCTTTCACGTTTGGGTGCTGGCATGCGATGGATCTCATCCGTAATCTCGACAAGGCGAAGACACATTTCCTAGGAGTCGTCCTCCGCAGGAAGTTGGACGCGACGACCGATCGGTGAGACTCCGCCGTTCTGTGTGGGGATGAGATGAGTTTAATTCACTGAGGCTAGGACCCTTTACACACTCGTTGACGTAGAAGTACTTCCGTTCCGAATCATGGATGAGAAGTTCAAATCCAGTGCTCGACTGACTCCATCTGGTCAAGAATTACCGGGTCTTTCGCCTATCAATGTGTTAAAGCAAGACGCCGAGAGTAGAAAGAACGATGGGGCTCTTGGGTCTGTTATGGTATTTGTTGCCCGTTCTCCAAGAGGGCTTGCATTCATTCCATCATACCAAGGTAATATCCACCGAGTTGGATGAGAAGGCCCCATCCAAGTCTGTCGAGCAGTACATGATCGATGTCAGTTTCAAGCCCTCTGCTTATTCGCGGCTTATCTACCGCGTTTAGACCGCAGCGCCAACGTTCCAACCATTGAGACTTTTTAAAGTTCACCGCGACGCTATGCATCAACTGGTGACTTCGATTGAATACTGTCGCATTCGATCCTTGCTCAAAAACGGCACAGAATGAAAATGGCCTCTTCCGGTTAAACTGGAAGCTTTGTCTCAAGAACGCTTTAGACGGTGGAATATACGGTCCAATTTTTAGGCCTCACAACGGGGAATGAGCTTACGACTGGAACTAAACGGGGGAACTTACTCCAAATTTATATTTTCTTGATATGTACCTTTTTGTAGCGATGTGCATCTGTATCTCCGCAGTGATGTACATTATCTGTGTAACAATTTCAGAACACAATTTACGGCGGCGTGGAACATTGTACACGGCGCACGGCGTACGTTTCTCGTGCGGGGTGAGGAGCAGGTAGGGGCAAGTCTATTCATGGTCAGAGATCGGCAGCGAGATGAAAGAAGTTATATCATGGGGCAGAGCAACGACATAGTATTAGTGCAGGGCATATAATATAGATCCTACTCCTAAGCGCGTCCTCTCCGGGGCCGCCACACGCTCTTCTTTTCCGGTACGGTCTGGAAGCCGTCGTCGTCTTTTGGTGCGTCATCTTTCGCTGGCGGGGTCGCCGCAGGAGAGGCAGGCGACGCAACGCGCGCCGGGGGCGCAGCAGCGGCCATACGCGCGGCCTCCTGACGCTCTCTCCACCCGCCGCCACCGCCCGGGGCACCGCCACGCAGTGCACCGGGCACGTACTTCCCGACCGCAGGGCTGGGGCTCTCCGCGCGCGGCGGCGCGCCCCCGAGGGTCCCCGCGCGCGTAGGCGTCGTAGGCATAGAGGGCGCCGTCGGGGTAGGACGCCGCCACACTCCGCCGTCTCCAGCGGGTGCCGGGCGCGCGGCGGCGGCGGATGGCGCCGCAACGACGATGGGCTTGCGCACGGGTACTGCGGTCTTCTCCGCGGCGCGTGCTTGGCGGCGGGCCTCTGCCTCCTCCTCGCGCTGTTGCTGCTGGCGCGCTTTCTCCATCGCATCCGCGCGCTCTGCCTCGCGCGCCTTGCGCACCGCGAGCGCCTTCTCCTCCGCCTCGCGTTTCGCAGCCTCGGCCGCGGCGGCTTTTTCCTCTTCTTCGGCCCTGAGGCGCTCTTCCTCTGCCGCGCGTTCTAGAACAAAGAAAGTTAGTAAAGACGGAAGACAAGGGACAAGGAAAGGGAAGCGTACCCTCCTCGAGCCTGCGCTCCTCCTCTTCGCGCTCGCGTTCGCGGCGCTCTGCTTCCTCGACGGCGCGGCGTGCCTCCTCGCGCTGCGCCATCACCGCCTTCCTTCGTTTTGCCTTCTCCTCCTCCACCTTCCGTGCAGCCGCGTCCTTCCGCTTCGCGAATTCCTCCCCCTTGCGGGCGAGCACGACCGAACGCCGAGCCTCATACGCGGGCAGCATGCGCGCGAGCCGCGCCTTGGTCTCGAGGTCCGTCTCGTGCGCAGTGCGTGCGGCGCCGAGGCGTGCAGCCTGCACCGCGGCGAAGGTCTCAGCGTCCGCGGCCTGCTGCAGGGCGTAGTCCTGATCGAGGAGTGGGCGTTCGGCCTTGCGGCACGCGCGCTCGATGTGGTCCACGCGCTTGGCGACGATCCGCAGACGCTCCGCGAGCTCCTTTTTCTCCTTCTCCAGCTGCGCGACCTGCATTCCAATGAGGCCCTCAGTGTC
Source organism: Mycena vulgaris (assembly GCA_029204335.1). NCBI lineage: Eukaryota > Fungi > Basidiomycota > Agaricomycetes > Agaricales > Mycenaceae > Mycena > Mycena vulgaris. Next base: position 515,199 of record JARGYA010000005.1, read on the forward strand.
GAGCGAGGCAATATTCTGCGGGCGCGGCGTGTCAGTTCGCATCTAAGAAGGAAGGGAAAGTGACCCACCTCCCGATCGCCCGCCTTCAGTATGCCCTTTTCCACCAGTGCGGCCTTGTACCGTTCCGCGTCTTGCATTTTGACCTCTTCCTGTATCCGCTGCACGCGCTGTACCTCGCGCCGGCGTGCCTCCTCCTTTGCCCTGCGGGCCTCGTCCTCGCGCTCGCGACGCCCTGCCTCCGCGCGCCGCGCAGCCTCCTCCTTCTCGCGCCGTGCGCCGAGCTCAGCCAGGAGTTCGCGCCGGCGCGCCACCAGCGCGCGCCTCAACGCGAGCGCCTTGCGCTCCGTCTGCACTGCCGCCGCCAGCCCCGAATCCCGTTCCGGTGCGGGTGTAGGCTCCAGGGTGGCGAGTGCGCATCCCAGCCCGCGTGCTGCGCGCCCAACCTGGGTGCGAACGATTTCAGCGGCGCTCGCCTGCACCGCACCCGCTCCACCCTCACGCGGGGGGCCGTCGAGGTCCGCGAACGCGTCGTCGAGGAAGGTGATGGATCCAGCCGCGTGGTCGACGCGCACGGCGAGCTCGCCGCGCCGCGCGCAGGACATGATGTAGGACTCGATCTGCGGCGCGGAGAAGGGGCTCTTGCTGTCCGCGCCCTCGGCGGACTCGGTGCCCTCGACGAGCGGCGCGACAAGGTCGAGCACGAACGCGATGTGCACGGAACCGTACACCTGTGCGAGCTGTGCGAGGAGGCGGCTGAGGACCGCGCGCTGCAGGAGGGGGATGTACTCGGCATACTCGCCCGTGCGGAGCTCAGCGAGGATGGGCGCGACGGAGGCGCACAGCGCGAGCGGGTCGAAGGACACCTCGAGGACGCTGTAGAGGCGCGCGATGGCGGGGGGCGCGAGCTGGAGGACACCGCGGGCGAGGGCGTCGGATAAAAGGGACGCGCGTGTAGGGGGCCGCGGGAGGTTGAGGAGCGCGGTGAGGCGCGCGGAGTCGGTGGGCGCTTGCCCGACGGGGACAGCGAGTGCGCTGATGAGGACGTGGCCGGCTGCCGCATCGGACTTGACGGTCCCGGATACGGCGTGGAGGCGGCCCCAGGCGGCGGCGTGGTAGAGCGCGTTGCCGCTCATGAGGAAGATCTTGGTGAGCTGCTCGTAATAGGTCGCCATCATAGCCGGGCGCGGCGCCTTTTTGGCCATGGTGAGGAGGTTATGCACATCCTCGACGGAGCGGAAGGCTTCCTGCCAGAGCTCGAGCTCGACGGAGGCGGTGAGCTGCGCGAAACGCGTGTCAAGGTGGTGCTGGAGCGTGTCCGGGTCAGCAAGATTTATCGAGTGCGGCTGGTGCGAGTATTTCGCGACGTTGGAAAGGTGTAGACGTAAAGTTTCGCACAGGCGGCGGAACTCGACTTTGCGCTGGTGCTTGAGGCAGAATTTGAACGCTTGTTGTGCGATCGTCTGTGGCGTTTATGAGGGATAAAAGACATGGGGAAAGCGGGTTACACACCTGGTAGATAACCTCCAGACGGGCGTTATTTTTGAGGGTCTCGAGCGACGTGCGGTAGCTCTCCCAGAGAAACTTGAGCCACGGGGTGACGAGTGCGCGGTCCGTCCGGTCCTTGCTCTGGTCCCCGCTGACGGCGCCGAGCAGAATACTCTCGGGCGTCTCGCTGGCCTCGAGATCCTCGACGTCGACCGCGACCTTGACGGCGGCCTTTTCCTGGGCCTCGCGGACTTTCTGGTCCGCCAGCTGGACAAAGCGGGTGATGACTGCCTCGATACTTTGGACGCTGGTGTTTTGCGCGATATTCTTGTACTGCATGAGACCCTCCTTGGCTGTGCGGCCCTTGCGCATGTCGACGCAAAGCTCGACGAAACGGTGCATAATGGGCTCGAGGGATGCAAGCGGCGTGGAACGGAAGCGCTTTGAGGAGAACATTTCTGTGAGGGACTGGAGGGCTGCATGTGTCTGGCCGACGGAGACGAGGCCCTCCGCCTGCTTGAGGACGGTCTCGGGCTTGGAGAACGGTGCCATGGTCGTGGACGCAAAATTTGCTTTGGCCTTGTTTGCCAATACCTTCGGCACCGAATGTCTCTCTCTTCACCCGGCACCGCAAGTTTGAATCAGATAATTCATGCAAGTACAGACTAATTCTGGTCGCTCCCCGCGGGCGTCGGCATGTCCGTCCACATCTGCAACGCCATTATACTCCCCCACTCTGCCACCTTGCTGCTCAACCACTCATTGTTAGCGGATTTCGTTAAGAAGTCGTTACAGCCGGCTGCGAACGCTTTCACCATAACACTATTGAGTGAAGAAGCAGTCTGCGCGACGATGATGACGGATGAGCGGTAGGGAGACGCGGCCTGGACACTCAACGCCGAGTTCACGACGACAGGGCTGGAGGCCGGGGCCGCAGCGTTCATTTTCTCCAGCCGTCGGATCTCCTTCGTCGCTTCGATCCCATCCATGACGGGCATCTGGATATCCATCTGTCGCGTTCCGTCAATAGATATTTTTCAGAGGACCGAAGCGACGCACTAGAATGAGATTAAAGTTCCCCGTCTTCCACTTATTCACCGCCTCGAGCCCGTTGTTCGCGACTTGGAAGTTGAGTTTCTTCTTTTGCATGAACTGAGTGAGCTGTCTCTGATTGATGATGTTGTCTGTGCGTGCTCAGTGTTCGTCTCCCAGGGCGCAAATGACATGCCTACCTTCGACTATCAACACGCTAATCGGGGGAGCGATATCCATGTCCAGTGCCGCATTTGTCTTCTGTGCTCGCAGACGAGACGCCTTGTGAGAAGGCTTTTGGCTGCGGCGTACAGTGCTGCTGGATCTGGACGGTGCGTGCGGATTAGGATACCATGTAGATTCTACACGGTCCATCGCCGGTGGCCCACACAACGTCTGGGAGCGCGGACTAAAAAAGATGCCCGCGGGCTTGCCTAAGGGGCAATAGATGAGCATGCCCGAAGACGGGGTTGAGCCGAGCGGCCGAGCGTCCATCTTCTCTGGTGCTGCGTCTATCTTCTCCGACATTTTGGTATCCGGTGTCGAGGTCCGCTGGTGCTTGGGGCGCGATGACGGAGGATCTGGATGTGCCGCCGCACTCTCTGTCCGTACCACTGCCTGTGCGGGCGCGGATTCGGACTTGGGATGTGGCATGGGTACATTCTGACTGCTCCCCGAGAGCGGCGGCTTGTCCGCCCACATCTGCAGGGCCATGATACTCCCCCACTCCGTCACCTTGTTGCTCAACCAGTCATTATTGACCGATTTCGTTAAGAAATCATTGCAGCCGGCCGCAAGTGCCTTCACCCTATCACTGTTGTGCGACGAAGCCGTCTGCGCGACGATTATGACGGAAGAGCGGCACGAGGTGGCGGTCACGGAGTACGACGGCGATAAGCTCACGTAGCCCTCTGTCGCGTTCATTTTCTCCAGTCGCCGGATCTCCTTCGTCGCTTCGATCCCATCCATAACGGGCATCTGGATATCCATCTGTTGTGCTCCGTTAATATCTCTTTATTCCAGCAGTCGTAACCCACGCACCAGAATAAGATTAAAGTTTCCCGTTTTCCACTTGTGGACTGCCTCAAGTCCGTTGTTTGCAACTTGAAAGTTGAGCTTTTTCTTTCGCATGAACTGAGCGAGTTGCCGCTGATTGATAACATTATCTATGCGTAGAGACCACACTCAATCAGGTGAGCTTAGACAATACCATGAGCACATTACCTTCAACTATCAACACGTTAATGGGAACGACTTCAATGTTTGTATTCTTGGTATTTGTCCGCTGCAAGGTCCGCAACCCTGAGTCCTTGTGCAGCGAGGGGGACGAGATGCGCGAGATGGAAGCGCGCCGGCTCGCAAGCGGCACACCCACTAGTGGTGATTGTCCCTCGTCCGTCTTCATCGGTAGCCCAAATGCCAATTTCAACTCGGGGGTCCTCGGGCAGAACAAGATAGTTGCAGGCTGGCCCGGCGGACTCGAGATGATCAGACCCGCGGAAAAGTACTCGGTGCTGTTTGATAAACGGCACATTGCGAGCGGCGAGGGCAGCAGGCCGGGGCGCTCAAATATTTTATTCATGCCCAAAGTGGAGTGGCCGGTGTTGCTGAGGTTAACACCAGTATCGTGTGTGATGAGTAGCCTAGCAATATTTTCGTTTCCAGACATAGCAGCTGCACGTAGTGCACTATTATAGAATCCTCCCACTGTGTCGGCATTGGCCCCGTTTTCAAGGAGTTGACGCACCACGTCTTCGTGGCCACGAGCGGAAGCCATCTGAAGTGCTGTCCCAAGATCTCGTGCCTTCAATTTGACACTCTTGATGTTTCTCGTTGCATGGAGTCCCCGAGCATTCTGCCCTCTTTTGGCTCCCTGTGCGTTAACATCGGCCCCATGTTGTAGTAGCATACGGGCGACCTCCTTCCACCCAATTCCACGAGTCAAACAGGCCTGTAATGCTGCCTCGTAAATCCCTCCGTCCGAATTAACATCTGCTCCATTCTCCAGGAGTAGATGAACAACTGCAGCATGACCTTGGGCTGCGGCAGCCTGTGGCAGCACCATATTGTATTTTCCACCCAGCACATTGATGTTGCCCTTGTCAATGAGCAAAGACACGACTGCCACATAACCGAAGTAGGAAGCTATCTGGAGGGCTGACTCGGTGCAATCTGAGGATGTCCTCTGTCCGAGATTGGCATCAGCCCCGCTTGCCATGAGCAATTGAAGCATCTCTTGATGTCCATTCACTATGGCCGCCTGAAGTGCAATGCCTATATCCGCGGTTTCTTTTATCAACACAAGATGATGAGCTATTTCACACAGGTTGAAAAATGCAGCAATCCAAAGTCTGGATTTTGACCACCGAATCCCCAATGTCGGAAAGCCATGTTGAAATGCCCATATGTATATCCACCGAGTTGGGGCTAGGGTGAGAAAGTCCAGCAGCATTTCTCTGAGGGTTAACTCTGGTTTTCCGCGAGCATGGACCAAGCAAAATTCCACCGCATAATCGAGAAGAGGGTGCACATTTCGAAGCTTTTTAACACTTCGAGGAATGACTAGATCCGAGTTCTTGAGGAATATGTCGAAGGAAAGATAAGTAACACATGTGGTTGTAATTTCCTCTTGTGCGAAGGGGAAGCGACTGGGCTGTATGGAGTCCAGATAGTCTTGTGTGGTGTGGTGAATAAGTCGGACAACACCGTCGATTTCATTGTCAATTTGGTCGACAATAACCAAGCCGGCGCAGACCGAGAGAACCGTGTCGATATCCACTAAGTTATCGGGGTCGAGCTTGGATGTTCCTACTTCTACCGCCAATGCTTCTCTGAGCTCGGCGACACGTAACAGCCTCTTTGCATTTGAAATCCATGATAATGCTGCCTGAGCAAGCTTTCTATTGTCCGCACATTGTTGATCAATGCGTGCCATCACTTCATCATATGAATTCTGCAAGTCACTTGGCATGCTCTGAAGAGCCTCCCGAATGGCTTTGACTGTGTGCTTTGTTGTAAGGGAATTAATGTGAAGCTTTGCCAGTAGGAACCTAAGCCAAAATTCTGAATCAACACAAAATTACATGATGTATCAATACGCACATTCCATCACTACGGCCGACAATTTGTGTCTCAATTTCATCTCCCAAGCTCGGGCGACTCTTGATATGGCTTGATAATTGCAAAGATTTTGAGGTCTGAGCATTTACATAGCATCGTATATCATGTTCGGTGGCACGTATCTCGAGAGTGCTTGTGGTAGAAAAGATAGTGTAGATGTTGAAATGAGGCCGGGAGGTGAACATTATATTGACGGTTGGCCCCAGCATTGCCAGGTGGTTTAAAAGGGTGTTTCTTTGCTCCTCAGGATATTCATCAAGTGCGTCGACAACAACGTACACCTTGGAATATTCTATGATGGCGGAGCAAAGTATTTGATAGAAATCTTCGAGGGACGGCCTTGTACATGCCTCATAATTCTTCTCGTATAGTTGGCGGATTTCCAAGGATATCGGTTTCTGGAGGACAAGTTGCCGCCAGATGCTTGCAAGGAGACTGGGTGGTGTTTGAATTTTCGTCTCCTTATGGTTTAGATATATTGCTGCTACACCAATATGTTCACCTGGCTGCATATTTTTGCGCAGATGGTCCACAATAATTGACCTGTTGACAAAATTAGTGTGATGAACTGCAAAAAAATCCCCCTAGTCTACTACACACATGAGCACAGTCTTCCCAGCCCCCGCTGTGATATAATCAAACAAATAAGGCAAGAAGATTAGTAAGCTTCACACATTAGTGATCATGATGTTCACGCACGAATTCCAGGACACCACAGCTTTGCCCCCAGCCCAGCTTTCCAGGCCTTGAACTCCTCGCTGTTTAAAAACCAGTCCCCAGTCCCTGGCTGTCGAGCGGCAAAAATGTCTTCTTGCCGGAGAAAAAAATTGATCGGTGAACACCAATCAATAATTTCATGTCGCTTTTTGACTGCACAGATTAAGAGCAATTCAATATGATTGAGTCAACTTACCATCCTCATATATCTTTTGGTTATCTCGGAGGGTTTCAAGCATCCCTTATGTGAACACAGAATTAGAATAAGATCCATGTTAGACCTAAGAGGCTCAACTATGGGCATCTTGTTGTTGTTCTGCAATATCCTTGACAGAAGAGAGTATGTCTACATTGGAAAATCAGCGGGTGGTATTTAGTATTTGAGTGAGAAACTCACCACACTGATAATCCCTTTGCCCAGTTGCTGTATTCTGAATTGACTCCAGGATGTCTAGTCATAAATGAACTCAGGAAATCATACAGTGGCCAATCTCAGAAACACATTTACCATGAAGATTTTCCTCTTGTTTTTGAGCCACATCCCTGAGAAGCAAGAATAAGTTAATTGTTGATCTCAACGTTCGGTTACACACCAGATGTCTATCTCCAGCCAGTTGCCGAACAAAGTTTTGAATCGCTCAATCATGTCCAATCCCTCTTGGACATCTTTCTTGCCCCAAAGTGTCCACGAAATGCGATGATAAACCTTCGAGGATCCGCCCAGGGTCAAGCTTCTTCGACATTTGATCCAACATCTCCTTCAGCCTGACCAGTGACTCCCTCGCCCAGTCCATTCTTGCGGAACAAGTGGGTTCAGAGCGCTTTTGGAGCTCTAGGAGCAGTGCTCGGAGGCCTTCGACCTCCAAGAGGAAGCCCTTCTGGTCGCTGCGAGCATCATGGAAATCCTTGATGTATTCGCGAGTCCTCGCCACTGCATCAACGAGCTGGAGGATGCTAGCGATGAGACCGACTACCTCTGCCATCGTGGGTGGGAATAGGATGTGATTAATCTATCATTATGCGGTACCTCTCTGTGGAGCGATGGAGATCACGGCGACCACTGACGTCTTCCGAGCGACGTGCCGAAAAAGGCCGGTCATCCGAGGGACGTGCCGAAACAGCGCTACTCACGTTGCCTCCTTCGAAGGGGCAATTTATCAAGCGATCCGCGTACTTACAAAACTCATCGACGCTATGTCTGAGGCAAGGTAGGTGCTGGTAGGTGATGGCCTCGAGTGGGACCCGTGATGAGTGTGGGAACACGGTGCTTCGCACCGGGGCCGTGCTGTGCACGGAATCGTGAGACGTGAGGAAGAGATGAGATGTGAAGAATGAGCGTGTGGCGTGTGTGCGGGGGGGAAGTCCAGGGCGGAGGGAGACGGAACGCGGGCACGGCCGATCCCATACGCAAAGGCCACCGAGGGTCTGGGAGGAACGAGACCCAAAGCAACCCAATGGAGCGCAGCTCCGAGAGCCGCAGGCTCGTGCGAGGGTGAGTGAAGCAGGCCCGAGGGCCCCAAACAAGAACGGAATGACCAAAGGAAAAGAAAAGAACTTGATGCATCGCCGGAAAGTAACGAAGCATCGAGGAGAGCGAGTGATGACCGTGAGCACACACAAATCGGCGGATGCACATCCCACGCTGATGGAAGGAGGAAAAGGCGAGCGCGGAATGGCGCGAGGCCCCCGACACGCCCAATGCGAACAGGCGACGTCGTTGTAGAAACTTCTTAGAACGAGCGCAATGAAAGAGATTAACACATTCAGGTGACGCGGAGAGATTTCAGATGGTCAGCGGGACGATCACATCGAGGAGCGAATGGATCACAGGCATGGAAATAAAATAAAACAAGGCCGCAGGAGGGCATCATAGCATGCGTGCAAACAATATTTGTAACGCCTGCGCGCCGGCAGCAGCTGCGGTAATCTGAATCGTGCGCGGTACGGCAGAAGGAGGGATAGCTGAGTGCACCGCGATCGAGTCAGCGAAATGCACAACAAGGCATGATGGTCTGCCTGTACGTGAGGGTGTGACTCAGAGCTCGGGCGCACGGCGAGTCCGGAGGGCGAGGCAGCGAGGAAGGGTGAGATCCACCAGATGCACGAGCCTGTCGAAGCGGCAGCGGGAGTCCGTAAAATGCAAAGCGATCACGTTCGGAACAGAAAAGCTTCAGGTAAACCGTCTGCAAAATGGCCAACAGGACAAGGGAGGAATACGGTGAGTGCACACGCGCGCCGGATGCAATGGGCCCCGCTGCACGGGATAAGCGCCGACGTGTGAAATGCATGCCGCCAAAACACCTGAGAGTGCCGTGACAGAGGGTCAGAGTGAATGAAGGGCGCCGTTGCACAGAACCGACGCGTAGGAGGTGAGGAGAGCCATCAACGAGGATCGAATCATCGAAGCACCCTCACGGACTCGGGCGCGAAATCGAGCCGTGCCGGTAGAGAAGAGAACGCGGAGGCGGATCATAAAGGCTGCAGCGGCAAACGGCGTGAGATCGTGTCCGTGGACAGCTAGCATCGAAATAGGTGCACGCCAGCGCATCGGGAGGAAGTGAACAAGTAGAACGCGCACACTCGAGTGGCGCGTAGCGAGCCCTGCTCGAGGATTTAGGCCATGTCAAGGTCCATATCCACTCCGAGTCACCGAGGACCGAAGCACGAGAGGTGGATCGCTATCCGCAACGGGACAGAGGCGCCAGAGTGAGTGTCAAAAGAACAAAGCGAATTGAGTCGTGAAATGAGCGCCGTGCGCGATGGGAGGTATAAGGAGAGGATGAGGGAACGAGGGGAAGGGGCAACGAGTCCACGCACGCGCAGGCACCGTCGCACTGGACGGGAGGCACGCAATCGCGTGGGCCGCATTCGGGACGCCGACGCTGATGCGACCCATGGAAGCTCGATGTCGAATCTAGTGGGGCGCCAATATCAGACATGCCATTCTGAAGTCCATTCCCCGGGACGCAGGTCGGAGGTCCACTGGGGCTCGCGATTGGGATGAGGGCGCGCGCGGTGCGCCAGAACGACCGCACTGCGGAATTGAGCTCGCACCGTGCAGGAACTTCGGAGAAGGAAGGAGGGATGCTCGAGCCGTGGATGACGAGCTCGACATTGGGCCAGAGGAAGAATGGGAGGAGCGCAGCCAGAGACTCGGGCCGTAGGCGGCGAGCTCTGAGAAATATCGGAGGCATCTAACTCGATGAAAAGGAGTTGGCAGGCCAAAATGAGAAATAACAGAGGGCAAGCGGCCAGAAGAAAAGATGTGCGCAAGTGATTTCGTGGGAGACCAAGGGTGTGCACACCACGGAATGAAAATGTCAGATTAAAATCAGCCGCTGGGAGCACAAACGGCCCGGACCAAGACAGAAACAGGAAATGCGATGAGAGGAACGGAAGAATGAGGGAATGAGACTGGAATAGGAGTAAGAGGAAGGGAAGAGAGAGACCGCGCCGTCACGCGGGATCAGTGCGACGGGCGGTAGTACACAAGTGAACAGCCGCGGAGGGCAGCGTCACCCGAGCGACCGACCATAGGACATGGGTGAAGCCGAGAACTGCAACAATGTAGACGAAAGAAGATTATTAGGAACTTCATGGTTACATAACATATCGAGAAGGAAGTGACGGCCGGGAAGAATAGATAGCAGGTATGAAGGTATGAAGGTATGATGAAGGAAAGCTTGAGAGGTCTCGGGGAATCGATCGGCACAGGGTGGAGGGAAACATAAATGGGGGGGAGGATAAGGAGGTGAGATGTGTATTCCAAAACTCGAAGCAAAACCAATATCTGAAGGGTGGGATGAGCGCTGCCACGCAGGATAGGAGGCACGCGGTCGCGCAGACGATGAAGAGCGCTGTTGCACTCAACTCCGACGAAGAGGGGCACCGTCGCGCGGACGAAGAAGAGCGCCATCGCGCAGAGGAGGAGTGCCGTCGCACAGAACTCCGATGAAGAAGAGAGGCGCCGTCGCGCGGACGATGAAAGAGCGCCGTCGCGCAGAGGAGAAGTGCCGTCGCGTGGACAATACAATGAAAGAGCGCCGTCGCCCAGAGGAGGAGTGCCGTCGCCCAGAACTCCGATGAAGAGGGGCGCGTCGCGCAGATGATGAAGAGCGCCGTCGCGCAGAGAAGAAGAGCGCCGTCACACAGAAGATGAGAAGCGCCGTCGCGCAGAGGAGGAGTGCCGTCGCACTGAGCTCCGACGAAGAGGGGCACCGTCGCGCGAGAGACGATGCATCCATGCCGATGGACATGGACGGACGCCACTGAATGCGAAGGGCGCCGTCGCGCAGATGAAGAAGAGCGTCGTCGCGCGATCCATGATGCATCCATGCCGATGGATATGGAAGGGCAGGACGCCTCCACATTCGCGCCACCGAATGCAAAGGGCGCTGTCGCGCAGAGGAGGAGGAGCGTCGCGCTGAACTCCGACAATGAGGAGCGCCGTCGCGCTGGATGGGGAGCACCGTGGTGCTGGAGAACGAAACGAAACGAGAAGGCGCACCACGATCCAAAAAGCGCAGCGACCGCGTTCACGCAGTTGCAAACCCGGATGCCGGTCGGAGGGCAGCGAGCAAAAGATGAGAAAAAACGATGCCTGTGCGCGGCATCAAGCACCCGCGAGCAGCTCGGGGGATCCTACTTGGACTCGCAGATGCGCCTTGCGGGAGAACTGGTGTCGTAGGGGCATCAAGTCGTGAGGGCATTGGCGAAGCGTTTTGAGGAGAACATTTCTGTGAGGGACTGGAGAGCTGCATGGGTCTGGCCGACGGTGTCTGGCTTGTGCCATGATCGTGAACGCAGAATTTACTTTGGCCTTGTTTGCCAACGGCACCGACTCGGTCACCACCTCCGACTGCTTTTTTCTATCCGCGCAATATGGGCAAATCCCAGAAAAAAAAATCGATGCGGCGGCACAACCCCGTACGCGTTCCCGATTCCCATCTACCTCATGGCCTCGCCTCCGCCTCGGAGACCTCCCAAAAAACGGCCGCGATCTTGCCCATAATCCAAAAGGTCGGCACTTTCCTTGCGCGCATGCCGTGTATATTCATTGCGTAGATGGAAGGCACGGACGCCGTCGAGCGCAGGTGGGCCTGCGTCGCCGTCTCAAACCTCATCCAGAACGACCCCGCGACTCGCCGTCTTCTTCAGGGCAAGAACGTCGTCGGCTCGCTCATCACCCGCCTCACCGATAGCGAGGAGGAAGTCGTCATAGAGGCTATGGGGGCCCTCCGGTATGTAAGCTAGGATTCACTTTGCTGTGGCTCCGGCCTCATTTTATTAGGAATCTGTGCATCGACGGCGGGTATGACATCTGTGCGGAGATGTACAATAAAAACATTCTGGCGCCGTTACGAACCTTCGTGCCCAAGGTCCGAATCTTCACGTGCGCTTCTACGGCACAGGCTCACCGAGAACGCAGCTCTCGACAACTCTTTCGCAATATCTCGACGGGCCCAAAAATGCGCCGGAAAACGCCCAGAAATTGGTCTACGAATTTTCAGACAACGTCATAACCGTTCTCTGGTGTCTCTCGTGAGTCTCCGGCACCATTTCGTTCACTCGGCCTAATGAGCCCAGAGAGACCTCGAACAAAGCGCTGACCGCCATTAACGAAATGAAATTAATGCCCTTCCTCATGTCCTTTCTGGCGGCGCGCGAAAAAATTCCACTGGGGCCCGTCACCGCCGCAGGTAGACACGCATACTCTCCCTCCCATCCAGCGCCTAACCTCGGGATTGTAGCTCACTGCCTCTACGTGCTCACCGACGACAACTACCCCGCGATTACGGACATTCGTGCCGACGGCAGCTACATCGCATGCCTCATGTCCCTCATCGACTCTGACGAAAAGATGGGAAATGGGAAGAGCCCCGAAACGGTAGACCCGCGAGTAGTTACGTTGCGCGTACTCGCGTCGGGTGAGTCCTTTTTTATGTTTTGCGCCCAACGTTTCTGACCGGCGCAGGTATTCTCCGGAACGTCTCGCCGATCCCCCCGCCTTCGGCCGCATCGGCAATCGACATCGACAAGGACATCGTCCTACCCCAGCTCCAACCCGTTATCGCGTCCATATCGCTCGCGGATGCATCGGCGTCTGCGCTCCAGCTCGCAGAGCAGCAGGTGCGTAGTGCGCATGCGTCTCTCCTTCTCATTCACTCACATACGCCTAGGCATCGTCTGCGCCGGAGATCGAGAATCTCTCGCTCAAAAACACGCCCAAGACCGACCACAAATCGCCCGCGGAGATTGAGCTGGAGCGGCTGGAGGGTCGGCTGCGCACAGTGCAGCTTGCGCTTGAGATCCTCACCGGCGCATGCGCGACGCTCCCAGATCCCGACCCTGATGTACCACCAGGTCAAACCGATGAGGACGAGGACGGCGACGAAGGTATTTACGTGCCTAGATCCCACCTGACTTCGTCTAATAAACTGCAGACATTGCAGACGAGGACGAGGACGCCGAGGCGCCGGACATGGACATGGACATGGCCGTCGACGACGCGGCCGGGGACACGACCGCGCAGGGCCTGCCCCCGCTAGTCATACCGCTACTCGCACTCGTGCAGCCGACGACGCTATCCTTCCCCCCTCTCGCCGCGCCGTCCCCGCACCCGCCCACGACCTCCGCGCTCAGCGCAATCCACCTCGCCGCGCTCGAATGCCTCAACAACATCTTCCTCGCCCTTGCGCGCAGCGGGGCGGCGACCTCCGACGTCGCCGGCGGCCGCATCGTATGGGACGCCGTATGGGCCGCCCTAAGCGCAGTCGGCACCCAGACGGGGCCCGGGCAGGAGCGCCGCCGCGCGATGTGGGAGGTCTCTGCGGGCGTTCTCTGGGGCGTCGCCAGCGTCTGCCGCGGGACCCTGGTACGTCGCGCGCCTGTCCAGTGATTAAATAATCTCACCCTTCCACAGGAACCCGAGCCCACGCAGGTGCAGGCGCTGATGGCGCTGTGCGACGGCGCAGGCGCGGACGACGCGCAGCTGCGCGTCAAGTGCATCGGTACGCTGGAGTGCCTCGCGCAGAACCCGGGTCCCGCGTTCCTGGAGGCGAACGCGGGCATCGCCGAGTACCTGCTGTCGATGCTGCCCGGTGCCGGCGCGGGTGCGCGCGACGCGGGCACGGAGCCCATGCTGCAGGTCGCGGCGTCGCTGATCGACATTTACTCGGATGAGGGCGCGCCGTACGACGTCAACTTCCGCGCCGGGGGGTTCCTCACGCGCCTCGCCGCTAGCATAGACGGCGTGAAAAAGGCTGTGCGTGCGATCGATCGGAGGAAGGAGGGTGGGCGGGAGCTGCGAAGGCGAGGGGAGGAGGTGCGGGATAATCTGCAGGCGTTTGTGGAGTATCGGCGGGGGCTGGGGTTTTAGTAGGATAGATGGATCGGGTGTGCCGGATCTGCGAGCACTCCCGAGCTCAGATAACCGTGTGATGACCCGCTGTACAAACAAATACGGCCTTCCCCACGAATTGAATGCAGCCCGCTGAAGGTTTGGGCAGAGCCCGCCGGTCCCCACCACATCGCAGTCAAGTCCTACCGCCACTAGTACTAGGTCATCTGCAGCTCCCCGCGGCCGTCTGATCCCACCGCAAGCGACACTGGCCGTAGCGGTCATATCCTCCCGCATTATAGCAACACGATCTCGCCGTATGCAACGTGCACAGTGTGATCCGCCCGCGCAGTGTCCTCGCAGTCCTATCCCACCGCTGCAGCCGTACGGGACTCCGCGGTGTGATCTCTTTTTTTTTTTTTTTTTTTTTGGAGCGTTTAGAATAATACAACTCAGTCTGCAATGCATTCCAAGCGTATCCGCTGGTTTAATTGGGATTTACCAATATTAGCCGGGGAAGTTTGTCCAGGAGGAAATGCCGTTACGCACAGGTTTCAAGCCTTCGTGTGAGACTCTGGCCATCGCGTTAACCTACTCCCATTTTCCGAGGAACGGGCCGTATGTCGGAAAAATCGAATTTGCCTTATCAGGGGCTGACGAGACCTGACGGGCTTATAAGCCCTGAACAGACCATCTCAGGTTATATAGGTAAGCATATCAGGGCTGGTCAAGCTCCATCAGATACCCCCCATCCCAAGGGTAAGCAGAATTTCCGGGAATCTTTTGAATGAGCCTTAGGTATGCCTACAACACTCGAATGTGTTGAAACAATGAAAACACGAAGTCAAACGGTTCCGTTTGAAGAAAATCCTAGCAGGACCCCGTGGGCCGAACGAGGTACATAACTCAGGTGGTGTCCTTCCAACCTGAACCTCACTTATTAGAGTAATATTTATTTCTACGTAGCTCAAGTAAACGCACCAACCTTACAGACCTTTGTTACATACAGTGACCTCCCCACCGCGGTTAGTCTCCCTAGTCAGACCAAATATCAAGATCATTTTTTTTTGAGAATTTGAGAGTGCGAAAAAAATGACCTGCTATTTGGTCTGATTCCACTCGCGCATCAGAAGCCGTAGGTCAGGCTTCCGGATAAGGTAAGTCCCAAAAGGGTAATTCCCACGCCATTTTTGTCTTCGGCTCAGTCGCGTCGCAGCGACACCCCAATTCTTGGACTCTGTATGCCACAATCGACCACCTTTACACGCTGGGCAGTCCCATCCACCCCTCAACCACCCAACCAGCCCCTTTCGGCTCACAATTCGGGCATTCCGCACGTCTCGCGCACCCAGGTACCCAGAGAGCTCGCGCGGCCCCTCAAGGAGTCTCACTTCTACGGACAAATACAATTCGGGTCCATACGAACTCCTGATAAGGATTTCGACTATTCCCCACCCAAAAAACGGTGTCGGGCTGCCTTTCAAGCCGACGAAAATATTGCACCTGCTGGGTCTACAAGCAGCTCCCCATCCCCTCCCGATGCCGCTGAACCACCGAATAAAAGGTCCAGGCTGAACTCTCCATTACCCCATCCTGGAACCACATCTGGAAAGCGGAAATCCCCGAGGACAGATGCCCAGAAAATCGAATTGATACTCGAGACGATCCAAGATCAGGGCTGGACACTCGGATGTTTCCTATACAACATCTTCCGTACCAGGGACATCAAGGGCAACGAAATCCATCGCAGCTCTACCCACTCTCAGATGGTCTCGATTTTTCTGGCAGGCCGGGCGAAGAAGACTGTGGCCAATATTATTACAGAATGGATGGCACATCCAGACGGCCGTATACCCGCTCATTCGCCAAATCTGGACCTTATGTACTCAACGACGGTCCCGTACAACGACATCAAGCCCGTTCGTGCGGCGCTCACGGCGTTCTCTACACAAACCATTGGGAAGAAGGTCGGAGACGAGGCTGAGAACGCGGTGAAGCTCAGCAGCGGCCTCCATGTGTCTATCGGCAAGAAGCATCCAGAGACCAAGCTCCGTCGCGAAGATTTTGGGGAGGGTACCATCCCTCGCGTTCAGTCGGTCATTGAACGCGACCAGGCGATCACTTTGTACCTTTTCAAGAATATCGCGACTCGGAAACCCCGAACGCGTGCCGGTGTCATCATTGAGCGGCAAAAGCACCGCGCTGATGCCGCAAGTTTTTTCTCTATGGCATGTCGAGAGTCTTAGCTTACTTTTACACTTGCCAGGTCATCACCCATGCGATCGCATCACTGAATTTCTGTCGCACAGATCAGGCAAATCTCCTGCCGCTTATGCGAGGCATCCTCTACTTCGGCTCGTCTGCGCCGGTAGAGCTCATGAACTATAACAGCATGATTGGAAATATGCCCGCTCCCGCAACGATTCGCCGTGCTCTCATCAGCTTATCGACCGAGGAGGCCCGTGCGACGCAAGCTCACGGCCAGGACCCGGATACGGCGGGATTTCTTCTCGTTGACAACTGCCAGAATTACCACCGACAACGCGACCTTCGCATTGGTCGGGAGAATGTCATGAACATCGGAATGTCGGGTCTTTATATGGAGGCACCCGACGTCGATGTCAATGTTTTCAATCTCGCGGACAAGAGGAAGCTAATAGCGCAGAATCGACGGAAGGATCTCACCGTCGATGATCTCCTAGGGTTTTTGGACCAGGCTGACGCAGATTTAACGGGTGCACTCCATTTCCTCGACACATTGGTTCGATGCACCCCTAGTCTCAGGTCGCTCTCTAAGGAGATCGCCGTGCGCTTGTCTGCAACAGCAAAAATTTCACTTCCACCTGGTCAGGCCGTCGTTCACCCGCTCGCATCCAGTGGGAAAAAGGAGACGATTCCCACGGAACTTAAATCTGGGATGCTTGACTTTCTTCAGCAAGTCGGACAGACACCGGAGAGCTACCTGAAACGGAAGTTACCAGTTGGTGGTGACGGTCTCACCTTTGCGATGCTCCTGCAATTGCAAACTTACCTCCAATTTCACGATGACGCCTTCAAATCGTTCGAGATCATGGAGCCACAGCTGCAGGTCTGGCACACCAAATGGACCGATGTCATGCGCATCTTCCAGACACATTGGGGACCGCTTACCGGGAAAAGTACTAATCCTGCGTCGCTTGGATTTAGTGCAGCAAAAATTGGGCGGGCGGCGCCTTCAAACATGAAGAAGGTTGAATTTTATCCGGGAACGCAGCTGCTGTACCTCATTTTGGACGCAAAAGTGTTGGACATATGGCGGTCGGTGTTTCCTCATAAATCTTATACCCTCTCGACCTGATTACCATTTAACAGTCTCGCATTCAAAACTGATGATATATTCACCTACTTCGACGGCCTCGAGAGCACTGGAAATCTCCCAGACTTCGAGACATTGCTTCCGATGGCCCGGAAGCTATACCGTGCTTACGGGACAGCTCGTGGCCGCGACCACGCAATGTATGACACGGGAACGGAGAGCGAGTGGGCCCAAACAGTGCCCCGTGGTTCGTCGTGGGTGCCCTCCGAGATCGAGCACTCGAGCCTTGACACGAAGAAACGAAAGGCGAAGAAGAAAACAGCTGAACAGCAAGCCAAGAAACCTCGGAAGTCCAAAGCAAAGCCAGCGCCGAAACCGTGTACAGGGGACTTCGTGTTTGCGCAAAATGTGGATTTTATTCGTGATGGAATGAACTCTCGAAAGCTTACGACTGCTGTGGCTCGTGGTGACATTTCACGCATGTATGAGTGCATCAAGGTTGATTTTACTTCTACCCGTTGATTATGATGCTCATTACAACCTAGTACCTCCTATTCACGTTCGGAGGTTCTACCCACACAAACTACCTAAACTATATCCTCGAAACGATAATGAACCTCGAGCTAGAATGCAGCCCCGGGCTCAAGGTTGCTCTCCTGCGCGGTCTTATATGGAATTTGTCCGGAATCACCGGTCACTGCGAGGAAGGTGATTTTATTGTCGAGTTTTTTAATAGGCTGCTCGAGGACGTCGTGGAACACAAGAGCGCCCAGTTTGACGATATATTCATCCGCGACATCATTTCCAGAAACCTTCGCCACATTGCACAGCTCAAAGTGGCGTGGCGCACCGGGTTAGGAATGGAGAAAAAATCACACAAGCATGCTGACCCGCACACCAAACCCGAAATGCGGACGCTGCTCAAACTTTACAAGGATACGGAGCTCCACAGTCAGCGTCTGGGTCGCCAGATCGATGACCGTGATACTGATGACTTCGCGCGAGGTGTCAAAAAACTTCGAGAGGGTGCCTTACAAGCTTCAATCGGGAAGACAACAAGCAATCAGCAGGTCTTTCGGACGGACACAGTGACACCTCCCACAGGTACTGATGTCGCGAATCACGCCGATGACGCGGCAGATGACAATGAAGGTCCGCTCGAGCTCAGTGAAGAAGAGTCCGAGTCGTCGTCGGACAATTCTGACTCGGATTTGGCTGAGTCGGAATCAGATGAAGACAGCAGCATGGACAATATCTATGCTACTCGGGGGTCCACATTTCTTGTTGATGGTGAGCTAGTTTTCGACGAGAGGGATATGCTGGTTGGGCCGGAAGATGAGGTGTTGGACTCGGAGAGTGAGGAGCAGGAACCGGGTGACAATTAGATTACAACTCAATACATAATCCTCTACTGTTTCCGTTTCTTTGCCGCCGCCGCCGCCACTTTAATTTTTTGGAATGTACCTCGCAACTCCACCAGCACCTCGAGTAGTATTCCATGGTGCCCGACTAGCCCTGCAACGTGAGAAATGAACGGGACGAGATCAGGCACTGTCTTGATCTTTGCAAAGCGGTCGAGGAGTTGCCCAATGATAATGTCAGGTAGGAAGTCAGAAAGGGGAGTGAGTCCCAGCTCTCGATCGGAGGCCTCCCGCCAGACTGACAGGCGAAATTCCTCCAACCTAGCACGGCCTGCCTCCTTCATGACTTTTGTCAGTCGCTGCCCCGCGGGAATATCGGACGGTACTGCCTGCTTCTTCTTCACAGAAGGTTGGTACAACTCGCGGCTCGTCTCCGGTAGGCATCCGCTGCAGAGACAATGCACCGGTCGTGGGGTGGGTGGGAATGCGACACAGGTCTTGCACGGACACGGGGAGTCACTTGTGGGATTGTCAAACTGGCGGTCTTGCTCGGCGGGTTTACATTTCGCTGTCAGGATTTCCGCGGTCGCGCGTGACATCCTGGGCATCGATCCTGCTGTCTTCTTCGCATCCGCGTCGTTCTCCGCATCTGTCTGCTGCACAACCCTGGCCGCGAGCTCCATTCGAGTGCTCGAGATGTAAAAGATCGCGCGGGGGTTTTGGACACATGGGCGTGCACGACCTGGCTTTTGAATGTACATCTCGACGCTCTCGGGTTCGCCGATCTGGATGACCGTCTTGATAACTTTGATGTCGTTTCCCTGTGCGAGACCGGCTGTCGCGATAATTATCTGGCATTTCGTGTCATTGACAATATCTGCCAGGGTTTCGAGTTTGTTGTCAGGCCAGTTGAGGCCGGTATGCGTGCGAATGCGAAAGTCACGATGCGGGTCGGCGAGAAGGAGGCTGTTGAAATATGATTTAAGCCGAAATACAAGGGGAACAGTGTTGCCGAAGATGAGTGTTTTGTCGGTGGTCCCGAGAACCCATGCAAGCTCCGGGAATACCTTTCCGTCGATGCCGGAGTGAAGCTGGCGGAACAAGATCTGGATATCGTAACGGGCGTTCGAGCGGCGGATGAGGTGAAACTCTCCGCGGTTCACGCCCAATAGGGAAAAAATCGCATTCTCGACCTTGAAATCGGCGAGGAGACTGGCCGTGAGGCCGATGACAGGGATTCCAGGGCGAAATCTGGAACGCATATGCCCAATCTGGGTGAATGCCTTACGAAAGGAAAGGCCCCAGTAGACGAGAAGATGGATCTCGTCCACTCCGAGAGCGCACACCCGGTTATAGAAGGGCTCGAACGCAAGCAGACTGCGGAAGCCTTCCGAGATGAGCTGTTCGGGGCCGAGGATTAGCATGGAAATGCCCTGGCGTGCCCTGAGCCAGAGATCTTCGCCCCGTATCCGAGCTTCAGCAATGGTGTCTGAATTGATTGTAAGTGCCGCAACACCGATTTTCGCCATATTACCCTCCTGAATGGTGTCAGCTGGCCGATTAATCAGGGTAGAAAGCCAGGTGCACCATTTGTTGTTCAATCGAGTTGGTAGGGCACACCACAACGATGGCCGGGTCCATGGGGAACTTCAATGAGGGGCAAAGGGACGGTGTCTTCGCGATTGCAATCATGACAATGATGGACAGGAATAGGTATCCTGTCTTGCCAGAACCAGTTGGGGTAACAGCAACGAGGTCTATCCCATCGAGGACCTTGCAAATCCCGTCCAATTGGTAGCTATGCGGCTCGAAGGTGGGGAGAACACTGAGGAGGATCTTGCAGGCCAATGCAAAGCCCGGTTCAGAGTAGAACTTGAAGGCGACGCATAGATGGGATATAATGAGGAGGAAGAGCGCGGGAAGGAAGGCTGCACCACCCATGGACGCGCGAATAGGAAGACGTGCAGTGAAAAAATGCTCGTGTTTGGTCCTCACGTGACTACGGAAAGTGCCGAAGCGCGACCTACGGCTTACACATGCCAAGTAAAACTAGACTACACCGCGGTAGGAAATTTGGGACCCCTCATCACGGAGGGGTCCAGGGTTTTGAGAAATCCCCCAAAATGTCCTTATAAGCGTCGTCAGGCTGATATGGTCTGTCAGGCTGGTAAGCGCTTTTCCGGGGTTTTTTGCCCCTTATAACTGCCCTCCTAACCTGACAGCCTGATTTGACCAGATATGCCCATGTCCGGCCTTATTCGCCGTTTTCGATTTTTCCGACATATACCCACTAAAACCCCCTTTGATCTTGTCCAGTCATCCGGCAGGGAATCTTCATCAAGGAGTGTTCCACTCCAGGTGTCAAACACCAATTGCCTTTTAATTGCAAGAGAACCGAATCGTGCTCGATTCACGAGTAGCTTGTCTCTATTCAGGGTGTTGTTGATCAGTGACAGCCAGCGATTTCGAATTTCGGTTTCCGACGCCGCAGTATATGTCTCAAAAACTCTTTGATTTCTCAAGTTCCATATCAGCCTCAAAGTTGACGTTGAGATGATCACATCAGGAAATATCCATTTCTCTGATGTCGCAAAAATCACTTTTCGGTTATAAGGGGTTAGGCAGGCTTACAGAGTTATCGGCCTCTTATAAGTACTTATATATGCCAGCCTTTACTGGACAAAACCCCAGTGGCAGTGAATGATCACGGGGTCAGATGCGTCGAAGCGCATCGTAACGCGTAAAGCACCGTTTTCATTCACTTCCACGCATCGACCACGCAGTGAGTACGCGTCAAGGCTCTTGCCGTACTTGTACCTCTCTTGCTTTCATCAATCCTTCACGCGTTTCATACGCGTTTCCACTCGTGCCCACTCAACTTATTTCAAACTCCTTTCCACTCGTCTCCACGCGTCGCCACTCGATCCCTCAAACGTTAATGAAATGGTTTTTTTCGTTATCTCTCGGACCAATTGTGGGCCTGATATTCCTGTATAATCCTGGCTTGACTGGGAATGTCCTATCAGGACTCCTCGTATGACTGAACGACCTCCTCGTACCACTCGACCTCCTCTGAACGCTGACCTCGCACTCGTCCCTTTGATTGATCGGCCTGTCCACCCTGATTTTCAGGGCCGAGCTCTTGTCAATCCGATGAGCACCCCAGGTACGTTATATCTCCTTTCTGCACAACCATGTCATTTAAAAACTGGTGTAGCCCCGTTCCCGGTCTCCCCGCTGAGCCCGCCGGTAGAGATTTTTGAAGGGCAGTTGCGAACCCTTCCCAAGCTTCAAAGCGCCACCGCCGTCTACTTCAACGATAGCCTCAAGACCCTTGTGGAAGGTTATGGACGGAAATATATCTCTCCTCATGTTCCCGCTCTGAAACGTAAGCTCCTGTCTCCCCACGCAAAGCTCCAGCATATTAAATATTTGTCTAGCCAAGATCATTGCACCATCCACCACTGTCAAGGCGCCTCCCGTATATGTCGCACTTGTTCAGGTCGGCATCAAACACAATGTCTCGGGCAATACAGCCACCATCATCATCCCTCTCCGGCTCCCATACCGGCCCTTCGCAAGCCAGATTTTGAGAACTTTGTGGGCGAACAGCCAACGTGTGCAAACATTTGCCAAGAAATGGGATGCATCACATATATACATTGCTTGCTCCCGGAAACTGGTCCCCATGGAAGACCCAGAGCACACGGCTGCTAGCACGGGTTTCCGTGAGATCGGATTTTACGACAAAATAATTGGTGACCCGGAGGACGACATAGGAGGCCCTAGCGACATTCTCATACCGTTTGTCATGGCTGGCGCTGATGTAACAGATATCAGAGACCTCTATGAGGTCTCCCATGGTGCCGCTACATTTTCCCTCTACATCTTCTACCTTGTAAGTCGCCCTAACTTGTGTGCACTGTTCACTTACCTCAGAACTTTCTTCAGGACGACAGCAGTCATGCCGCTGGCGTAGTGGCCAGCCTTTCACCGATCCGTCCAAAGTCTGACACTGCATTTGCTGTGGCATCCACTTCCGCACCTCGCGCTGCATTCACCTCCGCACCTCATGCCGCATCCACCCCGGCACCTCACGCGATGAAGCTTGAAGTGTCTGAGGTAGATCCCGCCCGTGTCCAAGCATATCTGCAGAAAGCCAGCGCCGAGCATCAGAAGCTAGCCTTGTGCCGGGCGATTGGCTCATCCGACCTCGGACACGCGTACAAAATGTATGCCTTCACACGGCTCCTACCCAGCGTCTGGGTTGAGCTGGGTGGTGGCGCTTGGCCCAAAACGGGGCTGCCCAAGGCATTCAAGATTTTGGACAGCCAATTCTTCGAGGTGGTCCTCACCGTCGACCATCTGCTCTCCTATTGCGGAGCTTCTGCAGGGAGCACTTTCACCAACCATATGAACTGGTACCACAGCACACTCGGGGCGATAGACCTCCTCCAGACGGCAACTGCGACTCATCAAATCATGCCAGAGGACCCCATGATCACCTCTGGGGCATACCTCTATGCCCTCGCCTACGGCCCGATCCTCCAGCCTGATTCCGCTGGAAATTTCATCATTCCCAAAGACTACCACAAAATCGTGACCTTTTCTATTGCAGAGACCAAGAAGTGGAGTACAGCGATTAAAAGGCGCTTTGATCCAGCTCCCGAATAGACTTGTCTGCCATACACTCCTACGCTTCCTCGTTTTTTACCCGTACTTGTACTTGTGACCGTTGTGACGAAATCTTATCTGTGTTTCTTGTTTCATACTCTTATATTTATTCGACGCTCCTTGAGACATGCCCTTGGTTCAACTGACCAACATCCGTGCAGGCTACGAACAACTCGAGAAGAAAGTCCAGACTGCACTACGGACCCAACTTGGCGATGCCGAAAGACCAGGCGTCACTTCGGCGTTGATAGCTCGATTTCGCTCAGCCGCTGAGCCTGTGAGTACAAATTTTGCCTTCCCTCACTTGAATCTCACTCTTCACAGCATCAGAATGACTTTGCAGCAGCTGAGTTTGCGGCGTTGCAAAGGAATCTCGCGGACATGCAGGCTGCTCTGGATCGCGCTGTCACCAAGTCTTCGGACCCGCTGACTACCCCACTCCTCAAGGTCATAGAGAAGAGGCCCAACGGCAAAGGGACCGGTCGTCCCCGGCTAGAGATTCAACCACAACTCCTTGTGAGCGCCTTGCAGCTTCGCGGCCCCACTGGAATCGCCAAATCTCTCAACTGTCATCCGCGCACTGTCCGTCGTCGAGGGTTGGAGGCCGGTTTGGTCCAGCCTGCTGCCCCAGTCCGTCGCCACGAAATTCAGCTGGACGGACGTGTAGCGCAGGTCTTTCAGTCAACGGGACCTCGAATCTCCGCCATTAGCGACGATCATGAGGCGCTTGACGCTCAGGTTGCCGACATTCTGCAGCTATTCCCTCATTTCGGGCGTGAAATGATTTCGGGGGCTCTCTTAGCCAGAGGATTTTTTGTCCCCCGAAATCGAATTGAGGTGTCGTACCTGCGTGTTCGTGGAGTTCCCCCGATGTTCGGCCACAGGGATATCGACCGCCGCGTATACTCAGTACCTGGGGTCAACTCCTTATGGCATCACGATGGGCAGCACAGTGAATACACATGGTTTCCTCTTTGACTCTGTCTAACCCTCTATAGGCTTGATCCGCTGGAAATTCGTTATCCACGCCTTCATCAATGGCAAATCCCGCTTCATCACTGGGATACGAGCTAGTTCTAACAACCTGGGACAAACCGTCCTTGATCTTTTCAAAGAGGCTGTTCAGCGCTATGGGTGGCCGAGCCGCGTGCGCGGAGATCATGGAGTGGAGAACACAAAAGTCGCCCAGATCATGGAGGATGTCAAGGGTTCCGGACGAGGGTCATATATTTGGGGCAGTTGAGTCTCTCTCTGACTTCTGAACAACCCGAGACTGGGCTCGCTTTCACCGCAGATCTGTGCACAACATCCGCATCGAACGGCTCTGGGTGGACTTCACCTGAGGTGTCGGCAAGAAGTGGGCAACCTTCTTTTACGAGCTGGAAAGCTCCTACAGACTCTGCGCAGACAACGTGGCACATCTCTGGCTACTCCACCACCTTTTCCTGTCCGCACTTAACCTGGATTGCCAAGAATGGGCAGATGCTTGGAACTCGCACAAGGTAACTATAGACGGGCAGCCAAAGCGGTCTCCCCGAGACATGTTTACGTTCGGTCTCTTGGAGCAGGGTCCCCGCGGGATCGGGCATCTCATCCAAGCCGAGGAAGAGGCTGTCATCGATACCACACAGTTTGGTGTGGACTGGGAGGCTCAGCGGGTCCCAGCCATCATCGCACACCACATCGAGAACAACAGCAACGATTGGGACCAAGAACACCCATTTGCGGCGGTCTCCACTCCTAACATGATGTCCGAGGTCGTGGTCAAGGCACCCAACTGCCCTTTTACGGCGGAGCAGTGCACGGCGCTGGATGTAGAGCTATTGCAGGTCGCTGACATCCAGTCTCGCGACATGGCTGTCTGCAAGCTGGTCTGGAAGGAGGCTTTAGCTATTTGTGCTCGAATGGATGCTTGAATTTTATAATGACGGGAAAGGATGGATCACATGGAAAGAGTCACAAAGGAGTGGCTCTCCACGTGACTTTGTCACAGCGTGGACGGTCCAGCGGACTGTCCACGGTGTGACGAAGCGGGTGGCCTGTGTGACGAGACACTCAGTTCCGAGTGTTCCCGCTGTCCCTTGTCCTAGTGCACTCTGTACCCCAACTGCTATGCCTGTCCTCGTTCCTCCACCCTGCCAGCGCACTGATATGCCAAGCAATTACGTGCGGGGGGTGGCGGTCGATGATGCAGACATCCCTGATGTGCTGTATATCCTCGTAATACATATATATTGCTACTTACTTTATTCACAGCACCTCCGACCGACGCGAGCGCCATGCATGCATGCACCTACTCTCTGCACATCGTAGTGCAACCCATGCGCCTCTCCGCACACCATCCACTTTCATTGCCGTGGTCAACAGCTCGGTGTCACCTCAAAATCTGCTCGAAAGAAAAGTCAGTATTTCACTCATTTCTCGACGGAATTCCTTGAATTAACTCACCAACGGCAGCTCTGGAAGTCCCTCTTGACGATTACAATGTGTCCCGCCCGAACGAACCGCCTTTCCGCGACCGCGCACATCGTCTTGATGTCGCATCAAAGGCTGGTGCAGACATCTGACAAAAATGTAAGTATCTCACTCATTTCTTGACGGAATTCCTTGAACTAACTCACCAATGGCAGCTATAGATGCCCCTCTAGACGCCTACGATGCGCCCCGCCCGAACGAATCGCCTTTCCGTGAACGCCGGCGTCGTTTTGATGGCGCATCAGCACCCGCTGTAGACGCCGGACAAAGTGTAAGTAGCTCATTCAATTCTGCGCGGAATTCATCGATCTAACCCACCAGCGGTAGTTATGGAAGTCCCCCTAGGCATTTACGATACGCTCCGCCTACCGCCTACCGCGCGCCGTCGCCATACCACGACTTGGCGGTGAGTCCACTGAGGGGGGCCAGACGTTGCCACAGGACTCCAAGTTCATACGCAATGCCGAGGAAGGCAGGGACTTCAATACATTGTGTACATAAATCAGTACACTCAGTATATAGACATTACAAGTCGTTGTAGTCCCCCGCTTTCAAGCTGCACTCAGCCGACATCCAATGGTCGAATTCTGTCACGACCGTCAATTCCTCAAAGGCGACGGGCTCCAACAGGATGTTATCGAGCCAAGCGTTCATCGGCACGTCCACAGTTTCGGTGCAATCGTGAAAGTGGAGTGCCACGGCTTTCTGAATATCGCTGCCGAAGGCCCGTTCGAGATGGATCTGATATGTAGTGATTCAGAGCCTTGAGAGGAATGACCTGGAGTGGAAGCTCACTGTGAATTGGTACTGCGGGTCGGGGGGGATCAAGGTCATGTCCGTCATAGAGGACACAAACATTTTTGCTCGGACTAGAGGATCACGGCGGTGGGACTTGTAGTCATCCGCAGATATGAATTTGTCGCGAATAGATCGTGGAAGGCCGACCCCTTGGATCCAGCATAAAAACCGGAGCTGAAACTGTTCGCACAAGAGGTTCTGGACGGTGTCGGCCTCGCTGTCCATAGTAACAAAACGAGTCCTGCTGATCACATTGTCCACGCTTTGGATTCGCCGATTGTAACGGCGGCGAGGAGGAGGAGGAGGAGGAGGAGGATATATACCGCAGTGGTCCCGTTGAGGAACGTACGGGTGCTGTACCTACATACATCAGCCTAAATGTATGCTACAGCCGTCTAACCCTCGAATGATACGACAGAAATATGCAGAAATCCTCTCACGAAACGAGTAAGTGTAGGCGGGAATAGAACGACAACCTGATGCTCTAGTCGTCATGTGCAATAATATTAAATTCCGGGCCCTCCTCAACAGGAACCGACCTGATTATGTGCATCATCGCGAAGTTTGTGTTCGTAGCTGTGTAGGCTATCAACTTTGATGGAAGAGTTAAGGGAGAAAGTGTTTGTGTAGCGCAAACCATATCTGAATTCACAATGTCCTGGTCAACTGCCAGTAGATGAGCTGCAAGCGGTAAGCTCGATTGGCGCTAGTACGATGGCAGGTGAATGAAAGAAGACATCAGCGCGACACCAGGCAGTGCGATCGTGATGCGGACGCTGATACGCGGTTCGGATCGTCCGACTGTAACTTTCATTGAACCCGTTCAACTTGGCAATCTCGAGCTCTATTCATCGCATCTGGCACTATCCAGCTTAATGGTTCGTCCCGGGACGCAATTGATTGTGATGTCTCGTGTTGGTCTTATCGGCTGAACATGATCCCGACTCCGAGTGTGAGCTCCTGTGTTCAGGAGCTCCGATATTCTCCTGAGGGCAAGTGAGACCGCGCTGCTCGTTGTCCGATACAGCCCGAAAGCTCATCTGCCTCCCAGAAAGTTGGAGCTCAGAGCCCACGCAAAGACCAAGATGCGCGTAGAACGCGCGGCAGCCGCGTGCAAGCACTCTGGCTGCAACTTGAGGCTCCCCAAGCCATGGAGTTCATCATTTGATGAATCAGTCACCTGGCATACGCATCTGGCAGCAATTCTGCGCATTTTGGACAATTAATCTGGGTGATTTTACACTCGCAGTCGAGCACAAGGTCTCGCTGTGGTGCCATGGCCTACCACGTCGTCACCCATCGAAACATCAAGGTCTCGTGTGCACGACATGGTGGTAGAACGGGGTTATGCCAGCCTTGACATGATCGATCTTGTTACAATGCTGGGAAGACAATAAGCAAGTGCCACGTTTGGCAGGCTCCGACAGCGTGACGTACACTGAGCAAAGTGTGTTTGCCTTTGAGGCGAATGTCGAAACCCGCTTGGAAAGCCTTGAATTCCGGATGTGCCCAAGGGTCGGGAAAACCAAAAAAGAACTGGCAAAGGAGCCGCAGGTGAATGGCTTCGTGCTCATCATGGTCCCGGGGGGTCTAGAAGTCTGTCACCTACTACAGTATTTCCACGGTCCTTGCAACATCACCGCTCCATGCACCATTTTTTCTTTCCGAGCCATTCACTAAGATTTTCGCATGATTGTCGCTGGGGGGATTGTACATCCTGGCCCACTGTGCATATACATATTTTTTTCGAAATATCTAGCTCCACACTGTTGTCCAATTCGAGTGATCTTTGTCCCGATGTAGATAGTTTACAACTGTGCTCAGAGAATAATATGTTTTTTAGCCGGGAAAAAACATAGGAGACACTTTGGCATGGTGATTGTAGTATACTAAAATATCTAGTGCATTGGGAGTTCAGCGGCCGAGTATTGTGCCCGGAAAGTGGAGAGGCTACGTCATATTCACGTGAGGCAAGACATAGACAAACAAACCATTTCACGCCACTGCTCTCATGCCTCGCGTCGCAAATTCTAAGCTCCGTAATGCTGGGAAGGAGAGACAGAAGAAAGATGATGCCAAGAAGGAGGCAGTTCGACTTTACAAGCTAGAACAGGAGAAACCCCCCAAAGAGCGCCGTAGTGCCCGTGATATTGCCGCCGACTTTAACCTTTCCCATACCACGGTCACTCGCCTCGCGAAGCCAGGTGCGCAGACCGTCTCCGACTTCAATGACAGCAAGAATGCGATGGGAAACCCCGCGAGACATATCCTGGTGGACTGGTTGACGCAAATGGCGGACCGGGCGCTCCCTGTCACTCGGAAGCTCTTAAAGGAGAAGGCGACACAGATTATCCGCACGACAGGTGACCCGGACCATGTGCCCGTGAGCGATAGCTGGGTCGACCGGTTCCTAGCGTCCCCCATGTGTGCCGACCTTTCGACTCATTGGAGCTTGGATCTCACAAAGGACCGCGCACGAGCTGTCAATCCTATTTCGGTGAAGCATTGGTTTGATGCTGTTGAGGCGAGAGTGGTGAACGCGGGGATACCGGCAGATCATCAGTTTGCGATGGATGAAACGGGCTTCATGGAGGGGCAGTCACACAAAGTACGTGTCATTGGAAGACGTGCCGCGCACAATACGTACAAGCGCGGTGGTGGGAGTCGAAAGAGCGTAACAGTATTCATGACCATTTGCGCCGATGGCACGGCACTGGTCCCAACCGTCATCTTCAAGGGTCTCAAGCTTCTTAAACGATGGGGACAGGTCAATCCGCTGAAAGCCAAGTCAGTGTGAAATCCTATCTCTTGCGCCAGTCAAATAAGCTCTGAACTGTGTATACAGCATTTGCCGCGCAAGAAAGGGTTATACGAACAATGAGCTTGGTGTCTCTTACATCCGAAATTTCGATGAACAAACTCAGGATAAGGCAGATATGACACGCGTCCTTTTTCTGGATGTCCACAAAAGTCACTACAGCCTCGCCTTTCTTGATTTCGCCATTGAACATGACATCCTGATCATAGGGTACTATCCCCATTCCACCGCCATCATGCAAGGCCTCGATGTGGTTTGTTTCGGCGCCCTTAAAATCAACTATGGGAACGAAAAGGACGAGTTTGAGAGACGGACAGGAGAGGATGCAGACGGAGGGAATTTTCTGCAGATTTATGCACCGGCCCATCGCAAAACCTTCACGGAACAAACCATACGTGCAGCATTTCGCAAAACGGGACTGGTTCTGTTCAATCGAGATGTCATCGACCCGAAGAAGCTTGCTCCAGCGCAGGAGCTTTCCACCCAAGGTAGCTTTCCAATTCGGCAACCTTCCCCGGTTACAGCCGTTCTCGAGGCGTTCAAGAAAGGGAGAGGTAAAGCGCCGACGTCCCCGTCATCAGATCAACAGATGCGCACCCCACTTGTGTCCCGCGAGAATACCATGGATTTAACTCCGCGCGTCAATCACATGCTGGATGGCCTCGGAACAACATCTTCCTCTTTCCTTGTTTCCGATGCCAACCCATTCACTTCCGCATTGAAAATCCCCCCACCAACCTTTCCTCGACTTCCGGAACAGCCGTCAACATGGGAAACCATTCTCCAGAGCCCCTCCGCCCATAGATCGCAGGAAGAACTTGAGATGGAGAACCGGATCTTACGTGCCGCCGTACAAGATCACCGTGACCGAAACCGACAGGGGGAAGCAATCATTGAAGCGCAAAACTCTCAGCTTGTGCTTCAGAATATCTACTCAGAGAAGCAAAGGCGCGCACTGCATCACCAGGAACGTAAACGAAAGCGCAGCAATGCAGAAGCCTTGCTCTCGACGGAGATGGGCCGCATTTGGACCGATCCTGAATTCCGCGAAGCCGTACGAAAGGATGAAGAGAAGGCCTCTCAGAAGAGGGATGAGGCTGGATTGCGGGCAGAGAAAAGGAAGTGGAGGAAGGCTAAGAACAAGCGAATTGATGAAGAACACCGCGCCAAGCGGAGACGATGGGAAGCGCGTAGAGAACAAATGAAGAAATCCGGCAAGCGTGGTGGATGGGGACACCCTCCTGGAAAGCCCAAACGAGCTCAGACTCCAGAGCGATTCAAGCGGAGCAACGCACATGCCAGCGCAGAGGATGTGGACGACAGCGGGGATCCCGAGATGGGGCGGATTGACTCAAATGACTCAGACTCAGCCGAAAGCTCTAACGAGAGCTCGGCAGAGTCTGAGAATGAGCCTGCAGAGTCTGAGGAAGAGATGTAGGGTCTGTAGAGGTCTTCTAAGTGTACTGTGTCCACAATACATTGAAATCGAGACGAAGTTATTCGAAATCAGGCCATTTTCGTGCTTGTTTGTGCATGTTGCAAGGACCGGTGATCGCCGAAAACGTGGCCCGCAACAATCAGCCTCAAACTCGCTGATTTCACCCGATTTTCTCAAATGCTTTTGATGTCCTATGGTCTATGGGTGTCTGTGGACTTCTTAGGGTATTCAATTCATAGGTAAAGGGCCAAAAATTTGCAAAAATGCGGGTCGTTTGAAATGCGGTGCAAGGACCGTGGAATTACTGTAAAGCATGAGACAGCGCAGCCGTGGCTTCAGTCAGGAGAAACTTACCGCCAAGGTTGGCACGTAAGTTGTGGCCAACGCCAAGGCAGGATGGCCAGAATCATCGGGAAAGCTGAAGACAGTCTTGTGCGTGATGGCGAGCCAAGGGGCCAGGACCGATGCTGCTGATAGATCCAACACGTGGATGTATGCGAAATCGAGCTCCGCGACCCACTTGCGGTCTGGCTGGGTGGCCGCTAGAATGAGAAAAGGACATATAGGGTCGGGGCCGACACCAAGATTGACCATAAATATGGCGGCCCAGGCCCCGTCCACTTTATACGCCTGCATTCGAGCGGGCTTCTCGACGTCTAAAATGCCGTAGAAAGTCGGCCGGTGATACATGCTGCTGCTCTGAGCCCATCGCTTAGAGTTGCCAAGCCGATTTGTAAGGCCTTTGAGGTACACAGAACGCTTGGGTCCCTGTCCGTTGGCGCCAGCATCGCGATCTGAAGGGTCAGAGTAGCTTGAAACAAAGAGTGTGAGGGAGATTGACCAGGAGTGAATGAATGGAGCTCACATGTTAAATTTGCGGCCGGTATGGAAAAAGCCCGTAACAGCGACGGGAACCTCCAGGACGACGTTGTTATTAGCTGGAGCAAACTCGTCCAAATGTTGTCCGTCGCAGCAGGCAACCTGCACGAGGTCCAGCAATGTTGTTGCAACAGCTTCCACATCAGGTCCAGAAATGTCCAAAGGTAAGAATTCCTCCGCACCGCCCATCGCGACGCTGATCGAGGTGCGCCACTTGAGGATCTCGGAGGGCTGGAGACAGGTGATAACCGGAGCAGCCTGCAAAAGCTGGTCAACACAACGAGCCACCTGCCCGGTATCTTGTGAGCCCTCCTGGGAATCCTCCTCCTCCGAGTCGTTCACTTCGAGGTATGTCACGGGCGGAACTGGGACGTGGGGAGAAGGCTTCCATTGCGTGATCGAGGCATATGTGGCTACAGGTAAGTCCTCCGCGTCTGAGTCCGGAATGCTGGTAATTGACATTTGCCGTATCCGCTTCGATGGTGGTTCATCCTGTTGTTCTCGTAAGTCAGAAAGGGCAAAACTATTGAGACACATCTAGACTCACCTCAGCCGACGGTGTTTCAAGTTCACGCTTTGGACCAGAAAAGAAGTCGAAGCGTGCGAGAGATTCTGAAAGATTCTAGGAAGAAAGACAAAGGGGTTAGATGGGACCGCAGCTGGATGTATCAGAGCACACCTCTGGAACCTCCGGTAAGCTATCGGGACAGCCCTCAATGCACTCATGGATCTCAGACGAGACGTTGAGATCTGGCATCAAATTGGTGCTGAAAAAGACATGGAAAGGAAAGCAGGGGTGTAGAGGCCCAAAGGGGTCGTCAGGAAGAGTGCCTTGGAGGTTTCCCCAAGTGGGGGCTGGCCAATATAAGTCGTTTGCAAGACGGAAAGAAGATATGGACAGCTTACCAACAAGCACAATATTTGTGTCTGCCTCTGTCGGATGGCGGACCTTTGCTAGCGTCTTCTTCAAGCCGACATGGGTAAACTCTCATTCATAAATGTCCGCGCCTAGGAAACTTCGCCGGTGGGCCACTGTAGAGGACCGCGCCCCAAGCAGCTGCCAGGGGGAATGCTCAAAGTCGTACGTGGGTGAGGGCAACGGTAGAATGATGCCGTAGGTCTTCAAGTGATCCTGGATGAAGGAGTCAAACAAGGGCCACAGGTTTCCGCCCTCGCTGAGCTTGATTTGGACGGTTTTGGTGAGATTAAATGCATGCAGAGCCCTCAGGAGAGCTGGCATCTGCTCAGTGGTGTGAAAGCGGTATGGCTGTTTGGGAACACCAAGAGTTGGATGAGCCTCGTTGATCTGAAGTAGGGATGAGGGTGGGACGACAATGACAAGTCTAGGAGAGTTACCGTGAAGGGGAGGATACATATCTGATACGTCTTGCTATTTCCCGGAATTGCTGGAGTGGAGTTGGTGGAGGATGATGCAGTGAACCGGTTGGAGCTGCCGCTCGTTGTAGCTGCAGCAGCAGCATGTTTTGGAGAGCTTGAGGCTGCTGCTGTGTTCATACGAGCAATACTAGCAGTGCACTGTTGTTGGACAGTGCCTGGGTCATTGCCGGCTTCACGGAAGGTCGGGGGTATGGGTCGGGGTGTTTGAGTGAACACTGTGAGAGGACTGGGTAAGGAAGACGAGGAACCAAGGCCGGAAAAAGGTGCGGCGGGTAGAGAAGACAAGGAAGGAAGGCTGAAAGGTGGGGCAGGAAGCTGGTCAGAGAAAGTGAAGGGGGAGAGAGATGTCAATGGGCGAGATGATCTGCCGGAAGCTTGAGGATTGAATGCTTTGTCACGGAATGAGCCATCGACGGAAAAAGTAATGGAGCACAAGCGTACCTGGAGCCCAAAAGAAAGGGTTGCTGGTAAACAGGTCGGGGGGGTTCACAACATTCTGTGATATGCCAGCACTCTGTGGTACCACAGGTGGCTGCAGCGCTTGCTGAGCAGCCGGGAAGGAAGTGATTGAAGAGTTCCTGTGGTCGAAAATTTATTAGTCGATGTTGAGCGGGTGGAATGGACTGACCATGGTACACCTTGGTGCGAGAGCCAGTTCTGGCCGCAGTGAGTACAGGCAGTGCCTGGCATCCAAGTTGACTGAGTCTGTCCATTGTGGTCAGTTTGGGGTCATAAAAGATACGCTGAGCTTCAAATTACACTCCAAAATCCACCACAATTGTAAGGTAGGTTGGGACCACGTCTGCGAGCGTTGTTCGGGTTATCGGGGTCATTTTGAAGGTCTACCAAATGGGCAAGATAGGGATGACTGCAGAGACAAATGCTGTCGTGTGTTGTTGGCAAGTCTTGAGTCTTTAAAAGTGGTGTGTCAGATAAAGCTCGTTCGGAGACAGGAGATGCTCACTTCATTATTGTCAGCGTCAAAAGTAGATCCCCCGCATTTCGTGGGACACAAGAGACAGCCGTTGCGTGGAGGAAGATAGTGCAAACCCTGCCTGTACAACATGGACGACGTTCGGAGAGGACAGGAGAGAGATAACACATCATTTGATAAACTGTGCAGCCGCTTAGATACAGGCCAAAAAAATGACACACAGAAATTGACCGGATGAGGACAATATTGATCGATCAAGGAGTTCAAAGACTACATTAGTCGAGACGGATGGTCACGCGTGGGAGACGATGACAGATATTTCTGCACCAAGATGCAGCATAACATTCCACGCGCAAACACGTATCCCCACGCGACCGGCGGCAGCACGCAGAACACATTATCACCCGCTTTGAACGAGTCCCCACTTGCCCCACACACGTCCACGCATGGCCACACATCAACACTCACTCCCACTGGGGTTTTGTCCAATAACGGCCGCCATACTTATAGCCAACTTATAGCCAACTTGCAGCCCGGGTATAGCTGCCTGTAACCGCCTATGCTATAAGTCGTCACTAGGACCTCGCGTCGCCCGTCGAAGCTCAGTGTTGGCTTTGTTTGGTTCAGAAGGTGAAGTCGTTGGTTGATGCCCCTAGCTACTCTTAAATACTCATGGCGAAGTCAGTTTCAGTCCGCCATGGTATTCGCTCTGTTAAGAGGGTATCTGATGGTTTAAAACCAGCTGTGCTATATCTTCACTCCCCCGAAACCTCCCCTCAGGCTGGATCGCTATTTCAACTTGTCTTTGCGACCGTTTTGGGTTATGTCATTGTGACAGCAGGCGCGGCAGCAGTGGAGTGAGTGGAGTAAATGATGTCATTTGCGTATATATTCTGCAGCACCGTGACACCGTGACACCACCTCTCTCTCCCTCCAACCACCACCTTTGCCCCGCTCCCCATGCCCACCCGCCACCGATGACTGCTGCCCGCCCCGCTGCTGGCCCCTCCGCTTCCAGACCGCCATTGACACGACCTCGACTCCCCTCCTTTTATGGGCGCTCGGTGTGTCGAGTTACCTCTTTGGCCTACTCTCCTCTAACTATCCTCGTAGTCCGCTATTCGGCTGTCCTCGTAACTTCGAGTTAGTCTTTGCTTTCCTAATCATCAACCCACCGATTCCTTTGCAGGTCTGCGTTGAAGGATTTCGTCCCAGGATCATTAGGTACCTCGTCCAAGCTGCCTGGATTCCTTTTTAACCATCACAACCACAGTACCCATTCGCGTGTTCGATGTGCCATCGGTGCTCGCTCGGTCCATTTTGTACCTCTTATCTATGTACCTTACATTTTTTGCAATTCGATATTGTTCTTCTTCTCGATTGCTTCATAAGCAGCTGAGGGTGGCGGCGGACGGGGGCAGGCAATTTTTTTTTTTGGCCGCCACCGCAGATTACTTATAAGCCTCAATAAATGCCTTAAGCACTTATAAGTGCTATAAGTTTCGTAACTACTTACACGTAGAAATAGGGGCATTTCGAGCCTTATAGACCCCTCCGCAATCTTACAGGCTTATACGACCTTATAGTCTCCCATACAAGCGTATAACTTAAAAGGGATTTTTGCGACAGATGAGGGCAGATAAGACTGGATAATCAATGTCCGTCGCATCAGATCTACATAACAATCTGATGAGGTCACTGACACGGACAGATTACGGTCAGATCGCCGATAGCGACTTTCGCCAGCGCTGGCCAGTTCGTCGCCAGCGGGTCAAACAGCACCTGCCAGCTCCCTTCCTGCTGCTGTTACTCTTGCCACTGTATTGTAATTGGAATCCTTAATAGATAGATGGAGAATGAAAATATCCATTAGTGTATTTACGTTACAGAGTACTCGGCTGTACTCGGCGTACAGGAGCCCAAACACTCTTCCCGACCCACGACCTAACCCCAGCACGCACAGCCAGCTAAAGCACAGCATCCACCGCCAAATGCAGGCGAGCTAGCTGTGGGGCTAGCTCTGGGACGTGGTGCCCGGACCCTGCCCTCCTGTGTTGCCGTCGCAGCTTGAAGGGGTCCGTGTGGCTTGAGAGGACTTGGATGGTACTTGAAAAGACTTGAATGGGACTTGAATGAGGCTTGAGGGGAGGTCAATCTTGAGGAGGCTTGATGTTGCGAGGCTTGATACAACCCGTTGATGGGAATGACTTGAGGTAACAACACTCGAAGACTGGGATCCCGAGCTTGCGTAGTGGACTTGATGATATTTGACTGAAGGCGCTTGACAGATTGAAGACAGGAAGCCACAGAGGGAGTGGCGGGTATTGTAACGATACCACCAAGCGGTAACCTTGACATGCAGTCGGCGACAGGCGAGGCGGTCTTGAATACAGCGTAAGGGATGGCTGGGGTCAATGAGAGTGCACGAAGGAAGAACGGGGGAGCTGGGGGGAGCGGGAGATAGTGGTGGTTTGGGTCAGAGATGATCAACTTGATCATTGATGCGCATGGACCGCTCATGTGCTTTTGCCTCTGCATACGCGTCATGGTATTTACACTTGCAATAAAGCTGGGATTTGGAGGCTGAGAGTTCATGGTGGAGGTACGCTCCTGTAGCGCAAATGCAGACGTCCCCAGGGGAAATTTATCAAGGGAAAATTCATATGCCCGCAATTTGGTAAGCAAATCAAACCTATACTGCTTCCAACCCGCACTTTGAAGTTTCCATGTCTAGGGCAATATAAATTTGGGACCAGCGAGTACATATTCCTACAATCTTACCTCCAGTATATATATATGTATAATATGTATTAGACTAGACCATGGCTGGTTCTCAAAATAGTCATATCAGGCAGTGGTGGAACGTCTGATCTTCGAATCATAGGCACAGATAGGCCCCCACAATTTATTCTCAGACGGGTGATGGCTGGTCCATTGCTCAAAAGCTGGCAAGGTGCTCAGCCTCAGCTGGCGAGCGGTGGTGAGTGCATATATGGCCGGATCAGGTACATATCAGATGCCATCAACTTACATGTTCCATCGGTCCCAATCCGGCCACTGCATATTTCCTGATGCATGCAAAAAAAACGATTCTGGGCAGGTGATATTTTGCCCCTCGCAGATTTGAATCTGGCAAGTCCGCAACCTAGAATCAGCCCCCAGTTTAACTTTGGCCACACCGCGTATCTGAACTTCCAAAGGGTCTCAGTTAGTCGCCACACTTGTTGCTGGCCAGGAGCATCACATTCCAACATAATGTGTTCAAGTGACTTGGGCACTCGACAGAATGGGCATTGGCCCAACATTTCGAGGTTAGGTATGTGATCCCAGAATGAACCAACACGGTAAATGTTGTGCATACATTTCCACAGGAAGTTTTGTGTCAGTCTGTAGATATTTCTGGATCTGATCAAGGTCCAAATGGCGCTATCAGTTGGTTGATATCTGAACGTCTCATCAATGCAGCAACGGATACGTTCCAGATTGTAAGTTGCTGCCTTCCGCGTAGGGCTATCCCGCATAGATCTGATCATTTTCGTGAACATGTGTTGGCTTCCATGCTGTAGTAGGATTCCCGGATTCGTAAACATGAGGTCAGGTCGTATGTCCTGGGATATTGGAGTCGGAGTCAGCGTGAATAGTTCTGCTGCTAGGTTGGTTTCCACCTTCTGAAAGCAGGTTCGACCGGATCTCTCCTGCAACGTGGAAACCACAGATTTTATCAAGTCATAATTGGAGTCAAGCGGGTTATTCTCGGTCTGAATGCGATCTGTTACGAGGGCTTTGCCCAAGAAGCTCGAGGAGCATTTGATATTAAGTGGAATGTCTTGAGGGAGTTCTCGTGCAATATATAACAATCCACCAAGAATTGCGGTGTTGAATGAAGGTTGAATTTTTGTGTCAGTGAATGTGAGGAGCAACAAAAGTTTTGTTGCAACATCTGTTTCAACCTTGGAGTCAATCAGTAGTGTAACATACATCTCCGGATCGACCTGGCCTGGATACTTGATTTTTGCATGGATATATACATCATACATGGCTGAATCCGGCTGTAGCAACTTGTAGCGCGTTGCTGGGACTTGAGTTGTGTGGTCTTCAGATGCAAAAATTCGAAACCTGTGGGAGAAGTTGGTCAGAAGGAGGTTTGGGTTGAAATCTAGTTCCACAGGTTGTTTGACTGAGTCACGGAAATTGCTTGTATCCTCTTCGGGTAACGCGAGGGACTGGGACACATCAATGTTCTCAATGGTGTGGTGAGGTTCCATTTGGGTGGGAGGCATTCAAGCAAGGCTTTAGCAGCCTCAACACATTCACCGGGATTCTCACACCCGTACTCAGCCCGGTCCCGTCGACACGTGGGCATCCACAAATTTCGGTTCGTTGAGGGCTATATGATTCCAGATCGGCATTTGGAGCTGAATATCTTTTGAGATAGAGAGTCCGGTAAATTCTAGATGATATTTGTTGGCTGCTTGTATCATGCGTTGGATATCATATGCCAGTGGGGTTTTCCTCCACATCGGGATATGAAGACTTTGCAGGAAAATATTGTAGAACGATCTATGTTTACCCGGAGCTTGACAAGTGAGGGCGGCCCGAAGGGCCGAGGGAGAGCGGGGGAGAGGTTAGATATACTAGAGAGTTGGAATACGAGAGGTCGGGGTCCACAACGTTTGGGTGTGCAACGTTTCGTCTGAAAGACTCATCAGGTGGATTTGTTCCCCTTACCACTTTCGGTTGTTTGTCTAACCCATCGGAGCCAAACAACACGTTGCTATTATTAGAGTCGCGGAATCCAGAGGGACTCGACGCGTTTTGCTCTTGAATAACACCTGTATCATGCGTTGGATGTCATATGCCAGTGGGGTTTTCCTCCACATCGGGATATGAAGACTTTGCAGGAAAATATTGTAGAACGATCCATGTTTACCCGGAGCTTGACTCACATTCCAACGGTTGGTAATGGCATTTTCAACAAAGAAAGGCCAGTTTGCTCTGTCATTTCCGACTTGCACAAATTCTTTCAGGTTCCATAGGTCAATCACCTCGTTTCTCGAATGTATGTCCAGGATTTGCTTTCTGCCTTGAACTAACGGGAGGCACATGGTGTCGTGGGCTATGCGTGGCCTTTTCCCCTCCCAGAGAAAATCATCTCTCATTCTAATCAAGGTTTCTTCAATTTCTTTGGGCATACCCTGAACATGGGTTAGGTACTGTGTCTTGCCGCCGATAAGCATGTTTATTATGTGTCTTTGGCCTTCCAAGGTAGGTTTCTTTGTGCTCCAGCGGGCTAGGTCCCTCGAAATCTTTTCAAGGACCTCTGGCCAAGGAGTCAAGTAGGTTACATTGTTTCCAACCCATGCTCCGAGGATGCGGCAAGTTTGGTGGTCTGGCACTATTGTGAGGTCGCTTCGTATCGGAGTTGACAACGGGCTCAGTCTGTGACTCAAAACAACTTGCCTTCGGTAGTCTCGGGATCTGAACGGTAAGATAATCATTTTCTTCAGATTAAATTTTGCAGTTGATGCGGTACACCATAGATCAAGCACTTGCCACAGAACTGCCCAAGAGTCGGTGTTGGACAAGTAGATCATTGTGTCATTGGCGAAGAGGGAGACCAGCAATTTATGGGGACTTTTATTCTGCTGAGAGTGGAGTTTCGTAGCAGACAGGCTAACAGCTTGATTGCGAGATTGAAAAGCAGGCAGGAAAGCGGGTTGCCTTGGCGTACCCCGCGGACCACTTTAAACGGCTCACTCAATTCGCCGTTGATCATCACTTGGGTTCGAGCATCAGTGTATAGTATCTTAACCATGCTGCAGAATCTTTCCGGGAATCACATTTTTTCTAGGACTGCTAATAGGTAATTATGGTCCACTTTATCGTAGGCCTTCTCCTGGTCGAGTGCAACTACGATTCCATTCTCTTCAACCGCATCAGCGTAGTTCAGTAAGTGCTTCAGTTGCTTCACTCGGTCTTCAATTTTTCGTCCCTTCATGAACCCAGCTTGATCCCCGTGTATAATTTCGGGAGCGATGTCAGTGAGCCTCAGCGAGTGGGCTTTTGTCAATAATTTATAATCGATGTTTAGCAATGTGATGGGGCGGTAGTTAGCAATATCAGCACGGTCACCCTTCTTGTATATAGGGCACATCCAACCAGTGTTGAATTCAGTCCCTGCGACTACTCCATAGGTCTCGATGTCTCCGAAGAGGGCCTTGAGGAGTTTCATGATGTCCAAGGTGTTCTCCTTGTCTTTCCCGAATTCAATTTCCAACCATTTGTAGAATTCATAGGGCAGTCTGTCTAACCCAGGCGCGGAGCCATTCTTCGACATTTTCAGGATGGTCTTAGCTCAGCGGCATGCAAATCTTTATTCATTGAGTCGTGCTGGCTGTTATTCAGATGTGCTTGGCATTCCTCAAGTACCATTGACGTTGCAAGAAGCTTTGAATAGGGGTCGGGCTTGTCGTTGTGCTGAACACTGTCATGGTACGCCCGTCCTATCTCAGCTATGAATTTTGGTCTAGATTTGTATTGGGGGGCAGTCGCAGGCGAGTTGTGTTTCACAAACTCGTGGATTGTTTCTTTCAAGTGATAACCCTTCACAGATCACATCCAGAAACGGCTGTGTAGGGTCTCGCCCTCAACATCGTATTGGGTCTGTGATAAGTCCTGTTTCTCCTGTGCGCGTTCTCTGAGTGTGTCATTAATTTTTTTCTCCAACATGTATGCAGTGAGGTTGCAATCCTCAACCGGCATGTCCATGTCGTGGATTACCAGGAGTAGCTGTGCTTTCCATGTGCGCAGTTTTCTGATGTCTTCTGTCTCGACTAGGAGTGAACATTTTTTGGCGTGCTCTATAGTGTCCCGTTTGCACTGGGCCCATAAAGTTTGGATATTATGGTCGTTTCTGCGTGGTGTATGGGACAGTACTTCTGCTTCAGCTTTCAGGTTTTTTGCCATACGATGGATCTTCCGCGTGAACTTCCGGGTTTTAAGCAGATAGAGGGGCAGGCTAAAACGTCCCCTCCCAGGTTTCACATTTTCTCTACAGACTATTTGCGTCGCAATGAGGGAGTGGTCAGTCTTTACTGCAGTTTGGTCTATTCTCCATCCTCTACAGAGGTTGTAAGAGTTATGGTGGACATAGATTCTGCCAATTCTCGATCAAGAGACATGTTCAAATCTGGTCTCAGGGTTTGTGCGACGTTGGATGCATGTATATTCTCGGTTGTCTGAAAAAGTGTTTCTCCATCTGTCTTCTAGTTGTAAGAGTTCTTTAAGTCTGTAGAAACTTTGGGGGACGACCTCTCTGCCCCCGGACAAGCGATCTCTGGCATCCTCAACAAAATTCCAGTCACCGAGCACGATTGTCGGGAAGGGCAGGCACCTATCATCTCTCCATTTTGACCATAATTCAGTCCAGAGTTCATCTCGTTCCTGTGGCGTGTTGGGGGCGTAAATATTAAGAATGGTGAGTGTTTGGCCTTTGTGCCAGGGCACATTAATCATCAATGCACGACCCGGTACTAGTTCAAATATCTGTGTATGTTCAACATCGATAAATTTCCTGTTAAGTAGGAATGCTACATCAGCGGTGGTCGTGGGGGCTAGGGAGTCTGCTGAATGAATGATCTTGAACCAGCTGCTATAATTATTATGCAACTGGGTTGCTCCAGCATCGTCCATGTGGGTTTCTTGCATAGCTAGCACACCTAAG
The DNA here is from genome assembly GCA_029204335.1 of Mycena vulgaris. Lineage (NCBI taxonomy): Eukaryota > Fungi > Basidiomycota > Agaricomycetes > Agaricales > Mycenaceae > Mycena > Mycena vulgaris. Next base: position 556,685 of record JARGYA010000005.1, read on the forward strand.
GATTGCTCATCGACTGTGTGTTTCAGGAATTTGAATTTATGGTTACTCCGATTTGCAGGTGATGCGGAATCTCTCCCTGCGATATTCAGGGATCCCAAATTGAGCGTCGAGCGAGTGGCTTTCGCAGTAGTTGCAACATCCAGAGGTATATTGCGTTTTCTGATCTCCGCATTAATAGTCACCCAACAATCTGCCGGGTGTTCCTCTGCATGAGGTGGGTCAGAGGAATCAGGCTGTTTGCTCACAGGTTCCGCTGCAACCGAATCAACTGCCACATCACCTGTGAGCCAGTCCAATTTTCTTTTTGTGCCATTCACAACATAGCTTTGTGTCAGACCCTCGGAATTTTCCCCCTCCATCATCGCCGTGGCAGATGAGGGTGAACTTTCAGAGGATATAATTACATTGGGAACAGCACAGATTTGCTACTCTTTGCTTAACTCTGCAGCGACCAAAGCAACAGAGTCCCTGCAGGAGGGGTCGCGTATCTGGTAGTCAGGTCTAGGCCCCTGATTGCCCCAACTCCTGCTGGTTTCGCCTTGTGGACTCGCAGCCAGCAGACACATGCGAGAGGGATGCACCAGATCCCCGGAACCCTCCCGTGATCCAGGAGGGCCTTCGGTGCTACTCTGGTAATTTATTGGTTGTACTGTCATGAAAAGGGTTTTTTGTGTTTAGAGACCGCCGTCGGTTGGTGAGTCTGAGAATTCACAGCAATCGTGCCGGCTCGTTCGCTCCGGCATTTAGATACATTTACATGTAGAGACCACCGTCTTAAGGGGGAAAATGGAGTTTTTTGATTGCAATAATTGTAACTCGACGAGGGGAGTATTCATTCATTGAGGAGTGGATAAGTACAGTTAGTTAACTCGGTACACTGTAGTAGCATTTGATATTTAAGGATGGTTTCTGCGTAGAGATGGCAAACAGTTATGCAAGGGCACTAGGTGCAGGATTTCGGCGATCGGCAAGAGAAGAAATGGTAGTTATAGCGGTGGGAATGGTAGAGATATACAGAGAGGGGAAACGAAGGGGTACGGACATCTGTTTAGAAGCGGCGCGTGATCCAGTGCTGCTCAAGGGTGTAAACAGCTCGTTCGATGTACTGGAGATGCATCACCAAGTCGTGGATGGCATCAGGATTGATACCACGGGCAGTGGGGGTTGTGTAGGGAGTGTAGGGAGCGCCTCCACGTCAGAACTGATTCCCAGCAGGGCCCTAGGGAGTTCATTAACGGCTGGAGTATATTGAGTATCGGCGTACATATGCGAAACCTTGGGGACAAAGATGGTCGGCAAAGGCGTCCTGAAGGGCACGTTGCGCAAGGTAGGCGGGTGCGCCCCAGTTCCGATGCTGGCTCGGGCCTGCGGTCTGGACTCCGCGATGAGCAATACCATTGACGCCGATTGCTGCAGCGTTGCCATTGCGGGCAACCGTGCTGACATCCTGCATGGTGTCGGTACGCTTGTCCACGCTATTGTTGGAGCTGGAGATGGGTACGAGGTCAGGGCAGCTGCTTGTGCTGTCGGAATCGGTAGATGTGTTGCCGTGGTTGATAGAGTTGTCGTTATCAGTGATAGAGGAGGTGGAGTTCAACGAGAGGTTAGCCATCGCCTCCTGGATGGTGGGTGGGTGAGGATTGTCGTTCATTTTGGTGGGCATTTTTGCGTTTGGGCGTAGTTTTAAATGCAGCGAGAAGCAAGACATTGGTAGAATCGTTCTGGAAAGGGCTCTTGTTCCGACCAGATAACTTGCATGATTCTTTGTTTTCATTCCCCAAGTGGAAAGTTTCAAAGTTATTCAGCAGCGGTATTATTTCGGTGATGTGCAAGACCTGCTGAGAGATCCAGATGACCTAGCACTTTGTTTTGCTTCTTGAACTGGAAGGTTTCAGTTTCGGGTTGGCATCTATCAGCGGAGCGGCTCAGGATTTTGTGGGTGTACTGACATATTTTGGTGTGTTTAAAGACCACCATCTATGTATCCTATTGGTGGTTTGAATCAAATGAAGTCGTGGAGCGCGTAGTATCACACAGTGACATGACACATCAAATTCTGTCCACCATGCACATAATTCGACGCGTCCGCATTCTCAACTTATAGCATGTACAGTATCAATTTATTCTGTCCAGAATCTCAATAGGTTACTTCTTTTCACGAGTTCATAAATCGTAGCAAGTCACATCAGGATTGCAGGTTGGATGTAGAGTTAAACTGTGCGGCACTGACACGGGGTCAAGTTATCCCAATTCAATAAAGTAATTTACATGAACCTGGTACACGACAGGTAGTTAGACTTCTCCAGAAGATCTTACTCGCGATGTGTGTACTTCAATAATTTCGAACACAGCATTGTTTAGAGCTGCATCGCTGAGAGCAAGCTGATCAATCGCTCGAGGCGACGGAGGAGGACTTCGATGCGATGGAGGCGCTCCAACAATGCGAAGAGGTGCACAATGTCCGAGGGGTGAGCGCGTGCACGGGCATGATAGCCATATCCACGATGATTGTTGTTGCAGCCGTTGTCGTTCTGGCGGCGCCAAGTCTAGGGGATTGAGTCAGCCATACGAGCCGGGAGGCCAAGGAAGACAGGGTTCGCACTTCTTCAATGCTCTCGAAGACGGCTGCATGGATAGCATTGTTAGCTGCTCTTGTTTCCCCGCGCAACTTTGTGATATGAGTATGGCGCCAATTGGAGCTGGTGTTGGTAGGGACTGGATCAGCCTCGCAGTGGTCAGCACTGAGGGGCTGGAGGCGACCGGGTTCGGGGTGAGGTTCATTGCTGATCGAACCAGTGATGTTCAACAAGCCAATGTGCTGAATAAGGGTGGTGACGCCAGCCTGGAGAACGGCAGCTATGGGATGCGAGTAAGGGAATCGGTGTCAAAGGAGCAGCCTCTAACCTGGGTCGGCATTGTGACTATTCTCCACAGCATTCGCGGCAGCGGTGGGGGCCGCAACAGGAGCCAGGACAGGAGAGGCCGGGATAAGGTCAGGCATGCTGTCGTCCGTTTCCACATCGGAGTTGTCGGTATCGGAGACATTAGTAAGGTGGGTTCGGGTGAGGTTGGTGTCAAGAACATCGATAGGAGTGTCCATCTCAATTTGGTCAGGCTGAGCAGAGTAGGTGGGGGGGGGGGGGGGTAGCCATTTATTTTGTGGTGCAGAACTCGTCGCTGGCTTTCGCTAGATTTTTCAAGTGCTGCATGAAGTGTACATGCATCTATTGCCCAATAAAGCATAGTGCGCTGCGTGTCAGCAGATTTTTACCGCAGTTGGAGGTCAGGTCTTGACTCCGGATTTTCGTCTTTATTGATTTCCATTTTTGGCAGTGAGGCGCTGTTCTGAGACAGAGGATCAGGGTCAGGCTGAACGTTCAGCTGTTGTGGTAGAATTATACCTGAGACATGACTATGTCACTACTATGCCTACCATTGAATACCGTCTGTTCCGTCGCATCTTCAGTGTCATTCGGAGTGTGGTTCAGGCGCCATGGAGGATGTGGAACTCGGTGGATTTATTCCAGGTAATGTACATACATCAGGGATTAGACAGTCTTAGCCTACCTTGAGTTGTGTGCGATGAAGGCACCATTAAGAGTGCTCAAAGGTTACGTCCGCGAGCACGACCACGGCCGCGCCACCATAGCTGCGTGCCTGACGATCCCGCGATGATCGGTAGGACACTGTCTTGAAGCCGTCCGAAGCAATAGCGTCAAAGCGATTACCAATAGATCCGAGGGTGTATCCGATGTTCACCGATTCGAGCTCGTTGTCATTCATGTGGACCGCAAGGAACTCGGGGTAGGTGGTAATGGGGCAGTCGTCTTTGTAATGGTCGAGTCCCAAACACTCGCTGCACTCCATAGGGCGAATGCGACCACCACGTGCCGGTCTAAATGGTGCCGCACGACCACGGCAGTCAACGACGAAGGAGAAGGAAGCCGAGGTGAGGTAATCCTTGAGCTCCTTGCTGGCCACCTCGTCGAAGGATGGAGTAGGCATGTAAAGGCAGATGGTGTTTTGGCACTCAGGTGCGCAGCCCTGGCATCCCGGCATCCAAACTTGGCACACTTTGATGTCTGCATACTCGAGCAGAACACGGACAACAAGGGGGATGTCGCGCACGTTGGGGACACAGTCGTGGCGTTCCTGGATAATCTTGATTACAACATGGTCGCCAATGAGTTTGTCGAGCAATGCCGAGAGGAATTCCGGGCGCGTGACACGGTCTGAGAGGCCAACGAAGGTTCCGACGAACCAGCTCGGCTCTGGGAAGGTGGGAATAAGGTAAAAAGTGAAGCCGTCGGAACCATCCTTGCATGTAGTGTGAACAATCGCCTTCGCAGGATCCCCAGTCAGTTTCTCCTTGAGGTTGGGGGAGGTACAGATGACGATGTTGGTGTGCGGAAGGATGGGTGCGGTGGGGTCTCTGACTTTCGGGGTAGGAGGGATGACGATAAACTCGTCTTTACTGGCGATCTTGAGCTCCTCGAGCGCGTCGGCGATCGCGTCCGCACCAGCGGGACGGTCCGTGGGGCGGTTGCGAGAGATTATAATGGCGACAACAGAGGTCACTGTGTTGGGTGGGTATCAGTCTCTGAGTAGGCAAGATCGTTGATGATACACACTGGGTTTGCTCAGTCAAGGGATGTGGCTGTGGGAAATGGGCGAGGACGGTACTGATGTCATATTTAAAATCAGCGCGATGGTATTTCCCCTCGTCCGGATTGCCGTACCACTTTAGGGAACACACAAGATGAATGTGTTGCACTGCAGCGTGTACAACTGTGCTCGCATGACTGCGGGCACTGCGGGGTATTGCGGAGTCATGGTGGCAATGGCGGGCTGCACCGTCCTGCTATGACTTCAGATGCCTTCCCCGGACCGAAGCACAGCGCACAGGTAGGGGGCTTCGACGAGGGAGAGACTCGACCAGTAGGCCTACATCGAGCAGTGGGCTTCAGGCTCATTGAGGACATTCGTTGTCAGGTGGTGAGGTAGGCGTGCTGGACTGCAAGAGGAAGTACTGAGCGGTGTCTCGGCAACATCATTTAATTGATGCGAGTCTCGCCGAATGTGAATGCGACCTCTCCGCGCTCACTCATTGGACAAAGTAGAGGTTGATTCTACCGAATGTACCACATGAAGGGAGGAAGGATTGCAGTTCCTAGAATACGACCATGGAAGTATAGTTCCAGTGGCACCTGGATACACGTGGATTGACTGACAGCGCGGTATCAGCAACAAGGGTTGAAGCCTATGGTGAAAGGCTAGGATTGGGCTGGTCGTGGATGTAGTCCAGGTTGAAAACCCCTTCTTAATCGTTGTCGCCATCGGTTGCTGTCCTGCAGGCCGCAGGAATGCAAATTGATGATGGTGGTCTCAGATCAAGAAGGCCCCCCGCGGTGTGATCTCCCCGCACCGGCTCTGCTGTGTCCTTGCGGCCATATTCCACCGCCCGCTGCCCACAGTCTTATCTCACTGCCGCAGCTCGTGCACTCCAACGGTAGGATCCCCCTGCACTGTCTCCACCACCTTCTCGTGGCCATATCCCACCGCGCGCCGCTCGTAGTCCCAAGAGTTGAGCGATCTCTGGATCGCGGAATTTGATGTGGCCACGCGAGGTGGCGTGCACCGCCACTGATGGACGTCGGCATCAAACGGCATCACTCCCAGCTTCATTCACATAGTTATGGGCTGTCCATCATGACTGCAGGTTGGCGCGTTGAAAACGCGAGAATCCGGGGAGGTGCGGTGTCGGGGGCGTGATTCGCTGGCGGGTACGCGGTGGTTAATTGGAAGTGTTTGCTCGTCTTGATGGCCGCACTCATGCCACTGACACAGACTTGCCTTTTCGAGGGGGGGGGGCGTGGGAATTATTCCGTGATCCAGAGATCACGCACCTCTTGCGTAGTCCTATCCTACTGCTGCAGCTGATACGGTGAAACGGTTGCTCAGGGTCTAAGGCTGCAAGTGAAATATGAACAAAACCCAACTGTCGAACAAGTGAGACTGAACCAGACTCTACGAGAGAGACTAACACAACTCAAACACTCAAACAATCAAATCCCAAACACTAAACACTCCTTGTATGCCCCTTAGGGTGACCTGACAAGAAAGACGGGTTTTTATAGACCTAGGGTTGTAGTATAGGTCTAAGGAAACTAGGCTTTGATAAATCAAACAATTGGTTTGTATGCGAAGCTTATTCCGAAGGAAAGTCTTCAAATCAACAATACGACACACGCTCTTTGACGAGTCAAGGTTACAACGCTGATTGATTGTAAAGCTGCACAGCTATAGTGCAGATAACGGCGTGGATGGCCGGTAGGGTTTGGTTTGGACGTAAGTCCGCTTTGGAGACCAACAAGCCTCTGATACAACACGATACACAATACGCAATTCCGTAACCGAGCCAACTCTTCTGTAGTCGCACAAATGGTACTCAAGACAGGGATCACTGCCTATGGGACAAATGGTACTCAAGACAGGGGTCACTGCCTATAAAACTCAAAGCAGAACGCTATTGCAGATAACCAAAAGCCTATATTCGTTGGACAATAAGGAGTCCAGAACAAAGCCCTAAATGCAACCGCCTGGTTGTTCGAGATAAACTCTAACTGGGTGGTGATTCAGTGCCGTCCTCGCTCTTTCTACACTAGCTTTATACTACTCTAATTACGCTTACACTATGTGATGACACTATCGCGGATATATGTTACTTAATACAGTATGAAATCTGGTATCCTAATTGCCTGAGCTATTTAATGTGATTGGCTTCCTAGGAACTCCTTTATGTCGCTTGTTGACATATTGGCCCGGCTTCGGGCCTATGGTCCCTGGTTTCGATCGGGTATATGGTGCAGCTCCTGTTGAGCGAACGACCACTAATCTCTAATATTCTTCTTCCCTTCGTCCTGTTTCGCGATAGGCTAGCTCCGGACTAACCGTAGCTTCCTATCGATACCCCAAACTCCCTGGTTGGGAGCTTGGTCCCCTCGTTACTCTTATTGTGGACCAAACCCCTTAGCGCGGACTGAACTGCCACTCGGAATAGACCCAGACCCGGTTAAACCCGATGTCGACCGGAGTGCGGTTAAACCCGATGTCGACCGGAGTGCGGTTAATGATCCCCGACTGCCGGACGGTCACGTGATGTGTCGTGTCGCATCGTTACAACAAATAATAGTCAACATAGTAGATATTCACGTGAATATATACTATTACGGCCGTCCATCGTTCACAGAGTGGATGATAATTATCCCCTTGATAGTAGGCACCATTTGTATGGTTCTAGCCCTTAGTTACACACTCGGGTCTCGTGCTAACTCTAGATGCGCGCTAAAGATCGCAAAAATGCGTGTTTGCAAGGCTGGCCTTGTAGACGGCTTATCAACGGGGCTCTGCAGTAGGATCTCCCCGCACTGTCTCTGCCCCTTCCTCGCGGCCATATCCCACCGCGTGCAGCTCGCAGTTGTATCTCACCGCTGCAGCTGGTGCAGGACTCTGCGGTGTGATCCCCCCGCACCGTGCTATGTCCTCGCGGCCATATCCCACCGCGCGCCGCTCCCAGTCATATCACACCACTGCAGCCGGTATTCTGCGGTAGGAATCCCCTGTGCTGCCTCTACCCCCTTCTCGCGGCCATATCCCACCGCCTGCCGCTCCCAGTCCTATCCCACCGCCTCAGCTGGTGCAGGACTCTGTGCGGTGTGATCCACACCGTGCTGTGTCCTCGCGGCCATACCCCACCATGCGCCGCTCCCAGTAATATCCCACCACTGCAGCTGCTACCGGATTCCGCAGTAGGATCTCCCTGCACCGTCTCTGCCCCCTTCTCACAGCCATATCCCACCGCGCGCCGCTCACAGTCCTGTCCCACCGCTGGAGCTGCTACCAAATTTCGCAGTAGGACTCCCCTGCACTGTCTCTGCTGCCTTCTCGCAGCCATATCCCACCGGGTGCCGCTCCCAGTCGTATCCAACCGTGCAGGACTCTGGGGTACATACTCTTCGCAGTGGTATTTCACCGCTGATTGGGCGGAGCAGTGATCTGCCTGCCCCACGTCCATTTAACTCCTCCCAGTTATATTCCACCGCCAGTTCCTCACGGCCATATTCCACTGCCGTTGGCATTGCCACATAGTATGATCTCGTGTCTGTTTCAGTTGTATTCTACCCCGCGATCCTTCGTCAGCGTCGCCTTAAAATTCACGTAGCTATATGTTGTTGCGAGCACAGCGAGCATCTCTACTCAAACACGTGACCTGCAAAGGGCTGGGATATGCAGCAAACAAGGACAAATTCTTATGTGGGTGGCTGATGGGCCCTCGCAGAAAGAAGGGCTTCAAACTCATTCAATCCAAGAGATATATCTCCCCAGTTTGTTGCAATGGATAGGGATTTCTAAGCGGGTTCAAACGGTGCCCATCTTTCCGGGCCTGCGGTGGAAATTGGAGCCGTCTGAAAAAGGAAATTGGAGCTCTAGACTGTGACAGTGCTAAATCTCTACGCGAGCACCCTGCGCTTCGGTGGATCTATATTATATATACCATATAGAACTCCCTGGTGGCACGAGATAATGTACAGTGTTCATCCTGAATACGGCGCAAGTCAAGGAGAAAGTGTTGTTTCTGAGCATCATCACAAACATCACGGTGCCTCCCACAGTGGGCAAGATCCGAGGCATGTGAAAGTTAAGTGCCTTAGAGGCAGTTGGTGAAGCACTTGACACGGCATCAATGATGGCACCAAGATACTGGCACTTCGCTGTGATTAGTCATTGACCGGTAATCTAGATTGCCGGCTGCTGCCGGTGTAGGATATTCTTGAGTGTCGGCCCTCTTCCCTCTTCCCCCTCCTCCTGCACAGGTTCATGCCAGTCAACTGTACCTGCTCTGCTTGTCGGAAAAAAAATCCAGCAGGTTGCTCGGTCAGCAATACAACACAACTCGCTCATGAGTGCACTGAGAGCCGTGGGAAGCTTGCTCGGCAACACGCTGACTCGGATTCAGATGAGGATCAGCCACGACAAGAGCCTGCTCAAAGTAACCAGCCGAGAGAGCCCTTTCAACCTTGCCTAACTTTTGATAAAGGTGTGTGCAAGCTGTATGAGGTCCCTGGAACTAACCAGGATACACAGTTCTTGTACTGGTTGTCCAATTATGCTCTCTACTCGCAGCGTGGCTCAACTTGTATGCTGGGACTAGCCAACGCAATACAAACAAGCTTTTACAGGCTTTGAAATTTATTCTAGCTACAGCACTGGGAATTATATTTTCTGCACTACATGCTGCTGGGTATAATGTGCAGGCACCAACTATGGAAATCCCCCGAGACATCCAGACAACCCCTGGCGACAGTATGAATTTTGGAAACATGATGATTGATGATGATGAAAAAGGATCAGATGATGGAGACTTTCGTGCTGTGACCCTCGATGGCCGTGAAGTGTTCAATATTCAACCACATGAGTTAGCACAGATTTGGGCATGCATTCGAGATATCCAGCTACCTTCATGGGTTGGCCGACCACCCTCAAACCTCGGAGAAGCCTCGCATGGCAAATTGAAAGCCCAAGAATTCCTCATCCTATTTACAGCAATATTTCCATTGATTGTGCCAGAATTCTGGTGGAGAACAGATTCCACCGGAAAGAAGCTCCTTGACAATTTCTATGACCTTGTTGCTTGTACAAATATTATTTCATCTTACACAACCTCCGACAATGAGGCTGATAAATACCTGGAGCACTACATTCGTTATCGCACATCTATAGTTGAACTATTTCCCGAGTTTAATCACATACCAAATCATCATTATGCAATGCATAACAGGGATCTCTTGAAATTCTGGGGACCAATGGCAACACTCAGTGAATTCCCTGGAGAACAGATGAATGGCAGATTTGGGAAAATCAAGATGAATCATCGGATACATATGTTTTATTATTTATATGGAAGTTTACTAGCATCCTGACTCAGTAGTTTTCAGATGACATGGACCTGACTATGTTAAGGCAAATGTCCCGACGTGGTCGCTTGGAGGCCTATTTCAAGGATAGCAAGTTACAGGAAGTACAATCTATAGATCCCATCCACGAATTGGCCCAGATCCTTCAACCTGATGATCTTTCGGATTCCGGGGCACCTCTCAGACCACTAGATGGCTCTGAAGTTGCAAATATTTTAGGACGAGGCAAAGACTTGCCCCAATCAGATTACAACATAATTCTAAAATACTTGCAATCAATTGGGCAGCCATGGTGTTCAAACAAGGACATGCCTCACCCAGTTGGTGCTTTGATTTTACCACCCCAGGCTCTTGCATTATACCAACATACAGTTGATCAGAGAGTCTTCAGTTGCAAAAAGGCCAACGAGGGAAACAGTGCTATCCAGTTCAAAAATCCTTTCAACAACTTGATACACACTATGGGTTACATCACGAGAATCTGGCAGCTTATTCTACAAGGGCACATGCAAACCTTTTTTGTTGTGGAGCAGCACAAGCCTCTGTTACTTAGTGATCAATGAAAAACTCCATTTTTTCCATGCCTCGCTTCGGTACTACAATTGTTGATGCTGCATCATCTGGACAGATTTGCATTATTGAAGCACACCATATTATTTCTCATCTTACAGTCTACAAACGCCCAGCAGGCACTTACAAGATAAGGCAGGATTTCTTGGTTATTTGTACTTCATTGAACCGTGGCCAACGAAGCTAGTTAGAACCTTATTTCTCATTTTACTCACAATTCAAACAATGGCTGTTTTAGTTCAAGGAAAAAATATTGGTTGATTTTTTTCCTCACGGATGTCCTTCAACGTGGTTCAGGTATGTGTAGGTTAAGTGTGGTTCCACTGGATTCCGTTTTTTAAATTGACTGTTACAACTGGCTATAGGTCCAATCATGTGACCATCGGGCTCTCGGACCCGAACCTTGCTGGCATTGTCATGTCCGAAGACAGACCTTTTGGTTTCTTCGTCTGAGCTTCATGCCTTTCCCTGTTTCTTCTGATCCCTCCTCATCTAGATCCCACTTGAGGGTCCCATGTGCTTGTCCAACCCTCGCTGCCTCCTCATTGCCCGCCCCATCGCTGCCTGCATCCAAATTAGGCCAGAGGTCGCACTTCTGGCAAGGTGAGGTTATAGCTCCCCAGCCTATGGTGCTATCGTCCTAAACCTTTTGTGAATGCCTCATATAGATCCTATCCCACTATCCTATGTTGTCTTTGGACCTTCGCTGTGTTGTCGCTGCCCGCCCCGTCGCTGCCTTCACCCAAAGTAGGGTAAACTCCGGACTTTTGGCAAAATGTGAGTGCAGCTCCGCCACCAGTGCTGCAATCCTCCTAATTCCTTTTCGCCCCCCTTGTCTAGGATCCCCCCCGAAATCCCTGCAGCCTTGCGCAGCGTTTGCCGCGTCGTCGCTGCTTGCCCCGTCGCCGCCTTTACCCAAAGTAGGGTAAACTCCGCACTTTTGGCAAAATGTGAGTGCAGCTCTGCCACCAGTGCTGCAATCCTTCTAATTCCTTTTTGCCCCCCCTCGTCTAGGATTCCCCCCGAAAGCTCTGCAGCTTTGCACAATGTTCGCCGTGTTGTTACTGCCTGCCCCGTCGCTGCATTAAGCCAAATATCGCACTTTCAGCAAGGTGTGTGTGCAGCTCCCCCACCAGTGCTGCAATCCTTCTAATTCCTTTTCAGCCCCCTTGTCTAGGATCCCTCGACAGCCCTACACCCTTGCATGACGTTTGGCAGGGCATCATCGCCCACCACGTCACCACCTTTGCCCAAAGGGGGCGAAGTGGCTGGTCGCTTAACCCGGTGCTGCGCAAGCGGAGATATTGGATAGGCTGGAAGAAGAATGTGTGCAAAAAGGTAGAGATGGGCTGGGGCGGAGAGTGAGCATGCATATAAGTTTCCTAGTCCATTTGATATATAAATAAAGAATTTGCGTGGAGATGAGCTCAATTCTAGTTCATAACTGGAGTCTATCGATTCAGACAAGCATTTATTGAATAACGAGGAGGAAATCTATCAAATATCATTCATGTCTGTGTCGCCTCCCTCCTCATGTATCCCTCCCCATTCCTCCTCCTCCCCCTGCTGCTCCTCCTGGTCGTGATCCTGCTCCCCCTCGTCATCGTCATCGTCATCAGAGGTTTCGTCGCCCGAATCACCCTTCTTCTTCATCTGCGCCAGTTCCTCCAGTGTCGGTAACTGATAGCGGGCCTTCACCTTGTTGCCCTACTTCTTCATAAATGTGTTCCTCTTCATGGTCTTGGATTCCTGCTGATACCAGTCCTCCTCTAGCGGCAGGGCAATGTTGGCCTCTGCATATCGAGATCTGAGGGCGGCAGGGAGGGCGTTGAAGTAGGCTGGCTTGAACCAGTCAAGCAGGACATCCGTGGGGAAACACTGGCTAATGGCGCTTTCCGCAATGTCTGGCATGGCAACACGACGGCGCTCATGGATTAATTGACCCGCCTTCTGTGTTGCCAACTTGATTTTCCAGCGCTGGGCGTCGATGTGGCAGAAAAATGTGGTGATTGATGGATTGCGGCCAGGTTTGTCGTGAATGATGTAGCAAGGCTTGCCGTTGGGGTCAACACTCAGCTCATCGTCGGAGTGGCACTTGGGCTCAGCAGCGAGGTTAACAACTCAGGTGCGATAGCCCTCATTCCGGAAATAAGTAGTGCGCTGTGCAACCAGCTGATAGGCACAAAATGTTAGGCGGAGCTGTTTTAAGTATATTTTGACATGCACCTCCATGCGACGCTTGTAAGCATTAGTGTTATTAATGGACCTCTGGACACTTCCCGCTGCCTTCATCTCCTTCTTCGCCAAACCATAAATGTAGGAGAAGATATAGTTCCGATAAAACTTCTCGAGGAGCTGCATGTTGCCGAGATTGGTGAGGTCGGGGCTGAGTCGAGAATAGCAGTGGGAGATAGCGACTTCTTGAAAGGTTTTAATCGCGATGCGCTCATGGACTCGATTGTACATGGAGCCAAAATTGCCGAGGACGTCCGGACGCCATTTCGAAAGGCCAGCGGAGATGATACCGGAATAAATGACGCGAAGGAAATGCTCATCAATGGCGAGAACATTCTTGGCAATGATGCTGTTGGTGCGGAAAGCCAGCGCTCGTACGGAGTTGACAGCGGTGATAGCTCCATCAATGATACTGGAATACCCAGCCTCAAGCAATGCGGTGAGCGCATCAAGATCATCAGCCGAACGATAGCGCCCAGTCTCAAAGGCGGAAATATGATCAAAGGTGGGTAACTCAGGTACAATATTGGCCTGCATAGAGGCCAACATCACCCTGATATGCAGCTCCAATGTCGACTGTATAATTAAATGTTATCGCGGGAGACACAAAGACAGTCAGGTAAATGATGCACCTTCAGTTTTTTGTTCTCGGGTTCGACGTCTGCGACCCGTATCTTGTGCTGATTCCGTTGTTTCTTGGTGGTTGATGGAGGCATAGCGCCGGGAGCTCGACATTGTTTATTGAATGATGGAGGCGGAGGAGTCGAAGCTTGATCACGAGTTCTCCTTGAGCCCGTTTTGGCACGCACCGTGCCAAAACCGGCACGCGGGTCTTGGGATCGGCCGCGGGATGAACTGGCATGCGGGCGATGAGATGAATTGGCAGGCTGTTGGGTAGAAGTAGAGGACATATTAAAGGGAAAGGGATGCAGGTGAATGTACTGCCTCGGAATTTGGTGCTAGATTTAATGTTGAACAGAGAAAGATGCGGCAATTCCCCAAAAACACGTCAACTGCATCAAAATTCTCATGCGGAATGACAGCGCGCCTCGAGGCTATGTAGATTCTACGTGCATTAGATTGGAAAGGAGTTGGGAGGCTGTGGTAACAAAGTGAAAACTCATTTAAATACTCAAGACCTGCTCTTGAACCTGAATATACGAGCTCACAGGACCGCGAATCAAGCAATAGATTTGCTGCTTTTATTTTTAGTAGCCGGTTACACTGCCCCAGTGATGGCACCTCTTCAAAGTGCCAGCCAAGTGCCTCGCAAGTGCGTGGCAACTGCCACTAAGGCACTCAACTTTCACATGCCTCGGCCCTTGCGCCTGGTGTCCTTTTCTCACTCGACCCTGCTCGATCCCACTGCTTGCACAGCGTCACTGTTCTCTGGAGCTCTGCATGCTTGCAGTCCTATCTTACCGCACGTGGCTTGCTGGAATGTTCGACGTGGCAAGCCTGCATTTACTCAAAACTATGACGAACTCGAAGTCACTGCCCATTCAATCAATCTCTTCGGGTCCACACTCCTCGGATATACCTCTTAAATCATGTTGTTTGATGATTCTTATGGCGAGCTGGCCAATCAACTTGTTCTCCAGTCAAAGCAATCAATGAATCTTGCGAAATTGATGTCCTACAACAGTCCTCTTGTTTGATGGGTGATGCAGGAGCAGAACGAACTGGACAGAAGGATGTGGGAAATGGAGGAAGACGGGGTCGAGATGGGGCATACAAGTATGGCGGTTGTTCAGCACTTTTAATTGTGAGCACAGCGAGCAAATCTTCTCTAACACACGTGACCAGACATAGGGCTAGCATATGCAGGAAACAAGGACAAAAATGTATGTGCGTGGCTGACAGTCCTTGAAGCCGAGAAAAAATGCCTTCAAACTCATTCAATTCGTGAGATATTGCTCCACAGCTTGTTGCAACGGATGGGGCTTTCTAAGCGGGTTCGAACGGTGCCCATCTTTCCGGGCCAGCGGTGGAAATTGGAGCTGTCTGAAAAAGGAAATTGGAGGTCTAGACTGTGGCAGTGCTGAGTCTCTGCGCGAGCACCCTGCGCTTCGGCAGATCTATATTAATCCGTGACATATACACATGTTTCCGGGTGTTTTTTGGCCATTTTCACAAAGATTTTCGCACAAATTGAACATTCATATATATACTGCGTTTAAGACAAATCTAGGCAGGGTCTGTGTAGGTATGTCAGTGTGATCTGGCATACCTTCACAGATCCTGCAGGTATATGTTCTCACATCGCCGTGCGTAGGTCTGCCAATAAGGTGGAGAGCATGGGAAGCCCACACCTTTATATAAGCTGTGACACAGCGTGACGTGACCGTCTGAATCTCGAAGTTGAAAACAAAAATTCAATAAATCCGTGCCAAAAAAAATGTAATTCATAGAGAACAGAAAACTAAATAGTTACAGACTGTCTAATAGAGAGCTTGTGCCAAAGCGGCATGCCGCTTTTTGATTGTGCAAAAGCGGCATGTAGCTTTTCCCCCCCCCCTCTCTAAAGGCCATTACGATTTTGTAATAGCATTGGGGTATCGGAATTTGATTACCAGGTACTATTTGTAAAAAGCTGCATGCCGCTTTTGCACAATGCACAAAAGCAGCATGCCGCTTTGGCACAAACTCTCTAATCTCTGCTAGTGCATTGTAAGGCAGCATCCTGTGGCTTTTATATGTCTTTTGTACATAACCCAAATCCTGTCCGGTGCATCCAAGATAATAAGCTGATATAAATCGGGCTGCCCTATTGGAAAACCGAAGAATATACAATTGAGGGACTTCATCTAGACACCTCTTGACATTTGCTTCCATTTCATCAATATTCTTGGTGCCGGGGCTCTTTCGATATATGTATTTTGCTGCACCCCAGTACATTTCAATAAAGTCGAGTTCACAGTGATACTTTGGGTAGAAGTCACAAATATGACCACGACTTTCGATGAGTTCCTGAAGTGCAGAGTCATTCTCAGAGTCTGAGGAAATCTCTGTAATCTCTGTACTGGACGAGGCTGTCTTTGGAGCCTTCCCTGCACCTCCGAAGAAAGATCGGATGTCTGAGTAGCCCTGCTCTCTCATCTTGGTCTCAGCCTGTTTTATGCGCTGAGCAGTTTGCCTAGAATGTCCTGTGTAACCTCTTCTCCTTTTCTTTCTTCCAGTCTCTTGCTCTAGCCGATGTTCAGCTTTCTGAGCAGCTTTCTGAGCATCAACCAGGAATTCTGCAAAGAAGCCAGAGGAGTTTCAGAATGGAGTTCCATGTCTTCTTCATCTTCATTTTCATCCTGCAGCTCTGTGCATTCTACATCTGGAAGTTCATCACCAAGCAAAAAGTCCCATGATCCAGGAGTGTCATCTAGAGAGGTGGGCCCCAATTCTGAGAAGGTCTGAGTCGGGGAAGCTAATTCTGAAGGTGTTTCTTCTGGCGTTCCCTCTGGAATAGGGGTATTAGTCCTAGATCTCTTCAAAGTGAGGGCCTCTGTGGCCTTTGAGAGATTGTTCTGCCTAGCTTTCTTGCCTTTGCTGACTTTGGGCATGGTGGGGATGGAAGGGAGAGGAGAAGAGGGCAGAAAATGTGGTGACAATGAGGTTTCCATGAGGCGCCGGAGTGGACGGACCGGCCGGACCGGTCATGTGACTGATTATATAATCGGTCCAAATCCTTCATTCTGGTTGACCGAAATCGCGCCGAATGCACGGAAAGTGCTATAGGAACATATTTTCCAAAAAAGGAAATAAGTGCTTATAACTTTAGACTGGTGTCCTTTTTGAAGATTCTGCTTCCTAGGAAGTGTTAACATTGTTAATGGGCACATTTCCTAGCATCCATAATATTTTTTGGAAGGTCGGTCGTATAGTTATAAGGCTGTCACAAATGGCTTATGTAAAGGTGCAGGCTTCCCACGCTCTCCACCTTACGAGCGTTGCAAACCTACGCTTGCCTGTGTGATGTCACCTCAGCTGGCTGTCTGCCGAGGGGTGTGTAGCTGTTGTACTCAGACCTTGAAAGATGTCAGTGAAACAAGGCCAAGCAACATGCGACACATCTCTTCTTCCCATCCTCATGGCTTACCATGGCTAATTCCTGCCCACGGGTGGCCCGAACGATCCAATATCGTTGCAGCTCACACCTCAGACATACACTCAGTTTCAGCAATTCCAGCACTTCCAGCAGGCTCAGCACCAGCTCTTGCCGCAAGCTCATCCACTTCCTGCCCCACTTCCCGACGCTGCTATTGATCCAAGACTGAAGTCTACTGCTGAAAGGACTAAAAATGAGTGACTGGCCACTCTTGAACGTGAAATTGAGGATTTAAAGGCGCAGAAATGAATCAGGGCAAGTTCCCAGACAACAAGCTCGAAACACCGGAAGAAAACTGCACTGTCTCAATACATCCTCAAAGACCCGAAAAATCTTACCTCTGAGCAGACAGAAACCCGCAGGAAAATCATGGCGCATTACCCGCCATCTGTAAACTCTGCATTCAACTAATACTGTCTGAAGAAAATGTGCAAGGCAGAACTTGCGACGCTCACCGGAAGAACTGAAACCACTGATTCTGACGCCGACGACGCCGACTCTGAATCAAAAAATGCCCCCCCGTGATCCCATCCCCGTTTAGCCTTTGACTTTTCAGAACAAGCTGACCACCCGACAAATGTCAAAGTTTTCAACTGTGTTGCTAACCTGATTTGGTCAGAACAAAAAGTGTGTCCTCCCTCAGCATGTCTTCTCAGTGCCTGATTTATTTTTTCAGGACCCCGAATCAAAGACCTTCAATCTTCCACATAAAAATATCAAGTTTACGCGCCCAGACCTTGTTGAATTTGTGAAAGGAACATTCCAGACGTGGAAAAGAAAATGGAAAGTTGAGAGCAATGCCGAACTTGCTTTCAAGCAAGAGAAGACGGAGTCTCTAAATTGTCAATTGATGAGACGATGTGAGGTTTGTTGTCGTTCTTTTCCTTAAAAAGACCTCGTTCCCATTCTCCTCTGATCTCAGCTGAAACAGAAGTGCTTTAAGGCAGTGCCCAAGTACATTAAAAAGTACAAACTCAACCCTGTGTTCACCTTGGAAACCGATCTTATGACAGATGAGATATCTCAGGCCGAAACTGACGATGAAGATAAGAAAGCTCCTCACTGCCGGTGCCTTGTAAATGCGGCTAAACTCCCCTCACGCGAGAGTGACAATTTATTGTGGGATTCGCCCCGGTTTTCAGTCAAGCGAGGTGGGTATCCGACTACGAATCCGACAGATTGAACGTTGAACAATTCGCGGATATTAAGGATTCACTTGATGAGATTCTCAAGAAAATGAAGGACGACCCAAAGAAGAAGAACAAACACGCTCGCAATCGTGTCCGTCACATCGACCTTGGCAGCACCCACAATTAGATCCCCTCCGTTGCCGTTTGGCCATTCATGATCTCAGATGTCTGGTTTAACGAGAACCTTGCCAACAACGCTGAGCTGGCAGAGCAGCTGAACATGTATGAGGACAATCCGGAGGGTTTCAGGCATCGTGCTTGATTGTTTCGGGCTTTGATTTTGCTGTTCAGCCATATTTTGCTGTCTTGCGTGTATTGTTATTCAGTCTGTAGAAATTCACTTTGGAGTACATTGTACAACCAGATCCCTCAATGCTCTATACCTGAGTTGTATTCTGGCATCTTTACTGTCTGTGCCGCTGCATGAATGCTAAAAGTGGTGGGCCAAGCGAAATCCTTATATTTTATTACATGGCCACAACGTCTTGTAGATCACAGAGCCATCAGCTTCCA
Organism: Mycena vulgaris; assembly: GCA_029204335.1. NCBI lineage: Eukaryota > Fungi > Basidiomycota > Agaricomycetes > Agaricales > Mycenaceae > Mycena > Mycena vulgaris. Next base: position 575,266 of record JARGYA010000005.1, read on the forward strand.
GCGTGCGTTTCAGCTTCCAGTGTGCATTTCAGCATCCTCACTGTCAGAGTCCAAGTCCTCCTCCAATATCTGACTCTTATGCTCAATTGTTAGACGGCACGCTTGGGATAAGACAGCATTAATCAGGATAATATGCCCGGGTCTGGGGTCCATGCGACATAGAAATTTGCCATGTTCCCAGGAAAAGATCTCGAGCTCAGGGCTATTAGTGTTTGACATCAGCATACTCATCAAACAACAGATACGGCCACATTGGCTCACTATGGCTCCCACGCAGACATATGATAGTCAGTCACGTGCCACATCCATCACACATCAAGGAGGCACTGAGGTTTGTCCAGGCCGGGCTGATGATGGGTGAGAATGTTGAAGATTTGGCCAACGTATCGGGTTCCGCCGGCATCTAGCTGTATCAACGTGCCCAAGGCAGTTTCCAGAGACGTGGAGCTGGTAATGTGATGGCTGTCGCAGATGTAATTAGGGTGTGACACGGGTGACACCGCGGGTGGCCAGTCACACCGTACCCGTGACATGTGACACCATACCCATCACACTGCAGTAATAACTGCGACAAATGGAAACTCACCTAAAAGTCCACAGGAATCTAGGGAGAAACACTAAAAGCAGATCACACAGAGGGAAACAGGAATGTTGCTTGATGGGGGAAAGCTAGCTAAGACAGATGATGAAGTACAAGAGAGAGAAAAGATAAGTCACGTGTCAGCAGATCGGTAAGTAAAGCTGTGTGCGAGTTTACACCCTCCCCGTCTTTCAGAAATGAGAATACCTCAACCAAAAAAAAAAAGGAATATGAGTAAAAATGTGTGCCCGGTTCCAAACAAAGCTTGTGCTTGCCCACTATGGGGAACGGCACTGACCGCAGGGAGAAAAAGGTGTTGCACGCCGGCACTTCAATCCTTCTCGCACCCAAGCCATTGGTCGAGGGCCTCGTTGTTGGCAAGAAGTCGTCCCGGGAGCCAGCAATTGTCGTCGGGTCCGGAACCGTAACCGGTGAAGCGAACCAGATATTGTCGACCGTGTCCTCGTTTTCGTTTGTCAATGATTTCGTCCACAAGCCATTCATCATGGCCGTCGACAATGATTGGAGGCGGTTTGTTGTTTTTGCGAGAAGAGAACTTTTCGTCGTCGTTTTCTACGAAAGGCTCGAGTGGAATACAGGATAGACGAGAGGCTGGTTGGCGAGATTGAGGGTATAAGTGGAAAACTCAGCGTGTTTCTCGAGAATTTTGTATGGCCCATCTAATCGCGGCATGAACTTTGCAGCTCGACCATCCTTTTTCTGCTTATAGTGCGTGCGGCGGTTCTTGGTAGATAGTTTGATGTGATCTCCAACCTTTAGGTCATGATCGGGTCGTCGATTTTTGTTAGCTTGTTCCGCTTGGGATAGTTTGGCTGTGAGTAAGTTGTCTTGTGCTTTGGCGATGTACTACGCGAGCTGTTGAATGATTTCTGCTGCAAGCTTTTCCTCGGAAGGGGCGTCTCTTGCAGGAGCGATGATCAAAGGGGGAAGCACACACGGGGAGCAGCCCATGCGGAGTTGAAAACCCGAGAATCTGGTTGAGGCATTCAAGGTGTTCATCATATTGAAGCGTACACGGGGCAGGGCGCGTACTCAGCCTTTTTGGTTGCGTCCGACGTGATAGCAGAGAGACTGATTGACAGTTTTATTGGTGCGTTCGCTGGAACTGTCAGTCTGCGGGTGGAAGGCTGTCAACATTTTAAGTTTGACGCCAGTAAGTTTGTGCAAAGCCTTCCAGAAGGCTGATACGAACAGCTTGTCCCGGTTGGAAATTATGTCGAGGGGTAAGCCATTTTCGCAGTACCAGTGGTCGAAGAATAGTAGCACCAGCTCAGGTGCGGTGAGCTTTGTTGTTGCTGGAACCAGATGTATGTCGGAACCCAGGCGGCAAGTAGATGTTACGAGAGAATCAAAACCCTGGTCCTTTGGGAGAGGGCCAATAAAATCGATCGCTACAGAGTCACTGCGCTGCTTGGGGATTGGCAGGGGGTGAAGTGGGCCTGCCTTTTTCTTGGCAGTGCGGCCCTTGTTGCGTTGGCAGTCAGAACAGCCAGGTATATAGGCCTTTTTGAGGTCGGAGCACATGTTTGGCCAATAGTAGGCGTCGTGCAACGCCTAGTACGACTTGTCGAAGCCAAAACGGCCCAAATTGTCGTGGGTTAGTTGGAAAAGCATTTCACATAGATTACCGACCTCGAAATAACGAGGTGCTCAGCAACGAACCAAAGGCTGTCGCGCTTCATGAGACCTGGGATGCCTTCGGACGCAGAATCGAGTTTGTTGCACCACAAGTCATTTGCGTATCCATTGCAGCACAGATTCGAGGATAGTTGCATCTGCAGAGTAACTTTCAGGACGGAGGCGATGGGCAAGGAGGATTCAAAGGGAATTTCGGCGGTGCGCATTTCTGCCAAGCACTTGGTTGCAAGGAAAGGTGAGTCCTTTAGCATGGATACGACTGTGGCAATGGGGAGTATGGCGTCCTCATCACCGTCCTGTAGCCAAGGAGCAGGCCCGGGTTCGGTGGTCAGAGACTTGTCGAAATCTGTGCACGACAGTGCGCCAGCGACGGTGTTGTCTGGACCCTTGACATATACGATCTTGCAATCATATTGAGCCAGGAATTCCATCCAACGTGCTTGGCGGCGGGATAGGTCTTTCTGAGTACCAAAGCCCTCAAGTGTTCGGTGGTCGGTGTATGCAGTGAACTCAGAGCCAATAAGGTCGACTTGCCACCGATGAAGGGCTCTGATTATTGCAAGCATTTCTTTTTCGTGCACGGGGTAATTGAGTTCAGCATGTTTGAAAGTCATTGAATCAAAGGTGACGGGCTGGGCAATCTCCCAAGTTGGGCCAAAGGCAAGAATCGCGCCTGAACGTTTGTCACTCACATCACAGGTCACGAAGATTTTGTTGTCTCCGGGATTTTCGTGGTCAATTGTGGTTACGCAGTCAGCGCTCAACACAATCTGCTTGATAGCATTGAAAGTCATTTGGTGGGAGTTGTCCCAAGGTGGGAAATTTTTGTCACAGTCCTTGGTGGTTAGACATTCAAGTGTCTGCATGTGTTCCACGAGGTTTGGCAGGAGGAAGGCGAGATACCAAACGACACCGAGGAATGCGCAGACATGTGTGGAAGATTTAGGTACGGGCCAGTGTGCAATACGGTCCATCTTTTTCGGGTTGGCCTGGATGCCGTAGGCGGAAATACAGTGACCAAGGAAATCGACTTCGTATTGAAATAATTTAGTTTTCTTTGGATTACAGTATAGGGAGGCCTTTTTGAGTGCGTCAAAAACCAATTTAAGATGTCGGTCATGATCTTCCACAGTGTCGGACCAGATTATTACAAGGTAGACATGGCAGATTTTGCCAATGAGGGAGCGTAGAGCAGCGGTGACACAACATTGTTGGACCGAGGGGGCGTTGTGCAGGCCCTGCGGCATCACGAGCCACACATACAATCTGAGTGGGGTGGTGACAGCGGTAAATTTGACAGAGTCAGGGTGCATGCGAGTTTGGAAGAAACTGTCAGTAAAATCTATGGTGCTCCAGATTTTTCTCTTGGCGCAGTCGGCGAGTATGTCGTCGATGCGTGGCAGCGGGAAAGAATCTCGTTCGGTAACAGCATTCACGGGTCAGAAATTGTTTATCCAGCGAGGAAGTACGACCTTGTCCGCTTTAGGAATTAGGAAAGCAGGTGAAGTGTGTGGCAAAGATGATGGACGGATTCGGCCTGCATCAAGATTTTACTGTATGAGTATCTGCCAGGCCTCTTTGTACTTGCGAGGGCTCTGGTAGGAGCAGGTTTGGAACTGAAGGTTGGCTTTTTCTTTCTTGATTTTAATTTCGCAGTATACGTCGGTCGGGAGGCCATTGACGTGGGGCATAGGTTCGAAGATAGTTTTGTACTCAGACTTGAGTTTCTCAGCACGCTTGTTAAGTTCATCCCAGTGAGCCAGGATCTCAATGTGTTCGCATACGGCAGAAATTACATCAACGGGTTTGATGTTCTCAAAGAGGTTTTCATTCTCCATGTGGAGGCATCGAGTGTCGCAGACAGCGTTAAGTTGTTTCATCATTGATTTGTGGTCGCGGTCAGTCTTCTTAAGCTTCTCATGAAGTTTCATGGGCGGCGCTGGGGCCGGTTTTGGTGGTACAGGGTTAAGCAAGTCGTGACCACAACATTTATCAATTGCTGTATGTGTGTGGTGGTCTGTTACAATGTGATTATGGTAGAGAAAGGAGAGGCCAGGTACAATATCGGCACAGAGGCCGGGCGCGATCAATGCACGTACAGAGTTGGAGGACCAAGAGTGATCTATGGAATAGGGATGTAGTTTAACATAGTGCGTGAGAGAAGTGGAGGAGGACGGGCAAGAAGGTTCGGACATCGTGAGTGATACATCTTCAGGAACATGCAAGGGAAGGGGGTGAGGCCCAGCTTCTTCTAATGGTACTAGAATCATGGAAATCTGTCCAGCGGTTACTGAGATATGGCCCAATCATTCCCTAAAACGAACTGTATTTTCAAAAGTATTTTGCCTTTTTCAGTCCAACCGGTGAGCTGATCACTGTAGTCAATTGGTCAACCTTGTAGTGCTCAATAAGGGCTACAACTTTCATTTTTTGATGGATTTCCATTTTTGGTAGGTCCCATCTACCAATCTGTTCGTGCCTTAAACAATTTTTTCGCAGTTATTCACAACTTTTCTGTGATTTTTTGAGTCCAAATGATATGAATTTCCTTTTTTGGAAAGAGTCAGGGGTCGGGGGTGATCACTAATATTAAGAGAGGAGGAAAAATGAGAGTCAAGACTAAAAAAAAAAAAACATGTCCAAACAACTTTGGTTCAAACCGGTTTAAACCATCATTGGTTTAAACCATCTGGTTTGAACCGGTTTAAGCCATCTGGTTTGAACCGGTTTAAACCATGATAATTTCAAACCACATTCAAACCACAATGGTTTAAACCATGGCTTAAACCAGTTTAAACCACTGTGGTTCAAACCAAAGCCTGCTCCCTATATGATTATAGGAGGGTGGTTTAAACCAAGATGGTTTAAACCAGGCCATCGTTGGAGACGATGTGGTTTAAACTTAAACCATGCTGTTGCTGGCACACGAGCTCCGTGTCATCGATGACAAGGGGTGTGAGCTCGCCTTTGTGAAGTGTGGGGAGCTTAGATGAGCTTCGCTCGACGTAGGCGTACTTGGAGTCGGCGGGCATGGTGACAGACAGGTCGGAGTCAGTGGAGGAGTCGGACGGGCGTGGCGCTGCCTTGCGCATGGGAGGTGGGGAAGACGAGGAAGGCGGTAGTTTGGGCAGAGGTGAGGACAGGTTGTTACGGTGAGTTGGGGACTCAGAGAGGCGTGCAGAGGCGCAGGTACGGGTGTGAGTCGGCATTGATGGCTGTCGGCGGGACAGGTTGGGCAGGTGGGTGTGGATAAAAAATTTTGGGGGTTTGGGGGAGTGGCTGTGCAAGTGACGTGGCGCCTGTGGGACGGTGGTGAGCTCAGAGAGCCTGTCGTCTATGATGCTGAATGTTGGGGTGGGTCGTTCACGTGCCAAACGGGGTTGGCGAGGGCGACACCGGTGGAGCGGAACCAAAATGGAGGCAGATTGTGATGATCTGTTCATTCGGCGGCCGCAACTATAGATGTTTCAAGAAAAGTGGAAACTCACCTAAAAGTTCAGAGGAATCTAGGGAGAAACACTAAAAGCAGATCACACAGAGGGAAACGGGAACGTTGCGTGTGGGGGGAAAGCTAGCTAAGACAGATGATGAAGTACAAGAGAGAGAAAAGATAAGTCACATGTCAGCAGATCGGTAAGTAAAGCTGTGTGCGGGTTTACAACAAATTCGCTCAAAACACTGTTTTTATGCATTTAAGACAAGTTGTAATGTAAGGGTTTGAAAAAAACCGATCCCATACCTGTGACCCATCACACCGTACCCGTGACACCGCGGTTATGTCACATACCGTGGCACACACTAGATGAAATGACCGTGAACTTGCGAGGTCCCGTGTAGAAAGAAATGAGTAGTATGTGGTGCAACCTCGGCTGTGCGGTCAATTATGGGAATGTCAGGATATGTCCTGTTATAAAGGATATCTTGCTGAAGTGGTAGGGAAAGTGGGCGCAAAACAGCCATTCCCATTGCAAAAGAGGTACTGACTGAAGCTAAAGTGAATTGTGTGTCTGGCTGAAAGTGCACGACGTACGATCAGATGATAGCTCTTCAACTTCACATGCCATTGCCGCAACCGTCCCGTGGGTTTCTCCATCGGTGGTTAAGATTTCGCAAGCGCTTTCAACGATGCATTGCTCCTCCGGGGTAAGACCCTCGATTCCAGCCTTGTTCACCAGCTTCCCAACCTGTCAATTTGTGTTACTGAAAGCAGCTTATTAGCTTGAAATCCAACTCACTACTTCACGCAGTTTGTGTCACGGTGAAACTCATGGAAGAAAATTACCTCTAGTTCTCTGTCACCGTGGTTATTTATGTCATAGCTTTTAAGCAGCTTCTTCAAGTGTTTGAACAAAAACGTCCAGAATCCATACATCGGCCCAAAATTGCAAATTATCTGGAAAATGTGAGTAATATAATGGAAATTTGGTTTGACGAGATCTGGGTGGTTCTGCCATGACACGTCATCATTTGCTCCCAAATCCCACTGTTAGTCTACCTTGAGGAACCCTGCCAGATAAGCTTCCGGAAGTTCTTGCGCACGAGACAAACTTTGCACGTCAATTGTCCCTGCCAGTAGAATCTTCATGGCTGCAGCAAATTTTAACAGGAGATCGGGATCATTCTGGTGCATCCGTATCAGTTTCAGCGGAGGTATTGGTTTCAGCAGAGGTATGGGACCCTGATAGTCCGTGGGGGTAGCTGTGCCATCCGCTAGACGGGCCTGCCGTGTAAGGAGGCAGTACCATATGCGGCCCCATCGAGGGCCCCTATTTCATTATATTGGTCATTGTATATACTTGTTAGTACTACTGTATATCTGCAAGTGCCGATGGAGGGATCATCTGACATCCACCTACCATTGAGCACTCAAGTTCTATTGCAATATAGACTGGTGTAGTTCATTCGGGTGTGATTGTTTAAGATACCAATCCACAACCCTTATATGCCGGGCGGTCTCTTTCTTTTTCCAAGATTCTTTCGATTTATTGTAGTCCGCCAGAGTGACCAGATACCATTCGTCCCAAATATGCGGAATCTAGGAGGAGGTCAGTTCATAAGGTGCGCTGGACAAACTCCAGACTGAAAATCAACAGGCAGAGTACCAATAACATGCCCTTCCACTCGTCGGCGGTCAAGCTTCCACCCGCGGCATACCCGACTTGCGTGGGCAGCCCAGCAACCCACTTCGGCATCTCTAACTGCTCGTCTATTATCAGTACGCATCCGTGCAAGAAAAAAAAGGGAATAACGAACCATGCTAAGATAGCTATGAGCATGGTCAATCTCCCGGGCTGTCTTCTACGTCTGTTTTCTAAGCGCAGCAGGTTCAAGGATCCACACATCAAGCCATTGAGTCTTGAAGACCCCTGAAATTTATCGGAATTAAATTGTGGAATACGGATGAGATGAAGAAACTGTGATACCGGGAAAGATGCAGTGCATCGGATCAATAATGATTTGGCGGATAGGGTCAAGATAGGTGAGTCTTGAAACTTCAAAGTAACGACTTCCGTGGGCGCTGGTAAACACATTCCACGTGGTGTGATTGTTTTCATCGATTTTGGCATATTTAGCAGCATTATTTTTATGTTCCTTTGCGGTTCGTGTGGGGAAGGCTGTCCAGATATCTCAAAAAAGCGGACGAGATACGACACAAAGATGAACTCACCATTGACTTTGAGACCAGCTGGCGTTTTGATCTTGTCGTGCATGATTTTGCAGCAGGTGCACAGATGTTTAGCCGACCAATGGTCTGAGAACCTGCCGACTTTGCACATTGCTGGATGGTCACAGCAAATGGCCACCAGAATGACCTGCACCCTCCGACCTTGGAAGTGATTACAAGACCAAGACAATGAATTCAAGGCAGTGAAATACCATTCAGAAATTTGGGTGTCTTGACCAAGATCCCTTCATCGTACAACATTAAGAGATCTGGGATGGTTGTGACAAACAAGCGTTGAAATTTGTCTGCAGTTTCCTTGTGAGGACCAGCTCCGAGCTTGTTTAATAGAAGGTTACACCAATGGAAGCTAGCAATATAAATCAGCGTTGAAAGGGAGATTATTGAGCTCGACTTGCTGTTTTTCGTGAGGGAGATTCGTAACACAGAACAAGGCAGCACCGGTCATGTGCGATGCTGAGCTTCTGCCGCTGGTGAACGCAAAGCTGGAGAACAAGAATTAACACAGATTACCTACTGCTCAAGATACATACCCGTCTTCTCCAAAACATACACTGAGTCGGAGCTCGTCGGGATCAAGCTGGTCAGGACCCGTTTCGAAAAACTTGCGGCCGTCTGGGCTCTTCAAAGACTGGCATATATCGCCATCCAGAATGTCCCGCATTTTCCCCAGAGTGGATGTGCGTGTCTGATACTTTTCGCAATCCTTTTCGTTGCCTTCTCGATTGAAAAGCTCGATGATTTGAGATGAGAGCGACAGGTAGGGCGATTGAAGCACAGGTTTGAATTTTGGAGGTGCTTTCGGTTTGGCACAACTTAACAGTGGAATAGTCTGCCATGCAGGCGAGGCAGACGGTGCTTTGAAGAGGGGAACAGCACAGTGGGAGCATAAGAGATCGGCAGGGGATGATTTGGGGTAAGCGCGGCGGAACTGGGGACAGAGTGCGCAAGTTTCGAACTTTTCATTGAGGCCTGTTGGAATATCAAGCCGATATCAGCCACCATCACTGATGGGATTGATGATCCGCCCGGTAACCTTACTCAGCCCGAGGTTAGACTTACTCACCCCAACGCTGGATTACTCAGTTACACAGAACCTTCTAGTATATATCTACAGTATAAATACCTTGTAATTAGTTAGTACCACTTCACTGGTTTGCAAAGGAATAAATCCTCTTGCAATGCTACACCCTTCTGAGCTTATTTCAAAAAGGCCTAGACACTTGAATATTGTCGTAAGGGTTACTGGAACTTTATCCGCGGTTCCGATGAGGCCGAGACAAACGAAGATGTTCCGTAGTACTTTCAGGAGAAGTGTGCAGGCCCTGTGAGGTATGTGGAAATGAAGATGGAGCCACGCAGACGTGATGAGAATCAATTACCAAAACCAAAACAGTGACTCCTCTGCGAGCGTATCATGGGACTTCAACAGCATTGGCAGCACAGGGTCAGTCACAAGCTCGGAAGGTGCCTCGGGGACAGGCGAGACCGGGCGAGATGGGGACACAGAGGAAGTGGGGTTGATGGCAGATTTACTTCTGCTCACACTGGGAGAAAGATCATCGACCATCTCGACGTCTGAATCAGAACATAGGACATCGAGGTGAGGGATGGCAACTCAGGATGGGGAGCCAATTGATCTCCACTGGAGTCAATGTCGATGCTATCAGGATTCACAGAAGGCTTGTCCAGTTCCTGTTTCCGTCTTTTTGCCATGTACTCGCGGGCGGAGACAATTGTACCAGTGGGAGCATTCCTCTTCAGTTTCTGTTCTGCGTCTCGATTCAGGTGGTCTTTTACAGTATCAGGGGAAATTTTCAGTGATCCTGGGCCGCATTTTGTGCACGGACACTCGACTAAGATCGTTTTTTTCTGTCGAGGGAATTAACTTGTTTGAGTAGGCACCAACGGCGGTGTGAGACAGAGGCACGGACTGATGAACGAATTGCTTCAGATTTGGATGCCATCGCGGTTTGTTGGGTGAGCTAAGATGAAGGGATGGCAGAGCAAATGGAAGCTGGAAACAAGCTGCACAGGCTTGCATAGGTGTGTGTAAGCTTGAACAAACCTCTATGCACATAAACCTGATGACCTACGCAGGGGCTGATGCAAGGTCTGTCCACCTCAGTTATGCATACCTCAACAGAGCAGGGAAAGGTCGGGTTTTCACACCCTCTGTGTAGTGTGTGTAGGTTGGGTCTCCCGATCTACACAGACCCTGCCTAGATTTGTTTTAAACACAGTGATAGCCTTGTACATTACTTTTGAACTTACCCGCATCTTTGAAGAAAACATTCACCAGGACCGTGATATTCTCGGATCTGAAACACAAACTTTTAGAAATATGAGGGACCTGAAAACATATTCAGCTCTGTCAAAAATATATTTCTTTGTTTTGAACTTCTGTGATATTCATCAGTGAGCTGACCCTAACCCTAACCTGGGGTTAATCATCCTGTGCGGTTAAACAAAAGTCAGGACTCAGACAGAGTCACTAAAGTGCCACCAACAAGGTTTACAAGAAGCAAATTAGATTGATTAGAAGGGTTACTGCAGCGTAGGTAAATCCACGAGGCCAGTGGTAAACCCATCCTGCAGGCCGACACCGAGGGAAATGGTGCGGAAAATGCATGCTTTCGCAGGATGTCGCCATAACTGGCCCACTAAGGCACACTGAAACAAAGAGTCTGAATCATCAATGAGATAGTCAAGGGTGGTCTCTACAAGCTCTTGTGGGAAGTGAGGTATCTGAGGAAAAGGCATTACGGCGAGGTAGGCATGTTGACAAGTGCGGGCCGACCAGCAATCACCCCATCAGTTAGGTTGGCACCGCCACACACACATTTACCAATGTTCAAACGAAGTAAAGTATGTTTCGCGCGTGTTCAAATGTATTCAAGTTACTTGGCCCAAAAAATATCTGGGACAGGGTGTGATGAAAATATTCCATGAAAAGTTTGTATAATGTTATTCACTTGTCAGTACTTTCTCTCACGGCATCGTAGGGGAGAAGGTGAAAGTTTCACGCAGAACAGATGTTCTGATGAATATCAATTTTCATCGCAAAATGGCCAAAAACATGTGTATATGTCACGGATTATTAAAAGTGCTGAACGACCACCATATACAAGGTGGCCAGCACTGGTCATCTTAATCAGAGTCGTCCCTCAAAACAAGCGCTGCTTACTTGCATACCACTCTCAGTGTTTGGGTCTCATTTGCAGTGACTATTGGGATGCAGACGGGGCTTCGGTTCATGTTCTCGGGACCCTCAGCGAAAAAATGTCCCAGAATGAGGTTCAGTACCTCCACGACTATTGAGATTCTGTGGTGACATTTCACAACAATATTTCTACAACAGATGTGCTGGATCTCGCGCTGGGGATTGAAGATCCACCCAAACAGCTGATGGTCACAGTCGAGGCAGTCATATGCCCTGGTCCCGTTTACATTCAATCTGGCCCCATCGACTTTCAGCACGGCCAGCGCTATATTCTGTATAAATGTGACATAGAACACCTTATCTTACAAGGGTACTTGAAGGAGGTATGATCATGTACATACACATGTACAAGTATTGAATCCTACAGAACTCCTATACAAAGACATTTTGGCGATACAACACTGCGTCCACTTTGAAAAACCAGACTAAAAGCTCTCAAGTGTGCTGGCTGAGAAACAAACCCATAGGTCACCAATCTCAATTCTGCTTATGCACGGCGGTGACTACTGGAATATGGCAATTGGATCATCTCGGCTTTGAAACTACACTGTGATTATCACATCTCCTTCTGCATTCCCAGTCAATTTAACCATCATCAGTGTCTCATCCTTGTGTCCCAGCCGGTCCGCCATCCCAACAAACCTCCCAGCCTGGAGCATAGCAGTATTAAAACGATAGGCATCAGTGCCATATTCATTGTCGGGTCCATTGTAAATATCAGCCAAACTGAGTATTGTTGCCTTCATGAAGGCCTGGATGAATAATGCCCAATGCCGAGGATTGAAGACATCGCTCTTCATGGTCTCTTCCTCCACAATCTTGGGATTACCTGATCACATGGTCCATGTTTTGGACCAAAAAAAAATCCCAGAGTGCAGATTCAATCTTACATCCACACATCATAATCCCATCCTCCATAGTTTTGATCCCTCCTGTGTATGGGACCCCATTTACAAAGAATTTCGCTGCTGTCAGGCCATCAACACATGCCGCCTGTCGCTGCTTGCACTTCTGGAGATGGAAGCAGCATTTGAATGTATCCTTGTCTGTGGACAAGACTTCCAATGCTAACTCTCGTGTTGTGGTTCCACTGTGAATGGCAAACTCAGGAATGGTAAGCATAAGCCGGCAGAGTGTAGATGGGATGCTATAGTCGCATAAGTGTTTGGGGTCTTGAAGAAATTTGAGAAATTTGTCGATGGATTTGTTGGCTTTTTCTTCCGGAAAGTTCAGCTGTGGTCACGCATTTTGTTTGAAGGGTATTTACCTTCCAGGTCTTCTCGCCATTTTTCAGGGTCCTCATTGTAGTAATTTGAATAGCTTGCAATGTTCTTGGCTTCTGAGGTAAAGAAATGTGCCACCATTCCTCGATGTCCTTCTTGCCATCTTGAATCAAAACATAAGCACCGAGCAACCACTGCCACACATTGATCACTGATTTTTTTCCTCTTCCAGTGTTTGCTCGGCTTCTCCCAGAGGTTGTTTGGCGCTTGCAAGCACTTTCTTTGCGGTGGCTTTTCCATCCCGCAAATCCTTCAATTCCGTCTCCGGCAGGTTTACCCCATTTTCAAGTCAATGTGCCATCTCTTGGACCAGTTGCTCGCAGAGTCGGACTTTCTCCTTCTCGCACTTAATGTCTTCCTTGTACTGGGCAAGTCGCACACACTTCTTTTGGTGATCTTCGGCTTTGGACGGTGAATCACTTTGTGTCTCAATATCCTCGAGGCCCTGGACCAAAACATCTTCCGTGTCTGCATCTATCGAGCAACTGAGACCATTGAAGTTAATTCAAAACATGGAATCATACCTTTCAGTCTCCGGCTTGGTTGGGACTTGGTCTTGTGGTTTTCGGTCTTCTTCTCTGATGTGGAAGCGTGACTTGCCTCGCTCGTCACCTTCAGGCTTGGAGGCAGTTGCACGTGACAGCCAAGTCGGACAAGCCACGCATCGCGTCTTTCCTCTCGCTGTAAGGCTTGGCTGAGTCTTACTAGGGTTTCAGTTAACAAGCTATCCAGAGAGTACTGATTCGGGGTTTACAAGGTGGTAGCGACCTAATATTTTACGGTCTAACTCAATGAGACAACTACCCAGAGTGGGAAAGCCTTGCTCTTTAATGGGTGTCTCAATCTCCTCGGAAATCCGTGGGAGACTGAGGTTCGATGGCGCTGTAAAGGAGTTGGGCTGAATTCTCGATGTCTTACCCAATCAGTTAAGATCCTTCCGAATAAGTAAGAATTCGCCTAGGGCCTGGTTGATTCGCAGCTCGGAAAGACTCAACGAGTTGAGGTTAAGTTGGGCCAGGCAAGGCGAGTAAGACGATGGTAAGAGTAGAGATAGATAGATTTGATGTGCTGGTGATTACATGATTTGTGTATCTAATCAGTCATGTGACTGCACATCCTTCTGATATTTGCGTAGACAGAAACTATCGTACAAGTAAAATGAAAAATTGAAACATACTCTTTTCTATGGTGGACATTCCTTACACTCGCACCACAACAGATGTTTCGCCACTTCCTCAGCCATTCAACACGGTTGAATTTCTTTTCATCTAGATATCTAGGGCTTGAATTCCCATAATGCACTACCAAGTTGTACAACTGCTCTGTAATTCATCTTCGCGTCTCTTGGGTTTAAAATGGGTTCGGGTTTGATATTTCTCTCTAACTCAAACACTCTACAAATACTACTCTTACTGAACAATTTTTCTACCTATCTGTAGCAATCTCAACGCGAAAGTCATCTTCAAAAGCGTCATCGCACTCAGAATGGGCCAGGGATTGACATTCGGCCTGGCTTGGGCAACCTCGTCGATGCTGTTGAGGGGCAGCACGTCTCCCTATACCGTCTTTGCCCATCTCCCGGTGTTGGCGTACGTCTAGGAGGTGATTTAGCTGCAAGGTTTACCATGGACTCTCTACTTACATTCCAGAACATTCTGTATTGCATGCGGGCTCCAGTGTCTCACGAGAATGGGAGCAGCCATCCCCTTATGTAATATTCCAGATCATTCTATCACATTCCACCTTCTACCTCTTACCACACACACAAGTCCAAGCAAGAGCGAGCAACAACGAGCAAAACAACGAGCAGAATCAAACTTGATTGAGAACGAGAGCTATGTACACAGTTCTCGAGTTCCTATTGACAACTTCACAGCCACAGTGAAGATCTCCTTCGAAAGAAGGATCAGGCGCCCCACATGTGCAGCTGAATCGAGCACGACCTAGGCCAACCTCAGTTCCGCAAGCGGAACAAACCCATTCTTCGACACCAATTGTTTCCTCTTATTCCTGTTCGTTTTATTCTCTGCATCCTCTGTGTGCTTCCTGTCCTTTGCTTCATCCTCTCTGCGCCTTTTCTCTGCGCCCTCTGCCGTGCACCTTTTCTCCGTATCCTCTGTGAGCTTCTTGTCCGTGTCCTCCTTGTGCCTCCTGTTCACATCCTCTGTGTGTTTCTTGTCCTCTGCTTCATCCTCTCTGCACCTCTTCTCCACATCTTTCAGGGGCTTCTTCTCCGCATCCTCAAGGGGCTTCTTCTCCACATCCTCTGTGTGCTTCTTGTCTGCTGCTTCATTCTCCGCTGCATGCCTTTTCTCCACGTCCTCTGCGAGGTTCTTGTCCGCGTCCTCCTTGTGCCTCCTGTTCGCATCCTCTGTGCGCTTCTTGACCTCTGCCACCAATAGCCTTAGGATTTAGTCTGATGTCCTGGAGCCAGCCATTGGAAACTCAATCTAAAACCAAGTGTCTAGCCATGGGTGGCTGGCGCCAGCGCCTTGAGCCTATATACAAGCACCGCCCCTGCCGGTTTTGGCCAGGCTTGGGGGCCCGGCTGTACCTGTCCCCTCTATTTGTCCATTTCCTTTTTATTAGTGTTTATTCTTGTCACTCATTATGTTTTGGTCACTGTCACCCCTTTTCACCCCGATTAAGATGTATTTACTTGACATGTGTTATTAGAAAACAAGCCGTCGGCATTCTAGACCAGCTACATGCTGACTGAATCTGCTTCGCTCAAATAGAAGAGAAATTTGGATTTGACATGTGTTATCTACAGCCCAAGAAACTCGTCCAGACCATCAGCATTGATCACAGCCACCTCCACACCAGCCAAAGCCTTCGCTGTCATCAGCGCTGAGGCTTCCCACTTTGCACGGAAAAAGCCCACCAGATGGTCATGCCAACTCACCTGCTTTAGCGCATAGGCACACACCCGGTGAAACGGTGCACCTGTGTACGGCTGTGACCTAACTGACTGACTCGAGGGATGCTATGAACACCATTCAAACAACCAACACACACACACCACACAACCAATACACAGTGCCAATGATTTGAGCTCAGGTCTACGCCGAAATATACGACTAAGATTGAATCCTCTCAGGTAATGTTGAAGAAACTGTTCGCAGGGAGTCTTATTAGGACGTCCTCGGAACTACAGATAGTTTAGAACTACCTAAAGATAGGCCTCGGAGATACCAGGATATGGTTTTAAAGGGTGTAAATGAGTCCGAGGACACCAACTGTATGGGCTCGGCTCGACAATACTCGCTGCACAGCCGTCTGCAGTTCGAGGGGACAATGATCAGGCAACTGTATGCTCTGATAGGACAATACTCGATGCACAACCGTCTGCAAGCGAGGGGACAATGACTAGGCAACTGTATGCACTAGTAGGACAATACTCGCTGCACAACCGTCTGCAGTTCGAGGGGACAATGATCAGGCAACTGTATGCACTGATAGGACAATACTTGGTGCACAACCGTCTGCAACCAAGGGGACAATGACTAGGCAACTTGTATGCACTAGTAGGAGTGGCTTAGATGAACCTTAAAGCTTAGATGTAGCCAACAATCGAACTTTCTTGTTAATGAATCTACAACAACAGATGTGCTTATTACAACAAATCTCCGCGGACGATACAGAGTCACAAATGCCTTGGGAATAAGCTTTCGACGTGAGTCTAGGCAAACTGGGCTGTAATCCGAGGATATGTGACAGGAACAGAGAAATTGAAATGAAAAAGAGTAATTGGAAAATGAAAAAGAGTAATTTGAAAATGAACACGGAAATGCGACAATGCCGCTCTATTTTGGTGAGGTCTGGCCGCAGACAACTGGTGCCTGGCACCTCTTTTGGTGTATATTTAGTGAGTCCTCGGATGGCCGTGCTTTGCCGTCCGTGCCCTCGCGCTTGCTCTGCCTCGACATGGCTGTAAATAGCTCATGCTACGTCACTATCCTGGTCAACGGAGACAGCTCGGCCGTCGGTATCCACTCCGTGAAGTCGCTTTAGCTGTGTCAGAGCTGAAGTATTCAGCCGTTGCCTGTTTAGGACGTTCATTGTGCTTGTTAGGGCCCTCAGACGCGACGCGCACGTCACATGGGCTCTATGATGATCTAGGCTCAGCTCGGCTTCTTCCGAGCATTGGTATTTGTCAGGCGCACAAGTCCTCGAACTATAATTAGTTCATCCGTGCGGTTGTTTCAAGTCTTGGGTTTGCCCTCGGACCGAGTTGGAGTCCTCGGACCTGTACCTACCGGTACTTTGTGACCGACATAGTAGTCCTCGGGCGATGCTTTGCCCTAATGTAAGTCTATTGGGAGTCCTCGGACTGTCCCTGGTCCTGCAGTCTAGTTCGCACTCGTGCCAGTCCTGTCCAGGATGGCCCAATAGCAGTCCTCGGACTGGTCCTGTCTCTGCGTCTGGTATACTGTGTTCCAACTAGTAGTCTTAGGCTTTTGTGTTTAATCTCCTGGGTATGGTAACTAGCTTTTGCAGTGCAATCCGCCCTCAGATATGAGTTATGGACTGAATCTGACGAACTTCGAGGCATCCTTAAGCTTACTATACTGATCCTCGGTATTGGAAGAACCAAGTCGTAGTATAACCTTAATGCCTATATGGTTCTCTCGCGTCCTTGCTACGCAGTCAGCAGTGCGGAGCTCGCTCTGACTCTAATCGGTATGCCACCAGGCAGGGGACTTCTTGTATTTGACAAGAAATCGCAAAAATGCGAGATTTCACGGCTGGGCTAATACCAGTCGTATCACCGGTTGGTCCCAGATCGGTCCAGGGGTCCGGATCTGGAGTGTGACCATAGTGTGACCGGAGTGTGACCGGAACCGGAGTGCACAGATATAACAATTAGAGCAGAACAGTATTAGAATTAATAATGTGCTGCTTGCCTTCTTGCTCGTTGGTCTCCGTTCAATTCTTGTGTGGCAGGTCGCTTTTTGAGAGACTTGGCGGGCTGTAGTATTTTCAACAGCAGATGATGGTGAATATATTAAGCCAACCTGGGATGTTTTCTGCTTCGGGTTTGTAGATATCAGTTATATCTTGCATCAGTGCACATGGGAGACAATTAAACCTTTTTTTTGTCCAAGCTCTTCACCAAAATTTCAAGATAGTCATCTTCCTCTTCGGGGTCCGAGTCGCAGAGGACCACCTGCATCTTCGCTTTCTGTTTATAGGCATCAGAGACTACTGGATAAGAGCTAGATCATCCTCACTTTGCGTGGATTTATGATGGCGGGGGGTGTCTTCTAGGATAGAATATGGTCATGATGATGGATAGGTGCACTCCGATTCCGGTCACACTCCGGTCATGCTATGGTCACACTCTGGATCCGGACCTCCGGATCGATCTGGGACCAACCCGGAACACTTCAGAACTTCGGATATTTATGTCACGACACTTTACTAAGTGTTTCTTCCGTTTATCTGTTTATCCAAGGTTCCTTTATTGTCTTTAACATTGCTTTACTTCTCTGTCCCCATTTGGATAGTGGCTTATTGTTTTATGCACTGGTCACATTACTTATCCACATTTAGGACTACAATTACGGACTTCAGTATATATCTGTCTTAGCCACGTCCAGTACTTCATCTGGAAAATTAATGTTGTTCCATGTTTCCCTTCATGGACTGAGTCTCCTCTTTCAATCCTTGTCTTCAACTTGGACTCCAGGATTATGCCTAAGCCTCTGGACGTCCTTTTTGTATTTCGACTTTATTTCCGGTCCATTTCCGGTCTTTCCAGTTCCCACACCACTCCGGTCCACTTCCTTCCTATTCACCTCCGCTTCCTCGTTCCCACAGCTTCTATGCCACTCCGGTTCGCCTCTGGTCCAGGCCTTCTGGTCCGGCCTCCCGGAGTAGTCCCAATTGGGCTAGAATCCCGTGTTGCAGAGCGTTTCCGCTTTGTCTTGATTTTGTCCCGGCTCGACACCCAGACAGTTGCACACCCTGCTGAGTTGTGGTGTTTGCAAGAATAGCCGACTAGTTCACCTCCAGTCCTGCTCTGGCTTCCAGACGTCTTCCGGTTCTGGACTTCCACAGGACTTCTCTTCCCTCCCTCAGCTCAGTATATAACAATAGGCGACAGTACGGCTGTGAAATCTCACCTTGCTGTTGGTGGGAGCATCTAAAAGCTCCAACTCATCATCCTCATTGTCTGCTTCCTCTGGTACAAATTTTACTGCCACTTTCCGTTTGGATTTTTGCTTGGGATTTGCGGGCATGAGCTGTGGAGCATCGTCATCGGAGTCTTCGCGCCAGCCTTGATATCATTCCGCTGGCGGGTTTGCTCATTTGAGAGGTAAGTGCGGGTGATATCCCAGATTGGCCATCCATCCTCAAATTTTTGAAAATATGGGATGCCTTTTTGAACCTAGGCATGAGCGTCAGCAGATTTACTGTTGTGTGCATGAAAACAGAACAGCAGGTGACATACTAGTTTTATCATTTGAGCCACTCTTCCTCTATCTTGCTCGGAGATCGGCTGGGACGTGGAAAGGAACTCTTGAACATATCGTTTGACCATCCTCTGGAAGAAATAGACGCATACATTCATGTTAGCGTAAGTATTGACACAAGAAATTTCTATCCATTAACTCACACACTGTCAATTATACCTTTTGTCGTCCCCCTCCAATCCCATCTCCGATTGTAAGTGATACCCTCCTTTTCCAACGCCCTACCCTGCTTGACCGCTTGGTTGTGGTATAAGTCTGGTCCGAGCCTTGTTCTGCACCGCCTTGAAACCAGCTGGAAACCATTTGAGTCCCTCCACGGGGTCTGTAGATGCCTAAGTACCAATTTGATTTTCTTGTTGTTTAAGCTAAGCCTGAAGCTGACGAATCTGATCTTGTGCATCTCACGGTTGAGCAGCAGTAGGCATTGAGAGCGAGCGGGAAGACATAATCACGATCATGTGTTATGATGTCACAGTGACATCTCGCGTTGTGTTCTGAATAATGCACAGATGTGGCCGCAGTTGTAAACAGCTGATTTGACACTCAAGTTATTGTCTTTCTGGCAAGGTGGTAACAACACGCTTGCCTAGGTTCAACATCACCGAATGAATGAATTGACACTGATCAAGCACTGATACCTACGCAGATTTGCTTGGTTTATACTTCCCAAATTCATAATTGGGCATCCAAATTCAAGCGGAACCTTTAGTTACACTGCTTAGGTACCCAAAAGTATCCAGAGGAAGAATTCTGTCCAGAGAGTGCTGCAGAGTAACTAGATTCGACGGGACATCAGCTAATAAATAGTTCCTCGAGTGCGCACTCAAGTCTGCCAGTCTTGCTGGCAATACAAGCGCTGCCAGAAAGGGTATAAGAATCAATTGTCCACCTCAACAAATTCAGCATCCATGACTCCTCCACTTCTATCTGTGATCAGCCACTCGCCTCGCGTCTCTACCCGTCCGACAACAGCAACAATTGTTTGAAGATCCGTCCCAATGGACGTCGTCATGCAGGTGTAAGATGTGATTTCTTGAGTCACATCCTTTCCTGAGGTGGCACATGGAGTGATGACGGCATAGTGGCGGACATACAGGACCAGAAGGCATCCTTTGGTAGTTTGCATACCAGGATTTCTTCGAGTTGTCCATAAAAAACCCGAGGGATCCAGGTACCGTCTTGTGCCTCCACCTGCAGCTCATACTAAAAAAAATATAAGACAATAATACAGCTGAGAAATTAATATATCTCACCTGAACAAAGGACATGTCTCTCTGGGTCACATCAATTGACTCTTTTGCGCAAGCCGGTGCACTGCGGATGAAATCACCATCAACAATTCTTACCTTTCCCCATCTCGGCATGATCTCCGGTAGTAGTCGCTGAATGTCTTTGCGCTTCTTACCCAGGACTGCTGCAAAGTAACTGGACCCCTGTTTTCTTGTTATCTCATTAGGTATGTTGCTGCTTTTGTACGGTGCTTGAAAAATAGAGTACAGATCTGAGATGTGTCAGTGCTTATCTCCAATTGAACATGGCGCGCCAACAATTATCATACATGTGTTTGGATAGCGAGAGGGAGCCCTTGGTTCGGGCATGGTGAGTTGAGAGCTTCTTCTCGAGATCATATCAGGTGCCCAGTTGCTCGAGATAAACTGTGTTTAGTACACGGTTGTTGAGATTTGCCCAAGGGAAATGTCTTGAACGAAGGCCAGACTGCAGGTACCCGCAGAAAGTCCACATCATCCAGGAAGGGCCGCAGAAGCGAATGTCATCCGCAACATGCAGCAAACCGTGGATGGTCAGGGGGCAGGTGGAAAGCCATGCTTCATCATACTAATAGTAATATCTGCTTTCTTTTGATTAGTGCAGAACAGGTAAAAGTTCAATTACTCACTCCTCGTACTTCTCGACCCAGTCAATGATGTTGTCCTCAAGCTTATCTATTTGTTGGTAAGTAAGCTCGAATGTGATGCAGTGTTTGATGATCCCCGAGTATTGGCAGACGTGATGGTAGTATTTTTCATGGTGAAACTGTCCCTTCAGCAATGCTGGGCTAAATAAATGATCCAAAAGCACCATGCCTCAGCCGTGAAATATGAAGGATTGGTGCTGAGAACCCGAACAAAAGCAGCCGGAATGTGGTGAACGGCCTCGGCAGTTTCCTTCCAAATGAGATCCCAGGTTTCTCCTGAGATCTTGTAGTCCTCCTTACCGCTGTCGAGTCCTTTGTACTGCCTGCTCCAGTGCTTCACCATATTTGGACCATTGTTTTCAAACCCTAAATGCATCATTTCCCATGGTGCGGAACTTCCATAGCACAGAGAGCCAACCTGTCGCAATGCAGGTAACCCTTTGATCCCAGAATCTTTCAAGATCTCCTTCTTACTGCTAACGGTTGGACATGCCTCTATTTTGGCAATGGTGGCTGCAAAGCTGTCATGGGATCGAAGGGGAAGCTTGCGAGGATTCCAGTTGCCATTTATGGATGGGCCTGGGGCGACGAGCAGAACATAGTAGATTGTGTCGCCTCCAGTAAAATTCTGAACCCCTTGGTTTCACACGAGCAACAGGGGCAATAACCGTTCGACTTCCCGATGAGCCAGATTAAATGATGGAGGTTGTCAACCATTAACCATTTGAACCGGTTAAACCGTCTGTTAAACAACGATTTTGGTAGTAGTGTGCCCTAATCGCAGTAGTAAACGAGCCAGTTAAACCATCCCTTTATAACCAATTCTCGGTTTAATAAACCGTTCTATAGCTATGCAGAGCAAACACTGTTTAAACTAACCCAGATATTTTATCTTTATCTACTACTAGTACATCGCACTTATGGACTGTATGAAAAGATGGGATACTTGTGGCGGTGAAGAGTCTGAGTCCCTTCAATTTATAGTCTCAGAGTGCCTATTGCCTCTTCAGGACAACAATGAAGGTCTGATTGATCTCGCCATTGTCCGCATAACCACAATCGGATGGTGGCAAGATTTGATTGCATGTGTAGTTCATGGTGGCCCCTGTTTCCTGTCTTCTCTCGCTCTCTCTCTCTTTCTCATACCAAGATAGTGCTACTGGTCATTTTCGCCTGTAACCCCCCGTCATAATGCTGGTCTAACATTCACTTCCGTCTCAGTTATAATTCATGCACCCTGAAGTGTCTCATGTTTAATGAGGGAAGCAAGCAGCTGTATTGAGGGATTTTGATTCGTAGGGTTGTTTCCCAGTACAGTTTATGTATATTGGCCTCTGGAATAGCTGTTTGTAACAGTTGGTTTAATGGGTGTTGATACCAGCATTACCACTGATAAAAACCTGCCAGCTGCGGTTAAACCGAGGGGTTTAACCAGTTTAAATGATTAATGGTTTGCAACTTGCGAGGTTTAACCTGACCCATCTGGGTTACTAACCGTTGTGGCCTTTCATGTTGAGCACCTTCTCCATTGCTATGATGTTGCCCATTTCCAAAATGCTGTATGCACGGAGCGGAAATTGTGTTTGCATCAACACATCAAATGCTGGAATGCCAACAGCGAGCTGAGCTAACTCATTGTTGTATGGGATCAAAAAGCTCCAGGCATCCTTAGGTCCACGCGGACCACCAATTACTCCCAGGGACATTAGGGTGTGGCGGTGGGTTCTGATCTCCGATGGAATGCAATAGTTTTGGCGGGCCACTGCAATTTCTCTTAAACAGCAGGAATCCATCGTTGCATACGCCGAGAGCAATGTTGTATTTCCCGGAAAAGTGTGGGGAAGAGTTTCACCATCGACAACAACATTTTGCTGCTGTAAGGTGCGACAGTGCGCACTGTCAAACACATCTGCGATGGTGTTCGATTTGTGCTTGTAATTATGATGGTACAACAGCCGCTGCACCATTTTCGGGTTGTGAAAGTAGCCTTGCAAGCAGGGAATGATAGGCACGTAGCACAGCAGTCGTCGTGGCTTTGTCGTGTGGGCAGTGAATCACGGCTCATGGCAGAAACGGTAGGAGTCAGCATGTGAATCCTTACTAATATACGCAAGACATGAGTTAATACACATGTCGTACCACATGGGCTCCACTCGAGACAGGATAGTGATCTGGTGTATGACGGCCCACTCGGAACTGATGTCGAGTTTATGCTCAAATGTGTACCACATTTGCTCGAAAACATTGTGGGACATATTTGACATCATTTTGAGCTTGAATGTGCGTATATCATCACGGTCGTGTTCTGTCAGAACATCATTTCCTAGATGGGTGTAAATTCAAGTGGTGTGTATATAGAGAATTGGAGACACACACATTTCCCACAAGTCTGCCTCTTGTTCCAGCCCGATCATCTCCTCAAGTTTCCTTATCATCTCCTCTCACAACGTCGGGGTATCCTGATCCTGAACCTCATCAAATCCACTCCACACATCGAGCACAAAATCTGCTTCTTCTTCTGGAGTCCAGGGGTTGAGGCATCCCTCGAACTCCATGTCATTTGAATGAGAGGACGAGGTTTCTGCTGCATCAATGTCCATTAAGTCCCCATTGCATT
This sequence comes from Mycena vulgaris, assembly GCA_029204335.1. Lineage (NCBI taxonomy): Eukaryota > Fungi > Basidiomycota > Agaricomycetes > Agaricales > Mycenaceae > Mycena > Mycena vulgaris. The sequence goes on from JARGYA010000005.1 coordinate 598,705, forward strand.
GTTCAGATGCAGCCCTTGACCGGATGGTTGTCTTGGGAGAGTGCAGTTGCATCTCCGCTTTTTCTCTGGCATCGGAGACAGAGGTGTGGGGACTCAGAGGCGGTTCGTACTTCGGCTCGACACGAAATGTGCTAATAGAACTCGAGCCTTTTGATTAGCGTCAACTCGATAGTAAGCACGAGGCAAACAGAAAATGGAGTTTTGATCCGGTCGGGCCAAGCATTGCCAAATAAGCACTACTTTTCATGTTGCAGTGGTTTAAATTAAAGGTAGGAGGACTGGGAAGGTGATTTTGAAAATTACTGAAATAGACCCTCAGATTGACTGCATTGTGGCCAAGTGCCATGGATGCAGTCGGATTGAGTGTCTGGAGTTGCAGTCAATCGTGACGCAGTCGGATCGGCTGCCGAAATATCGGATTGATTGCTTCCACACTTGATCCGACTGCAAACTCTGTCCACAGTGAGAACCCGTTGCATCTCCTCTCGTAACAGCATCACCTCCTCGCACCATCGGGTCTTGCGGGCGAGCATGTGTGCCCACTCAACGTGTACAGCTGATGGCTCTTGTCTCCGACCATCACCATCAAAAGCCAAAACCGCCGGGGGACTTGCCTCCCCGCGCGGCAGGCTCAATGCACCCCCGACCCCACGATGACACGGCCTCAGACTCCTCCCCGGAGCGCCCTGAGCACCTCTTGTCGTCAAAAGCCCCCACAGTCGCCGTATATTGAAACAGCCCCGGACCGAGGCCCCGCTGGAGCCCATCGACTATGCAAACCCCGCACAAACACCCCTGCCACGCGCCACGGACACCCTCCCTGTGGAGGATCCCATGGAGTCGCCCCCTTCGCCGCCCCCACACTTCTGGGAGACGCACGAATATGATCTCATTGCCCAGATGATTGATCTCACTGGTCAAGCCAGTGCTCTCCTGAACGAGCTTCGGGAGACCTACGACATGCCCCTACGTGGTCTCGCCCACCACATCAGAGACTTCTACCAACGCCTCGGCGTCCCGTGCGACGACATTCCTGCCCCACTCCCACCTGCGATTCCCACCGCCACCTATGCCAGCGTGGCAACCACACGCGTCACCCGCGCTGATCCGCATCCGCAGTCAGCACTGCCCCCGGTTACTCCGGCTACCCGTCCCGACCGGCCCTCGGCACCCCGCACGGCACTTCCGCCTACAAAAACCAGCAAGAAGAAGCGGCCAACTCAGCCGTCACCGACCCCACGGCGTCAGTCACGCTCATCGCCCCACCGTCTGATCCTGCGGTGGACAGTTTCTCCTCCGGCGATCACGCAGCACACATCGGTAACAGCCATGACCGCCGTGCTGGATGACGCCACCTTCGAGCGTCATTCCCCGTCTCACATTCAAGGTGTGAACTGGACCAGCAATGGTAATCTGGTCATCCATACTCGGGCTCCGTACACGGCATCTCAACTCAAGTCCCTTCATGGGGACGCGGTGGTTGAGATTGTCAAGCGCGAGTGCGGATTTACCGGCCCTGCGGTCCTGGAGGCGGACTCTCCTTGGGTGCAGCTTGTTGTCCATGGAGTGCCGGCGCAGCCCCTGGTGACCTCTTTGGAGTTTGAACAGGAGGAATTCTGGACAGCTTTGGAGAGTACAGGGAACGGCCCCGCAGAGGTCAAGGCCATCCGTCTCCTCTGTCGCAACGAAGAACTCGAGACACGGGAGAGGCTATCGTTGAGGCTGACGTTCGGTGATGCCAACGCCGCCAATCGCATGCTCTCCTCCGGCACATTTTTCTTCGGGACTCACTGTCGTGTTTCACGGTATCGGCCCCGTTCGAAATCTTGCTCACTCTCTTGACTCTTTTTTTGTTTCCTGGTTCTTTGATTTCCCCTCCTCTCCTTATTCTCCTCCGAACCACATTTAATTTCTACTCATAGGGCCTTCGTGCCCGTACTTATCCCAGCGGGACTTCCCCGCTATGAGCTGGGCCCCAGGGCCTGCTCTCAGCTATGCCGCTTTTTCATCCATATGATTCAGATTCGTTACCACTACCATTGCTACATACCTACGTACAAGAGAGGTCCCTACCATATCGTACGCGACAAAGGGGAAATAAAATTGAATCAAAAAAAAAAAAAAAAAAAAAAAAATGTGTACAGCTGTCAAAGCAATCAATCAATCAGTAAAAACCAGATGCTCGTAAGAACGAAACACACATTCATGTATCCACTCCTCATCCTCCCTGAGAGCGCCTGCTGTGGTCCATATCCATGACATGATCCGCTTCAATTTCCCGGGCGCATTGCGCGGTGCATGCGCTCCCCGTCTCAATCTCATCATCATCAGCTTCTTCTGAGATGCTGTGTCACTCTCTCCCACATTGCCATCTAGCTGGATGTCGTCAGCTGTCAAAACCCGAAAGTGAGGATAAGCCTCCTCCCCATTCAGTGCAACCAGCACCTCGCACCCTTTGCGATATCAGTTTGCATACACCTCTGCCTGTTCACCCAGCTGCTCAATAAGCATGCATGCCTTCGTCACATGGACCTGGCCTGTGATATTCATGTTGTGGAAGCCGATGAAGTGTCGCTTGGCGTGGAGGCAGGAACGCAAGGACACAAGGGAGTTGTCACACTGAGCAACGTGGAGCTTGGCCTCCATGGCCACTAGCCCGAGGACGCAGCCTTGCAGCCTGGTTCCATCCTGCGGCTCCATCTTGCTCAGCATGAAGAGCTTAACTCGCTCTGGCTTCGGGGGCGTAGCATCCACCTGATAATCCCATATAATAGTACTAATTAGAAGCGATACGAGCAATCCCCACATGCTGCAGAATATGCTGCAGATTCAGTCAGATATGCTGCAACTATTCTGCAGCATATTGGCCCTGAGGGACTTGGAACTTATTTCGCACCCATATTATATAAGCTGGGCGGGCCTCGGCGTGCCCTGCCATCCAAAAAAGGGAATTACTCAAGAAAATCAATTAAAGTGTATTAAAATACAAGTCGGTCGTGTACAAGGTAAATATCAAAGAAAGTCGGTGTCGGCGCATGACTACTGCACACCAGGAGGCCCCCATTCGTCGCCGCTCTGCTCCTCGGCGACCGTCTTCTTCAACTTGGTGCGAGTTGACCTCTTCCGCGGTGCCTTTGCCTTCCCCGCCTTCTCCGTCGCCTCGCCCTTCCTCACCATGTCCTTGTACTGCTCCATGAGCTGTTTCTTCTCCCCCAGCGTGAGGACCTTCCATTTCACCGTCCCGCACTTGAGGGCATCGTGGAGGATGCGTAGGGGCCCAATCTTGGACTGCTTCGACATCCGCTTGAATTTGACGCCCTTCGGCCACCCCACCAGCCCTATGTTCTTGCCTTCAACGAGTGACTTGATATAATTCTCGAAGTTCATCTTGACCTTGGTCCTCGCGAGGACGGCGCCTGTTAAATAAGATTAGTGACGGTCAAAAAGAACCCAAGAACCGCAGGAAACGACTTACGCAGGCCCGAGGTAATGATATTGGTGCACTCTTGCTGCACAGCAAGCAGCGTATCGGCCCCCGTGTCACCTAGAATGCAGAATCAGTATGTGCGGCTTGACATGTGGCAAAGGGGTGCTTACCTCGCTCTCGGCTCACGGCCCATAGCTCAAACAGCACCGAGACGTCGACCGGGTCCTTCTTCAAGATCTCACGGAAAAAGTCAAGGGCCCCCCTTTATGTAATAGTATCAGAATAAAAGCAAGGCTTTCAGTATGATAGTATGGTGATTTTATCGACTATCACCATAGTATCATTTTATGGTGAATTACCTATAAAATCACCATAAAATCAACTGATATTATTGTGATACTATTACATAAAATATTCTCATGAATTCTGAATGAAAGCAGCAGTAAAATTGTACCTTGCCCACAGTGGAAGCACTTCGACAGCTTCGAGATGTATGCCAACCTCGGTACGTCGCGCGTTCCGAATCGCTTCTACGTCCATCTGACCTGTCGTCAGGGAAATTCCTTACCTCCAATTACTACCAGGCGCTGTCGATCATCAAGACGGAGGCGACGCTGAAGGTGTGGATGCTGGTGGATGGTGTCGAAGATTACGCCCAGTTCCACTGGTGGCTGGACGAAGAAAAGGTGTACTTGATCGGGCTGAAGGACGCGCCGAAGACCAATGTCGAGACATTAGAGATGGAATAAGTCCAGAAGCTCGTCAATCTAAGTGCGAGCCAGTGAGTACATTTGTTTCGCGGTCTCGCTGAAGTTCTGACTGCAGTGCCTATCCAGGGCGAAGCACGCCATCGTCACCGCAGAGGCAAGACGCGCGAGAGCAGACAAGGTGTTGTACGAGCCGGGTGTTCCACAGGCGGAGTTGGCAAGGCATCAGGCGAGGGAAAGGATGGAGAAGGACTTGGAGGGCGTGCTGGAGTTGGAGGCGGCGCTGGAGATCGTCGAGTGTTGGACCACCACATCACCGAAGTGGGTCGCGACAGTGGGCGCGATCAAGAGGTGCCGGTACCAGCTCTCGCTCGACGCACTGGAGCTCTTGATCGTCGAGCGGATCTTCGGGCTAACGAAGATGAATCAGTCACAGACGGGTACATGCAAATTCAATATTTGTGGCTCTTGCTAATTGTGTCTACAGGCTACAAGATGCGGAAACACATCACGAAAGCGCTCCAGGCACGCTCGAAGGCCGTGAGGAGTGCTATTGAGCACTACAATGTCGCCACCATTGCCCTCGACCCGCCGATGCCCACACTTGCGTGGGAGCAAGTTGTCGAATATGTGTTCCTCGCAGATTTTGACATCCTGCGAGACACACGCCCGGAGATCCAGTTGCGGCCGTGGACACGCCCCGTGTATTGGCTGGCAATGGATCAGTACTTCCGAATCCTGCGCGCGTGGGAGGGGATAAAACACCTCAACGTCGAGATCCCCCGCATTGTAACGCGGATTCGCGACGAGAACACGTTCCTCTGGAAGATGGAGGTGCAGCTGAGGGAGCCAGGGGAGAAGACAGCGGAGGAGGTGGATGCGGACGTGCAAATGGCCGTCCAGATCCGCCTCTACCGAGGCCGCCGGGGGTGTTTCGATGCTGGCCACATGCGCGGTTCCACAAGCTCGCAGCGACCACAGGGTTCACGGGATTGCTGAGGTGCGGGGTAGCCGTGGAGCGCAGGGAAATACGGGAGTGGTTGCGGGAGCTTCGTGAGCGGGCCACAAGGGAGGTGGGCGCGATGGATGTAGATGGCGAGGAGGAGAGCGGTGACGAGTGGGAGGACACCGATGAGCCGTGACCGGCCGGCAACGACGAGGCGGAGGAGAGCGACGAGGAGGGCGAGGGGGATATGGTCAAGGACCAGGTGGTCTCGGACATGGTGTATCAGATCTCCATGCTTGCCGTTGATGGCAAGGTGGGGGGGTGGAACGATGAGTAGATATATTTTCTTCCTTTTTTAATTGTATTTTCTTCGATTTTCCCTGGTAATTCCCTTTTTTGGACGGCAGGGCACGCCGAGGCCCGCCCAGCTTATATAATACGGGTGCGAAATAAGTTCCAAGTCCCTCAGGGCCAATATGCTGCAGAATAGTTGCAGCATATCTGACTGAATCTGCAGCATATTCTGCAGCATGTAGGGATTGCTTGTATTGCTTTTAATTAGAAGGGGCACAGCATAGGCTGTGGCCCTTCTAATTAGTACTATTATATGGGATTATCAGGTGGTAGCATCTGTGTTATGGGCCGCTTCCATGTACACAATCACTGCCTCAGCCCCAGGCATGTAGATCTTCTGAAGGGAACAGAACCTCGTGATCTTGACAAGCACTGAGTGGCACCATTCCGCGATCTTGTTTTAACAGTTGGCGGCGACGAGTACCATGCCTGCGAGCTCTGACACAATCTGTTGCCTCCATACCCATTAGTCATCACCTCGGACATTAAATAGAATAAACATACTGTGTATTCTCGATCTGAATCCCAGCGACCAGGAAGGCCGTGGCGCTTCACCCGTAAAGCGGCATCTTCCCCCCTGCGGTGAGCGCGTCCTTGTCCTTCCTCACATCCAATCACACCTCCGCTTCTGTGGGGCAGTCTGTTCTACCGTCAGCTTCTTCCCACATGTGTACTGGCCGGCACACACCTTTCCGCGACAGCGTGTAAGGGTTTGCCTTTGACCCATCCTTCAACCACACCTTTATCATCTTGTTCTACTCCTTCCTGACGTCGTGTGTGACCGTGATGCTAACTTGTTGAAAGCCCTCAATCTGCTTGTCGTGTTCGGAGATGGCAACAACTAGCTTCTGCTGCAGCGCCAGACCTATCCACACCTTAAGTGAGTCATGATTGACCTCTCGGCATGCCAACGCACCTTGTCCGATGTTCTTGAGGTAATCGTGATTGTCAATCTTGCCATTCATCGTGTCCGCCTGCTGGCCGTGTCCTGCGTCCTTTGTAGAATACACTGTGGGGTTCAGGACTGCCCACGTCCGCTCTACTCCCTCCCTGTTGCTCTTGTCAATGCCCGGCTTGAAACTAAGGCTGTTCGCATTTTGGCACTCCTCGTTGTGGGACGTAGCATGCTAGGCGGGAAGCGCACACTGCAGCTTGATCTTGTCGAGGGGTAGTTGCATGTCCTCAGGAAGTTTAGCCTGCCACTGGCAGGCGATGTCATAAGAGATGGTCAGCAACATCAGGGAGAACCCCAAGAGAGCCGCCGCCACAATGAAGTCTATATTGGCGTACCTGCCGAGTGTTGTTTCTCAGCCCGCACATACTAGACATATGATGGGATGAGTGACACACCTTTCACCTTTCTGCAGATCTCCGAGGCCATTCGGCCTCATGCACTCATGTTGAGCACAGACGCAACCACCAACACCAGACACTCGCAGGCCGGTTATCAAATGGGTATCTTACTGGAGAAGGCAATGCAAGTGCTGATCTGATTAGTTGTTAGCTGCTAGTCATGTGTCCAAGCCCTGACCGCATACATCTTGCTCATTTGTGTAGCCCTTGAGATGCTCCTTGTATTTCTCCGGCTCCACCAATATCCCCAGCCCGGTCCCAATGACGGGTCGTCTATTTCATTAGCTCTCATCTGATTTTTCAATCGAAAATTCGTGTCGACAGCGAGCAACAGCATGTAGAGGAATCTGGTGCCACAAAATCAGCCTCCATGTCACACAATTAGAGGACAGGGAACCTCTACACACTGGAATTTCGGATCGACATCCCGCCAATCCTCTGGCAGATTCCGCCCATCATATGGACAAGCCCAGCAAATGACCACTAATTGGCCTGACTTTGTTCTGCTCATCCCTAATGGGTCATGGTCGCACGCTGCCTGCAGCAGACACTTGAGAAACACCCACTGGCGGGCCATTCACTGAAACTGTTTATATTGTTCCTATCACAAGCGACAGATTCTTTCATGCCACAAACACAGTAGCCAAAATGTACCAGTAGCCAAGTCATTCCCGACGAGGCCGTCATATCTGTCACACATTCCAGGGCAGTAATGAAATCCTGTACGTTCATGTTGCCGACAACGTTGTACAGGCGGTATGCCTCTAGACTCCTAAAACTTGTGCACATGCCTCGCTTGGTCACAGTCACGGTGTGAGGGCTGAATACACTCTGTGTATGCCCTCGGCCTCGAGCCGGCTGAACAGTGCAATCATACTATCCACCCTATGAGCCTTGATTCAGCTGAGCGGAGGGAAGAAAATTGGTCAGTTCACATCACCAACAAATAGCAAACAACAAGCCAATACATAGTAATTCCCTAATTTGGAAGGAGTCTTGTAGGCAGTGAGAGGGGAATACTGTTTGTTACTGCTTTTTTCACAAGTTCAGAGTATCCAGCCCTTGTTCTTTGACTCATTGGCTACTGGAATCTGACTTTTGGAACTACCCTGGTGGAGGCTGATGCTATTTTCTGCCCTTTATCCCAAAACAATGTTTGTGTCGTTGTGTCCTGGGCTTTGATTCTGGGATGCTCTCCACAAAGTATGGGTACCAGTCAACAATCATGATGTGAGGGACAAAACCCTGGGGTTTCACATAATGGTAGAATACCCTGAGATTCCTCTGTACCTCCTCTGAGGTGTTCCACCGCAGCATAAAGTTGATACTAACATCACCAATACATCATTAGAACCTTCTTTCAATGCCCACACACCAAGGAATAGCCCCCAAGTGATTTATCACAGTCTGATCAAAGTATACCAAACCACTGAATTATAGTGCTGAATCAATTAGATTGTCCATGCCAGATGTCATATGGCATATAATGAAGGTATCTGATGTTATACCAAGCTGAAAGGAGTCCAGGCTGAGCAGATGTAGTCAAAATTTACTTATTTGGAAGTGGGAGTAGTGATTTTAATTGCAAATAAACATCAGTAAATAAAATTTGATTTCTCGGATTCGGCCTCGTTCTCAGGTCTCTAAGTGCCTAATTATGAGGAATACATAGATTTTAAATCCCTGGTACTGGTAGGAACATGTACAGATAAACATTTAAAGACCCCAGAAAAGTGTAGTATTTCATGATTATCTATGGTCCTAGCAAACTCCAAACTAACTATTTGTGTGAATGAATACCACTGATAGTTTATGCCAGCAGTAATTCTCTCAAAAGTTTGCTCATTTCACACTTATTTCATTATCTAAATATTTATCCACAACCCACGGCTATTTACCATACCTGTGAGTATAGGAGTATTGGCAGAGATAAACAAGGGACAACAACCACTATGGTCCCAAAATAGGAATTCTTAGCTGAGCCGCCGAGCCAATGAAAAGAGGAAATACAGGGAGCAGGGTAAACATGTCCCAAGCTTTAAGGTAGTATTATAAAGGCCGACAATTGAGTGAACAAGGAAAGATCTGGGGGATGATAGAACAATAATAATAATAATGGAACAGGTGTCTAGGGTCCCATGTGGGTGCATCCAGAGTAAAAAATAACATCATAGATGCACCCACATGTGTCTTTGTGAGATATGTGGATGGATCCAGAGGGAAACCAAACACCAGGTGGATGGGCCTGTATAGAGGTGGGGGAATCCAAACAACAGGTGGGTAGGCCCACCATATGGCACATAGATGCAACCACATTATTTGTGGGTGCATCCAGGTCGTGAAAGATATCAGCAGTGGATCCATCCATGTGAGGGCTGTGGATGCATCTATCTATTTAAAGTGGATGCATCCACCCACTATTATCTGCAGGCAGCAAGGATGAAATAGTCAGTGACCAGTAGGCAAGCGGCAGGGGCCAGCAAGCATGGCCTTTAATTATTAGGCTGATATAAGAGTGATATTAAGGCAAGTGAAGCATAGGTAAGGATCCAAGGATGCAAAGGGGAAGGGTGGATAGGGGGATATTAGGGAAAACACAAGGACAGATGCAAAGGGGAGTATAAAGGTGGATGTGTAAAGATGGGAGAGGATATATATATGAGAATTCCCCAAACGAGCTGTGAAAAGGGGGGATGGGGCAGGAATGGTTAGCATGTGGCTATGGCTACCTAGTATAGCTCAGCAAGAGCCTAGGATGGATATCCAGAGTAAGGGCAGGGGCTAGCAGGGGCCGGGGCTAGCAGGGGCCATGATATGGGGTCCACAAAGGGTGGAAAATCCCCAAAACAAGCTGGGAAAGGGGTGCTAGGAAGGGCCAGAATATGGCTGTTGGCAGCCAGTACAGCCTGGAGGCATGAAGAGTCAGGAGGAAGAGCAGGGGCCATGATATGGGGCCCGCAGAGGGCGGAAAATTCCCAAAACAAGCTGGATGTGGATGCATCCACATAGCTGTGATGTGACACAGGTGGGCCCACCCATGGTCAGCCAGGTGGAGAGGTCCATGTATAGTGGATACACCCACCACCGGTGATTGGACCCGCATCTTGGACCTACTTAGGGCCCACACCTAAGTGGGGGAAACTACCCTAAGTAGGTCCGGGTAGAGGTAGCCTGAAGTGGTCTGTGTAGGAAGGTGACGCAAGTAGGACATCCGATGGTGATGAGTGCAAGCTTCTGGGGAAGAGCTGCAGTGGGGAGGAAGGTAGAATGTCCGAAGACAAGCACGAAGGTGGTGGTGATCAACTTTAGATTTGTGGGGTAAAGTGCACTTGGGTGAGTAGGGGAGAACAGTGCCCCAAAGCTGAGTGACTACTGTGTCTAAAATATGTTCTCTTTTATACTATTTCTCGCTACACAACCTCAAGGCGCCTGCTACAGGTGCTATTTGCCTCGAAGCAGGCCTGTCTATGTGCTCAGTATTAGTGTCTGGGCAAACATGAAAGCAAAACCGAAGATTTGCACAAACACAAGCTGCCAATTTGATTTGGAGGTCAACTTGGTCAAACACAAGGGTCTAGACCATAAGGAGTGGACACCCTGTTTCATGGTTCAGCTGTATACGGGGTGTGGGCGCCCACGATGTGTCAGTGCCCTTGTTTTGGGGGTACAAAGTGGTGGGGATGCAGTGTTTGACCAGAGTTTTCCTTCAACTGGCAGTGCTACGCTCGAGAGTGTCCTGGCGCATGGTGATTGTGGAATTTGAGGATGTGACAACTCTCTTCAGGGAATCACCTTCTAACCAGTGGTTGGAGTTGTTTGGTGCAAGTGCTGTGTCGTTGTAGGGTTGCCTCTTCTGCGTCCCCGTTGAAAAAGTTACAGGACCTCAAAAGGTCTTGTCGGATGGTGTGTGTGAAGTGGGTAAGGTGTGTTCAGTGAATTGCGGTGTTTTACCGAATCAGGGGTGCTTTTGGATTGGGGTATTTTGGGGAATTGCCAGTGTAACGTTACTCCTGCGCGAGGGCATATGTAGAGCATATTCAGCCCTCACAACATGTTCTGACTTGCTCTCACTTGCTTGAGTCACTTCAATTCATCGTGACTCATTTCTCCTCATTTCTACTGCTCCAGTGAGCTGGCCTGATTCGTGCTCCAGCTGACTCCATAGGAGTCATTTTTATGAGTAATTGAATATTCTGCTGAAATGTTATTCTTTCTGGTTTTATGGTGAACACAATTGAAGTCTCACATTGGGATCAAACTTGTGACCTCTGCCAATGTTATCTAATCATACAGGGAGAGACACCAAGAAAGGGACCAAGGGAATATAATAGTGTTGCATATAATTAGAAGCTCGAGCAGAGACAAGATAAAAGTAAGGAAGAGGAAGGTAAGTGTGACTGTTAGTAACACATGTAGGTAAGCAGCATGTTTACATCCACAAGACAGCCATGCTCACTGCAGGCAAAGTACATTTTTACTGCTGCTTTCACTCAGAATTTATGAGGATATTTTATGTAATAGTATCACAATAATATCAGTTGATTTTATGATGATATTATAGGTAATTCACCATAAAATCAATGATACTATGGTGATAGCTGATAAAATCACCATACTATCATACTGAAAGCCTTGATTTTATTCTGATACTATTACATAAAATATCAGGATAAATTCCTATTGAAATCAGTCATAAAAATGGTCATCGCCCACAGTGTCTAACTGGCTGACATTTATTAGGCAGAGGGGGAAACATTGCTGAGCTGAGCAGCTCAACCAACAACTGAATGAGCATACTGACATGACCCTGTTCACTGGAACTTCTTTGCCACTGCTGTTCATGCTAGAGAATGGATGAAAGCCAATTCTCAGCACTTACCAGGATCTTGAAGAAACACACTTGATAAGTGACTGGGGTCTCATCAATCTAAGGCAGGCATCCACGCAGTACATTTCCGCACATGGCAGTGGATCCTAAGTTTTGAGGAGGCATGACACATCCGATCTCTGAACTCCAATGGCAAGAGTCCATGATCTGGAGCTGGGTATCCCCTGGGCATGGATTGTCCTCAAAAAGCACATCCAAAAGCAAGGGATGGCAATGATCTGTTGTCCCGTCAGATTCACGCCCACAGACAGAACAGCTCCTAGACCGGGCAACTCAGGGTCACTACACCCCCAATTTGGTCAGATGTCTGAGCCCCGTCTCCTCGGGGATATTCGGCGAGATCCCAGCTAAGATTTTGGCGATATCTGGAGGGATCTCACCACCCCATTTTTTGGAGGTCTTACTAGATTGTTTGTAGCATGTCTTGATAATGCCAACCAATCATTTTTTGAGACCGTATATTTTATGGGTGCCTGAGCTTCGCAGGCTGGACTAATTAAATCATTCACTCTTCCACATCATCTTCCGCCTCATTCGAATCTTCTGGCTCAGCCACCGCCTTGGGCTCCTTCCCCCCACAGCCTTGGCCTGCTTCTTCTTCTTGCGTGTCTCCTTTGATTTCTTGGCCGTGGCAGCACACTTCGCAGGTCCGGAAACCCTAATCTGGGTGGAAAATTTGTCGTGCTTAGCATCACGATCCAGGAAATATGAAATCGGAGCCGTAAGACTGCGCGGCAGTATATCCCGGAGGAGGTGCGCATTGTGCAAAGTGTGCATGTTGATGTGATATATCTCTGTCGGCTTATGTTGGACTGCAGTCTGTGTCCGACCCGTGATATTACGTTCTTGGATGATATTCTCGGCACCAGTAACGGCTTGGCATTTGAGTCCATAGCAGTCGTGCTGTGCATTGAAGAAAAATAAGATGTCCTAGTTGCGACAGGTTGGTTTATTTTACACAATGGAGCACGAAGACTCACTCCGGGCTGCGCTAGCTTTATCTCGGCCGTGGGGGAAAGAACTGGCATGTTCAGACGGACATCGCGTGTGGCAGAGACAACAAATTGTCTTATGACAACTATAGCTTGATGATGGGCCGTTGTCGCAGTGACCGGGATCACAATAAGGGAGATACACCCCGTCAATACATTGTCCGTGTCCTGGTCAGAAATCGGTAATTAAGTCAGAAAGGTTTGTTCGAAGCCAACCTTGCACTTGAAAAATACAAATGAGTCATTCGTGCATACATCCCCAGCCTGAGAGATCACATATTTGCATGTCGTCCAAACCTTTCCTTCACCGCGGCCATCTAATTCAGCGTCTCATAACGTGCCAAGAACATTGCGCCATGGTGCTGAAACAGCTGTCCGCCGAGGAGCAAGTTTTATTGAACCTGGTGGACATAAATTAATGTTGGTCAGTCGGTCATGTTTGACATCAAGCATGACGACTTACCTGGGTTTGGTTTCGATTTATCCATCCACCCAAGGCGTCGTTGAAGTTCCTTATTGTTGTCAAGGAAAGAGTTCACCTCATGACCAGCCTGAACATATTCTTGTGAACCGCTGGGCCTCCACCATCCACCACTGACCTGATGCTTGAATTGTTCCATGTCAGCAAGGGTGATACCGATATTGTGACTTGGAGCCTGGTGGTTCGATAAAATGCTGCAGAGTCTGAACACACTGTTCCAGCCTTCAAATCCCTCTGTTGCGTATAGAATTGGTGGCCCAAAGCGAAGAATGTCATCAGGAAGATGTGGAAGAACATGCAACTTGTACTTCGTCATGATTCGAGCAGGATCAATGACCGCCCAGATGTCCAGCACATTATCGATGCAGACTTGAACATCGATCTGAGTGCACGGAGATAAGTGTGTTGTATCTCGAACGAACAATGTTGAAGGCGCTTACCAGGTACTGTTCCCGATTTCGGATTTCTGGGAACCACAACAGGGCCCTGAGCTTGCCGGACGCCTTCCAGAGATCAAAGAGATTCTTCCCGCAAAGGTCCTCATGGAGATGAAAGGCGCCGAGTTGTTGAAGGATTTTAAAGTGCTTCCCAATCAAGCCATTCTTGTATTTGACAATGTACCGGTCACGAACGGAGGAGAGATTCAAGCCATTTGTTGAGGATGATTGCAGTCTCACCGCAAATGTATCTCCTTTCGATTTGTCCCAGGGGGTATTCGTCTCGTGCCAGATATACTTATCATCCCCGAGCAGAATCGAATGGAGGATTTCGCACGGGCTGTCCCTGTGCGGATCAAGGCCTTGGAAAATTCTGTAGTCAGTAGCACCACACAGACTTGATAGTGATGCAACTTACCTCGGACCCGAAGTAAAATATTATAGTGATCCCCTGGACGCAGGTGTTGATGGTTAGCTGTATCAAATAATCGAAGATCAGGAACATTTCTCAACTGCGACAAGTGCTCACCTGAATCTTTAGCGGCTTGTCCTTCAGGCTGAAGAATCACCCAATTGTAGAGTTCCCACTGGATGAGGTCTTTGATTCATGTCTTGATTGCTTTGTGTGCATCGCCCTTGAGCTTCTTGTCCTTCAGACGGGGGTCCGAATTAAAATGCTCACCAGTCGAAGTCTGCAGCTCGTCAACAACCTCCTGCACACCGGCACAGGCGGCCCAAATCTGGTGCTTGATTGTATGAATCGTTTGAGTTGGAGTCCGCGGAATCCTCGGCTTCGCTGAAGTTAGAGTCGATCCGGATTCTGAAGTCAGGGGGGCTTACCTTGAAGAGTGCCCGATAGCCTGCTTCGGTTTCCCGATGTGCTGCTGTACCACCAGTCATGTCGTACCGGTACCAGAGATTAGCATGTACACCCGCATTCGAAGCGGACTCGGCTTGTTGCGGATTATCTGCTGGGAGCACATGCGCGAATATTCGAAATAAAATCTCCTGCTCCAACTCGCAGTCATAGGCTTCATGGTATTTGTCAGCCGCGCTAAACACGAATGAGGTCCAAAACAGGCAAAATATATTTAAACACGGACAGGTCTTCGGCGAGAGCTTCAAATTGCTCTCCAGAGGATGCATGCGGAGAAGTCGAGCAAAATCGAATGAAGTATTCTTGGGATACCTTCCAATGCAGGAGATTTGCGTTGAACATGTAAACGTTCATGTGCGGGCTGTATTGTTTGCTTACATTCCCAGAGACATTGTCGCTCCAGGGAATTATGCGGACAGAAAACACAGGCCGACCCTTGGCAATTTTGCGCACTGGATTCGGCATATTCTGGGCTCATTCAGGGGAGGAATCTCGATATTTGATTCAGTACAGAACCCGATGATTAAAATGATACATGGCTCACCGGGAAATTTAAACGAATAGTTGGCCTCCTTGAGATCAAGATAGTTGTATTTTAAGTCTGTTGCTCAGACCCTAGCAATCTCTTCGTTGCGGATGACAAAACAACCAGACTTCAGGCCCAAAAACCGTTAGAATCATTCCGGAACTTGTGCTCGATGATCACGAACCTCCGGATAGTGGATTACGTTGTGAACTTCGGCATATTCTTCTTTGTTAAATATCCCCCATCGCATGGGGATCACAAACTTGCCGTTCTTCAGCTGAGCAAGTTCCTTGACGTAAAAGTGTTTATGGCCAGCCTTCTTCCAATCTGCCCACATCGGTGAGAGATCATCCAAGTCAACTTCCTTTGTCCATTTGTCGGTGTGGTTGAATTCCGAGATATTGTCTGTGATCTCTGGATAAACCTGCATAAATTCCCAGACAAGTGGGTTCGCCCAATCCTGTGGTGAGTTAGGTGTTGCAATTCTGAAAAGAATCTGATCACCGTACCAATGCAAGCAACTCGGCGGGATGATTCATGTAGAATTCATTCCCCATCGCAGAGATGTGATGCGTGGTTTGAATATTTACATCTTTTGTCAGTTGCGCTTGTTTCTTCCTCAGCGCCGAGAATGATGGAACATCAGGGGTTCTGCATTCACGCATCACCCAGATGATTGTTTTCAGCTGATCATCGGAAAGCCGCAAACGCAGTAAATTGTCTAACAGGTCCAGCATAAACATCTACTCTCAGTCAGAAATGTTCGGGTGTGCCGACAATGTGCACTCACTGTTTTAGATCCGTGAGGATTCCAGCCCCGATCGTTGGGGCTGTACTCTGCTTCGGATTTGTCATCACTGTCTGATTCCAAACCTATCAGGCACACATCAATGATCAACAGTTTGCAACAAGCTGTTCTCCACTTACCCATCTCCACCAAGGTCGTCACGGCGCTCGACACAGTCAAGTCCTCCTGGTCTATTTCCCCGAAGACAGTATGGTCATAATAGTCAAGATTCCATATGCCTTCAAGAAGTTCTTGCCTCTGCGCCGTCCGAGTCTCTTCCGTGCCAGCAGAAAAGAATATCTCATTGCGGTCGGCATCAAAGAACTGGTTTCCGTCCATCAAGATGTCCTCCAAGGCGCCATGGGTTCGTCTGTGCGCAGCCCTGTCATCTTCGCTGCCCGAATCAAGGAGCATCTCTGACAACTGGAAACGAGCCTCAGGCTGCTGTGCAACACGAGGATTTTGGACTTCCGGGGCTGCCTGAGTTGCAGCGACAGCATCAATATGTTTTCTTGTAGCCAAGTGTCCTTTTCTCCAAGCCCTCAAGATGATCGTGTCTTGCGTGTCGGATGCAGCAGAACAGCCTAGACACTTGACGTGTGTCGGATCCCCGTCAAGATCTTCAAAGTCTGTATGTGATCTGAGCTGTGAGACCAGCGCTCTGGTCCAGTTGAAGCTAACACACCAGCAACATACTTGTTTGTGCGTGAGGCCGGCATCCACTCTGAGGCGGGTAATTGCTTGGGATCCGCGCGCCGTCGCAAGTGTCGGAACGGAGGTATCTCACGTGCTCGTGCAGACTGTGCGGACTTGGAAATCTGGGAAATTTTCACCAACGTGGCTCACTCTCTTCTTCCCCTTCCTCTCTTTTCCATTCCAGCGGACACAGCGAATCTTTCCCTTCCTTTCCAATGTGCACTCTTCCCATCCACCCTGTTATTATGCCTCGTCGACTTTCCGCTCTTTTTGATACCCCCAGCTTGCCTCTCGTACCACCTCCCAGCCCCAATGGCACTGGCACGAGCCCTACACGCTCGCCCGGCTTTCGCCCTCTGTCTTCCGACCCTGTCACCCCCACCAATCGGCAACGCAATGATTCCTCTTCGCCGTATGCCTCTGCCCACAGCCAGAGGCGTAATGGTGGTGCCTCCTGCCGGACCGAGGACTTCACCCAATTTGGTGTTGTCAATGCCAAGAAGCTCAAGCTCAAGCAGGAGTCTGTCATGAGGCTCGAGGACTTCTCGAAGGTCCTCTTATCGTCCCTCCTTCGTCGTGAATGCCACTGATACTCTGACAGATGGCAAGCTCTGCATCCAAAGTCAGTATATTTGCACAGCTCCTCAAGATCACGGAGATGCAGGCCCTCGTTAGCCCCGCTGCTGCTGCGTTCACTATGCCCAAAAAACTTGATGTAAGTGCTCGTCAATTCTCCAAGCCGCCTCGGACTGATATACTCCCACAGCACAAGATCGACATCCATAGCATCCGGACCATGATGTCCCCCAGCCTTGCTTTCTACGTCAAGAAGGCGGGTGGGGACACTCCCAGCAGTATCATGAAGGTATGTCATGTAAACTTCACACTCAAAGACACCTCTAACTGTTCATCATGCACAGGCGTTGGTGCAGGAGCATGCCAGCCCCTGGGGTCTCACTGCCGAGGTTCTCGACGACAAGACCCAGTGGGGAGTGGTCACGACCCGTATCCGTATCCGCCTCACCGATTGTCGCTACGAGATCAAAAAAGTGGTGAGCTTGATGTCCTGACAGTGATTGCGATGGTGCTAACATTTACGCCCCAGATCTCCGACAGTATTTGGGTCTCCATCAAGTCGGAGGAGGGTGACCTCGTCGTCACGGATTGCGAGGAGCCTCTCACCATCATTCAGCTCTGCGAGGCCCTGGTCGATATCGTCCCCGATGCAGGCCTGAAGGTTACTCTCCCCATGTTGGGACGAGTCGCATTACTGGTACGTCACAATTTTTGTCTGGAGTGAATTGCTTTTTTAACTCCATGCAGCGTCATGTCCTCATCGAGGTCAACGGGGGGCCCAAGTTCTAGGAGAAGGTCGACGAGCAGCTCGCGCTAATTCGGACGAAGTATGACAATGAGGAGGTCCGTATTTCCAAGTAAGAAATCTCCTCCTTCGTTTCATTCGCTACTCATCATGATTTTTAGGGCAATTGCGAAGGTTCTCAAGAACGACTGTTGCACCTATGGCGACCCTGACCTCTCTATCTTCACTTAATCCCTCTTCATGTATCCCCACACACTCCTTCCTGTGCGCACTCATCTATATACATCCATTTAATTGTTCTTCAATGTAGTATAATTCATAGTTAAGTACGTAGACCTCGTAATAAGATTTGTTTGTGGCCGGTGGCCTCTCAATTTACCCCTGTTCCGTGCGCTCAATAATAACAATGAGGAGAGAACCGAAGCATGATTTGTAGTGTATTATTATTCAAAGGTCGTACACGAAGGTTTTACTGTGCTCAGGTCAGGATATTCCACGGAGGTACGATCAGGGGAGTCTCGTGGGATTGTGTGTTTTGATCTTGCCGGGAGGTTCTCAGGGATATCTGGATGTATAAGTCCCAATATGGTAGTCGAGAGCTCGCGTGGAGCTCCGACCAAATTGGCGGTGTATGGCTGGCCAGTTCCTAGGAGAAGTAATGGTGTTTGGCCCACAACCTGTAGGGGTCATCCTTGGCCAGCCTACTGCTTGCATCCAGAACCACATCCCCTTTATGTTCATCAACAACCTCCACTGGATTTCAAGACAAATCACAACCTTGTTGCATTGTCCTGGATAGGTTACACAGTCGCAATCAAAACCACTCTTCAAGTAAAACATTAGTGTTTCTAAGATAGGTGTCAGTGACTCTCTACAAGTGTTCACGTGATCAATATGTGACAACGATAAGGTATCGGCCACAAAACATTGGGCTGCAAAGTAAAGCCTGGAAATGATCCATTTGGATGCTTAAAAGAGATCCTCGGTCTCAGAATCTGAGAATATTTATTATTGAGGAAATCTTATAAGATTTTTTTAACCCATTTTTTTTCGAGCACAGAAAGGGTTGTTTTGGCAATTAGGCACCTTTTAGGTTTTTCTTTGTCCAAAATTTGCTCCTTATGTAAAGTTCCCACAAACCATGTTGGGTAATGACACCTACAACACACCTAGTGGTGACACCTGTGTAAGCTCATCAATGCATGGAGGGCTGGTCTAGCTGTGTTCTAGGGGTTTCTAAAATTGACACTGTGACTTCTCCAAGCCAAAAAAAATAGTATTTTTTCTCCAAAAAACTCCCACTTAGAAATGTCGAAAACATGTGAAAAAATGTGGGTTGTCTTTTGACCCTCAAGATTTTGCCATCACATGTCACGTGTGATGCATCACATGAATAGAAGTGACTGATGCCTATCTTACATGATTAATAATTTGAGAATGTATGCTATATGTAAGTAGAATCAACTTTTTTTCTATATTCTCTAAACTGAGAACTCACAAGCTTTGCTATAGCTCAAATTTTATTATAGCCCCATTAATGTTGACACCCAGGCTACCATCACATTGTTGTCAGCATTAGTCCAGCGGCAGTGGGTCAATTCAGTGTTGTTTTTCTTCTTCTTGGCTATACATAGTAAAAGAGTGTGAAATGTGGGTGGGAGGTAATAGACAGTAGGGGGGAAGGATAGGTGGTGGCAGGACATGTGACAGGGACTAAGGCAGAGAAAAGATGGCAGATATGCAGCTGAGCACCCATCAGCTCTGCTTGATGCAAGCAGATGCTCTGGTTTTGGTGGGTCTTCCTTCCGAAGGCAGATCATCTGAGCAGGTTCTTACTCTTTACAGTCTCTGTTCTAGCAGGCCTTCTCTGAGATGCAAGACAAGAAGCTCTTATGCACAAAACTGATGGACTAGCTTGAAGATCTGATGGCACAAATCTTAACCCCTATCTTCTGGGTTTTCTAAGTGTGCTTTTATCTGTACTTAGGGAACTATTAGCTCATCCTTATCTAACCCTAGCAAGACATTGCAAAGGACTGGGTTTGGCACTGCCTTCATATTCCATTGCTCTCGCATTGTGCTGCCAATCTATTCGTCTGGATTTTTTGGCGACAAAGTGAATATAATGCAAATGCAAACCTTGAGCTAGAGGCACTTGAAATACTTCAAATTGCCCAGAGAAACAGTTTCAAGAACAAATGTGCTGAATTGGGGCCTTTGATCTCAGAGTAACTGACCTGTGTGCACTTCAGTTTGTGGATGAATGCATCCTGAGGTAGCTCAATTCTCTGGATGCCCTGATCAAAGACAATGTGTTACATGCGGAATCCGGACCTTCGTCAGAGGATGAAAGCGAAGGCAAGCAGATTTTGAAGACAATAACAGTGGTGTAGTTTTTGAAGAGCTGCCTAAGAGCTCCATATGAAAGGTTATGTGCTGGAGTATGTCGTGCACAATTGAGTTGATGGGCTCAAATACCACATATGTCCACAAAACCCAAACAAGGTAGGTAATAAATGCCCTGGCTTTCATCATTGAATAATATTGGTGTCTTGTCTTTTCAGCATCAGCCTGACACCAAACATATCATCCAGCAAACAAAGGTCATCCAGCAGACAAAGGTCATCCAGAAGAGTATCACTTTTTATGATCTTGTTCAGGTGAGTGATGCAGAACTAGAGTTTGAATATGACTGAGAATGTACCTCAAGACCTCTGGTGTGGCTGTCATATTCAAGCTTGTCTGTGACCCAGCAAATGATTTTGAGACAAACTTCATAGAAGTTTGATTCCAGGATCTAATGTTACAGGTGTCTAGCTAGGATGCAGGTAAAATATACCAGCAACTGGTTGGAGTCAACCACAAGGACCAGGCAAAATGGGTGATCAGAAACCAAGTTGTAACTTATCCAGACCTGGATTTTCTTCTCAAGATAAATGAGGAGTACTGTGCACTTGTGGGATAGATGACGCAACATTACCTTGTTGGTTGGCAACACTACTCAGAAGCAGGTTTGTGGTTGAGTTACTTTCTGCACATGAATTCTACTCAAATGGAACTATGTAATAGGTGGGGGCCATCTGGTTCAATACTATAGATGCTGAGATGCTGGAGCACCTCAAGAACCAGAATGATTTAGTGATCTGCAACAAGGTTCTTACATGCAGTTGGCAACAGCAGAAATGGTCATAATGATTGTAATCGACTCCCATGTGGCGGCACTAGAGGGGATACATATAGATCTTATGATGTGACCTCTATATCAGAACTCTGTTCAAGCATGCAATGGTGAGCACCTAACTTTTTTTTATTGACTTGTTGTATCTCCTGAGAGAATATCTAGACCGCCTATGAATAAAGAATCATGATGCTCCAAAGGGACACTGCCCACGCTGAAAACAGGCACCTCAGATGCTCAACATCGCCTACACTGTGACTGTTATCCCACCTCTAAGCGACCACCTGTGAAGCCTATGTGCTTCAGCACAGTGGTTTCTCGCTAGATATGAAGGAGGGGGCTGGCTGACAAGTGTCAGTTGCTGCCAGACTCTTGTAACCCAGGAGCAAGGGACCGTGTAGCCCAAGGTGAGGGGCCTTGTTACCCGTGGCAGGGCTCATATTACCTGGAGAGGTGGACAGATGTAATGGGTGCCCAGCCAGGATGTGTTAATCACACAGACACTCTGGTTTGGAGCTCAGCTTGTCATGGGTGCAGGTAAAGTTATCATAAGATTATGTAATCTACAATTCAGTGTGTTCCACTGAATCCTGACTAAGCTACCTAAACAGGTGCTAAGCCTATGGACATGCTATACGGATAGCTACTATCTGTCACACCACCCAAAGTGCACTGCCCACAGACTCCCAGGACAAGGAGGACAAAGGTGTGTCCATCACCCACAGACACTACCAACACCCAGCCTAAGAGAGAGCTGCCCCCTACTGAGAGCCAGCCCAGCGCCAATACTGGACCGCAGAGAAGGACAGTGCCGCCGCCCTGCCGCTCCAAGACATTAACCCACCCACACCCAACTTTGTCTTCCCTGAGGAGAGGTGTTTCCTTGTGTGCTGCCCCCACTACCACAGCCAAAACCCGCACCGGAAAAATGAAGGAGCTTGCAGGCCCTGATGACAACATGCCAGTCTGTATCACCTTCCAGTGCAGACTCTTCAACTGCCCTGTGATTGACAGAATGCTCACCATTGCCAACATCCCGAAAGGCTTCGTCAATACCCTCAAGGCTCATCCTGGCGAGTATGCCCTCTGCACTCTCTTCCTCAGTGGGGTGTATGTCTATGAGGCCTATGGCAATGACAACCTTGTAGTGTAAGGTCTGGATGAGCCTTACGGGTATTCAAATCTGCAAAATGATATAATCCGGCGAGCCCACAAATTTATATTGTGGTGACGACTTTATGGCTACAGTCACTCTCAACGAGACGCTCGTCAGGAGTCGGATATCTGTTCTCCTTCAAGACTAGCGCTCAACCTCTCCGAATATTCGTAAGAGGAGAGGGTAACTACGTGGCAGCGCGAAGTCTAAAGAAGCAGATGATCGTCAGATTACTGCTTCTAAGGGTATAAATGAATGAAAGTGTCGCCTATGCCTTTGATGTCTCCGAGATACTCGACGAGCTCTCGGAGGTACTCAACGAGAAGAGAAGGTGCGCTGGCGACGACGGTTTTAGGCAAAGTGTAGATAAGATTGTCACGTGCTACAATGGTGACTAGTCTACGATATATACGGAAATAGTAACAGTCGCGGGTTTGATACAGAGATTATACAAGTAGACAAAAAAACGAAAATATATGCCTTGGTATTTATGAACTCGGATCCTTACAGAGCCCCCCCTGTGAGAGCCGGACTCAAAGACCTCCGGGATGATAAGATGGGCGAGCTCCACGTTTGTCCACATGATCGGGAATGACCGGTCTAACAATTGGGTGCCTATAGTGAAGTCTTCCTTGGTCGGCACGACAGCAGGCGCATACTCTCCCTTCTCGCCAGTACAGTAGCTCTTCCACTCCGCTCGGGTACGCCAGATATACTTCTTGTGCCGGAACATATCCTCCTTCAGATTCCAGAAGATTTTATAGGCGCCAGCAGAGACATACCCTCTCATGTGCAAGCTGCCACTCTCCATCACCTCCTGTGTGGGCCACAGAGTAGACATCTTACCCGGGCGACTCCCAGGTATGGCCCCCATCAGCATAGCGACCTCACTGTCGCTGACTTGGTCCGTAGTGAAAAACTCATCATCCGCTCCATTTGGGACAAGGAACGTTCGTCCTCTCTGGTATTCGGTGACTTGAAGGCTGGGACCCTGAGCAAAGTGCTGCACTAGGTCCTCGTTGAAGTATTCCGCTACTAGGCACATGATTCCCCCCATGCCGATGAACGCTACTGCGTGTGGTCTCGCCAGCAACGCATTGAGGTGTCCTCAATATATGCCGAAGAGGGTGACCTCATCGGCTCCGGGGTTCACCAGGGGGAGGTCTACGTATCCCGGTGTGTAAAGAGCATCCAAGGTCGTCATTGATAAGGAGCTAATGCGGCCCGCTTTGAAGCCACGAACGTCGCCCATCTGATGCCGATGGAGAACGGCAATCCGTACCTGATTGCCAGCTCCAGCACTTCTTCAATGTATCGCACCCCGTCGTCGCGAGCCGTGTAAGCTTTCATGTAAGTCAGTGCACGCGGATCGGAGCTGACAAGGATCCCCTTTCCTAGCCACTGCAGGTTCCATTCCAGATTCGGGTAAGCTGCGATGTGAGGGAAGCGCTCGATGACGGAGTCAGCCCATTCATCAATGACGGCGACGGCTTCCTCACGAGAGTCGAACTTGGGCTCAAACGCTTGGATGACCGGGGGCGCAGGAGGAAGGTGATGCATAGGAGCTTCTTGGCTGGTAACGTTCACCCTCTGCTCCTCATACCCGTGCTTTACTGGAGCGCTGTCCAGGTCCTCCAAACCTCCGGGAATGCTGAACGGGCCTTGAGAGGTCTCGCACGTCCTGGTCGAGCTCAGCAAAGCTGACCTTTGTTGCCCAAGGCCTCTGTCGCGCTCATGAGGGCTGAGAGAGCGGGAGGATCGTCTTCTGGACGAGCTAGCAGCCATCTGCTGGGTCCATTTGGTTGAGCCCAAGTCGCTGGTGCTCTCCGAACACCGAGTCGGCCACATCAGTGGGATGACTCTCTCTGACACAACTCGTCTGATTCGTGCGTGGGGCGCAGGCTCGACGATGACCTCCCCGGTTTCGCCACTGATCCTGGATCGCAGACCCAAACGAGAGCGGGACAGGTGTACCCCTTCGCGCCCCCCGTTAAAAGTGTTGAAGGTGCGTCCTTCTCTCGGAGCCCAGCGGTTCTTGACTTTCTCGCGCACAACACTCATTGATTCATAGAAGACCTCTCCCTCCGCTTGAGGTTCTCCTCTCCCTCCGCTTGAGGTTCTCCTCTTTCGATGGGCGCAAAATCCTCCAACTCGTACTCGTGATTGCGAGGCCATTCCCGTTCGAAAGCTGGTTCATCGACACGGAGAGGGTTTTGTCTGAAGAAGGTACATACGGTCCCTGTGATATTAGAATCCACCACAATCTCTCGGAAACGCTCTGCATAGGCACAAATGACATCCCGATTGACCACGGTGTGCGCTCCATAGTAACGGAAGTCCACGATGTGGTATGTCCAGTGAGGCTTAACGACTTCACCCACTTTGCCAGCTCGGAGCTCCTGAAAGTACCAATCGTAGTGCGAGAGGAACGGCTCCCAAGTCTCGTAGCTTGGTAAGTCTTTGGCGTCTGGATGTTCGCCTTCGGGTGTTGCGTTGAAGCACTGAATACTCGTTCCAATACTCAGGGCTGAGCTGCAGGAAACGCATGTCCGCCCTCTCCTTATCCGTCCAAGGGTAGTGGATCGGGACGTCGTGATTCAGCAGGTGAATGAAATTGGCTTCGTGGTAGTCACGGCTGAGGTTATACATGACCCCCGCCTTCGGGCGCAGGGTCTTAACGAACTCCTTGTCCTCATCGCCGATAGCCCATTCAGCTACCGCTTTGACTGTTTGCAGCCACACGAGAAAGCCGAGCATGCTAAGTATGGTCCTCCTGGCGGCGCTCGCAGTGAGCTGAGCAGCGCTGGAGCTTGAGTGTATTCCAGTCAAGTGGTTTGAGTCGAGTTCACCCGGTACGTCTCCCATCTCTCCGTTCCAGTCATTGCGTCCATAAAAATCTGTGGTACAGACTGACTTCACTGCAAGCGCTGCCCGAGAAGAACGACTCGGTTGCTCCAATTCTCGTCCAGGAAGTATCCGGCAAAGACTCGGGAGGGGCTATCATTGCTGCGCTTCGAGTTGTACCCATACACGTCGGCATGCTCGGCAACTAGATCGATGTTTTGCGAGTCGAACAAATATCCCACTGGGCCATCTCTCACGACGGACAGCGACGCAGTGGGCACCCACGCCAGCCAATGTTCATCCGGCTTATACCAGGTTGCTAGGCGGGAGAAGTCGAGATCCTCAGCTACCTGGGGAGTTGTTGCGGCCCTCAGAAGGTACGGGGGGCTTGCATAGTATTCCATGGCGTGAATCGGAATAACCTCCGGGGTCACAATCAGCAAGCACCAGTACGTGTTCTGCCTCAGGGACCAGATAGGAACTAATTTATTCCCGACGGAGTCGCGCAGAAAGGGGTCCATATTATAGGTATTGGAATCCATAGAAACTGTGAGAGCCGGATATCCGTGAACTACAGAGTCTTTAATCAAGTCTGACGATCGACCGAATATTTGTGAAGATCCAGCAGACCGATAGGCGTTTGGAATAGTCTGAGTTATGAGAGTGAGAGGAACACAAGGGAAGGAAAGGAAAGAAATTGGTGAAACGCAGCCCTTATCTAGTCTGTCGGAAAGTCATGTGTTGGCAATCTGCTTCTAATCAGCGGGTATCATCGGGGCTCCATGCCAAGGCTTGACAGTGAGAAAGAAAAGTCATGTTACAAATACAATCTGCGGACCGCGGTCAGCGCTTCAGCGCTTCTCCTTGGCGAAGGCGCACAACATCTCCGGTGCGTTGCGCAAGTCCTTCCTGCTCTGCCAAGTATCAAACTGGGGCCCGTAGTTCTTCCAACGTACGAGCCACATTTGTTGTTTTCTCCTTTTGTCATATCTTTTTCCAACTATTTTCTCCACCTCATGTTGGAGTCTGTGACTGGACTGTCCTGCTTACCTATTTGATCCGGTTTGATCCTTACTTATGTAGTTGTACTTACTAATGCTGACTGATCAGCTGACTGAGCAGCTGACTGAGCAGCTTACTGAGCATTACTCATCCTCATTACTCACATTACTCATCCTGTTCCCACACACCTACAATACATATATAAGTAGGCTAGTGTAGTCCTGGAGTCCTCAGTTCTCACTGTTGACTTCAGGTTAGTACTTACTTCCTTTTCCTTGCCAATGCACAAGAGTTCTCACTGTTGACTTCAGACCTCTGTGCTGCCTGTTCTAACAGGTTATGGGCCCCGGGCTTATCATCTAAGTCTATCATCTGGGATACTCATCCTCTGCATTCCTGCTTCGCATTTTGCATCCTTGTCTTGCCCTGGTTGTGTGTGTGTTCCTCTTTGTATATAGGAGCACCAACTGTTGGGACAAACCCTCTTTGAGAGGTAGTCTTTAATTCCACCAGGAAACATCCAGGTAGTCAACCCTGTGATTCTGGGGATAGGGCCTAAGTGCCTTACAACTGGGTGTTCATTAAGCATTAGTCTTTGCACCTATCAACCTACATATTTGTTTTTACCTACATCTTCTGCACACACACTCCTAGGTGCATAGCTATGGGACAACCTGCATCTCGTCTCTCTCAGTCGCCCTCATCCTCTGCTGCTCCAGCAGCTGCACTGCAAACACCTGCATTTTCATGTGCACTGTGTGGGGCCAATCATACTCTTTTGCAGTGTGCCCAGTTCCTGGAGCTTGTTGCAAAGAGAACCCCCAAAAAGCGTGCAGATGCAGCGTCTTTCATGCATGTGGCCTCCAATGCAAGCATTGTATCCCACTCAACTTCACTTGTTGCAAACAGAGGATGGAAACCGGATTCTGGAGCTACTTCACATATGACGTTTTGCCTTGAGTTTATGTTGAATGCTCGTCCACATAAAGTTCCAATTCAACTTGCAAATGGAGTTGTTGTTTACTCCGAGTTGGTGGGAGATATAATGCTGAGGCCACTTGTGAATGGACGTGAGAGCCGACCTATTGTTCTTTCAAATGTCCTATATGTTCCAATGTTGTCTCATAATCTCATCTCTACCACATATCTGTCTCGAATCCACCGTTACTCTATTCTCATGGAGGGATCTATGATCTCTTTCAGTCGAGATGGGGCTTTGTTGTTTGAGGCAGAGATTGATGAGAGGAACCAGGCATTTGTGAGAGAGGTTGTTGTCCCCTCTTCTGATTCAGCTCTTGTAGTTGGAACCTTGCCTCTTGATCTGGATCTGCTGCATCGTCGGCTAGGGCATCATTCAAACACCCAGAAGATCTTGAGCAAGCAACTGGTCACTGGTGCGAAGCTTGCTTCAAACCAGAAGCCAGATCCAATTTGTGAGCCATGCCTTGCAGGCAAGCTGAATGCAGGTCCGTTTCCTTCCACTGGACATCGTGCTGCAGCGCCACTTGATTTGATACACTCTGATCTGAAGGAATACAAAGTCTTCACCCGAGAGGGTTGGAGACATCATGTTCTCTTCGTTGATGATCACACCAGTTTCAAAGTGGCCTACCACATGAACCACAAGAGTGGTACATTTGCTGCCTTCAAAGTGTTCAAGGCTTATGCTGAGAATCACTTTGGGCGCAAAATCAAGGAACTGCAGGACGACGAAGGTGGGGAGTACATGTCCAATGAGTTCAAGAACTACTTGCTCTCTGAGGGCATTGTGCGTCGTCATTCAACAAGGAACAGACCTCAGCAGAATGGAACTGCAGAACGTGCTTATCGCACTGTTGATGAGCACACAACGGCTATGCTGCATGAAGCCAACTTGCCACCGTCTTTTAAAGCGCTTGCAGTTGCTGCTTATGTCCATGTGGCAAACATGCATCCATCGTCTCATATTCCGGAGAATACCACTCCTCATGAGCTTTGGTTTAAGCGAAAGCCGGACGTGTCACACCTTCGTGTGTGGGGCTGCCTTGCCTATGTGCATGTGCAAAGAGACAAGAGAGATGCTTCTGGGATACATTTCCAGAAGTGCGTCTTTGTGGTGTTAGAACAGGCAGCACAGAGGTCTGAAGTCAACAGTGAGAACTCTTGTGCATTGGCAAGGAAAAAGAAGTAAGTACTAACCTGAAGTCAACAGTGAGAACTGAGGACTCCAGGACTACACTAGCCTACTTATATATGTATTGTAGGTGTGTGGGAACAGGATGAGTAATGTGAGTAATGAGGATGAGTAATGCTCAGTAAGCTGCTCAGTCAGCTGCTCAGTCAGCTGATCAGTCAGCATTAGTAAGTACAACTACATAAGTAAGGATCAAACCGGATCAAATAGGTAAGCAGGGATGCGAGAATGTCACAGTCCAGTCACAGACTCCAACACTCCCCCGGGACGAGACAAGTCTCGCCTATCTCCCCCGTAATCCCATCTTGGAGCGTAAATTCTCCACAGTGGGACGAGGTAGAGCCTTGGTTAGAATGTCTGCAAGTTGCTCTGTAGTGGGCACATAATCAACTGCAATAAAGCCCTTCCCAACTTCATCTCTAAGCCAGAAATGAGCCAAGTCAAGGTGCTTCATGCGACCATGATGCTCAGGGTTTTTGGACACTGAGATTGCAGACTGATTGTCTAGAAGGAGGGGAGAGGCACCAGACACTCCATACCCCAACTCAAGTAGGAGATTGCGTATCCACTTGATTTCCTTTCCAGCATCCACACCAGCAATGTATTCGGCCTCAGTGGTAGAGAGAGAGACTGTGGTCTGCAGTTTGCTCCTCCAACTCACTGGACCACTGTTCATCATCACCAAGTAAGCTCCAGTGCTTTTCCCAGAGTCTTTGCAGCCTCCATGATCAGAATCACTGTAGGCAGCAAAGGGATGTGATGAGGATAGGGACGAGGATTTGGAGTAGGTGATGCAGTAGTCAAGAGTGCCCTGGATGTAGCGGAAGAGATGTTTGACTGCATTCCAGTGGGCTTCCCCAGGATTGCTGTTGAAGCGTGCAAGCACTCCAACTGTAAATGCAATATCTGGGCGTGTTTGGGTGGCCAGATACATCAGAGAGCCAACAGCAGACAGGTAGATGCTGCCATACTTTTTGGCTTCCTCCTCTGTCTTGGCCCCCATCTCCTTGGTTAAGACAAGACCAGGAAGCATTGGAGTGGAAACAGGCTTGCAATCAGCCATCCCATACTGCTCAAGCATGTTCACAGCATACTGGCGCTGCGAAAGATGGATGTCTCCTGTCTCTAGATCTCGCTCAATCTTGATACCCAGCAGCCACTCTGTGGGACCAAGATCCTTGACTTTGAATGAAGAGCCAAGTTGAGCAATCACCTCGTCAATTTCAGCATCATTCTTTGCAGAGATCATGCCGTCATCAACGTAGATGGGAAGGATGATGCGCACAGTGCCGTTGGAGTAGATGTAGCACGAGCGATCAGACTGGAGACAACTGAAGCCCATAGAGAGGAGCTTCGCGTTCAGCTTCTTGTTCCACTGCCGACCAGCCTGCTTCAGTCCATAGATGGACTTGCGCAGTTTAAGGAGCTGGCCATGGTCTCCTTGAGGAAATCCTTCGGGTTGAGTCATATAGACATCCTCCTCTAGATCTCCATTCAGGTATGCCGATGAGAAGTCAATGGAACGAAGCTTGAGATCGTGCTGAGCAGCAAGAGCAAGGATAATGCGAAGTGTTGCAGCCTTGAATGTAGGAGAGAATATCTCGTTGTAGTCGATGCCATGACGCTGGCCACGACCATCTGCGACGAGGCGGGCCTTGTAGCGCTCAACAGAGCCATCTGACTTGTGCTTGATGATGAAGACCCACTGAGAACGAATGGGCTTCACACCAGGTGGTGCATCAACAACATCCCATGTGCAGTTCTCTAGAAGAGAGTTTATCTCTGAGACTGCTGCTTCTTCCCAAAGATGAGCATCTGCTCGCTGTAGTGCTTCATGATATGACCTAGGATTGCCTGACTGGATAGCAGAGTGAGCTGACTGAACAGAAGCAACATTGGCCATTTGAAGTGCTTCGCTAGCTGGATCTCCATGATGTGCCACAACAAGCACACTGCCTGGTTTCAAGAGCAACTCGTCGTCGCTGTCCTCTGAATCGGAGGGAACAGCAGCAGGAGGGTTTCTGTGGGCCTCCCAGAAGTGCTGTGGAGGACGATGCTCTGTTCTTTGACCATGGAAGCGGCGACGTGCAGCAACACCCAGAGGAGATGGTGGTTGCTGAGGAGGCTCGTCAGGAGGTGGATCAGGCGAAGGAGGGCGAGTAGATGGTGGAGAGGGAGTTGGGGAAGGATTAGGTGTATTTGGGTTGGTTGAAGTGGGAGTTGGTGCAGGGGGTGCTCGATGAACACTAGATTCATCATCCTCATCTCCCCCGTCATCGCGCACAACCTGTGGCTTAGACGGAGGCAGATCAACGAAGGACGACGTAGGACTGCGAGGACATTGCCTCATTAGGGTGGGGCTGTTCCCAGGGAAGCAGCGCTCGTCAAAGACAGCACGCTCCGATGTAACCATCTTTCTGGTTAATGGGTTGTAGAACAACCACCCCTTGTACTCTGTGGGATATCCCACAAAAACGCACTTCTGGAAATGTATCCCAGAAGCATCTCTCTTGTCTTTTTGCACATGCACATAAGCAAGGCAGCCCCACACACGGAGGTGTGACACGTCTGGCTTTTGCTTAAACCAAAGCTCATGAGGAGTGGTATTCTCCGGAATATGAGACGATGGATGCATGTTTGCCACATGGACATAAGCAGCAACTGCAAGCGCTTTAAAAGACGGAGGCAAGTTGGCTTCATGCAGCATAGCCGTTGTGTGCTCATCAACAGTGCGATTAGCACGTTCTGCAGTTCCATTCTGCTGGGGTCTGTTCCTTGTTGAATGACGGCGCACAATGCCTTCAGAGAGCAAGTAGTTCTTGAACTCATTGGACATGTACTCCCCACCTTCGTCGTCCTGCAGTTGCTTGATTTTGCGCCCAAAGTGATTCTCAGCATAAGCCTTGAATGCTTTGAAGGCAGCAAATGTGCCACTCTTGCGTTTCATGTGGTAGGCCACTTTGAAACTGGTGTGATCATCAACAAAGAGAACACGATGCCTCCAACCCTCTCGGGTGAAGACCTTATATTCCTTCAGATCAGAGTGTATCAAGTCAAGGGGAGCTGCAGAACGATGTCCAGTGGAAGGAAACGGTCCCGCATTCAGCTTGCCTGCAAGGCATGGCTCACAAATTGGATCTGGCTTCTGGTTTGAAGTAAGCTTCACCCCAGTGACCAGCTGCTTGCTCAAGATCTTCTGGGTGTCTGAATGATGCTCTAGCCGACGATGCAGCAGATCCAGATCGAGAGGCAAGGTTCCAACGGCAAGAGCTGAATCAGAAGAGGGAACAACAACCTCTCTCACAAATGCCTGGTTCCTCTCATCAATCTCTGCCTCAAACAACAAAGCCCCATCTCGACTGAAAGAGATCATAGATCCCTCCATGAGAATAGAGTAACGGTGGATTCGAGACAGATATGTGGTAGAGATGAGGTTATGAGACAACATTGGAACATATAGGACGTTTGAAAGAACAATAGGTCGGCTCTCACGTCCATTCACAAGTGGCCTCAGCATTATATCTCCCACCAACTCGGAGTAAACAACAACTCCATTTGCAAGTTGAATGGGAACTTTATGTGGACGAGCATTCAACATAAACTCAAAGCAAAAAGTCATATGTGAAGTAGCTCCAGAATCCGGTTTCCATTCTCTGTTTGCAACAAGTGAAGTTGAGTGGGATACAATGCTTGCATTGGAGGCCACATGCATGAAAGACGCTGCAGCTGCACGCTTTTTGGGGTTTCTCTTTGCAACAAGCTCCAGGAACTGGGCACACTGCAAAAGAGTATGATTGGCCCCACACAGTGCACATGAAAATGCAGGTGTTTGCAGTGCAGCTGCTGGAGCAGCAGAGGATGAGGGCGACTGAGAGAGACGAGATGCAGGTTGTCCCATAGCTATGCACCTAGGAGTGTGTGTGCAGAAGATGTAGGTAAAAATGGATATGTAGGTTGGTAGGTGCAAAGACTAATGCTAATGAACACCCAGTTGTAAGGCACTTAGGCCCTATCCCCAGAATCACAGGGTTGACTACCTGGATGTTTCCTGGTGGAATTAAAGACTACCTCTCAAAGAGGGTTTGTCCCAACAGTTGGTGCTCCTATATACAAAGAGGAACACACACACAACCAGGGCAAGACAAGGATGCAAAAATGCGAGGCAGGAATGCAGAGGATGAGTATCCCAGATGATAGACTTAGATGATAAGCCCGGGGCCCATAACCTGTTAGAACAGGCAGCACAGAGGTCTGAAGTCAACAGTGAGAACTCTTGTGCATTGGCAAGGAAAAAGAAGTAAGTACTAACCTGAAGTCAACAGTGAGAACTGAGGACTCCAGGACTACACTAGCCTACTTATATATGTATTGTAGGTGTGTGGGAACAGGATGAGTAATGTGAGTAATGAGGATGAGTAATGCTCAGTAAGCTGCTCAGTCAGCTGCTCAGTCAGCTGATCAGTCAGCATTAGTAAGTACAACTACATAAGTAAGGATCAAACCGGATCAAATAGGTAAGCAGGGATGCGAGAATGTCACAGTCCAGTCACAGACTCCAACATGTGGGATATCCCACAGAGTACAAGGGGTGGTTGTTCTACAACCCAGTAACCAGAAAGATGATCACATCGGAGCGTGCTGTCTTTGACGAGCCCTACTTCCCTGGGAATAGCCCCACCCAAATGAGGCAATGTCCTAGGACTCCTACGTCGTCCTTCGTTAATCTGCCTCCGTCTAAGCCACAGGTTGTGCGCGATGACAGGGGAGATGAGGATGACGAATCTGATGTTCATCGAGCACCACCTGCACCAACTCCCACTTCAACCAACCCAAATACACCTAATCCTTCCCCAACTCCCTCTCCACCATCTACTCGCCCTCCTTCGCCTGATCCACCTCCTGACGAGCCTCCTCAGCAACCACCATCTCCCCTGGGTGTTGCTGCACATCGCCGCTTCCATGGTCAAAGAACAGAGCATCGTCCTCCACAGCACTTCTGGGAGGCCCACAGAAACCCTCCTGCTGCTGTTCCCTCTGATTCAGAGGACAGCGACGACGAGTTGCTCTTGTAACCAGGCAGTGTGCTTGTTGTGGCACATCATGGAGATCCAACTAGTGCAACACTTCAAATGGCCAATGTCGCTTCTGTGCAGTCAGCCCACTCTGCTGTCCAGTCAGGCAATCCTAGGTCTTATCATGAAGCACTACGGCGAGCAGATGCTCATCTTTGGGAAGAAGCAGCAGTCTCAGAGATAAACTCTCTTCTGGAGAACTGCACATGGGATGTTGTTGATGCACCACCTGGTGTGAAGCCCATTCGTTCTCAATGGATCTTCATCATCAAGCACAAGTCAGATGGCTCTGTTGAGCGCTACAAGGCCCGCCTCGTCGCAGATGGTCGTGGCCAGCGTCATGGCATTGACTACAACGAGATATTCTCTCCTACATTCAAGGCTGCAACACTTCACATCATCCTTGCTCTTGCTGCTCAGCACGATCTCAAGCTTTGTTCCATTGACTTCTCATCGGCGTACCTGAACGGAGATCTGGAGGAGGATGTCTATATGACTCAACCCGAAGGATTTCCTCAGGGAGACCGTGGCCAGCTCCTTAAATTGCGCTTCTGCAAAGGTGCAGTATAGGCGCCATCAGGCTGCCATAATGCCAAGCTTTCCTTTTGACTCCTTCACCGCTTGTAGCTGAGTCCACATTTGTTCTTGCTGTGGTAGCCTTGCTGATATGAATCATCTCTGCATCAGATAACATCAGGATGATTTGGCTGCACGTTTTTGCATCATTTGCCCTCCATCGTTTGATCATTGTGGCTCCATTTGCCGTTGGGCTTGAAGGATCTACTGGTATGGGGATCGTGATCTCTCCATTGATATACCTGAGTAAGTCTCTGTCTGTTAGCAGAGCTTCAAGTTGTCGCTTATAAGGAAGCCAATTGTCTCCCTTTAGCAGATCAATCTTGAAATAGGTCGAAGTGATGTCAGATGTCGTGGTCATTGCTAGGGTTTAGATTTAGCTGGTGAGGATGGTGTTAGAACAGGCAGCACAGAGGTCTGAAGTCAACAGTGAGAACTCTTGTGCATTGGCAAGGAAAAGGAAGTAAGTACTAACCTGAAGTCAACAGTGAGAACTGAGGACTCCAGGACTACACTAGCCTACTTATATATGAATTGTAGGTGTGTCGGAACAGGATGAGTAATGTGAGTAATGAGGATGAGTAATGCTCAGTAAGCTGCTCAGTCAGCTGCTCAGTCAGCTGATCAGTCAGCTGCTCAGTCAGCATTAGTAAGTACAACTACATAAGTAAGGATCAAACCGGATCAAATAGGTAAGCAGGAATGCGAGAATGTCACAGTCCAGTCACAGATTCCAACAGATGGGTAGGCAGTAAGAGGATTTATGAATTTGTTGTTCAGTTGTAGGCATCGGGGCCCATAACCTATTGAAGTTACGGAAGCTCTAACTAAACTTGAGAGAAGACGAATTGAATCAATTATTAGGGCTTGAACTAGCCAGTTTGTATAGTAGCTAAAATATCTAGAAGTATCTAAAAGAGTCCTGGAAGATGAGTAATAAACCCCAAAGCTGACTGATCATCACCGAGTGCTGCGTCGGCTTTACCGATGTAGCAAGCGGGAATAATCTGGAATGTTCTGTGATGTTCCCTATGTGGTTCAGGATTGAACTCCAACAGGGAGCGATGCTTGTTTCTGGCATAATTCAGTTACTCTAGCATGCTTGGTGGAATTGAATCCAAGCGGGATGATGGTGATGAGAAGGACTGGGCGACTGGCGACAAGGCCAAGCCAGCGCATGTGACAATACATCTTGATCTCCAGCCATGCTTTGACTTATTTGGCTCACATCCTGATCAGGTCACATCTTTTGCTGGCATCGTCAAAACCAATGGCCCTGGTCTTGTTCTCTTGCGCTGTGCAAATGCTGGAGGCTCTGCCCATCTCAAGAAGGCCCAGTTAACCCTCGCACACATCCCTTCGGAGATAAGCAAGCAGTTCTGGACCAACTTCACCCCGACACTTCTTCAGTATGTTGGTACCCTCACTGCATAGACTGAGCCCACCACCAGCAATGTCACAATCATCTGGAACTGTGTATTCCTCACCCATCCGATTGTTCTGAATGACCCTACGGACAAACTGTTGCTTGTGATCATCCTCAAGCTTGTGAGCTGTGCTTCTGCCTGCCCTTCCTTTTCACTGGCAAGTAGTCCAGGCAGCGTCTTTGGTCAGGGTGGTACCGTTGGTGGTCAGTAGAGCGATTTCCAGCTCCGGTGATTTTGAGATCCTTGTCAGCCTTCTTCTTTCCAGAGGCCATAAGTCGAGAGGAAGATTTCAAATCACGCGAAAAATCTGGGTCATCAAGCCCCCAAATTTCCAATTACTGGCCAATTACCAATGTGTATTTACCCAATTCAAGAGCCAGTAGTGTCCATAACATGTAATATTGCGGTCCAGTAATGCTTGAGGATGGGTGAAGCAGCCTAGTAGCTTAAACAGAAGATGCCAGACAAGTCCAGGCAGACCGTAGATAATTCCAGCGGCAGCAAAATGATAGTACATGTCATAGTGAATGTAAATTGATAACCACTAGCTGGGACAGCAAGTGGTAGCTCCAGGATTCATTTATCTGGATGTTTCATTGAGTAGGCCTCAGGATGGTGTGCAAAACCGAAGAGATCCACCTAGCAGTTGTGGAGATATGCGAATGTGGGACTGAAAGAGGTTGATGGTAGAGCCTAAAAAGAAAATCTGTAGATCACAAACAGCTTGGTGAAGGGGCAGGAACAGATAACAGAGAGGGCAAGATCAAGATATAATCCAGACATGAATGTATGGAGACATAGACAGGTGTACATGCCTGCATGGGCAGGACAGCTTTGAATGAGGTGGCTTGGACACGTAATTGCCCTGAGGGCAGTCAAATGCAGACACAACCACATGTAGTTAGGACTGCAAGTGGCTTGGACGTGAATTGTCATACCATTAGTGTATTTTTGACCCTAATGACACACCTAGATACATTCCATCCAGCAGGCCTTGACGGTGAAGGTCAAAAAGCGATCCAGGTGTCTAAGAACCCTGAGCATCATGGTTGCATAAAGCACCTTGACCTGGCTATGTTTTGATTGAGAGGCAAAGTTGGGAAAGGCTCTATTGCAGTTGAATATGTGCCCACTGCAGAGCAACTTGCAGATATTCTTACTAAAGCACCTCCTCGTCCCACTGTGGAGAATTTGCACTCCAAGATGGGATTACGAGGGAGATAGGTGAGACTGGTTTCATCCCGGGGGAGTGTTAGAGTCTGTGATTGGACTGTGACATTCTCACATTCCTGCTGACCTAATGATCCGGCTTGGTGAAGAAACAGCTAAAGTGAAGATGGTCATTGTTCTTGCACATGAGGCACCACAGGACATCAGTCCCGCTGATGGCAGTCATAGGGGAGAAGACGACCATTAAAGTGTTGTGTGTGAGGTGTTTACGACAGATCACAACTCGGACCGCCTCCCTGGTGGTGTATGACTTAAAGTACACACACCAGTACCTGGAGTGGGGATTCTAGTGGGTGTCAATTGTGTCCACAAATTCAAGGAGTCAGTGGAGGTATCAGAAAATATGCCAAGGTGGCTAGAAGCCAACAGAGCTTACAATGAACAAGGAGCTGCTTGAGTGCGGGTACATGAGCACAGAGTGGGCACAGACAATGTGGTGGAAGAAGATAATCAAGAGGTTATGCTACCGTTAGGGTATGACATGGGTGGATCCTATGGGAACATGATCGGCTACCATACCTGTGACCTGTGGCACTGTACCTGTGACACCACAGTTTTAACCATGGGTGAACTTCGAAAAAACAGCATTTTAGCTGGTTTGAATTTAGCTATGGCAGTTTTCACTTTCGTGGGTTTATCCAAACTGTGAAGCGACCTGGCTTTGGCAGAGGGGGCTTCTCACCCGATACAAAGGAGGAGCTGGGGAGTGGGTATCGGGCACTCACCAGACACTTGTAACCCATGCGCAAGGGACCGGTGTAACCCATGGTATGGGGTCGTGTTACCCGCGACGGGGCTTGTGTAACCTAGAGGGGCGGGCAGATGTATTGGATGCCCAGCCATAGTTCGTAGACGGGAGGTCGCACGGTCACTCTGGCCTTCTGGGCTAGCTTGACATGGGTGTGCGGGTTAAAGTTATCATAATATTAGGTAATCGATGATGGTGTGACATCTGCCTAATAATGACTAAGCTATTGACAACTGTACTGTAATGGCTTCTGGGCATGCTAAATAGGGATACCGGTAACACCATATCATACAAACTGTATACCATACCCGCACCCATAACACCGTACCTGTGACACTGCAGTATTGCATCACACCATGTCACACACTATACAGCTGCTAGATATACATAGATCAAGTATCATAGATGTATCAGATAGTGGTGTACTCGGAATGATGTGAACAGCCATATACTGACAGGAGGATGTGTTGAAGGTCCTTCTGGGAGTTCCCTTCACACTATCAGCAGAATACACTGGTTGAGAATTTCGATTTTTTCACCAATTTTCTGAATCAAAAATGTCGTTTATTTTTCAGACATTTTTCACTGAAAAAGAAGACGAAAAATTTAAAAGGTTTTCAGCACTTTCTGATTTTATTTCGAATTTTTCACCCTGAATCAAGAAAGTGCTGAAAAAGTTTTAAATTTTTCACCTTCTTTTTCACTGAAAAATGTCTGAAAAATAAATCACATTTTTCAGGGAGAAAATTCGTGAAAAAATCGAAATTCTCAACCAGTGATAGCTCAGTTGGTTAGAGCGTCAGATAGTAATTCTGAGGTCGCTGGTTCAATCCCGGCTTCAGCCAATCTTTTATGCTTTATCAGGTTATGGGCCCCGGGCTTATCATCTAAGTCTATCATCTGGGATACTCATCCTCTGCATTCCTGCTTCGCATTTTGCATCCTTGTCTTGCCCTGGTTATGTGTGTGTTCCTCTTTGTATATAGGAGCACCAACTGTTGGGACAAACCCTCTTTGAGAGGTAGTCTTTAATTCCACCAGAAAACATCCAGGTAGTCAACCCTGTGATTCTGGGGATAGGGCCTAAGTGCCTTACAACTGGGTGTTCATTAGCATTAGTCTTTGCACCTATCCACCTACCTATCTTTTCTTACCTACATCTTCTTCACACACACTGCTAGAGGCGATGGCAGACTCGGATCACTCAGTGATTCCTATGCTCTCCAAGGAGACATCCTATTCGGAGTGGAAGAGCGATGCCAAAGTCTACTTGCGTCGCAAGGAGGTGTTCCACTGCTGTCTTGATGCAAACAAAGATGCATCGGCCAAAGAGAAGTGTGCTGGCATCCTGCGGGGCATGTTGTCCAAGGATGTTAAGCCCTCAGCTTCCGGAGCGACCGGACTGGCATCTGTCATTATGGCGGGAGTTTTCTTAGATGAACTCCGGCCTCTCTCCTTCGGGCTCTTCGAGCGCTTGCGCCTAGATTTCACAGGCGGCGAGGATGTTTCCAACGCTTCGAAGTCGACCAGCCAACCCGAAGGTATGGACTGATCTTCCTTCTTGAGACGATTAATCTCCTCATAGTTCTCGAGCATTGCAAGCTGAGCGTCAATGTCTTTCTGAGAGAACCCTTCGAGGGCTGTAACGTCCCCCAATTACGCGGGTCCGGGCCTTTCCCCTTATTCCGGGATGGTCCAGCTCCCGTGTTCTGGAAGAAGACGTCGTCCTCAGCTGAGACTTCCTCTACGGTCGCGCAATGCGATTTGTGCGCGGTCGAGGGTCCCGACAAGAGAATGCGCACGGGCTCAAGGATAGGGCCCGCGCTATTGTTCACCGGTGAGTCATTAATGACAACGACCAGGTCTTGCTGATTTTTCTCAGCGATTGCCTTCCGCTCTTCTAAGAGGCGGACTTGCTCGACAATCTGGCCGTGGCAATGAGACAAAGCCCGTAGTTCATCACGGCTCATGTTGCTCATCGCAAGCGCCAATGTTGACTCTGACCCAGACTCAGGATCGGACTGGTTCTCATTCAAAGCAGTTCCTACACTACCAGGGGTACGTAGGCTTCTATTCAAACCACTGCGACGCTCGCAATGAGTACGCAAGGTCTTTTGCGAGACTGGAGTCCATCCACCACTGGAGTATTCCGGCGTGGACAATTCTCCATCGCTTATGTCCGGAGAGACCGGCCTCAACAGAGGCAAGTCGGACAAGTACCCGTCAAAGCTGTTGACAGGGGACTTCAGGGGTCTCGAAACCGACGAGTACGTGGGTCGATCCGCGTTAACGGAGGGGGGTCTCGATGCCGGAGGGGGGTCTCGATGCCGGAGGGGGGTCTCGACGCCGGAGCAACGGTGTACCCCGTCGCATTAGCGAACGGGGGGTAGTTGAGAGCGTTAGCCCTGACAGATCCAAAGAATATAGCCTGTGGACTGTAAAGGGGCTTCGGCACCGGGTGGTGGCCTCTGCGAACGGAAGACCTGGTATATACTATATAACGCTTACTAGAATTGTCTATAGTGGTAGTATTAATCGTTCGCAGCGCGGTATTCGAGGTTGATCGGACCAGGGGTAAGCCAGTAGCGGCGACGAGGGTTGGAGCACTTAAAAAGATGTGACGGAGTCGAGAAGTCGAGGTTCCGGCACACGAGGTTCAGAAGCGAGGTAGTCGAACTCGCAGGGGAAGTGGGATAAAAGTAGATTGACTAGCGTAACTAGTGACTACAGACATATTATATACTGTGACTGTTGGAGTCTGTGACTGGACTGTGACATTCTCGCATTCCTGCTTACCTATTTGATCCGGTTTGATCCTTACTTATGTAGTTGTACTTACTAATGCTGACTGAGCAGCTGACTGATCAGCTGACTGAGCAGCTGACTGAGCAGCTTACTGAGCATTACTCATCCTTATTACTCACATTACTCATCCTGTTCCCACACACCTACAATACATATATAAGTAGGCTAGTGTAGTCCTGGAGTCCTCAGTTCTCACTGTTGACTTCAGGTTAGTACTTACTTCCTTTTTCCTTGCCAATGCACAAGAGTTCTCACTGTTGACTTCAGACCTCTGTGCTGCCTGTTCTAACAGGTTATGGGCCCCGAGCTTATCATCTAAGTCTATCATCTGGGATACTCATCCTCTGCATTCCTGCCTCGCATTTTGCATCCTTGTCTTGCCCTGGTTGTGTGTGTGTTCCTCTTTGTATATAGGAGCACCAACTGTTGGGACAAACCCTCTTTGAGAGGTAGTCTTTAAATCCACCAGGAAACATCCAGGTAGTCAACCCTGTGATTCTGGGGAGAGGGCCTAAGTGCCTTACAACTGGGTGTTCATTAGCATTAGTCCTTGCACCTACCAACCTACATATCTGTTTTTACCTACATCTTCTACACACACACTCCTAGGTGCATCGCTATGGGACAGCCTGCATCTCGTCTCTCTCAGTCGCCCTCATCCTCTGCTGCTCTAGCAGCTGCACTGCAAACACCTGCATTTTCATGTGCACTGTGTGGGGCCAATCATACTCTTTTGCAGTGTGCCCAGTTCCTGAAGCTTGTTGCAAAGAGAAACCCCAAAAAGCGTGCAGCTGCAGCGTCTTTCATGCATGTGGCCTCCAATGCAAGCATTGTATCCCACTCAACTTCACTTGTTGCAAACAGGGAATGGAAACCGGATTCTGGGGCTACTTCACATATGACTTTTTGCCTTGAGTTTATGTTGAATGCTCGTCCACATAAAGTTCCAATTCAACTTGCAAATGGAGTTGTTGTTTACTCCGAGTTGGTGGGAGATATAATGCTGAGGCCACTTGTGAATGGACGTGAGAGCCGACCTATTGTTCTTTCAAATGTCCTATATGTTCCAATGTTGTCTCATAATCTCATCTCTACCACATATCTGTCTCGAATCCACCGTTACTCTATTCTCATGGAGGGATCTATGATCTCCTTCAGTCGAGATGGGGCTTTGTTGTTTGAGGCAGAGATTGATGAGAGGAACCAGGCATTTGTGAGAGAGGTCGTTGTTCCCTCTTCTGATTCAGCTCTTGCAGTTGGAACCTTGCCTCTTGATCTGGATCTGCTGCATCGTCGGCTAGGGCATCATTCTGACACCCAGAAGATCTTGAGCAAGCAGCTGGTCACTGGGGTGAAGCTTACTTCAAACCAGAAGCCAGATCCAATTTGTGAGCCATGCCTTGCAGGCAAGCTGAATGCAGGTCCGTTTCCTTCCACTGGACATCGTTCTGCAGCTCCCCTTGACTTGATACACTCTGATCTGAAGGAATATAAGGTCTTCACCCGAGAGGGTTGGAGGCATCGTGTTCTCTTTGTTGATGATCACACCAGTTTCAAAGTGGCCTACCACATGAAACGCAAGAGTGGTACATTTGCTGCCTTCAAAGCATTCAAGGCTTATGCTGAGAATCACTTTGGGCGCAAAATCAAGCAACTGCAGGACGACGAAGGTGGGGAGTACATGTCCAATGAGTTCAAGAACTACTTGCTCTCTGAAGGCATTGTGCGCCGTCATTCAACAAGGAACAGACCCCAGCAGAATGGAACTGCAGAACGTGCTAATCGCACTGTTGATGAGCACACAACGGCTATGCTGCATGAAGCCAACTTGCCTCCGTCTTTTAAAGCGCTTGCAGTTGCTGCTTATGTCCATGTGGCAAACATGCATCCATCGTCTCATATTCCGGAGAATACCACTCCTCATGAGCTTTGGTTTAAGCAAAAGCCAGACGTGTCACACCTCCGTGTGTGGGGCTGCCTTGCCTATGTGCATGTGCAAAAAGACAAGAGAGATGCTTCTGGGATACATTTCCAGAAGTGCGTTTTTGTGGGATATCCCACAGAGTACAAGGGGTGGTTGTTCTACAACCCATTAACCAGGAAGATGGTTACATCCGAGCGTGCTGTCTTTGATGAGCGCTGCTTCCCTGGGAACAGCCCTACCCTAATGAGGCAATGTCCTCGCAGTCCTACGTCTGTTGGGAAAAATGGCGGAACTGGGAATCGAACCCAGGACCTCAGAATTACTATCTGACGCTCTAACCAACTGAGCTATTCTGCCGATAGTGTGAAGGG
This sequence comes from Mycena vulgaris, assembly GCA_029204335.1. Taxonomy (NCBI): domain Eukaryota; kingdom Fungi; phylum Basidiomycota; class Agaricomycetes; order Agaricales; family Mycenaceae; genus Mycena; species Mycena vulgaris. The sequence goes on from JARGYA010000005.1 coordinate 641,003, forward strand.
AACTCCCAGAAGGACCTTCAACACTCCCCCGGTTCCCGAGCACTATTGACTCATTGGAAACTCACATAGGAGGGCACCACTTTTCCCTAGGCACTCTAGTCTGCCTGGTTAGAGGACTTCAATGACTTTGAGTTGCTGCTACCATGTTGGGAAAAATGGCGGAACTGGGAATCGAACCCAGGACCTCAGAATTACTATCTGACGCTCTAACCAACTGAGCTATTCTGCCGATAGTGTGAAGGGAACTCCCAGAAGGACCTTCAACAACGTCGTCCTTCGTTGATCTGCCTCCGTTCAAGCCACAGGTTGTGCGCGATGACGGGGGAGATGAGGATGATGAATCTAGTGTTCATCGAGCACCCCCTGCACCAACTCCCACTTCAACCAACCCAAATACACCTAATTCTTCCCCAACTCCCTCTCCACCATCTACTCGCCCTCCTTCGCCTGATCCACCTCCTGACGAGCCTCCTCAGCAACCACCATCTCCTCTGGGTGTTGCTGCACGTCGCCGCTTCCATGGTCAAAGAACAGAGCATCGTCCTCCACAGCACTTCTGGGAGGCCCACAGAAACCCTCCTGCTGCTGTTCCCTCTGATTCAGAGGACAGCGAAGACGAGTTGCTCTTGAAACCAGGCAGTGTGCTCGTTGTGGCACATCATGGAGATCCAGCTAGTGAAGCACTTCAAATGGCCAATGTTGCTTCTGTTCAGTCAGCTCACTCTGCTGTCCAGTCAGGCAATCCTAGGTCTTATCATGAAGCACTACGGCGAGCAGATGCTCATCTTTGGGAAGAAGCAGCAGTCTCAGAGATAAACTCTCTTCTGGAGAACTGCACATGGGATGTTGTTGATGCACCACCTGGTGTGAAGCCCATTCGTTCTCAGTGGGTCTTCATCATCAAGCACAAGTCAGATGGCTCTGTTGAGCGCTACAAGGCCCGCCTCGTCGCAGATGGTCGTGGCCAGCGTCATGGCATCGACTACAACGAGATATTCTCTCCTACATTCAAGGCTGCAACACTTCGCATTATCCTTGCTCTTGCTGCTCAGCACGATCTCAAGCTTCGTTCCATTGACTTCTCATCGGCATACCTGAATGGGGATCTGGAGGAGGATGTCTATATGACTCAACCCGAAGGATTTCCTCAGGGAGACCGTGGCCAGCTCCTTAAACTGCGCAAGTCCATCTATGGACTGAAGCAGGCTGGCCGGCAGTGGAACAAGAAGCTAAACGCGAAGCTCCTGTCTATGGGCTTCCGTTGTCTCCAGTCTGATCGCTCGTGCTACATCTACTCCAACGGCACTGTGCGCATCATCCTTCCCATCTACGTTGATGACGGCATGATCTCTGCAAGGGATGATGCTGAAATCGATGAGGTGATTGCTCAACTTGGCTCTTCATTCAAAGTCAAGGATCTTGGTCCCACAGAGTGGCTGTTGGGTATCAAGATTGAGCGGAATCTAGAGACAGGAGACATCCATCTTTCGCAGCGCCAGTACGCTGTGAACATGCTTGAGCAGTATGGGATGGCTGATTGCAAGCCTGTTTCCACTCCAATGCTTCCTGGTCTTGTCTTGACCAAGGACATGGGGGCCAAGACAGAGGAGGAAGCCAAAAAGTATGGCAGCATCTACCTGTCTGCTGTTGGCTCTCTGATGTATCTGGCCACCCAAACACGCCCAGACATTGCATTTACAGTTGGAGTGCTTGCACGCTTCAACAGCAATCCTGGGGAAGCCCACTGGAATGCAGTCAAACATCTCTTCCGCTACATCCAGGGCACTCTTGACTACTGCATCACCTACTCCAAATCCTCGTCCCTATCCTCATCACATCCCTTTGCTGCGTACAGTGATTCTGATCATGGAGGCTGCAAAGACTCTGGGAAAAGCACTGGAGCTTACTTGGTGATGATGAATGGTGGTCCAGTGAGTTGGAGGAGCAAACTGCAGACCACAGTCTCTCTCTCTACCACTGAGGCTGAATACATTGCTGGTGTGGATGCTGGAAAGGAAATCAAGTGGATACGCAATCTGCTTGGTGAATTGGGATATGGAGTGTCTGGTGCCTCTCCCCTCCTTCTAGACAACCAGTCTGCAATCTCAGTGTCTAAAAACCCTGAGCATCATGGTCGCATGAAGCACCTTGACTTGGCTCATTTCTGGCTTAGAGATGAAGTTGGGAAGGGCTCTATTGCAGTTGATTATGTGCCCACTACAGAGCAACTTGCAGACATTCTGACCAAGGCTCTACCTCGTCCCACTGTGGTGAATTTACGCTCCAAGATGGGATTACGGGGGAGATAGGCGAGACTTGTCTCGTCCCGGGGGAGTGTTGGAGTCTGTGACTGGACTGTGACATTCTCGCATTCCTGCTTACCTATTTGATCCGGTTTGATCCTTACTTATGTAGTTGTACTTACTAATGCTGACTGAGCAGCTGACTGATCAGCTGACTGAGCAGCTGACTGAGCAGCTTACTGAGCATTACTCATCCTTATTACTCACATTACTCATCCTGTTCCCACACACCTACAATACATATATAAGTAGGCTAGTGTAGTCCTGGAGTCCTCAGTTCTCACTGTTGACTTCAGGTTAGTACTTACTTCCTTTTTCCTTGCCAATGCACAAGAGTTCTCACTGTTGACTTCAGACCTCTGTGCTGCCTGTTCTAACAGTGACTAAATAGGGGCTCCGAGTGAAAGGAGGAGTTAGATTAAATGACACGACGGTTACCAAGCCGGAGCGTATGCGTGCGCCAGAGGCGGCGCGGAGTCAAGGGATCGTGTAAATAGAGAAATGGTGGGGAGTGGGTGAGGGTATAAAAGGATACCGTTACATGCAATCACACCTGCTCCCTCTGTGTCGCCCTCATCCTCTGCTGCCATTGCAGCTGCACCCCCAAAGCAACCAGTTATCTGTGCTGGATGTGGCAAACCCCACCACACTCTTTTCCAATGCTACCAGTTTTTGGAGCTCCTTGGAAAGAAGCCTAAAAAGGGTGCAGCAGCAACGTCCCACGTTGCATCTAATGCAAGTGCTCTCCCACTTCCTAACTCATCCCTTGCTGACACAAGATGGATCTCAGATTCAGGGTGCACTTCACACATGACACCTGATCGTGCTCGTCTGTTGAACGCTCGCCCCTATAGAGTTCCAATTCTAGTCGCAAATAGAGTGGTTATTTACTCCGAGTTGATAGGAGATGCACTGCTTAGACCATGTATATACAGACGTCATGGCCGACTTATTCTCCTCTCACATGTCCTATATATTCCTTTGTTGTCTCATAATCTCATCTCTAGTACTTATCTGTCTCGAATGCATTGCTATTCTATTCTCATGGAGGGATCTACCATCTTCTTCTGTCGAGATAAAGAGTTGCTGTTTGAGGCAGACATTGATGAGAGGAACCAGGCATTTGTGAGAGAAGAGGTCGTTTCTCCTTCTTCTGATTCAGCTCTTGCAGTTGGAACCTTGCCTCTTGATTTGGGTCTGCTGCACCGTCGGCTAGGGCATCACTCTGACACCCAGAAGATCTTGAGCAAGGCTTACTTCAAACCAGAAGCCAGATCCAATTTGTGAGCCATGCCTTGCAGGCAAGCTGAATGCGGGTCCATTTCCTTCCACTGGACATCGTTCTGCAGCTCCCCTTGACTTGATACACTCTGATCTGAAGGAATGCAAAGTCTTCACCCAAGAGGGTTGGAGACATTGTGTTCTCTTCATTGATGATCACACCAGTTTCAAAGTGGCCTACAACATGAAACGCAAGAGTGGTACATTTGCTGCCTTCAAAGCGTTCAAGGCTTATGCTGAAAATCACTTTGGGCGCAAAATCAAGGAACTGCAGGACGACGAAGGTGGGGAGTACATGTCCAATGAGTTCAAGAACTACTTGCTCTCTGAGGGCATTGTGCGTCGTCATTCAACAAGGAACTGCAGAACGTGCTAATCGCACTGTTGATGAGCGCACAATGGCTATGCTGCATGAAGCCAGCTTGCCTCTGTCTTTCAAAGCACTTGCAGTTGCTGCTTACGTCCATGTGGCAAACATGTATCCATCGTCTCATATTCCGGAGAATACCACTCCTCATGAGCTTTGGTTGAAGCGAAAGCCGGACGTGTCGAAAGCCGGACGTGTCACACCTTCGTGTGTGGGGCTGCCTTGCCTATGTGCATGTGCAAAAAGACAAGAGAGATACTTCTGGGATACATTTCCAGAAGTGTGTCTTTGTGGGATATCCCACAGAGTACAAGGGGTGGTTGTTCTACAGCCCAGTAACCAGAAAGATGGTCACATCCGAGCGTGCTGTCTTTGACGAGCGCTACTTCCCTGGGAACAGCCCCACCATGATGAGGCAATGTCCTAAGACTCCTCCGTCGTCTTTCGTTAATCTGCCTCCGTCTAAGCCACAGGTTGTGCGCGATGACGGGGGAGATGAGGACGATAAATCCAGTGTTCATCGAGCACCCCCTGCACCAACTCTCACTTCAACCAACCCAAATACACCCAATCCCTCTCCACCATCGACTTGCCCTCCTTTGCCTAGTCCACCTCTTGAAGACCCTCCTCAGCAGCCACCATCTCCTCTAGGTGTTGCTGCACGTCGCCGCTTCCATGGTCAAACTACAGAACACCGTTGTCCACAGGCATTCTGGGAAGCCCACAGAAACCCCCCTGCTGCTGTTCTCTCCGATTCAGAGGACAGCGACGACGAGTTGCTCTTGAAACCAGGCAGTGTGCTCATTGTGGCACATCATGGAGATCCAACTAGTGCAACACTTCAAATGGCTAATGTTGCTTCTGTGCAGTCAGCACACTCTGCTGTTCAGTCTGGCAATCCTAGGTCTTATCATGAAGCACTACGGCGAGCAGATGCTCATCTTTGGGAAGAAGCAGCAGTCTCAGAGATAAACTCTCTTCTGGAGAACTGCACATGGGATGTTGTTGATGCGCCACCTGGTGTGAAGCCCATTCGTTCTCAATGGGTCTTCATCATCAAGCACAAGTCAGATGGCTCTGTTGAGCGCTACAAGGCCCGGCTCGTCGCAGATGGTCGTGGCCAGCATCATGGCATCGACTACAACAAGATATTCTCTCCTACATTCAAGGCTGCAACACTCTGCATTATCCTTGCTCTTGCTGCTCAGCAGGATCTCAAGCTTCGTTCCATCGAATTCTCATCGGCATACCTGAATGGAGATCTGGAGGAGGATGTCTATATGACTCAACCCGAAGGATTTCCTCAGGGAGACTGTGGTCAGCTCCTTAAACTGCGCAAGTCCATCTATGGACTGAAGCAGGCTGGCCGGCAGTGGAACAAGAAGCTAAACGCGAAGCTCCTGGCTATGGGCTTCCGTTGTCTCCAGTCTGATCGCTCCTGCTACATCTACTCCAACAGCACTGTGCGCATCATCCTCCCTATCTACGTTGATGACAGCATGATCTCTGCAAAGGATGATGCTGAAATTGACAAGGTGATTGCTCAACTTGGCTCTTCATTCAAAGTCAAGGATCTTGGTTCCACAGAGTGGCTGTTGGGTATCAAGATTGAGCGGGATCTAGAGACAGGAGACATCCATCTTTCGCAGCACCAGTACGCTGTGAACATGCTTGAGCAGTATGGGATGGCTGATTGCAAGCCTGTTTCCACTCCTATGCTTCCTGGTCTTGTCTTGACCAAGGACATGGGAGCCAAGACAGAGGAGGAAGCCAAAAAGTATGGCAGCATCTACCTATCTGCTGTCAGCTCTCTGAGACATTGCATTTACAGTTGGAGTGCTTGCACGCTTTAACAGCAATCCTGGGGAAGCCCACTGGAATGCGGTTAAGCATCTCTTCCGCTACATCCAGGGCACTCTTGACTACTGCATCACCTACTCCAAATCCTCGTCCCTATCCTCATCACATCCCTTTGCTGCCTACAGTGATTCCGATCATGGAGGCTGCAAAGACTCTGGGAAAAGCACTGGAGCTTACTTGGTGATGATGAATGGTGGTCCAGTGAGTTGGAGGAGCAAACTGCAGACCACAGTCTCTCTCTCTACCACTGTGGCCGAATACATTGCTGGTGTGGATGCTGGAAAGGAAATCAAGTGGATACGCAATCTCCTACTTGAGTTGGGGTATGGAGTGTCTGGTGCCTCTCCCCTCCTTCTAGACAACCAGTCTGCAATTTCAGTGTCTAAAAACCCTGAGCATCATGCTCGCATGAAGCATCTTGACTTGGCTCATTTCTGGCTTAGAGATGAAGTTGGGAAGGGCTCTATTGCAGTTGATTATGTGCCCACTACAGAGCAACTTGCAGACATTCTGACCAAGGCTCTGCCTCGTCCCACTGTGGAGAATTTGCGCTCCAAGATGGGATTACGGGGGAGATAGGCGAGACTGGTCTTGTCCCGGGGGAGTGTTGAAGGTTGTGATTGGACTCTACCATTCTTACATTTTACTTACTTACTTACTGCACATATTTCGATTCTGTAGTTGTTTCCATACACACAGCCTACTGCTGTGTGTTCCCATGAGCACAGCCTGTTGCTCATCATCATGGGCACAGCCTGTTGCTGATCACCATGCACACAGCCTGTTGTTGGTTACTATGCACAGCCTGTTCCTGATTACCACCCACAGCATGTTGCTGATTACTATGCACACAGCCTATCGCTGTGTGCACTGCTTAGCTATGCCTCCTTACATATATAAGTAGGCTAGTGTAGTCCTGGAGTCCTCAGTCCTCACTGCTGACTTCAGGTTAGTACTTCCTGTTGGAGTCTGTGACTGGACTGTGACATTCTCGCATTCCTGCTTAGCTATTTGATCCGGTTTGATCCTTACTTATGTAGTTGTACTTACTAATGCTGACTGAGCAGCTCAAACTGAGCAGCTGACTGATCAGCTGACTGAGCAGCTGACTGAGCAGCTTACTGAGCATTACTCATCCTCATTACTCACATTACTCATCCTGTTCCCACACACCTACAATACATATATAAGTAGGCTAGTGTAGTCCTGGAGTCCTCAGTTCTCACTGTTGACTTCAGGTTAGTACTTACTTCCTTTTCCTTGCCAATGCACAAGAGTTCTCACTGTTGACTTCAGACCTCTGTGCTGCCTGTTCTAACAGGTTATGGGCCCCGGGCTTATCATCTAAGTCTATCATCTGGGATACTCATCCTCTGCATCTCTGCCTCGCATTTTTGCATCCTTGTCTTGCCCTGGTTGTGTGTGTGTTCCTCTCTGTATATAGGAGCACCAACTGTTGGGACAAACCCTCTTTGAGAGGTAGTCTTTAATTCCACCAGGAAACATCCAGGTAGTCAACCCTGTGATTCTGGGGATAGGGCCTAAGTGCCTTACAACTGGGTGTTCATTAGCATTAGTCTTTGCACCTACCAACCTACATATCTGTTTTTTACCTACATCTTCTACACACACACTCCTAGGTGCATAGCCATGGGACAGCCTGCATCTCGTCTCTCTCAGTCGCCCTCATCCTCTGCTGCTCTAGCAGCTGCACTGCAAACACCTGCATTTTCATGTGCACTGTGTGGGGCCAATCATACTCTTTTGCAGTGTGCCCAGTTCCTGGAGCTTGTTGCAAAGAGAAACCCCAAAAAGCGTGCAGCTGCAGCGTCTTTCATGCATGTGGCCTCCAATGCAAGCATTGTATCCCACTCAACTTCACTTGTTGCAAACAGAGAATGGAAACCGGATTCTGGAGCTACTTCACATATGACTTTTTGCCTTGAGTTTATGTTGAATGCTTGTCCACATAAAGTTCCAATTCAACTTGCAAATGGAGTTGTTGTTTACTCCGAGTTGGTGGGAGATATAATGCTGAGGCCACTTGTGAATGGACGTGAGAGCCGACCTATTGTTCTTTCAAATGTCCTATATGTTCCAATGTTGTCTCATAATCTCATCTCTACCACATATCTGTCTCGAATCCACCGTTACTCTATTCTCATGGAGGGATCTATGATCTCTTTCAGTCGAGATGGGGCTTTGTTGTTTGAGGCAGAGATTGATGAGAGGAACCAGGCATTTGTGAGAGAGGTTGTTGTTCCCTCTTCTGATTCAGCTCTTGCAGTTGGAACCTTGCCTCTTGACCTGGATCTGCTGCATCGTCGGCTAGGGCATCATTCAGACACCCAGAAGATCTTGAGCAAGCAGCTGGTCACTGGGGTGAAGCTTACTTCAAACCAGAAGCCAGATCCAATTTGTGAGCCATGCCTTGCAGGCAAGCTGAATGCGGGACCGTTTCCTTCCACTGGACATCGTTCTGCAGCTCCCCTTGACTTGATACACTCTGATCTGAAGGAATATAAGGTCTTCACCCGAGAGGGTTGGAGGCATCGTGTTCTCTTTGTTGATGATCACACCAGTTTCAAAGTGGCCTACCACATGAAACGCAAGAGTGGTACATTTGCTGCCTTCAAAGCATTCAAGGCTTATGCTGAGAATCACTTTGGGCGCAAAATCAAGCAACTGCAGGACGACGAAGGTGGGGAGTACATGTCCAATGAGTTCAAGAACTACTTGCTCTCTGAAGGCATTGTGCGCCGTCATTCAACAAGGAACAGACCCCAGCAGAATGGAACTGCAGAACGTGCTAATCGCACTGTTGATGAGCACACAACGGCTATGCTGCATGAAGCCAACTTGCCTCCGTCTTTTAAAGCGCTTGCAGTTGCTGCTTATGTCCATGTGGCAAACATGCATCCATCGTCTCATATTCCGGAGAATACCACTCCTCATGAGCTTTGGTTTAAGCAAAAGCCAGACGTGTCACACCTCCGTGTGTGGGGCTGCCTTGCCTATGTGCATGTGCAAAAAGACAAGAGAGATGCTTCTGGGATACATTTCCAGAAGTGCGTTTTTGTGGGATATCCCACAGAGTACAAGGGGTGGTTGTTCTACAACCCATTAACCAGAAAGATGGTTACATCTGAGCGTGCTGTCTTTGACGAGCGCTGCTTCCCTGGGAACAGCCCCACCCTAATGAGGCAATGTCCTCGCAGTCCTACGTCGTCCTTTGTTGATCTGCCTCCGTCTAAGCCACAGGTTGTGCGCGATGACGGGGGAGATGAGGATGATGAATCTAGTGTTCATCGAGCACCCCTTGCACCAACTCCCACTTCAACCAACCTAAATACACCTAATCCTTCCCCAACTCCCTCTCCACCATCTACTCGCCCTCCTTCGCCTGATCCAGCTCCTGACGAGCCTCCTCAGCAACCACCATCTCCTCTGGGTGTTGCTGCACGTCGCCGCTTCCATGGTCAAAGAACAGAGCACCGTCGTCCACAGGCATTCTGGGAAGCCCACAGAAACCCTCCTGCTGCTGTTCCCTCCGATTCAGAGGACAGCGACGACGAGTTGCTCTTGAAACCAGGCAGTGTGCTTGTTGTGGCACATCATGGAGATCCAACTAGTGCAACACTTCAAATGGCCAATGTCGCTTCTGTGCAGTCAGCCCACTCTGCTGTCCAGTCAGGCAATCCTAGGTCTTATCATGAAGCACTACGGCGAGCAGATGCTCATCTTTGGGAAGAAGCAGCAGTCTCAGAGATAAACTCTCTTCTGGAGAACTGCACATGGGATGTTGTTGATGCACCACCTGGTGTGAAGCCCATTCGTTCTCAATGGGTCTTCATCATCAAGCACAAGTCAGATGGCTCTGTTGAGCGCTACAAGGCCCGCCTCGTCGCAGATGGTCGTGGCCAGCGTCATGGCATCGACTACAACGAGATATTCTCTCCTACATTCAAGGCTGCAACACTTCGCATTATCCTTGCTCTTGCTGCTCAGCACGATCTCAAGCTTCGTTCCATTGACTTCTCATCGGCATACCTGAATGGGGATCTGGAGGAGGATGTCTATATGACTCAACCCGAAGGATTTCCTCAGGGAGACCGTGGACAGCTCCTTAAACTGCGCAAGTCCATCTATGGACTGAAGCAGGCTGGCCGGCAGTGGAACAAGAAGCTAAACGCGAAGCTCCTGTCTATGGGCTTCCGTTGTCTCCAGTCTGATCGCTCGTGCTACATCTACTCCAACGGCACTGTGCGCATCATCCTTCCTATCTACGTTGATGACGGCATGATCTCTGCAAAGGATGATGCTGAAATTGACAAGGTGATTGCTCAACTTGGCTCTTCATTCAAAGTCAAGGATCTTGGTCCCACAGAGTGGCTGCTGGGTATCAAGATTGAGCGGGATCTAGAGACAGGAGACATCCATCTTTCGCAGCGCCAGTATGCTGTGAACATGCTTGAGCAGTATGGGATGGCTGATTGCAAGCCTGTTTCCACTCCGATGCTTCCTGGTCTTGTCTTGACCAAGGAGATGGGGGCCAAGACAGAGGAGGAAGCCAAAAAGTATGGCAGCATCTACCTGTCTGCTGTCGGCTCTCTGATGTATCTGGCCACCCAAACACGCCCAGACATTGCATTTACAGTTGGAGTGCTTGCACGCTTCAACAGCAATCCTGGGGAAGCCCACTGGAATGCGGTCAAACATCTCTTCCGCTACATCCAGGGCACTCTTGACTACTGCATCACCTACTCCAAATCCTCGTCCCCATCCTCATCACATCCCTTTGCTGCCTATAGTGATTCTGATCATGGAGGCTGCAAAGACTCTGGGAAAAGCACTGGAGCTTACTTGGTGATGATGAATGGTGGTCCAGTGAGTTGGAGGAGCAAACTGCAGACCACAGTCTCTCTCTCTACCACTGAGGCTGAATACATTGCTGGTGTGGATGCTGGAAAGGAAATCAAGTGGATACGCAATCTGCTTGGTGAATTGGGATATGGAGTGTCTGGTGCCTCTCCGCTCCTTCTAGACAACCAGTCTGCAATCTCAGTGTCTAAAAACCCTGAGCATCATGGTCGCATGAAGCACCTTGACTTGGCTCATTTCTGGCTTAGAGATGAAGTTGGGAAGGGCTCTATTGCAGTTGATTATGTGCCCACTACAGAGCAACTTGCAGACATTCTGACCAAGGCTCTACCTCGTCCCACTGTGGCGAATTTACGCTCCAAGATGGGATTACGGGGGAGATAGGCGAGACTTGTCTCGTCCCGGGGGAGTGTTGGAGTCTGTGACTGGACTGTGACATTCTCGCATTCCTGCTTAGCTATTTGATCCGGTTTGATCCTTACTTATGTAGTTGTACTTACTAATGCTGACTGAGCAGCTCAAACTGAGCAGCTGACTGATCAGCTGACTGAGCAGCTGACTGAGCAGCTTACTGAGCATTACTCATCCTCATTACTCACATTACTCATCCTGTTCCCACACACCTACAATACATATATAAGTAGGCTAGTGTAGTCCTGGAGTCCTCAGTTCTCACTGTTGACTTCAGGTTAGTACTTACTTCCTTTTCCTTGCCAATGCACAAGAGTTCTCACTGTTGACTTCAGACCTCTGTGCTGCCTGTTCTAACACTTCCTTCCCTTTTCCTTGCAATGCACAAGAGTTCTCACTGTTGACTTCAGACCTCTGTGCTGCCTGTTCTAACATCATAATCATCACGTCTTCAGTGTCACTACCTTCCTTCACTAGCTCCTAGCCCTGCAGAAGTGGCTATTGTGTCAAGGACACTCTTGGCAAACCATCTATTGAGACACCTGTTACAAGCTGTACAGCACTATCACCGTGCATGCCTAATAAAGACGAGATCAATGTCGAGGCTATCTATGGACACCATGCACCTTCACATTATCCAGAACCTTCTATGCCTACGTTCATCAGGGGAAAGGTGTTAAAAGAAGCGATGGCTGAGCTTTGGATTTAAAAGAGCGGTAGACCAACTAATTTACGGAGTTCGCGGGCCCTTAATGTTTCATTCAGAACCCCATTTACACTAACAATTGGTCTCTCTGAGCTGATCAGCACTATCCTTACAGTATAAAGGCAGGAAACACACCCTTGCAATCCCTCTATTACAACCCATACAACCCCTAGAGGATGTACGAGCTAGCCAGTGTGTTAAACAAAATCACATAGCAGCACCACAGTCCACATCACACTGTCCTTTAATCCAGGCATTCGCTGATAGGGTGTGCACAAAAACACCCCTGAAATTCGGAAATTTCATGCATTCCACTCATCTACATTGTCCCGAGTGAGATTAAAGTAAGAGTATTTGTTTGTCCCGAACAGAGTACTATGCCGTGGAGAGCCATCTAGCAGGACTATGCGCTGTAGATCCAAGGGCGGTACTGACTCAGGAGTACCAGAATTGTGACTGTAGCCTTCACTAAGCTCTACATTAAGCAATTTAATGGAGCAGCTTGAGGCACAACAAGGGAGTTGAAGAAACCACAGAGTCTATTTACAAGCAGGCACAGATCACCCAGTCTAGGAGAATGAAATTAGAAATTAGCGAATGGAGATAGCGATGACACATTTGTTACTCCGGCCCGGAGAGGTCCTGCGTGGAGATCCGGGTTGGTTGTAAGCAGCGCTGACATGCTGCAGCCCACCAGAATTAAATCAAAAGGGGAAACTACATGAAACATGGATACGGCACCCCGTATTATGCTGTGTGCTCCCAAAAACTGAATGCGAGCTTCAGTATCCATGCCACCCAAACTGATGTGAGTTGTCGTGCTGACTGAGACAACAATTTACATTATCTCCTTTTATCATTTGTAAATTCTATATAAGCTGTAGGTTAGGTCATTTGTAGCCCAGTAAACTCTGCCCCCATTTTAGGGTGTGTGAGTAACTAGAGATTGAATAAAAGAGTGGTTACATTTGAATCAGAACTTGAGAGAGAGATTTAATTGTATACATCCTTGTTCCCTCGACGCTGTAAGCTCAGGACTTGGTTGTAATCCCTAGAAGCTGTAAGCTCAGGATTTGGATATAAAAACCCACTCGTCCCCATTCAGCTCTCGCTGCCTCTTGAATTGAACTATAAGGGTGATACGTACCCTACCTCCCCGAACACACTGAGAGTAGTTGTGATTGAAGATTTATTTGATTTGTTGAGGTAGTGGTTTTCTCGCTACACTCACGTATATCGAGTAGATTGGATTTCATGGCTGCACGCAAGTGCACTGTTTCATCGCTGCTACAAATGGTCTATGCTCCTCCATTACTGAGTCAAAGCATATCAAAGCAGTCAAAAAACCCTACCGGCATTTGAACCATAACAGACTTCTGGTTGCCAATCAGTGCTTGGACAAGCTGGGAGCTGCATAGGTCAACTTCACCACTTGTGGACTGATGGATGGTGCTCTGATTCTGCTACCTCCACCCCCTTCACCCCCTCCACACAACCCCTCGACCCCGCCCCTGGATACCAACGATGAGCACATTGATAACAGTGAAATCAATGGCCCTACATGCCTTGGTGACAACTTGCCAGGAGATATGGTCCACCCCAAACTAATGCAACATTTAATCCCAGCTAAATTCACTTTCAGTCTGCAAGGTCCCTCGAGATGTTCATGAGCTGACTGCATATGATGGACAGCCATGTCTCCCAGAGCTCATCCGCTGCTTTCTCTTCAAGCAGTTCAATCCCAGGCAGAACCACTGCAAACCTATCAGACTGCCCTGAGTTCCTCGAGCAGGTCTTCATGTACAGCTCTGCGTTGTGAGGGTTCCATACGCTCTGTGTATGCCCTCGCACACCAACACAGCTGTGACAGACTTGACATGACACAATCATCTGATTTGGACTACAAGAATCCGCATTTGGACATTCCACCAGGAATCTCACTCACTGCACCCCTTCCTGTGGGAATCTACCTCGTACAACACCAACCACACCCCCAGCGACCTCTTCCCTCGGGATCTCACATAACTCCAATGCTACAAGCATCCTCACAAACTCAATCCCAGGGATTTCACATGCACATGTCACCACGGTGTGATACGACCAGAATTCCACGGGATTATGCCGTTGCTTGCGCACCACGAACCCTCCAGACATCTTGAATACCACCTACAGTCCGGACTTTACAAAGTAGACCCTAAACAGCCACAAAGATGGTCACTATTGGTAAAATATGTTGAGATGATGAATTGGTCACAGTTGTCCCACTTGCAGCATCACACCCACATGCTCAACACACCCAAGTCTGCTGGCCTTATTTCTGCTTCTCTATGTGGACCACCCCTACACCGATTCTGCTCGAATCCAACGAGGCCTTGCAAACTATTCTGCCCCTTGGTAGCTTGTTTAACAGACTGCAAGCCAATCAATTATTTTGCTCATATGGGGAATCATGGACCCCTCATGTCAAACAACAACAACTGATGGACCCCACCCGAGACTGGTGAGTACCTAAGGCACTGTCGTCTGGAGCATCCAGATTTATTATTTTTGTTGCCAGATGTCCGGACAATTATTTCCACCTGCTATCAAGATGTGTGGATAATGACAAATGTCTAAGACCAGGTTTTACCAGAGCCTCAAATTGGAAATCTGGTGCCACAACAGTACCGGGCTAAAGCACTTTCTAGTCATGAATATGCCGACTTTGGCCCTTGAATGACTGGGTGCTCTGCAGTGTATGAAAGCCATGGTGAGTCAGGGTCTGCTTACACCACCAGCCTCCTCATTGAACAGCACCATGTAGTTAACAAGTATAACACAATGAATATATTTCTCCTCCCTGCGACCAGCCTCATCCCAAGAAACAACTAGACCCTGATTCCAGCAGTTCATTACATTTGACCTGCTGCTGATAAGGGACCATGATCCTGCAATATGGAACAAGCCTCTCATACCCTGCTGGACATCAACCACAGTGGCCAATGTGAATACATCAATATGCTGCCTCCAAACATGAGTGCACTTGAGCTGCAGGAGATTAGTATCATTTGCAACGTCAGAAGCTTATAGAGTGCTAAAAAGCTGGAGATGGGCCAGCTTGCCATTGAGAACTGAGAGCTCTGAGTGAAGCTTTCCGCCTTGGAAGAATGAAAAGGCAAGAAGTAAAGGGTGGCAGATCCAGATAGGTACCTTGTGGTAGTCAAAGATCTGGGGACAATGTTCAGGTTTGTGGAGGAGCCATGGATAACTCAGGCATGTTGAAGGTCCTTCTGGGAGTTCCCTTCACACTATCGGCAGAATAGCTCAGTTGGTTAGAGCGTCAGATAGTAATTCTGAGGTCCTGGGTTCGATTCCCAGTTCCGCCATTTTTCCCAACATGGTAGCAGCAACTCAAAGTCATTGAAGTCCTCTAACCAGGCAGACTAGAGTGCCTAGGGAAAAGTGGTGCCCTCCTATGTGAGTTTCCAATGAGTCAATAGTGCTCGGGAACCGGGGGAGTGTTGAAGGTCCTTCTGGGAGTTCCCTTCACACTATCGGCAGAATAGCTCAGTTGGTTAGAGCGTCAGATAGTAATTCTGAGGTCCTGGGTTCGATTCCCAGTTCCGCCATTTTTCCCAACAAGGCAACCCTTATGTCTCACCCTCCAGAAGGCCACTTCCACACAGGATGCCAACACAAATTGACACAATATTCAAATCATCGAAGTCCTACCTTCAATACCTCACATCGTGTCTATACAACCAGGTGCCCTTGAAATAACATGAACTGATTGGCTCATCGGTTTTTCCTGACTTTGCAAACAACATGAGTCAGGATAATCCACTGGATCCTGAAGCTAACTTGGTTCACAAGTTTATGATCAATGTGGGTCAATCATCTGCCGCCAATACATTGAAGACTTGCCTAGAAAATATTCTGACCATATTTGAAATCAAAAAAGATAGATTCACCTTGCTTTACCATCCTGGGATGGTAATGATGACTTGGTGGAGTCAGAGCAGGTTGTGGTGGTGCCTGTTATGTACCAATCCGATGAGGGGACTAGATCCAAATGTTCTGGATGGAGAACGGGACCAGAGTGACCGGAAGACTGGAACGCCTGGAACGAAAGTGAGTAAGGTGCTAACATAGACTGGAAGGCGACTCAGAGCAAGAGTTAATAATCAAACTGGAGTACAAGACATAATTAAAGTGAATATATACTAAAGTCTGTTATTGTAACAATAAGTGAATGTCCAAATCCAGAAGAAGAAGAGAAGTCAAGTGCGAGACAAAAGAAAGAAGGCAGATAAACAGGAAGCATTCAGTAGTCCTTCATAGCATAAAAAATTATCCAAGGCAGTCTGAAGTCAGTCCAAGTGGTTCTGGTAAGCTAGAACCGGAGCTTGAACAGAGATGGCTAGGACCGGGATGCATGGATATAACAGTGGGCCGTTGTGGAGGTTGTCAGGTCAGAACATAGGCCGAAGATGAGTAGTAGCCAAGTAGTAGGGTATAATGTGATGATTGAAGACTTTGTTGAGTTGTGAAAGCTTACATCACTCTATTGTATTGGGAAAAGGCTGTATAAAGGAGCTGTATAAGGGGAGCACATTTCCCTCCACTCCAAAGGCCTAATGGTACCACATTATATTGTATACCCTTTAATATCAGTGCTTAATAAGAGGTCGCCAGTTTGATTCTCAACAGTTGGGAAATATTACAGAAACTGTTAGATTAGATTAGATTATTTCCTATGGTAAATAGTTTTTGTTGTTTCGGTTCCCTATTTAGTCTTGGTGTTGTGCCCACCCATTTTAAGCTTTGTAATGACTTTCATCCATTGGACAATCTTATCAGAGACACAACTGCTTATAATGACCAGTACAAGTACCTTATCTTGGAAGATACCACAGCCTTGTAAGACAGCCTGATCTTGTGGTCAACTGTGTCTCCTCATATAAGCAAATTACAATGACAAATCCTCTTGTAACCTTGCTTGGCCTTACAGTGCCTTATAGTTGAATTTAAAAAATTCCGACACCTGTTACCTATGTTCCTGACACAGTATCAAGTTTGGTCTCTCCAGGAATCACCAGTTCAGAAGTGATTGTTCTGGGGCTCAATTCTAGTCTCCCAATGGTCACTGTGGATGATATGGGAGGCTCAATTATAGCATTGCAAAAGTGAAAGAGAGGGATGGTCAGCTTTTCTGACTTGGATGGTGTTAGAACAGGCAGCACAGAGGTCTGAAGTCAACAGTGAGAACTCTTGTGTATTGGAAGGAAAAAGGAAGTAAGTACTAACCTGAAGTCAACAGTGAGAACTGAGAACCCAGGACTACACTAGACTACTTATATATATGTAAGGAGGCATAGCTAAGCAGTGCACACAGCGATAGGCTGTGTGCATAGTAATCAGCACCAGGCTGTGGATAGGACAGTGCACTGACCCTTGCACAGGCCTTCTACCTGAAGATACATCTTGCCTGCACGTTTCCCCCTGGCACAGAGTGGAAGGAGCTCATCACCAATGACAACATGGCACCGGGGGAGCACGTTTCCAAACTGGTGGCAGTGTGCGTCACCGCTATCATGCGTGGACTTGAGGTCCTGTTCCCGACAAGCAGCCACGGGACGCAAAGTAACATATGGCTGTGTCACATCCAACCACAAGACCACTGAGAAGGTCATGGTGTTCACCATCTTTGCCCAGTATCACCTGCAGATGGAGTCGTACATGAAGAGTGTCGGGCTCAGGGTGGTTGTGGTTAACAGTGGGATGCAGGCCAGAGCACGCGCCAAGGTCATCAAGGCGTTTTGGGACAAGGAAGACCACGTGATGATCATCAGCAACATCGGCTCTGCGGGGCTCAATTTCACATTTGCGCAACTGATGCTGATCTTCGTAAGTGCCGACGGTCGGAACTGTTCTGACAAGACTGGCCCTTCATATAGGACATCGACTGGTCTGGTGTCATGAGCCAGCAGCTCATCGGACACATTCACCACCCAGGTCAAACAAAGCCCTGCTCTGGGGTGCAGATGGTTGCAAAGAACACCATTGATATCCTCCTGGCAATGATTAGACTCCAAGAGTCGAACATTGCAGAGCAGTAAATCTCTCCTGAGCAGCGTGAGGGTAGGGGATGCTCCCTTTGAAAGCTCAGCCGTCACTCATCCCATCTTGTAGAATACTTCAAGTGGGTTGTGAAGCTCGCAGACGATCAAGCCTGTACAGCGAATGGCCTCGTAGCGGGCGAAGATAATGATGACGAGGACTCGCAGGCAGATTTGCTCGAAGCTGAAACTGCCCAGGTCACCAAGGCCCTGGGGGACAAGTTCAAGAGCCCCTGAAGCCCAAGAAGCCCCGAAAGAAAGCTGAGCCCAAGAAGATGGCCAAAGGCAAAGGCAAAGAGAAGGCAACCGAGCCTGAGTCCGAGACCAAGCCTGAGAACAAGGAGGATACTGCCCCGCCCCAGCCAGCACAAACTTCGGGGCCCTCAACGGCCCAGGGTGAGACACCAGACAATGACCCCTCCACCAAACCCACACAAGTTGATGGCCCCACCAAGCGAACCCGTGGTGCTACAGCGGCGCTGGCAACACCAGGCCCACGTTCTAAGAAAGCGAAGACAGACAGCAATGACATGGACATTGACTCGCCCACCTGACCACCTCCTCGATGTAGCCAGCACATTGCACGAAGGCATCTGTTGTTGCACAATTTCGTCCAAACTCCACAGTAGTGGCTGTGTGAGTAGGGCTTGCAAAACCCGCTGATTTGTATATTTGTTCTGTCCTGCGACCTCTGCTGCTATACCATCAACTTTATTGTGTATAGTTAGTAAAAAATCTCATGTGTTCACTGGAGTCCAAGCGCTGAGAGTCATTGTGCCATTGATCAGATCGAAAGTGTGAAAGGATGTCGGAGTCACAGACACACGTTGAAAAGGTTTTTAACGCTGTCCAGCACTGAGCAAGCCTTGCGTTCATCAGAGGTTTGTGCAATGGACACATTGAAAGTCGGCGTCAAGGGAGACAATGTGAGATGTGAGGGGAGGTCGGAACGGGACACTGCAGGAGCCTGGGGCAGCGTTCTTTGCAATATAGCTAAACCCCGTGTTCAAGAATTTCGTTCAGCAAAGAAAATGAATTGCTGGTAGACGAGTACAGGTGCTACATGACCAACTAAAGCGCTATGGCATTACTTACCACTGGCGCAGGGAAGATGTCAATTTATTCTCTCGCATCCCAAGTCTGATCCTAACTCTGTGTCAGTAACAGTACAATAAATGGATAGAACATGTGTATATGCATGTGTGTGCCATTGGTTTACTCTGTGAGATAAAGGTTAGGGTTTGACATGCTAGTGTGATGAATTCCACAGACCCTGCATCTCATAACAATCATCGTTGTTCAAACATCACCACAAATTGGGACTACACTATGTCTATCTAGGGTTGCTCGTCAACAAATGGAACCCTGAAGAGACGTCAACATCGGGAAGCCCAGCAGAGAGGAGAAACAACAGACCAGTTAAAGGTGAAGTCCAGGCTGGGGAACTCCTGCGCGAGGTCGTCGAACATCATCTGAATCTTGAAGCTGTCAAGGCTGCCTGCTGTCGAGAGGGAGAAGTACTTCTGGTAGCACTTGAGGCAGCTGCCGCATTCTGTGAGGGGGAGGGATGCACCATGTTCAATGAGGCAGAGATAGATGCTCTGGTGCCAGTCAGAGGAGAAGAAGGAGAGTGGACAGCAACGCACCTGCGAGACAGCACGCTGGAGCCGGGCAGGAAACCAGGGGTAAGGGTATACCTCTGGAGGTATGATATAAGGCATGAAAGAGGTAAAGGTAGAGGTTGCAAGATCTACACCTTTCCTTACCCAACCTCCAAGGGTAAAGAGGTCCAGAGAGGTATAGATCTGAAGGGTACAGACTGCAATTTCAAACATCTTTGAGTAGAAAACTTGCGTGGAAATTGACCTAAAAAATATGAAACAGAGTCTTATTGTCATATCCCAATTGCTCAACTGCATTCCTTGTGCATTTATGCTTTGGTAATTGCTGACCAATTTTCATTTCCTGGGAATGGAACCTCAGTTCATGAAATGCCTCACAAGAAGTACAGGATGGGCTTACAGCAAAGATAAACTAAGATCTTAACTGTTTTTGGATCATTTCTATGGTAAACCTCTCACAGAGGTATGGAGTAGAGGTATAAAGATAATACCTTTCAAGACCTCTGGCAAGGTAAAGGTATACCTCCATAGGGGTAGAGGTTTCAGAGGTAGAGGTAAAGGTCAGCCAAATTGTACCTTACCTTTACCCTTGGTGAACCTTAGCAGGAAGCCCAAAAGTGGATGACCTGGGGATGAACCTTACACCGGTGGTACTGGAGAGCACAGGCGAAGAGGTTGATAGTGCTGCCTGCCTTTACTTGAGATGGTGCTGCCGGAGAGAAGCACATCCATCGTGGTGTTGTCAGCCCTGCGGAAATTGAAGTACACACACCCCTCAGCTTTGCGCCGGCACGCGCTGAGACTGACGTCGAGGAGCGCTTCATATTGTGATGGGTAGTGAGGGACAATTAGTGTATGGCACGGGTACAGGTGTGGGTACGGTGTCCAGATTTTGAGACACCGGAACTACCGTGACCCGCGGCACTACCGTACCCGTGATACCACAGAAAGTAAAAAAGTGATAAATGCCAGGATTGAACCAAAGACCTTTTGGAAATGAAGAAATTGAAGTAATGAAGAACATCCAACTACACCATGAGAGCTTATGAAAGTGAAGGCAAGTATTTTGACTATACATTCAGTGATTTCTGAGCTCCCAGCTGACTGGCATCAAAGTGCCAGTCATTTGATCAAAACATTTTAACACAAATTGTTATAAGGAAATTCAAGGAAGACACTTGTTTCTTGAAGTCTTTTGTCTGCATACTACCTTTTAATTACTTGTTCTTGAACAAAACCAAGATAATCTCAAATACCGTGGTGAAATACCATGGTAATGGGCACCGCAGGTATGGGGAAATTACCGCAGTTAATTACTGTGAAAACCCGTACCTGTGGGAAACGGGTATGGTGTCACAGGTCACAGGTGCGGTATGACAGTGTGACACCCATGGGATCACTTGTGTCACACCCTAGGGACAATGTGGCAGATGCGGTGGAGGCGGGTAAGGCGAAAGAGGGACGGCATGGGAGGTTAGAGGTGGTGGTAAGTCAAGTAGAAGTGGTTGTGGCAATATTTGTTGCCATGGTTACAGGAATCTGATGTGTCACTATGACTGCTCGGAATCTTCCAATCAAGTTTCGTACCAAATCAACACATGCCTTTTGCACCAATTGTGATTTCGCTGCGGAATTATGTACATTGAGCGAAGATCTTGATGTGGGACGGCACTGCTCTGCTATCACATTTGCAACAATTCATGCCTCGCCCGATATGTCGGAAGCGTTCCGACAGTACAAAGGCATCCCAAATTTTAGTTCGCAACACATGGAGTGGGGAATTCATTACTCTACTTATTGAAATTTAGAACCAATTCAACCCACACTGGACAGTGATCAGCCTGAATCCAGTTTTGGTGACATTGTCAGCAGGGGTCGCGATTACTCATTTTCTGGGGAGACATTGTGTGTCATGATATTTTTAGCATGCTTGACATGATCTGTTAAAAGAAACTTATATCTGACGCTACGCTGTTGCCGCGTGCCTCCATGCGCCAGGGGGGACCGCTGCCTGGCGAGTGGGCATGATTCTGACACATGACCACTCCCTTCCTGCAGCCCTCACCACGACCTTGTTGGGGGTTGATTTGAAAATTTTACATCCAACTGTCACGTCTGACATCGAATTTGCGTCATGCCCATCACACGGCAACCTATAAAGTTCCGCCACTGTGACAGGTGTGACCAACACTTCTTGTTCTCAACCAACACCTTCCTCATTTGGACAGGCGTCCACTTGCCTCAGTGGCTCGAGCCGCGCTGCGTGCACTGTGTCGCAACGATTCCGACAGCCCCCGTTGTCGAGTGGAAAATTTGTTTCCTACGTAGGTTACTGGAAGTGACTTTATTCGAGTAAACCAACACTTGTTCAATTGGTATGGTGAAGTGAAATTTAATAGGAAAGTAGTGGGAATTTGTATGGTTGGAACTTGACTTAAAGTTGATCGGTTCGGTCGGTTCAGTCGATATTTGTTAACAACCGCAGCGCTCTCCTTGGCGGGGCTTGTCTAACACTTAAAAATTCGGTAACAGCAGATAATACTTGCGGGATCGCTAACAACCGCAGCGCGCTCGGGCGGGGCTTGTCTAACAATGATCTTGTTGAACGGGTTTCTTGCGGATTCGGATACGGTCGTAGTCTTGAATGCGAGTTGGCGGCTGTATGGATTTGATAATGCTTAAGCACAAGAGGCTTTGTAGAAAATATAATCTAAAATTAATCCTCTACTAGATACAGGTGAGTGAGAGGGGATGAGGGTTGGGTACCTAGAGTATGTACATTTCGTCCTTCTTATATACTGTGGCCGTGAGAACTATTTTCCTTTACGAACCTTCTTCTGCTGACTGATGCTGACTGATTGATGACTTATATTCCTTGCTTTGGCCGTAGAGGTGTAATATTTCGGATTATTCATCCTATGTCAGCATTATTCAGCCTTATTCAGCCTTACTCAGCCTTACTCAGCATTGTTCAGCTTGACATTATTCATCGTTAATGCTTTGCAAGCTTGAGAAATGTCTGGGTTTGCATCGGTGCCATTGACCTGGTCACGTGGTCACGTGGTTTGAGCATGTGATGCAGTTGCGTACATCGCGTTAGATGATTTTTAGTAAAGTTATGTGCTGAAAAATTCCATTGGGCCTTTCCTTTGTTATTAGGAAACAAAATTATGTTCCGACACCGTGTTTCACTGTCTCACTGCCTCTCTCTGCTGGCATGTACCTACCGTCAGCACTGCTCCAACATATTCTGTTTTCCTCGCATGATGTCTGAACTACTCTGGGCCTCATGATTAGCGTGGCTCTTTTGGCTATGCTTCTTGCTTGCTGAGCACCCGTGCTATTGCGATGCTGATGGCGTGACTCTGCCCTTCCTTGCCGCCCTTCAGTCATCCTAGATGCCCTGATTCTGGGAGGTGCTGACAACCCCTGTCAAGCACGTGGAGGTTTGGGGTACTAAGTGGGAAAGTGTGTGCAAGACCTGGCTGCTCATGCTAGGCTGGAGAACTCACATCAAGATCGGAGCTTTCGACTGGGGGACCACGGAGGCACTCCAAGAGATCCACGCTGCCAAAGTGAAATACAGATGAGATCGGGTACTTGACGAGTTGGTAAGCCATTCCCTGAGCTTTCCCTGGATGTGTTGCAAACCTTCGCCTCCCGTAGCTGGAGTCTGAGCTGGAACAGCAGGGCTGCACAGTACACCAATTGTGGGCGGCACCAGCCTGCGAGACGATGCGTGATGAGATGCCCTTTGCAGATTGCTGGGCGTCACATGCTGCGCATATCCATCTGGCCGTCTATGGGCGCTTGGTGTCTGCTACTGGCCTCTTCTTCCCTCCAGCTGTTATGATGTATTGGGGATTCTGGCTGTCTGCCAGCATTGACCGCAAGAGGACCAGGATGAATAGGATCAGGTCCTCTGCGCAAAACCATTGGGCTTCCCTGGTGAACGTGCTGCAGTGTGACCCCACCACCACCGATGTTGCCACCACCCAGACACGCAGCGTCATCAGCGCCCTCAACGGCCTCTCTCGCTACATAGATGCTTTGGCATGAACACTGCTGAGCGACAAGGACATCGCTGCATTGTCAGTGGACATAGCACCAATGCCTGAAGCCCTCCGTCATCATTACGAGGGTCTCAGCCCTGCAGTGCAGGTGCACAAGTTTTGGGGTTGCTGCCTTGGCTGGATGAGAGGCATGTTAACAACCTCCAAGGGTGAGGTTCCGGATCTCCCCCTGGGCTAGGGGCTTCCTGTGAGTGTGCATCTCCCTAATGTCGTTTCCATTTCAACAGAGTTTCTCGGCAGACTGATGCAGCCACAAACAGGCCTGCTGTGACCATGCAGCTACCGCCTGGGATGATGCAACCAACTGGGCCATTGCCAGCTTTGAGGATGCCCTCGCTGACGTCATCGCCCAGGTCATGGGGCAAACACCACAGCTCGCTTCCAGCACTGTCCTCGGCGGCGGATGACAGCAGGACATCGGAATTGGGCACTTGCCTGACAAGCGCCACCGTGAGTAGTCTCCTTGGCCTGCCTCTTGACGGCCTACCCATTGGTCTCTGTCGCCACATCACCCCCAACCCCACAGCATATCTCCCAGGCCAGAACATTGCGCTCCCCGGGGTGACAGAGCCTCTCCACCTCCACAAGCACCAGCTGCAGGCTGTAGCCATCATGCTACTACACATCCAACACTGTGTCTTCTCGCCTGCTATCGACTGTATCATGACTGCGGCAGCTCTGATCGCCCTGAAAAATGATTGGGGCACAGTCCCTGGTACCCTGCTCATTGATGACCTCGGCTTAGGCAAGACTCTGACTTGCATAGCGACATTCTCCATGCTTGCCGGATCTACCCGCCCAGTGGCAGCCCAGGGCCCATCCTGGCAGGCAATGGTGCATCTCCATCCTGTGTAGGAACGGTTCCAATGCTCACTCCTGTAGACCTTTGCCCTGCTCAGATCAATGAGATCCCCAACGCACCGCACCTCGTCGTCTGCCTGATGTCGCTGCTCACTCAGTGGGAGTCTGAGCTTCGGCACTTCGTCAATAAGGTGGTGATGGCTGTTCTTGTCATCCAACCTGTGATTGCCGACTGGCCAGCAGACCTCATGGTGCTCAAGGCCTGTCCCAAGCCTCTGAGTCACCAGATATGGCTCACCTCCACAATGGTATGCATTGCCATGCCTCATCATCTCTTCCACGTAGGTCATTACCCGCATGGTACTTGAGGCAAAAGAACCCCCCTCGGCGTCCAATCACGCCACGGTCTAATACCCACTCAGCCTGGCATCTACCCTCTTCACCAGGCCATACTTGACTGTGGCAGTAGACAAGATTCATCAGCACCGAGGTGGGGTGCCAACTACCACAGTGCAGACACCCTGTTTTCCTTGGGCCTGTTCAAACCGTGGCACCCCTCATCGAGGGTCCCAAGGTTTGTCTCTCCAGTGTCAGAACAGTTCTGACTTACCCATATGCCAGGACCTCGCCATTGCCAACCTTCTGCATGGCCCCAAGCTGAACGGGTATCAACATGAGCAACTGCTCCAGAGGATCCGTGTCTTCAATTGGCAAAACACATTAGGCAACAGGAAGTGGCGCTAGATTTTCTGAGCGTGATGACAACAGAGGAGTCACACAACCCGCAGAGCCCCTTGGTGGCGGTGGACAACCGGGCAGGTCGATTGTCAACACCCTGCAGGAGATCCTACTCCACCACACAATCTGCAGAACCAGATATGCGATTGGGCAGAAATCTCGGTCACAGTGCTGGAAGTTGCAAAACCCCAGCTTGGTGGCCATCAAGGAGTTGTTCAGCAGAGACACCATCAAGGGCATCTGCAAAAGAAAGTACACCTTCCCTGAATAATGTAGAGATCAGAAAAATGAATTAAATAAAATGATTATGAGCACACATCAATCAGTGACAAGTTGAATTGCAGCTGCACTGCCAGGAAACAGGCATGATAGTCCATGCTGATACAAGGCCACAACCTTGGGGAGCTTGACATAGAGATCCTGAACAACGGTAGGTAGGGAATCCAAAGGTGAAGGGCACATGCACAGGCACAATTGTACGAGACATTAAATGAGAGCAGACAGTTCAGTCAGTGGAACGAGGAAGATCGAAGATCGTCATGGACACCATTACATGTCACACTTGATACACCGTGTGCTGGCATACTCTCACTCACATACCACTATGTCAGTGTAAGGGTAAGTCGGTCATTCTCATTGTACATCACTAGATCGCTCACACACAGCTCTCTTCTCACTGTAGACTATAGGTCTCCAACTCAGTCCAGATGAGTGCAGGTGGAAGAGCAGAGCAAAGTTGAACACACAAGTCTCGAACCTTTATATCTAGATCCCCATCACACATCAGCAATACCCACACCCTGAATCTCACCAAATCCCAGATCAGGTGACTCAATGCCTTTCCCCTAACGGGCAATTCACAGAAGATACTTAAAGCGGTAAGAAGTGCAAGATCTACCCTTCCATTCATCCTCAAACATGTTTCAAAACCCACAATGAATATCCTGCTGACAGATGCCCAAAGAGACCATCCCAACATGCTGCTCTGAAAAACCGAATATCAAGAACTAATCCCCATCGTTCACATGCCCCCCCACCAACATGGGTCTACATCACCCAGTGATGGTAGCGAGCTCTATGCAATGATCAATTGCCAACACACTCTTGAGCACCTAAATCTGACTCACGCACCAGAAACCTCGCATCGCCAACTGAGCACCGCACACGGACCGCGCTGAGGAAGGCCTGCTCACCCCAAAAGAAAAATGAAAAGACAGTTCAGCAAGGAGACTGCCCCAAGAAGGCTACCTACATCGACAGGAGAAGTATGGCAGCATGCCACAGGGAACATCTGCAGCTGATTTGTGGCACTGTTCAACTAGCCTGCTCGACATTCAATCCTTGGCAATTTCTGCTCGTCTGCCAAAATATGTCACCACCAAAATGCACCCAATAAATAAAACACAAACCTAACACGATCACACAGATCTTGGACAAAGGGCAAGGGCACACAAGAGGATGCCCTACCCAGTGAACACCAGCATCCCCCTAGAGAGAGCGAGGAGGTGAAAGCACACAAACATCTGACCCAGTCGTGGCTCCACTGAGCCGATCAACCTCGAATTGGACCCATTCAATCGAAATTCTATGAAATAGACACTGAGACTGCGGGTGGCTGATCTCACATGATTCTGCAAGGACCACGCCCAACGGAAGCCCACGCAACATATTTTAGCTAAGTCATAGCGTACAAGTTCAACGAACACACCCCATCTGCAAGAAAAAGCAAAACTGCTGCATGCAATGACAACACCCTCTGCACTCCACTTCTCTCCCCTAGATCCCCAACACCGTTCTCTACCTCAATCACACTGATGCGGCAGGCCCTGCTTCCACAAAATCAAACCACATGGCCCAGGAGTAAAAACATGCTGATCAAGAGATCTCAGCATGGTAACAGGTGACCTATAAAAATGGAACGTTACAGATAGAAGACCCTTTGTTTCAAGATTCCACGGACGCCCAGGTCTGAACACCCTGAATTCATTAATGCACCAACCCATTCCAGGTTAAATGATTGAATCATCTCTTGTGCCTAAAAAAAAGGCTGTGGCCACCATTTGATTGTACCAACACCCAGGCCCACATGAGAGTGGAGAGGCACTGAAAGCACATCTGAAGCTTCTCCTAAGTTTCTCCGCACGTGACAGGAAACAGCTGTGAAATAAAATAAGACCCTTGGTGGGACTTCTCATGCCAACACTGATGTCAGCCCAAAAAGAAGCCAAAGGCAACAAATTGTCCCCTCGCGGCAGAACTGAGCCCAATACTTGGCCAGTGTCAATCGCTGGCCCGCTATCTTGACCTCCGCACTCCAGCTGGACCCTGCCTGCAGTATCAGGCAGGTACACAAGGAGTACTCGACAAGCAATGCATAATCAAGAGCCAAGCTTGATGTGGTCACTAAAACAACCGCGGACGCGACAACCCAACATCCATGACATCTTAAACATCATGTGGGCGCGAAAGATCATAGGGACACAGAATCAATAACTTGACCCTGCACTTGTATGAACGACCACAGCGCCCTCTGTGCGCCCCTTCTCAGCCCTTCACAAGTGGCTGCCCCATAAAGCTCCCTCTGTTGCTACCTGTCATATCACAGACACATCCCCAAATGGGGAAGGCATCCGTGGCCTGAACCGAATCGACTGCGACCACGTGTTTTGTCAACACTTGACAGCAGCCCCAACAATGCAATTATCCGATCGTAAGTGATTTGCCGCCCCTGTTCAGTGATGGACACACAGCCATCATCTGGCACACGGCTTCTATAAAACTCAAACTGTAGCGATTGAACACCTCCCCTCTCCTTCACCCAGAAATGCCAACCAGTTGTGCCAAAACCCAGCAGAGAGCGCTAAGGAAGCTATGCCGTGATTAAAATTGATCCTCTTTCACTGACTTGCATCTGCTTTATAATCACCACAGCTCTACCAAAGGCGGTAGGCATTCATATGCTGCCCAAAGAGCTGTGGGCACTTATAATCCAACTCATTTGCAGAAACCCCCTCTTGCGCATTTGAGAAAAGTGTGAACCACATATCACTCATATGCAAACGGTTACATAGATTAATTGCCAGTATCTCCGCTCTATGGACAAACCTGACAATTGACCCTGTGTCAACCAGCACTTACATCGAAAAGTTCAATTGAAACTCCGGAGTCCGGCCCCTTGACGTCACCATATCCACACCTCTTTCTGGTCCACTCTTAATAAATTGCTGAGTGCTAGCAGTCTTTTGCAGGCCATCAGCAATCATTACGAAATACAGACACTGCTAGGCGCCCTCTACGCAGCTACATGAGACACTTCGAGATGGACAACTCTCCAGATATTTTCCCTCTTTGTTGCCATAATCCGTGGTGTCCTCGACATTTTACATAAGAAAGCTGCCGTGCTCATACGCCTGGCAATCATGTGCAGCCTGTTTGCAAATCCTCCATTCTGATAGTCCAGACAGGCAGAAGAAAATAGGAGCATAGGTATAGTCCTTTGATACCGACAGGATTATCTACAGCCATTCTGGACAAGTTTTTATCCCTCAAAAGTATCCTGAACGGGACCTGACACACCCGCCATCAACTGCCATCAGATCAATCAGTGCAAAAATCAGACCAACCCATCACATAACAGCAGAGTATTGTGCTCTTGCTTGGTTGTGTTATATCCCATCGCCTGGATGGCCACTGCCTTTCCAAACAAAGGAGGCCAAAGCTCCGCATATCAATGCTCTTCCTCTGACCTCACCCATCAGCGACCATTCTGGGGCGAACAAATCAGGTGTTCACCTTTGCACCTTGAACTTGACCCATTTCATGTCGGTAATTCTTCTCCGTGCGATCCGTGAGAAACCAGCTGGCCATCTACAGAACTCTATTCGTCACTTGTACCTCTGGATCTAACACCACCTGCATCGGTCCCTATTGGCGGCATTGGCCAGTTGAAATATGCCTCTGAAACATTAAAAAAGTGCAAATAAAAATTATATGCAAGCGAAGAATGTCATTCAGTACACAATGTGATGTGGACCACAATGCTACGGTGTGAAAGAGATGGGATTCCCGGTGTAGCTCGATTCATTCTCTAGGGGTTTTGATCTAATGGAGTTTGAGAGGGAAGGTGGTAGCACTTGGGCGTGCTCGTGTGGTTTCCGATTGGCTTGTACCCGGTTGGGTGCGCTGTTGTTAACAAATGGGGGATGGTAAAGAAAGGAAGGCGCGTCTGTGCAGGAAGGTGTGCACTTGGTGAAGGCAGCGAGGATGAGAAGCACGAGCTCTGAAGAGGAGCTGCAATGGGGGAGGAGAGTAGAATACCCGAAGACAAGCGTGAACTGATGTATGTGTGGTCAACTTTGGATTGTGGGGGCAAAGTACACTGGGGGAAGAGTGGAGGGAAACTCCACTCCGAAAATTGACTGACTACAGCCAAAATTCCGTTCATCTTTTATAGCTCTTGCTCCTGCACAGCCTCTGGGCTCTGCCATCCCTTCAGACCTAACTTCCTGGGTGTCCGAGAGCTGCAGTAAAGCTCGAATCCAGCTGGGTGCTAGCGAAAGTGCTGTTGTTTTCGGACGTTCCTTGTGGAATCCAGCTGGGTTGGTCGTGTCTGCTCAGTTTGTACCCTGAAATTGGCCAGAGAAATGCTCCCTGTTTCAGAATCCTTCCTTTATTGGATGTTCCTTCCCGTAGCTGGTCGGACAGTGCTGAGTAAGGAGCCCGAGAGAGTGGTAAGACTCTCTGAGGCGCTCGCGAGGTGCGTCCCCCCACTGGATCCTGTTCATTCGGGGTGTGAATCCTGCTGGGTTTGGGCTTCCAGAGTTGTACTCGTGTGGGTTTGGGGGTGCAAGGTTGTATTGACGAGGTGAGGTTCCAGATGGGTTCCGTTATGTGTGCGAACCCATATGGATGCGGCTCAAATGGTTGAACCCCGTTGGGTTTCGTCCTCAAGTTGCTGTTTTGGAGCCTCGAGCTGGGGCAATCTCGTTTGGAGGCTGAGATGGGGAAGGATGGTGGACGTGGTCGGTCTCTGGTCGGTCTGGCAAGGTTGAGGAAGAGTGAAATCCTTGTGGGTTTGCCTTCCTTATTGGGTTTCTTGGTAATTCCCGATTAGGGAAGTTGTGCTTCTTTCATGATGTGAGCACCTTGCGAACCCCGTCAGGTTGGGGCTGCTGCGCTGTGACATGGGTAGCACGTTGTAGAAGATGAGTTAGTCCCGTGGATGGAACTGAAAGGAGCGAGGTGGTGCGTGTGCCTGGTAGTAGCCGTGCTGTAGAATAGTTAGTGAATATATGAGATAGTTGGACTCAGCGTCAATAGATAACTCGTCCCACACTCACGTGGGTTCTGGCCCAACTCGCTGGCCGATGGACTCGCAATAGAGGAAGACTTAGTAGAGAGGATGTTGTGGGGGAAAGCAAGAGGAAGGCCCCTCAATGTTACCAAGAGAACTATTTAAATACACGATCGGGATGGCTGTCACGCATGCTCTCGCGTCACCAGAGCCCAGTGCATAATCCGAAACACATTACAAACATCATCTAGGTATAGAGACCATTGCATAGGTAAGAGGGAGGAAAATAGTCCGTGGTGTGCAAATCCTAAGCTGACTCGATCCTCTGATCAACAATCCGACCGGGACGTGCGCAAAGACGTTATAGGGAGACACACTGCCCCGCTCAGTGTTGTTGAGAGGCTGCCCAGGCCCCTGACATGTCAATTGCCAGCGCACACCGAGTCAGACGTGGTCTCAGGAATGAGCTCGCGTTCGGTGTGATGTGTGTGGAGAGTGGGATGTAGAAGAATGGAATAGAGAAGGAAAAAGAGATGAGTATAGAAGACACTCCATTAACCATCCATCAAGGGTATATTGCGGATACGCGCGTGTGAGGTTCTTGGTGACGCGGTCACGTGCGGAGTTGATGCACATTTCGAGTGAGCACAATGTGGAAGTCGAGGAGGTGGAGGCTATCCGGAGGAAATATCTGTCCAAAAAAAGGAGAGAGAGAGGATGGTCACAGATCAGCTCATTCAGAGGGAGAGAGAGAGACGGTGCGGCTGATAACGCCCGAGAGGAGTACAAGTGCGTTGGGAGGATGTGCCATGGTAATGTGCCAGCCAATGGGCACTTCCACAGCGTCTGCTACACTCACAACGAACACACTCCACAAATCTTGAAGACCCAATCTACTCTCATGATCAAACCCCGCGCATCGATCCATAACCGCTGTCGATTACCGCCCTGTGCTGCCTTCTTCCAAACTCAAACAGCTGACCTGGCCACCATAATCCAACATGCAAAGAAGCAACCTGTTCAGATCGACCCCGATTGGCCTCAGACACGATAGCCTCCTCCTTTGATCCGTCTTGCAAAACCAAAGCATCTTGACTACAAAACAAGTGAACTATCTGATGAGCATTGAGACCGTACACCTGAGAAGTCAGAACACAATTGTAGTTGTTCAAGCGATGGAACAGCTCACCCTCACATCCTCTGCTGCAATTCTACTGCCAACTGGCAAGTCTGTGCAAAACAAAAGAACATTACAGACCCCAAGAGCTCTTAGGGCCAGCAGCTCTGGGTCCACTGACACAAGTGGTATCTCCTTAGCAATTTCTTTGAATGGAAACACTGGCCTTTTTGTTGAAAAATCAGACCTGCCCTGCGATTGAAAAATCAATGCCACCTCTGAGCAAGAGCAAGAGCAACGCACCAGATGTGCAGTATCTTTAACACGCACAAAAATAACACTGCTGTTACATCTGTGCATCTGGATTCCAGGATTACCCGGTTTCCGGTTCCAGTTCGCTGGAACCATCTGGACCGGCTTCAGACCACCTCAACTGAACGGGTTTTTACACAATGAAGGATTACTGAGTGTTTCCCATTTATCCGTCTTCTTTCTTTTTCTCTCGTACTTGACTTCTTCTTCTTCCGTATTTGAACATCCTCTTATTGTTATACTCAAGGTCACATTACCATTACCATATTTAGGATTAAAATAACGGACTTTATTATATATACACTTTAGTTATGTCCTGCACATCAGTTTGATTATTAATGTTGCTTGACTTCCTCTTGCTCTGAGTCGCTTTCTGGTTTACCTTCCGGTCATCACCTATCAACTTCTTAGCTGCTGGCTCAGGTAGTACGCATACCCTTACCTTCTGTGGTGTCTGCGCTCCACTTACTTTATTTCCGATCGCTCCGGTCTTCCGGTGTCCGCTTCCGTCCTCTGTCCAGAACCATCAGACCTTGTCCCCCCCATCATTGGCTCAGTATATAACAGTCATCGACCTCGGCGGATCCTTGCGACCACAGCAGCTTGTTGAATGTGCACTGTGCAGATTAAGACAATGAAAATCAACAGAAACACAACACACTCTAGTTGTATCCAATCTTTCCCTGACAAGGACTTCATCCAGAACATGCAACTGCTGCCCAAACTTAGTACGCACGACAGGTGAGCCAAGATTGGGGGCAGCCAATACAAGCATCTAAACTTAGATCAAACTCTGTGGAGGTGCACACAAAGATAACGACTCATGTGAACTCCTTCATCGAGCTGAAAGATATCCGCAACCACTCCAATAAGGAGAAGGTCAAGCGGAAACCCAGAGACAGCATCCACATAGTGATTTGGCACGTGTCCATCATGCAAAGCACACTTGGGACCTAGAGCAAAATTGAACACAAGTCCAAGGGAAGACAAAAACTGGGTCATCGCAAGCGAAGGAGATGTGAACAGTTGTTCAACCCAGAAGCCCTTAAACAACATCACCATAACTGGTGGCATAGTCATGGCTAGAGACTTTTCATCCTTATTCCGTGGTGCATAAGTCACCAGGGTTTTTTTTTTTTTTGCTTCCTGGGAGAGGTGCCACCCAACCCCAAACATTGCACCATGCAGTTTCATCATTGGGGGGTCATGATTACCTCCGCAGACACCATGCATGGTGGGATTAGAAGTGGGTGAGGCATTTTTTTGCTGCCTGAAGAATATAAGTCAGGGAATTATGCAAAAATAGCCCTGAATTGCATTGTTCGTGATCTCATACACATGATCACTCCAGTCCATGATGATTTGGAGGGTGCTCTGGATCTCAGTGCGTGTGCTGGGTTGCATCGCTTCCCATGAACTGGAATCTCAATCAATGGAATATATCTGATATGTCCAGAACAAACGGCAAACACAATGATGAGAGTCTCTTGACCTTTCTCAGTGAGGAAACCCAGGTGAATCCCCGGTTCATGAATCCATGTGGTGGTCGGGATGAGCTCATTCACATCGGCACAAGTCAGTGGGAGAGACTTGTTAGTTTCACAGTCCTGGAGCTTCTTCAATGCAGCCGCATTTCACTGCGGGTTGTGAATGTGAATTTCATTCTATATGACGGCACGGACCTACCGAGTTTGAGAAGTAGTGCAAGGAATATAATTTATCTGGGAATTTAATCAAGGGCAAGATCTCGATAGGGGGGATCAACCTACCATGATTCAATGTGTCTGACAGGTCAGACATAGTATCGACGGTGTCCTCTGAGTAGTTACTGGGAGTTGGCATGTAGAGATTCAAGGCTATGAGGACAGGGACAAGGTTGAAAGGTTTGGAGGTCATTGTGGTATGAGAGAGAAGGACATAGGTGATATGCAATGGGCGAGATAAAGTCATGTGACAGCCATCACAATCTTCGTAACTTGTTTGTCTTGTGACATGACTTCTTTCTCCCATCTCCTTGCTGGCAAGCCTTGGGGCTGTTGCTGCAGGAAATGACAGGTTGTTCTGGCTAGTGTCATGTGCGGTCAGCATATCAACAACCATGGCCACTGTCCCCTAGTCACTGACACTGGGGATTGTACCACATCTATTGGCACAGCTCGCTGTACTTATGGATGAACTAGGGAGTAAATATCACCTTAATCTTAGGGGTTTATAAGCAGTGGCATTCATTTCAGCAGGTCTTTTGCTGATTTTCTGAAAAGATCTTGACAGTGCTCACTTTCGTGGAACCTGCTTTCATGTGTCATGAAGGTGAGGACTATGTGCAATTGGCATTAACTTCTTGTCATATTCTAACTCCTTACCTAGAATTGTGTGCCTC
The DNA here is from genome assembly GCA_029204335.1 of Mycena vulgaris. Lineage (NCBI taxonomy): Eukaryota > Fungi > Basidiomycota > Agaricomycetes > Agaricales > Mycenaceae > Mycena > Mycena vulgaris. The sequence continues at coordinate 675,246 of JARGYA010000005.1, forward strand.
ATCACTATCAGCATCTTTCTTGTTGGGGAGATCTTGGGCCTATACACTGGGGTTGGGTATTGCTGGTACATCTCCGCTTGAAAAAAAAACTCTTCATTCTGTTTTGCTGACAACATCTTGCAGAGGCCTTGATGACCTCATCATCCTACTCTTCTGCTGTATCCCCATTGTCATGCCTACTGTGCTTTCTATTACATTTGTTGTCAGCGCACAGCACCTCACAAGGCCAGCAGAGATCTTGACTTATGGGTGAGCCCCTGTTCCATCCTTAATCCTTCAGGGATCCTAACAACACCCTCACCTGTGCAGCTCCTTCCCTGCGGACGTCATCATTCTGCACCAGGCGCATGGAGAACAAGGGTGCAGGCATGTGGGCACTGGGCCAAGACGCACACAGGGATCAAGCTGCTCGATTTCAAGCCTTTCAACCCATGGGGATGGAGATCAAGTATAGGGAGGAGGCGACTGGTGAGTCTTTTTGTAACTGTTTTTCCGATTTTTTGTTCTGGAGTTTTTTGAATACCTTTCTTTATATGTGCCATCCTCTGTTCTTCCATCATCCTCACTCTCTCCCCCTCTCCTGTCCCCTTCTCGTCCTTATCCTTCCTTTTCGCTGCATATCACTCGTTGTTGTGTACAACACACTGGACGAGTCAGTGGGCAATAACTTTTGAGCTCATCGCTCTCTCTGCTATCTTTGACCCTCTGTGCTCGGTGCCAAGGTCAAGATGATTCTGGGGATCAGGCTTGCCCCCTCTGTCAACCATGGCTCACGCTTTGAGGCCTGGACACCATCAGTGGTGCAGGTGTGTGGGAACCCGGCTCAGCCCTTTCCCACAGATAATTTGTGCTTATGTAACCACACAGGGGAGCTTGAGGCCAAGCTTGAGCAGGGCATGGTGGAATGAGTTGATTCTCACTCTTTTGTATCCCTCTCCATCCTTCCATTCTTTATTCCTCACTCTGTCGATATACATTTTTTCCCTCTCTTCCTTAGATATGCTTGTGCTGACAGGCATCCAGCATCGTCCTCAGGACATCATGCTTGCAGGAGAAGTCTGGTGGAGCCTATGTGGCTAGCCACTTTTTGGCCCATATCATTGGGATCCGTTGCAAACACTTCCAGCATAATTTTAATTGCCATTCCTATGAACCTTGGGTTAGGTCCATCTGACCTAGGGGAAAAAATATAGAATATTTGGAAACATCGGACATCTGACATAGCCACATGTGGCTAGACCATAGCATGGCTGGGCATTCTGAACCTCAGAATAGAGAAGCAAAAGGGTAGGCATTCCACCCACATCCAGACATACTGATATATACTGTGTGTGCCTCTCTTTTGTTTCTCCGCTTCGTTGGTACTTCCCTTTCCTCTCGCCCAATCTCGCAAAAGCTACATATTTGTCTTTGGCATCTTTGGTCTTTGGAACACATCTTTTGAGGTCTTTGTCTTTGAACGACGTCCTCTGTCTTTGGACAGGTGGTTTCTCCAGCACGTACCTTTCAATCAATTAACTATGGGAATAGTATCTATATTAAAAAAGATGTGCCCCAGTCCCTACAAGACAAGACCATTATATCTCTGGAATACTCGGATTGGGTGCTGGGGCTCCAAAATTTGTTCCATGGTTCTACTGAGATGTTGAATTTTCCACTGCCACTCCACTTAACTGTTAAGTATCTATTTATAACTGTTCACAAGTGGTGTCTTCAAGGATTAAGCATGAAGAGAAATTACACCATTATTCAGACTTCTCGATGAATCCTGTTAGTTCCGTGGCATAGCACGGGCAACTGATAGTCAATATAAACAGAACATACCTTGCACCGTTGGAAACTAGTCATATATGCTGCTACAGTCTTGGATACAGATGGATTCCTGATCATTCTCTTGCTAGCCTCACTTGCATACCACAGAAGAGAGCCAAGCCCACGCAAACATCTGAAGGTGTAGGTCATGGCAGCTCACATCTTCTGTGCATCTCTCAACAAAGCACACACCCTGAGGGTGCACACCACACTTACTATGTATTTCCTTATTTGCTCTATTTACAGTTGTTTGTATCTATAGTATATAAGGGACGTGGCCACGTGAGTGGGGTATCTCTTACACACCCACTTGCTCAGCGACATTCCTTCTGTTTAATACCAGCAGCTGGACCAGCTTAGCTTCAATGATTTAAGTAAGAGACCTAAACCACACTAACAGTTTTTTAAGCTCTATAACTCCTACACAGAGCAACTATATATTTTCCTTAAAAATATATACTACAACCAGTCTCTACCATTGCAAGCGGCAGAGACTCTACCAACCCTGAGATCCTCTCGGCTGGTGGCACCAAATTCTATTTGGTAGCCGTTCCCTCTGTGTCTGGGTCAGAAACCACGGAGACCCCACTGCCCATTGATGAAATGGACTACGCCCAGCATGGTTTGTAGTGTTGGGACTTGTTTGCTGGACCATGTGGGTGCAAGGCTCACTTTGTATACTGATGCCAATGGCTGAACATTTGTCCTAGATTTTCTGGGAAACCGTTTTGATTTAGCGCCATTAGCAAATGACGACGACCACCATTTGGTGTCGTCTTGCTCTGATACACGTACTGGTGTCCCAGCTCACCACACCACACTGTTTAGTGCGGCGTCAGACCCAGGAGAGCCTAGCACTGAGTTGGCACTATCCGATTCCATGCCTGCGAAAGGCACCACTGAGGATTAGTCCATGATTGATCTTGTCATTGATCCTGAGTCACTAAACCCTGCGCAACTTGCGCAGCTCAACACAATCCGAGGCCACATTGGCATGCTTGGGTTTTGCTTGGCGGCTACCACGGTGATAGTCGCGGAGCACCAGGCAGCTATGGAAGACATACAGAACTTCATTCAGGTGGTTCGAATTGAAGTAGTATCCTGAGTAGACTCACTACGCAATGAGGTCAACTCACAGCAATCCCACCTTAATCAGTGTCTGGATGACAACCTTTGGATACTAAAGAGATTGGTATTTTGGGGTGCACATTCAAGAGATACTGCTCATCATGGGCCGCAACAGCAGAGTGCATCACCGTGATTGCGAGGCTCCTCCCCACCTCGAGACACCATCTTTGGCTCCTTGAGACCTGATACCAGCGGGTATTAAGGTCACTATTGATGCAAACGTGCCTCTGCGAGCCACATCTGAAAGTCAAGAGGAATTTGAGGCACGAGCCAACACCAACCTACGCACTAAAAGAAAATGCTCACCAGGCATTCCTTCTTCCAGAGAATAGCATGGTTATGCCCACGCTGCCTACATCCACCCACTATTACCAAAGATTGCCCAGTTTGTTCCCACAGCAACCAACTACCAGTCGGTTGGTAGTGCCTCACATGCAATTTGGGTGTATGGAGACATCACCAGAGCCCAGAGTGAGGCTCATCTGAGCTGTTGCCAGGTGCTAGAGCAATCCCCATCTGACATCCCAGTCCCCCTCAACGCTTCGGCCTCAGCTTATGTCTCAGGCAATGGAGGCGAGAACAGGGACACACTCGCAGAGTTTGCAGAGGATGTGGCTGACCCTCCCAAATATTGTGGTCAAGATGACCATGATTACTTTGTTGTGGGGTTCCTTGAGAAATTGATCACTTGGATGTGTGTCAGTACCTACATCAGACCAGAACTTGACTGGTATCAAGTGATCTTGCTCCAGAGTTATCTGGAAGGCAACACCCATAGGCGGTATGTCACCAAGGTCAATGCATACACAAAGGAAAACCATGATGAATCCCCACTATTCATTGACATACTCTGCACTATGCATAAGAGATTCATCAAGTCTTCCACTGTGCGATAGGCTACTTATGCGTTTGATGCAGTAGTCTGGGATGTGGGCAAGGGCCCTGAGAAACTATACTCAGACCTGGTTGAGGGAGGTCAGTGCATGATCAGAATGCCAGATGAGTTCACCGTCAAGAGCAGACTGCTTGCCATGCTCCTGCGGTGGAGAATTTCTTGATGAGTTTTTCTCCCAGCTATTAACCACCAGTTCTTTTCCCCACCTTGAGTCTCTGCTCAAAACTCTGTGAACATTTCAAAACACACTACCCAATTGAAAATCAACTTGTTGTGGCTACAAAATTATCATTCTATTCCTTGTCTCTTATTCTGTCGAAGTTCAGGAGAGACCTTGCGCTAGTTGCGCTACAAGCAAGGTAAGGGGCACACAGCCTGTCATTGGAGTGACAGTAAGCTCAGTCTGGCACTGAATAAGTGAGAGAAAGCCACTCATGAGGCAGTATCACCACTTCTCCTCCTCCTTCTCAGACTCCCCATTGCACTTCCTCCTGGAGCGTGCAGAGCTCCTCTTTCAGTGCCTGGACAGCTCGGATGGTCTTGCAGAGGACAGTGTACATGGTCAAGTGTGCCTGCGCCAATGTCTTGTGGAATATGTCGAAGTGCTGGAGCAGCACATCGTTGAACGAAGCACGGCCTGCCTTACCGCTGTTGCCTTTTGCTTTTGGGAGCACAATCATCCTTGCAATGATAAGGGTGTTGAAGTGGCCTCTGGTGGCACTCTTGTAGAGTAGAGAGAGCCCACTGGGCATGAGTCCAGTGGCCTTCTGCCAGTCTGTGCTGACTGCCAGGCAAGAGTGGAGTACTTGCTCAGAAACACTGAACATTGGCTCTGGGGACAGCCCATAAACATTTTTCTCTAGACTGTGACCGGCCTGGAGTATGTTGACAGGTGTAATGTGTTGGGATGTGAGTGACATCCAACACCCTATCAAGTGAATCATCAATAGATCAATCCCAACTCGAAAATCACCACACTAGCGGAAAAACGAGAATATCTAAAGGAATTGGAGAAACATTTTAGGAATCATGCATATCAGCACCTCCAGATTGTCTCCCCAAATCACCCCAGTGACAGTACACAATCAAAAACTTTGTGAAAGCAGCAAATTATATCTTGGATGGACCTTCAGTATATTACTAATATCTTGAGCTCAAAAACATCTGCCTAGCTCAATCAGATAGAGCATCAGACTCTTATAGGCAGGTATCTGAAGGCTGCGAGGTTGACCCTCGCAGTGAGCTAGTTTCTATCTTTTTTTGATCTCTTTTTGCCACCTACACTATATAACATTGGAGCACAAGCATTGATGAGTTGAAAGGCGCTGTGCACGGGGTGGAATGTCTGAAGACAAGTATATATATTCTGCATTGGGTGGGCAAGGTACACTGAATGAAGAGTGGGGGAGAACTCTGGCCAAGCATTAGCTGATTACTGAAGTAATTCTAGTGGGCCTTCACACAGCCTTTGGCCTCTGCTATGAATTGTGATCAATCCAGACTTATCTGTGCTAGGCCAGGTCAGTGTTGCAGCAGCTTAAGTGAACTTTCTTTTGTTAAACCTTAAACTATTAAGAAGGGCTTAAACAACAAAGGTTGACTTGATAAAGCTTTAAGTCCAAATCAAGCCCATTTTTGCTAGGCTATTTTTCTGCTTCTTTTCTTCTTTTCCTCACAACAAGGTAATGTGCTCTCATATATTTGCCACTGTGACTGCCAATAGCTCTAAGAGCTCTGAGTATGTTTTTTCCCAGATGAAAGTGCTGCAAGCACATAGGAATCCCAAGCACTCTACCCCCCAATTGGAGGAGCAAAGACCTCTACACCAAACAAATTCAGGATTGCAAAATAACACATCAACTGACATGTAGATACAGATCGCCAAGGTTGTGGAGATAGATAAATTGGTGATTGAGCTTGAGGGAAACCCACTGCCAGGTGGACAGAAAGAGATGGAATAGAGAAAGAGATAAACACTACTCTAAAATCCACAGATTACCAACCCTTTTCAACAACCTGTGTTCCTACTGCGATGAAGTCAGAATTATCCTAGGATGGATGAATCCTCTAAGAGCTTTAAAAGTCCTGTGGTCAACTACAAAACAATGCAGATAGCCTTTTTCACAGCCTGATGATCTAGTAGTATCATTCCTTGTCAGGGCATTCTGCTGATGGCATCAGTGAGTAGTACCTCATCAACTTGTACAAGAAGAAGACCAGCACTTTCATTATTAAATTTTGGGGCTGTGGCCCAGTTCATGACTACGATCTAGCTGGTACATAGCTGTAATCATATGAGGCTTATACTCAAGTGAAGTCCATCAATGCAGAACATGGCCTTGGATGGAGATGACCACACTGAGGCAGAGCAGGACGGAGGCATTAAGACACCTATTGGATCTACTGCATGTTGGAAAGGTGTGCAACACAGAGTGCTCTATATTTCATTGAAACTGACAAGTCACTAGTTTTCTTCAATGAGGACATTTGGCGCCTCATTGCCAATGAATGCCTCCACATCTGGACACTCCCTGAACCTGTTGGGATTGCAATACCTGGGCCCTGTCTTCAAAGCCATCTTCCAACATTGCCTGTATAGAGTTATGAATCTCCAATCACGCTCGTGTGCAAAGCTTTTTTTTTGCCACAATACAGAGGAGGTCTGACCTAGCCATACACACCCTCTCCATTCAATTCAGCTTCAACCTGCAGCTCCTATTCTTTTTTCACCTGGCTGCGGATAATTTGGAGACAGCCTTTTGAAGAGATCTGAGACTCTGTCCCCCCAAGTATGGCAAATTTGTGCTACTGACTTGGGCCACTGCCTCCCTCCACTTGTGCATATATTGCAAATTATAGAAAATTTGAATTAGAAGTCTTGGTGAGTGCACATCTGCTTGTATCTCATGCATATTCATTCTAGCTTCTCTGGTGTCTTTTATTTCTCTTGTCTAGATTCCACCCTAGGCTGACTGTTACTGTTCCTGCTAGGGCCTCAAGGCATACTTTGTCATTCTAGCACTATAGTCCATAGTGAAGCTTGATATTAGGCCCATGGGAGCCACTGAATCCTTCAGGTTCGGAATATTTGCCAAATTAGACCTCCACAAAAACGAATATATATATGATCTCAGTGGTCTGTACTCTGCAGACTAAACCAAGGACTACAGTGAACTGTCTACTATTAAGTCATTCCATGAGGACACACCACAATTTTTCTCAGGGCCCAATTCACCTGATTAATCACAACTGCAGACCTAATGCAAAGGGATGTGGGTTCTATCCCTAATTTTTTCTGATGCTGACTATTGCGCCCAGTGGGTTTACATTACCAACACTCACACTATGACTGTGTAAACAAACAGACTGATTTCAGCAGGTGAAGAGATATTAATTGATTATAGCAAAGAATATTGGCAAAACAGCACCAAAGGTAAGGGCTGCATCTGCTGCTCTTGCAACCAGTCCTCCATAAACCTCCCCTTGACATCCACAGTCTCTCCCCCCAAGCCCCGCAAACCCAGACCACAGAGCAGACCCCAGCAGACATCAGAGAGGCTAACACTACATGAGCAAGGTGGTGCTGAAAGCAGCAGAAAAGTGGCAGGAACAAGTTGCAGAACTGGTATGCTAGGAGTAGTACCCTGGTTCATTCATGTAATTCTTTTCCAAATTGGGTCCAGCATTGCAACATGTTTAGAAAAGATGTCGCTATTCACTAATGCACAGCTCAATGCTATGGGTATAGAGCTACTTCAGAGGGTACAGGAGGAAGAAATTCCCTGAAAGGAAGCACAGCTGCTGAAAAAGGCAAGGTCAAAGCACTGTATCGTGATTCTGTAAAAGGACAAAAATATTCACTTGGTGCTGCCCCCATGCTGTATTATTGTGGGGCTGTGTGGGTCACATGGTTGAGTTGGAATGATGTGATTCACGTGAAAAAAACAGTTCAGTCAGTCATGCAAGGCTGGTAATAAGTTTTTACTTGCCCCGCTCTCAAAGTGATATGATATCACTGGTCATCTTTTTCTTTCCAGTCTTCATATGGCACAATCTTGCTGCCCAGATGTTCAGCCCAAAGCAGGGATGTGTGGCATGAGAAATATCTTGCAGAGGGTGGGGCATACATTGACGGACAAAAATAAAATAAAAAAGCTCACTGGTGTGTTTCACACATCAGGATTGCCCTCCTTGCAGCCCAGCCAGCCTATCCCCCTCTCAAGCTCAGTCGATCTACCATGCCTGCCTTTTTTTTTGATCTCAGGGAGCTGTTCCTCAGTGCACCAAGGGTCACAGCCAAGCAGATGTGGCCAGGCAGTGTACTGAGGTCCTGGGCTAATTGACTGTATTCTGTGTATATTCAACAGATACAGAGTGCCCAAGGCCAAGTGACTACTATCAGAATATGTATCCCAGCAACTGGAAATTATAGAACCGCATGTTTGTTTTGCATTATATTCAAGTACTACTCTCAACCAAAACATGCAGAGTTTACGCCCGTATAAAGGAACTGCTTGGTCTGGAGCTTGCTGTGTGCCCAGCCCTGTGTTGGAATATCAAGCTGACATCAGCTGACATCACTGATGAGATTGATGATCCGTCTGGTGTGCTTGATCAGCCTGAGGCTAAAGTTACTCATTCTGACATTTACATTACTAAGTAGTTCAGAATGTTCTAGTAGATTTGTAGAGTATAAAAGCCTTGTAATTAGTTAGTATCACTTCACTGTTTGCAGAGGAATGTCTCCTCTTGCAACATCTCACCTTTCTGAGCTTATTTCAGCACCCTGGACCTCAGCAGCCTGTTTCATACTGTCACAATAAAGACAGGCTTAAGCGAGATTACCCACATTGACTTTTAACAATCCCAAGGCATTGCTCACCTTTATTGTTATTGTTGCACAATGTTGCTTCTGTGCAGTCAGCTCACTCCGCTGTGCAATCTGGCAATCTTAGCTTCTATCATGAAGCATTACGGCAAGCAGATGCTCATCTTTGGGAAGAGGCAGCAGTCTCAGAGATAAACTCTCTTCTGGAAAACTGCACATGGGATGTTGTTGATGCACCACCTGGTGTGAAGCCCATTCGTTCTCAGTGGGTCTTCATCGTCAAGCGCAAGTCAGATAGCTCTGTTGAGCGCTACAAGGCCCGCCTAGTTGCAGATGGTCGTGGCCAGCGCCATGGCATTGACTACAATAAGATATTCTCTTTTACATTTGAACCAGCAACCCTCCACATTATCCTTGCTCTTGCTGCTCAGCATGACCTCAAGCTTCGTTCCATTGACTTCTCATTTGCCTACCTGAATGGAGATCTGGAGGAGGGTGTGTTGGAAGGGGAAACTCAGATAGTCGCAGATGGTAGCCAAAAAGACAGGTCTCAGATGGGTCGCAGATGGGGAGGCGAAAAGCCCAGATCCATTTGACAATAAGAACAATAAGGAAGATCAGTATCAGTGAAGACAATAAGAACAATATCAGTATTGGGACAATAAGAATGATAAGAGGGAGATCCATATCAGTGACAGCTGACAACCGAGCTCCAACAGGATGTCTATATGACTCAGCCTGAAGGATTTCCTCAGGGAGACTGTGGCCAGCTCCTTAAACTGCACAAGTCTCTTTATGGACTTAAGCAGGCTGGCCGGGAGTGGAAGCTGAATGCGAAGCTCCTGTCTATGGGCTTTGTTCGTCTCCAGTCCGATCGCTCATGCTACATCTATTCCAAAGGCACGACACACATCATCCTCCCCATCTATGTTGACGATGGCATGATTTCTGCAAAGGAGGATGCTGAAATCGACAAGGTGATTGCTCAGCTTAGGTCTTCATTCAAAGTCAAGGATCTTGGTCCCACAGAATGGCTGTTGGACATTAAGATTGAGCACAACTCGGAGACTGGAGACATCCTCTTTTCACAGCGCCAGTATGCTGTGAACATGCTTGAGCAGTACAAAATGTCGGATTGCAAGCCTGTTGAAACTCCAATACTCCCTGGTCTTGTATTGACCACAGAGATAGGAGCCAAGACTGAAGAGGAAGCCAAGCAGTACCATGGCATATATAGTGTGGGACACAGTGTCACGCAATACCGCGGTGTCACGGGTACAGGTGTCACGGGTGCGGGTACGGTGTACAGTTTAGATAAACCCGCGAAAAAGAAAACTACCGTAGCTGCATTCAAACCAGCTAAAATGCTGTTTTTTCGAATTTCACCCGCAGTTAAAGCCACGGTGTCACGGGTCACGGGTACGGTAGCCGATCGCGTTCCCACAGTATCCACCCGTGTCACACCCTAGGCATATATCTATCTGCTGTTGGCTCTCTGATGTACCTTGCTACCCAAACTCGGCTGGATATCTCCTATGCTGTTGGAGTGCTTGCACGCTTCAATGGCAATCTGGGGGAGGCTCACTGGAAGGCTGTGAAGCATTTGTTCCGTTACGTCAAAGGAACATTTGACTTCCATCTCACCTACTCCAAGTCATCTTCTTCACCTCACTCCTTTGTCACCTACACCAATGCAGACCATGGTGGGTGCAAGAGCACTGGAGGCTACTTGGTGATCATGAATGGCGGTCCAGTGAGCTGGAGAAGCAAGCTGCAGACCACTGTCTCTCTTTCCACCACTGAAGCAGAATACATTGCTGGTGTGGATGCTGGAAAGGAGATCAAGTGGGTGCACAATCTGCTTGGTGAATTGGGATATGGAGTGTCTGGTGCTTCTCTCCTTTGCATGGACAACCAGACAGCAATCCAGATGTCTAAGAACCTTGACCATTATGGTCACATGAAGCACCTTGATATTGGCTTGTTGAGTCTGTGATTGGACTATGACATTCTCGGATTCCTGCTTACCTAATGATCTAGTTTTGATCCTTACTTATGTACTTGCACTTACTAATGCTGACTGAGCAGCTTACTGAGTATTACTCATCCTGTTTCCACATCACTACAATATATATATAAGTAGTCTAGTGTAGCCCTGGAGTTCTTATGAGACTAGTAGTGGGAGGCATTTTTGCCTCGTGGTTAACTGACTACTCCTGATTCTGCTTTGCCCTTTGATACTCCCTCTCTCCTGCCACTGTGGGCAACAACCATTTTTATGACTGATTTCAATAGGAATTTATCCTGATATTTTATGTAATAGTATCAGAATAAAATCAAGGCTTTCAGTATGATAGTATAGTGATTTTATCGGCTATCACCATAGTATCATTGATTTTATGGTGAATTACCTATAATATCATCATAAAATCAACTGATATTATTGTGATACTATTACATAAAATATCCTCATAAATCCTGAATGAAAGCATTAGTAAAAGTGTACCTTGCCTGCGGTGTGCCTTCGAGTCATGTCCAGACCCGCTTTCCTAGGGGTAGATGCAAGATGCAAGGTGTTTGGGATGCTCATGGACTCATATGTGAGTCAGGTTCCTTGTCGCCCTACTTGAGCAAGGTTTAATCTGGGATCCCCATGTGGCGGGGCTGCGTGATACTGTGCTGAGGCGTGCATCCTGCTAGAGTGTTTCTGCTTCCTTTTTCCCTCTTCAGTGACACCTGTTTTCACATGGGTGTGTTTTATGGGGGGTCGCTCGATGGGTTGTTTCTGGCATAAGGTGCATCCGTTTTGTAAAATTTGAAGACTCATTTAAGTGGGTATGAATTGGTTGAGCAATCAGTTATTTGGTGTGCCAAGCGTAGGGTGTTCCATGCCCTTGCAACACATGTCCCTCAGCGCGATAGCAACCACATTGACGTTCTTGTTCCATTGAGCAATTGTTGGACCATATGAGCATGGAGCTTTGGCAGTATGCGTACCAGTGGCCACAGAAATGTTAGTGCAAGCTCTCATCGTCTCAGGTTGCTCTTGGCAGCTTTGAGCGCATGGTTAACACCCATCTTGTCCAGTTTCTGTTCTGTAGTCCTTTTCACCTCCTCCACACTAGTTGAGTAATTCAAGTTTTTCGGTGAAAAAATTGGTGAAAAATATCCAGGATTTTACAGAAGTTTTTCACTGAAAAAGTAGGTGAAAAATTTAAAACTTTTTCAGCACTTTTTGACTTGTTTCAAAAATTTCACCTTAAAAATGAAAAAAGTAGTGAAAACATTCTAAGTTTTTCACTTATGGTTTCAGTGAAAAAAGTGTGAAAAATAATGGACATTTTTCACCAATTTTTTCACTGAAAAACTTGAAGTGTTCAACCAGTGCCAACCAACCTCTAACTGCCTCTGCCTCCGACCAGTTGATGACATGGTCATGTTTCAGCTTGTGTGCAGCCGCTTGAATGAGGGTCTCAGATATGAGGTGAATTAAATAGAAAAAGACCCACTTGAGGCAGGCAAGGACTGAATCATAATTGATTTCACCAAAATGCGGCTGGGTGACATTCAGCGCAAGCGTGCTGGCATTAATACCAGTTCAGATCATCTAGATGGTGCCAACAGGTTTTTTGAAGTCAGAGCTATCATAACTGTGGATTTTTGGGAAGGATAGAGGTAATGGAGAGTGGGGTAGAACCATCAAGAATATCAGTTGCAATGTGGGTGGGGAGATCAGACCAAACATTGAAAAGATCAAATGAGTGCAAGATGATGGCAATGGGGTTGGACTGCGAGATGATAACAATGAGGTCCATCACACAGAGCAAGTGACTGGTGAAGAGCGTGCAACAAATACCAATGCATGGCACTGTTGTTAAAACAGGCAGCACAGAGTTCTGAAGTCAACAGTAAGAAACTCTGTTATTGAGTGAATGAAGTAACTACTTGCCGGAAGTCAACAGTGAGAAACTGAGGACCCAGGTGCTGCCCTAGCCTACTTATATATCTACTTCTACTCTAACAATAGGAGCAGTAAGAACAATAAGAACAATAAGGAAGATCTCTATCAACACAATAAGATTTGTATCACAACAATAAGATAGCTATCAGATCAGATGATTGATGGAAGCAAAAGGGTGAGAATGTCAAGTCCAATCACAGACTCCAGCAGGTTGCAGTATGGATTATGTTCCTTGCACACCATCGGCAGAAAAGCTCAGTTGGTTACCAACTGTTGGGACAAATCCTCGTTGAGGGGCAGGTGGCCAGAGCGCAAATGATCAGAATTAGTTGATAACACATGTACTATAATCTGACAACCTCAGGCCTGAGCCATATCCACAAGCTGCTCTGCCATGTCTGTGAACTCTTCGTCATCCTGCATTAAATCATCCTGCTCCACTATGTCCAACTGCCTGTCGGTCTCCTGCTCTTGGCCCTTGTCCTCCTCATCTGATTTACTTTCAATATTGCTGGCAGCGGGTTCTTTATACAAAACCTTCCGAGTTTTGCAGTAAAAATTCTTGAATGTGCCTGGGGTGTTAGCGTATGCAGCGCCTGCAACCATGAGATCGCAAACATGCAGAATCTTATATTTTTCAGGCCACTCCTTCACGTAAGTCTGCAGCTTGTTCGACTCCAACCAGCCCTGCAATTTAGCAATGTCCTTGGTCACATTGGGGCTGGTATGAGAGATGCCATGGTGGGGAATCTTGAACTGGGTATGCACATTGCGCATGGCATCCCGCAGGTTGAATATAACCATGGTTATCATGCTCAACCAATCCCAACTTCGGTTGGAACCTCTGGCATTGTAAATGACCTGTTCGGCAATAAGTTCATGTAGAAACTGGAAATCCTGAGGTGTACCTTGGCCCAAAAATTCTGATGTTCTTGCAGGAGATTGACTTCCTTGAACCCACGAATTTTGCCCAACAGATTGACCAGCCAATTGTTTAGATATGCTTCTCTGTGAGAAGCATTCAATTATGTAATGAACACAGAATAGATGACAGAGGCGCACCAAAGGGCAGGTGGCCACTGTTTGAGATTGTTACTAAGCTTGAATAATGCATTGGCATATTTTGGCATAGAGCCAGTCTCTCGGAACATCACCATCCAATGTGCAAGAATATTGAGAACCATTCTGACGTCACCAGATCTGATTGATGCCATGAAGAGCAGAAGTAGAAGCATGTTGTGGTTGCACAGGATGGTATTTTCAAGTTGTGGATTGCGCACAGGCTCTGGAAGCAGGTGTAGCTCCTCGACAGTTCTAGCAGAGCATAGTTTTTCAACGACCACTTCAGAGACAGATTCGATGTTAGACCAGGAAGGATCCAAGTCCACCCGCGTGTTCAAGGAATCAGCCCCACAATAGACGTGAAAGCCATTGAGGACATGAGCCAGCAAAGAAAGCATCAGCATCAGCTCATGCGTCGACCGGAAAGGAGAGAGTTTCTTTGCCTTCCACCTGGCAGAAATAGCCTTCCTGGACAGGAAACTATTTTGTGACCAAAGAGAGCCAGGGAATTTCAAGTTGGGCTCACCCCAATGTTTGTTGACAGTCCCATGGGTTCCCAATAGCTTGACATGAAACAGACTGAGCATCCCCTTAAGCTATTTTGTGTCCATGTCCAAGAGCTCGGTGTCTTCACGCCGTGCAGCCATTGCCTGCCAAAATAAATCAGCAGGATAAAGCAGGGTAAAAGTTGAAGGATACAGAACCTTGTCAGTCAGACTCAAGCTCAGAAGGTCATCACCAGTGAACATTACACCATGGGCCCGCATTCCAACTGCAGTAAACTGGAGGGTGCATGTTACAATGGTGTGGATAGCATCTATAGCGCCATCAAAGCTTGATTCATTGATTTTTATGGTGGGCATAGGAAAGTGGTCGGTTTGGTGAAGTGGGATCGCCTGGATTACTGGAACATTACCGTGATTGTCCTTGAATTTAATGCCCAACTTTGGGAGCCACTTGAGAAGAATTCACTGAACATGCCATAACACCAAGTTTCGGGTCTGAACAATTCGTTTGATGGTTGGAAGGGTGTCCATTGGCTCGAAATCGATGATAGGCTTTCATGTTGTACGTGGGTCCAGCAGATCGAGTTCGAGTTCACCGCGCAAGACACTATAAAGAACAATAAGCGTCCCGGTCGTACCATTCTCAAATGTGTCTTTGGAGTTATACCACTGCTCTCCAATCTTGAACACAATATTCAGGTTGTCCCAGACAATCATGCACACCTTTCCCTGAACCATGCACTGCAGATGAGTGAGACCTTCAGCAGAAAGCCCCTTCAGATTATTGATGGCTTTCATGTACAATACTGTCAAGCCCGTGTGAGCCAGCACATCAAATTGGCAATGTGGGGTGCTACAAGCAAGAAAGTAGGCTCCCATGATTTCTTGGAGCTCATTGGTGCATTCGTTCTGAGCCTGCGCGAGCATACACAGAACGGTCACGAGCACCTGTCAGCAACATGAGAATAGGAAGTGGAATCACGTCGGCACTTGCCAGTTTGTTGTCTCGTCCAACGTCACTTGTCATCCCCCATGAGCATCAAGAGCTCGCACAGGTTTGGCACGGCAATCATTGCATCTGACAGCATCTTGTCCAGAGACACATTGTTCCGCCTAAAAAATGTTTGTTATAAAGTGTATGAATCAAAAAATCATTGCCCCTCAATGAAATATTCGGATTCCCAATAACATGACTCATGATGAGTCATCGGGACATGAGCCCCGAGCAACAGTCGGGAAAAATGGGCAGTGTAACGAATGGAGTCAAAATGACTCATAACACTGCGGGCAAGTGCCGTGGCCATGGGTCCACGGCATATGATTGTTGCACAGGCGTTGCACAAAGATCGGTTGTCTTTGGCCGATGTCACTTCTGAAGTCTGTGGGAAATCAGTGAGAAATGATTGGTTTGGACTCTGAAGAGTGCAGAGAGCACGCGTGAGGTGTACGGCGGGTGCACATTGGGGTTGTCTGCAGCACACACTTGAAAATACACTGGTACTGCTCAGACTCCTTCCTCCGACCGTTTTCTGCGGCAAGGTATGGTAGCTCAGCGAGACAGCGGAAGACGTAATTTATTGTTTCAGTTTGGATCTTTCAATGGTTGGCTTAACCTTGTGGGCCAATCACCGGTCCGGCTGTTCCCGATGGACAAAGAAAGATTGATCATTTGTGCAACGCCATGGCAAATGCGAGGCAAACACCATGGCAAGTGTCGGTCCCACGCCAGTCAAATGCCATGAACCCACGGCCATGGCACTTGCCCGCAGTGTAAACGAATGGAGTCAGAATGACTCATAAAAATGAGTCAGAGGGAAGAATGAGTCACGAAAGAGATGTATAAAAGAAGAGCAGATTCTATCATGTAGTTCACTGGAACACCCACTTTGTACTTTTTCGAAAGTCAATATTAACTTCCTTCGCTTACTCGTGCTTCTACTTGAGCTCTTAAGTTTACTAAGGAAAGTTCAGCAAGTCCACCACATTCTTTTCAGCCGCACCATATCTGCAACCGCTACCGCCGCTGTTTCCCGTTTATAGGTCTTAAGGAAGGACCTCACATACAGCCACCGAACGAACTGTACCGCCGTTTCCTTATTTGAAATCACCGCCAAATTCTAAGAAAGAGAATTTCAATTGGAGAATCCGAACACTTGGTAATTCCTCGAATAAAGAGTATTTCCAGGAACCCAAGGGAAATTAATTTTCCACTCGACAACGTCTCCAGCCACGACAAGTAACTCTTGGTGTGGTCTGAGCGAAGCAAAGCCGACAGCCTCTCCCTTCAGCTGCTATCACGGGTAGGCTAACTGTGAGAGCCTATTTTTCGACTAAGATAGGTGTCACCTGGATGCGGCACATGTTATGTAAGCAGAAAGGTTATGTCACAAAAATGCTTTCTCCTCCTTCCACAAACACTTTATTGCACATTTGAGACCATAAAACTGTAGTCAAGAGGCATATCTATGATTTGATGAAGGGATTTTGAGCTGATACTTCCATTCTGTGAAGTTATAAGATGATCTTTCCAAAAGCTTCCAAACCACTTTTCAATGTGTTTGGTGCAATGTTGTGAAAAAATACACTCAAGATTTGGCAGAGCACAGCCACAACACATGATACTAAGGCCTTCTACAAATTACTTGGAGCACTTTATCCTATTTTTCACTCTTTCTACCAAGTGGATGATCAAACAATGCTCGCTTGCTACCAACACATGGGTCTATTGCGTACAGAAACCATGTAGAAGCTCTGAATGGATGAATTACAGTGTATTTCACATTTTTATTGAAGTATTTATACAACAGGACTCACCATTGACTCCACAACCAATGCAAGTCTTAAGAAATCATGCATAAAGATACTATAGCTATTGCTCTAGGTCTCTTTCCAGGATAATGTCAAGCTACAGAGCCTGTAGATGCAGAACAATGTTGCGTGATTTTTTTATCTTTGCCTCTGGCGGTGTGATAAGGACCGCGGTGCTACAAGTGTGAATGGGATGGTATTCAGTTGGTAGCTTGGTCATCCTCTAGGGGGTGATACGAATGAAATCCGGTTAGAGGAAGTGGTGGATCAGCGCTCTGGTGGTTCCAATTGGTTGGCACTTGGGTGAACGCGGGATGGTCAACGCAAAATGGGGTAAAAGGTGAAATATACTCGTCAGGCTAGCTGTTCCCTAGCTTCCTGAACTCCTAAAGCCTTCTAATTCGTCTCTAGTTCAACGCCTTTCCCCGAATGTGCGAGGTGTGAGCTGAGATGTGGGAATCTGCTGGTTGAGGAGGGCGGTGAGCGCAAGCTTCAATGAAGAGCTGCGATGGGGAGGAAGGTAGAATGTCTGAAGACAAGCGTGAACTGTGGTGGTGGTGATCAACTCTGTATTGGCTAGGCAAGGTACACAGGGGGGAAAGAGTGGGGGAAAACCACTGCCCAAGAGGAAATTGATTGATATCTCTTGAGTCTAGAATGTGTCCTCTTTTATACCATTTCTCGCTACACAGCCTCAAGGCGCCCGCTACATGTGCTACTTGCCTCGAGGCAGGTGTGTCCATGTGGTCGGTATTGGCGTCTGGGCGAACGCGAGAGCGAAACCGAATATTTGCACAAACGCGAGCTGCCAATTTGAATTTGGAGGTCAACTTGGTCAAACACGAGGGTCTAGACCGTAAGGAGTGGACACCCTGTTTCATGGTCCAGCCGTTGAAACGGTGCACCTGCGTACGGCTGTGACCTAACTGACTGACTCGAGGGATGCTATGAACACCACTCAAACAACCAACACACACACACCACACAACCAATACACAGTGCCAATGATTTGAGTTCAGGTCTACGCCGAAATATACGACTAAGATTGAATCCTCTCAGGTAATGTTGAAGAAACCGTTCGTATGGAGTCTTATTAGGACGTCCTTGGAACTACAGATAGTTTAGAACTACCTAAAGATAGGCCTCGGAGATACCAGGATATGGTTTTAAAGAGTGTAAATGAGTCCGAGGACACCAACTGTGTGGGCTCGGCTCGACAATACTCGCTGCACAGCCGTCTGCAGTTCGAGGGGACAATAATCAGGCAACTGTATGCTCTGATAGGACAATACTCGATGCACAATCATCTGCAAGCGAGGGGACAATGACTAGGCAACTGTATGCACTAGTAGGACAATACTCGCTGCACAACCGTCTGCAGTTCGAGGGGACAATGATCAGGCAACTGGATGCACTGATAGGACAATACTTGGTGCACAACCGTCTGCAGCCAAGGGGACAATGACTAGGCAACTTGTATGCACTAGTAGGAGTGGCTTAGATGAACCTTAAAGCTTAGATGTAGCCAACAATCGAACTTTCTTGTTAATGAATCTACAACAACAGATGTGCTTATTACAACAAATCTCCGCGGACGATACAGAGTCACAAATGCCTTGGGAATAAGCTTTCGACGTGAGTCTAGGCGAACTGGGCTGTAATGTGCTGCTTGAACATCGCGTTCTGGCTGGTCTTTTATACTAATTTGACTACTATGTGACAGTCCGAGGATATGTGACAGGAACAGAGAAATTGCAAATGAAAAAGAGTAATTGGAAAATGAAAAAGAGTAATTTGAAACTGAAGAAATGCGACGATGCCGCTCTATTTTGGTGAGGTCCAGCCGCAGACAACTGGTGCCTGGCACCTCTTTTGGTGTATATTTAGCGAGTCCTCGGACGGCCGTGCCTTGCCCTCCGTGCCCTCGCGCTTGCTCTGCCTCGACATGGCTGTAAATAGCTCATGCTACTTCACTATCCTGGTCAACGGAGACGGCTCGGCTGTCGGTATCCACTCCGTGAAGTCGCTTTAGCTGTGTCAGAGCTGAAGTATTCAGCTGTTGCCTGTTTAGGACGTTCATTGTGCTTGTTAGGGCCCTCAGACGCGACGCGCACGTCACATGGGCTCTATGATGATCTAGGCTCAGCTCAGCTTCTTCCGAGCATTGGTATTTGTCAGGCGCACAAGTCCTCGAACTATAATTAGTTCATCCGTGCTGTTGTTTCAAGTCTTGGGTTTGCCCTCGGACCGAGTTAGAGTCCTCGGACCTGTACCTACCGGTACTTTGTGACCGACATAGTAGTCCTCAGGCGATGCTTTGCCCTAATGTAAGTCTATTGGGAGTCCTCGGACTGTCCCTGGTCCTGCAGTCTAGTTCGCGCTCGTGCCAGTCCTGTCCAGGATGGCCCAATAGCAGTCCTCGGACTGGTCCTGTCTCTGCGTCTGGTATACTGTGTTCCAACTAGTAGTCTTAGGCTTTTGTGTTTAATCTCCTGGGTATGGTAACTAGCTTTTGCAGCGCAATCCGCCCTCAGATATGAGTTATGGACTGAATCTGACGAACTTCGAGGCATCCTTAAGCTTACTATACTGATCCTCGATATTTGAAGAACCAAGTCGTAGTATAACCTTAATGCCTATACGGTTCTCTCGCGTCCTTGCTACGCAGTCAGCAGTGCGGAGCTCGCTCTGACTCTAATCGGTATGCCACCAGGCAGGGGACTTCTTGTATTTGACAAGAAATCGCAAAAAATGCGAGATTTCACGGCTGGGCTAATACCAGTCGTATCACCATATATGGGGTGTGGGCTCCCGCGATGTGTTGGTGCCCTTGTTTCGAGGGTACAAAGTGGTGGGGATGCGGCGTTGGACCAGAGTTCTCTTCTGACTGGCGGTTCCACACTCATGAGTGTCCTGGTGCTTGGCAATCATGGAATTTGAGGATGTGATAACTCTCTTCGGGGAATCGCCTTCGAACCAGTGGTCGGAGTCATTTGGTGCAAGTGCCATGGCGTTGTAGGGTGTCTCTTGTTGGTCTGCGTCCCCGTTGAAGGAGTGTCAGGACCTCGAAAGGTCTTGTCATATGGTGTGTCAGGACCTCGAAAGGTCTTGTCATATGGTGTGTGCGAAGTGGGTATGGTGCGTTTTGTGAATTGCGGTGTTTTGCCAAATCGGGTTTCTTGGTGCTTCCAGATTGGGATATTGGGCAATCACCGGGGTGCCATTGCTCCTGCACGAGGGCATACGCACAGCGTATCCAGCCCTCACAGCGAGTTCCGTGCTCTCCCACAAGGTGGGATGCTTGTCTCAAAATCTCCCAGTTGGTACTGAAAGGGGACCTCACATTCTGTGAGGGAAACACCGGAGCAGCCAGAATTTTAGAGTTTTCAACCAAGTCGGCGTGGCACCGGAAAGTGCTGGTGATTGGCCAGCAATCACGGACATGGCGAAACAAACCAAAAAGTGAACAAATTGGTGTACTCAACGGTATGGGCAGTGCAGAAGGAAACCATTGTAGTAACACAGCATGGGAACATACTGTACATGAACAATGGCGGAGTTCAATGAGAGGGTGCACAGGGAAAGACAATGCCAAGTAAGTTGAACAATGAGCAACGGTCCCGTGATGACATCTGATCTCCAACAAAATGTGTCGCAAATGGGTTTGGACGTGTAACTCGGGGTCCAGGACTGCTTTTTGAGTCAGGATGACTCAGAAACGTGGCCCTGGGAGTCATAGGGAATGATATAAGTGCGAAATGGCCAGTGGGACAATGGTTGAACATTGTGCATAGCCTTGGCCATGAGGTTACTAAAGAAATTGGGCGGGGACTTGTCCGTTCTGGGATGGGAAATCTCTCAAATATATGGGTGCAGGATTGCGCTTGGTTATTTCCTACCAAGGATTGCAGGAGATGGTAAGTATTTACTGGTACAAACAAGTAGGGTATAAAATGGTGTTGAAATGTAGGAGATAGAACACAATACAACGTCCAGGTTTCCACCTGTGATCTTCTGGTCTCTTCTCTCTTGCTGTTGTGTAGAACAGAACGAAACATTGAAGTCAAGCACGGAACGGAACGATTAAAAGTTGAACATACAGATTTATTCTGAATTGCAACAACTATATATTTTAGTTGGAGCCCCCAAACTTGCACGCCGAACAACATGTTGAAAGGTTGAATCGAATCTCGAAGGAGTTGGAAGGATTAGGATTTGGATTTTGGTTATTTTGCTGCTGGTCAGCATTACGTTGGTTTGGGTTGATTGGAGTTTTGAGGCTCACCTATAAACACGTGTCAAGCGTTTCAGTACTCACAAAGAAATCTTCGAAAAACTGGTAGGTGGATGTACAGCCTGCCTCTCTGAGCTTCTGTAAAGCCTCTTGGACATGGACTGTGCGCTCTCACTCAGCTCTCTCTGCTGCTGCAACATCTCTGGCAAGTTTCTTGACTGCAGCCTCCGCAAGCTTCTCCTGCGTGAGGCGACTCTGTTCGGCTGCTGTCTGCTCTGGGGTCCAGGTGTCCTGCTCTTGTGATGCATCTCTCTGTCATTTTGTCTTGATGGACTGGAACTGGCCTCCTTTGTGCTTTTGAGGAGATATAAAGGTCGAATTAGGGCCAAAGGATGGCTGCTCAACTGGGCCCAGAGAGGGGGTAGAATTCCGTGAGTCAGGAGTAATTCCGATGTTGGCGGGCATCAGCAGAGGTAATTGGGACAGATGTGGCGAGATGGAGGTGTCAGTGGCGAGTTTAGGAAGTCCTTAGATGAGAAGTGACAACACTGCGATGGCCCAGAGCCACATTTGACCGAGTTACTTGGTGCACCTGCAAATATACAATATTCAGTGCCTGTGTGATGGATGACACAATTTCCGTGGATATTTTTGTGCAGGACACACCTCCGATGGGATTGGAATGATCTGTACTCTTCAGAATTTGACCAGTGAGTGCAAGAGGGAAGTTGACGAGGACAAGGAAGAAAAAATTGAGAAATCTTTTTCTAAGTCAGACTGAATCATCACGTGCTGATTCTAATGGCCATTTTCCGTACTAAGTTCTCCCAGTCCCTATGTTCAAGTAACTCCGACCACACTTTCTTTTCTTCCTCAATTTTTCTCCAAATGACCTAATTTAAATTGTAAACTACTACTGAGACTAGTTACTCGACATAGAGACTGGTTACAAGTCTAAGATTCCGTCCACAACTCATACCTGAGGGTGGATTGCACTGCAAAAACTAGTTACCCTACCCAGGAAATTAAACACAAAAACCTAAGACTACTAGTTGGAGCACTATACACCAGATGCAGGGACAGAACCTAGTCTGAGGAACGATACCGGGCCGTCCTCAATAGGACTGGTATGAGGACTGCAGGACCAGGGATAGTCCAAAGACTCACAATAGACATATAGTAGGGCCAAGCACTGCCTGAGGACCACTATGTCTACCACAAAGTATGGGTAAATGCAGGCCTGAGGACTGTAAATAGCCCAAGGACACACCAAGACTTGACGTGACAGCACAGATGAACTATTTATAGTTTGAGAACTTGTGTACTTGACAAATATCAATGCTCAGTAGAAGCCAAGTTGGATCTAGACGATTATGGAGCTCATGTGACATGCACATTGTGTCTAATGACCCTAATAAGTACAATGAAAGTCCTAAACAGGCAATGGATGAAATGCTTAAGCTCGGGCAGAGCTGGGGTGGCTTCACGGTACAGACAACATCAACTGAGCAATCTCTGGTCAGAGCATTACACAGCATAGAAGATTAACAGCCATGCCAGGGCAGCATATAGTGGGTTTACAGACAGCAAAGCATAGCTGGTCCAAAGACATTTCCAATATACACCAAAACATGTAGGAGGCAAAAAGAAATAAAAAAGAAACTAGCCCACCGCGAGGGTCGAACTCGCAGCCTTCAGATACCCACCTATAAGAGTCTGACCTATCCGAGGATGAAATCACTATGTGTGGGTGCTGTAGCTGACTTTGGGTGGGTGGTGTTTGGCCAGCTAGAATGTTGGCTACACTCTTTATGGATGTCATGCCTCTGGGTCAAAATCAATCTTATGGCTCTTTCCATCTGCTCACATGCTCTTTTCTTATTCTTCACTGTTGATTCTTTTCATGTCATCTGACTAGGCTTTCCAGATTCAGTTTGTAATGCTACTTTCTGGGCATACCCCTCACAATATCCACCACCATATGCCACTGTCCCACAGTGATTGGAACTGGTACCCCCATTGCGAGCACACCTAGAAGCCATTGGCTATTTATTCATGGCTCACTACAGCCCAACCTACCCACCTCACCCATCTTATCCTGAACTTGGACTGTATAAGTATCAGCCTTGTGAGTCTGATTTCATGAATACCATCATCCTGATCATCTTGGCCATCAAGTAGATCACCTTGGCTCATGTTCAGTGGCTCCACAATGAAGGTGTCAACCCAGACTGCATAGACAAAGGCTGCACATGTGTATACTTTCTGTGACTTAAGGCCGACATTGAAAAAGAGGTCATAGAGTCCAGGCATCAATCATACCTTGAAGAGGTAAAGAAGCAGTATCAGTGAAGGACCAAGATCTCAACACATTGAAAAAGAAATCTAAGCCACGTCCCCCATCCCCCCAACGCCATGCCCATCTCATCCCACCATATGAGATCCCTTGGATCACATGCACATCAGTGCTTGGTCCCATGTATGGCCCAGCTGGAACATATTGTGGTACATATCTCTTCATTTGCAGATGGTGGATTTGCAGAGAACACTTTCCCCCTCATCCCTTTCCAGCTCTGTAGTTGTGGCAATGCCGCCAATTTCGGGGGTTGGTTTTTGCCTTTGACCCCAGGAGTCCACATCTCTGCATGTGTTTTGGCCAACTCTTATGAAGCTAATCAGTGCACACTCAAGAATCAAGGACACTGCACACACACAGGGGACATCCACCGTGGCTTCTGATGCAGAAGCCACAGTGTCTTCCCTGTGCCTTCTCCACACGCAAATACCTTAGGGTGATGGTGTAACCACATCCCATCTGGTGCTAACCAGCCACTCAGCCAGTCACCCTACACCAGATATCTCTCTGAAGCCAGAACATGGCTTTGGAACAACACATTAATTAATGTGGAAATAAATGTTTGATCAGCACGTTCCTACTTTGTCTCTTTCGTCCATTGTCAATTACCTATGGCTTCCTCCCCACAGCGAAATTCTACTTCTGGCCCCTCATCTGGACTCTCTGACCCATCTGGTGGTGGTGAATCAACACAGGCTGGCCAAAAGAGAGCAGCGGCAGATCGGGAGTCATTGCTCAGTGATGCTCCTGGCAATAAGAAGAGTTGTTGTGGAGAGACCAAGCCTAAGGCTGAACAGTATCATCATTGACACATTCAAATCTCTGAGGAGTTCAAGGGCACAAAGGTATGCAGACTACTCTTTGTTCTTTTTTTTTCACTTTCACCAATGCAAATCGCTTCTAGGATTGTGTCTTCCTCCATGGATACATTCTCTATGGTGTTACCTGATCTGATGTTGCCCAGTGTCTTTGCAGCCTCCATGATCAGGATCACTATAAGCAGCGAAGTAGGTGGCAAAGGGATGTGATGAGGCTTGGTCAAGACAAGACCAGGAAGCATTGTAGTGGTAACAGGCTTGCAATCAGCCATCCCATACTGCTCAAGCATGTTCACAGTGTACTGGTACTGCGAGAGATAGATGTCTCCAGTCCTAGATCACACTCAATCTTGATACTCAACAACCACTCTCTGGGACCAAGATCCTTGACTTTGAATGAAGAGCTAAGCTCAGCAATCACCAGGTTGATTTCTGCATCATTTTTTGCAGAGATTATGCTGTTATTGACATAGATGGGAAGGCAGAGCGCTCTAGTAGTCAGAGCAACAGAAGGCTCAGGATTGGGATGACAGTACTGGCGCTTCTGAGACAGGAAAAGGAAGTTAGATTAAAAGATGAATAACAATGTGGTAATCACTACTCAGACAATGGCTGTGCATGTGAAGATGACCAATGGTAGTTTGACCTCTAGCATCTGAATTGTCATCTAAGCGGAACTGCTCATTTGGAGGAGATCAAGGGGCAAGTGGCAGTAGTATACCAAAAAAGAACCAAGAGTGCACAGTGAGGAGGCACAGAAGCCTGGAGATGGAGAAACAGGAGATGGTCTGATAGGACCACCACTGGCGACGAATTCCGACAGAGTCAGAGAAAGGCTGCATAGATAGATAGCCGAGAACGAGTTGACGAGTGACAACAAGGGTCGAGGACAGTTTGCCAAAGGTCAGGAGGTCATCCTTGAGCTCTAGGACAAACTCAGCTGGCATAAATTTGAAATCGGAAGGCGAGAAATCGATCTAGAAACCTTTGGCTAAAGGATTTGGCTGAAAAGAGAGATATGCACTCAGAAAGTGAACAAAGTAAACAAAAGAGCACTGTAAGGGCCTTGGCCTGGAGCCTCTGAAGCACTGTTTGCCATGAGTAGGTTGGTTAAGAGATGAAGATGGTTGTAGAACCAACAAAGGAGTAGGGAATGCCCAGTTTTAATCCAATGACTTTAAAGGATGGACTGCTGTGCGATCAGATATTGGAGGTTTTGAACATGTCAAATTTACCAAGTCTATGCATTTGCCCTCCATAATGGCATAAAGGGCATGGAAGTTACAGCTCTTTGCAGAACTTAGGGCACGGACGATTTTTCTTCCATTTTGGGACTTTTTTTGATCCCGCGACCAGAACCGCCGCCCTGGCCTCAGTTCTGGTTCGTTTACCTCGTCCATAGGCTCAATCAATTCGCATCCCGAATACGCAGTCACCCACCTCCTCAGAATTTTTATATGGCCCTGAGAGCTGCCTTGTGCGTGATGAAAGCAACTACTTTCGATGATTTCTGATTATTTTTCAGCAGGACAGCTGCTCTACCTCAGTTTTCAGTATTTTTTGGAGGGAATAGGCTCCATGAAATCACGTTCAAAATCTACAGTCAACCGCTTCCTCAGATTTGCAGCCTGACCTCCAATACGGCTTCCTGGTGAACAGAATCCCCGGTAAGGCATCACTTTTGATCACCAGTTGGCAGAACAGTTGCTGTGGACTCAATCCCTGGCCATTTTCTTTCTTCATAGGCTCATTTTACTCGCCTTCCCCTTGCACAGGCAACTGCCGACGCGGAATCCCGAATTACAGATTTAATATAATTTCTAGTTTTTCACCTTCTCCTGGTCAAAACACACAGTGAACGTCCTATGGTGTGTGTTAACCTAATAAAACTACGCAATGGGCTAGGTAATAGAGTAAAGTGGGACATTTCTACAAAACAATAGTTTGTGGGTACTTCAAAAGCTACTCATAGCTGTCCTACATGGAAACCTGCTTACAAACAGACTCCTGTACCAGCAAAACACCGTGGGAGCCAGGTGGAAAATCTGAGTGCAGCGTACCCTGGAGATTCAGTACACGAAGAGATTGATCCTGTAAGCCAGCAGAACGATTGAAATCTGAGGCCACAGCAGCTGTTCTGCCAACCGGTGATCAAAAGTGATGACTTACCGGGGATTCTGTTCACCAGGAAGTCGTATTGGAGGTCGGGCTGCAAATCTGAGGAAGCGGTTGACTGTGCATTTTGAATGCGATTCCATGGAGCCTATTCCCTCCAAAAAATACTGAAAACTGAGGTAGAGCAGCTGTCCTGCTGAAAAATAATCAGAAATCATCGAAAGTAATTGCTTTCGTCACGCACAAGGCAGCTCTCAGGGCTATATAAAAAATCTGAGGAGGTGGGTGACTGCATATTTGGGATGCGAATTGATTGAGCCTATGGACGAGGTAAACGAACCAGAACTGAGGCCAGGGTGGCGGTTCTGGTCGTGGGGATCAAAAAAAGTCCCAAAATGGAAGAAAATTGCCGGCGCCCTAAGTTCTGCAAAGAGCTGTAAGCTGAACGAGTTTGGCCAAATTTCCGCAATAAGTGAGGAAATAGACCAAGTTGGCACAACTGTAACAAAGGAAGCTGAAAGCCCAGTGATTTTCCTCTTCCAAAGTAAAGGGGAGCACATATTCATTATGGTAGTCATGCACGAGCGATGGGAACTCGGTGTTGATAGCAGGGCCACCATATTAAGGATTTTGATGTGAAATGTAGAGTTTTGATAAGAGGACACATCTGTTCAAGGAGATTTGCTACATCTCCTGGTCACACCAAACTCCAGGCTGTGAGTTAAGTCATGTTGGGGTGCCTTGGTGAAGGTGTTTTGAGGATATCGTGACGTAGGCAGTGGATGAGTCACAAGATGGCAGTGACGATTCAATTGGCATAAGAGGTATGGCCAGAAAGCCATGGAAATTACCATAAGTTTCCTTAAGAAGGACGATAAGCAAAGGGCAAACTGAATAAGGATGAGAATTAGGACTCATAACACTCAATTGACTCTGGTTCAGGAGCCAAGCCAAATACAACGGTTGCATGTGAATAACTTGTGAAAAGACACGAAAGAAGAACAGGAGTTCTTCAACAGCCCAATGAGTTAGAAAATAGGTTGACTCAAACTCCTCTGCTGTATACACATGGAGTTCGGTCTCCAGACTCAAAAAAGCGAGGCGACGTCAGATCAGTGGGAAAATAGCTCTGTCGCCCAACACATTTGGGTATGAGGCATTAGAACCAGTGAGCCATTCATAGGCTGTAGTGGGCTGAGCAGAGTGGGTAGGAGAGCTGGACATGGTGAAGCAGAAGATGTGAAAAATTTCACTTTGGCACTGTATAATATTGGGACTCTGATGATGCCACAAAGTGCTATAGCATGAACGAGTACAACTAGAACATCAGGGCAAGCAAAGAAACCTTCAACTGAAGAATAAATAGGGTCTTATTCTCTGGCTAGAGTTTTGCTCCACTGTGTGACAGGTGGACACAGGAAGTCATGTGGCCTGCATGTCAAACATGTCTTAGTAACTCTTGGGTGAGATTTGAGGCAGAGAGACATGTTTTTGCGCATCAGAGAGAAGGATCTCTCTGAAAGATAAATCTAGGCGCAATTAGGTAATTGGCCAACATTGATCCAAGAGTAAGTGATCTGATTGAGGACACAAAAGGCAGCATGGTTCGTGTTCAACTCAGTAGAGTCTGAACTAAGAAGTCTAGAAAAGAGCATGTTGACTGAGACATTCAAGATTAACCAAAGGGGGAGACGATAAGCTGGCTAAGTGAACACACATGAAATCTTTCAATTTTACAGCACTTAGTCGCTGTTACCAGCTATAAACTAAGCAATTACCTCATCTCAGAGGGCTGGTGTTGAGATCCAAGCAACCAGTTGGGATATATAAGTGCATGCTAGTGATAGTAGCTTGTTCCAGACAATGGCCACCACAATGGGCTCGAGTCTGGGGAAACAATGAACCTATAGCTAGAGTCACTTTACTATTCTTGAACAGAATTGGAGTACTCTGTGCGCTGTTCAAAGTCAGGATATATAAAGCTGTTGAGACTATGACTATGCAACACAGGGGATCACTATTATGATTAGATTACTTTCAACGGCTGATAGTACAAGCGGCGGGAGATCCCGGCCATGGCTGCAAAAGGATTGATGACTTCCCAGACTGGAACTATAACCGGTTCCATTGGTGATTGATGGGATCCCATGCTTGACAGCAGTTGAGGGCTTCTATGATTGATCTTCATTGCTTTGTGAGATACACAACAACCAAAAGAGCATGGAACAGGCAGAGGGTGAGGTGTGTCGGCCAGGAATAGAGATGAAGTGGCAATGACCAAGCTTAGGCAAGGTCTAGGCCAGGACAAGAGCCAAGGAAGCCTGATGGCATCACAGTTATGTTGGGCCTTTCAGTCGTGACCGATCGTTTATGCAGGAAATATACCAATGCATTTGAAACTAACCTTTTACAGCCTGATTTCGTGACCATCAATCATGCAAAGCTCCACAGCCCTGGCCCTAGGGCATGATTCATCTATTGTTTGTTTGTTTGTAAGCGTCTGTACATAGATTCTTGAGTTCATATAAATAGCAGTAGAGTAGCAGTAGTTCGCCAGTGGATTCACCCCTCTCCTATCACAAGTGTAGCTATTACAGCCTGCACAATATTAGGAAAGACTTGAATTTGTTAGGAGTACCACTGAGAAATAATAATTGTTTTTCCGCTTGATATTTTGTTGTTTACTTGAAAATCATTCAACCGGACATAGTCCAAAAGACCATATGCACTGTGCAGAGGGAGGATCGTGAAATTCTACATGTCTGTCATGACCTAGTATTTCGGATTTCATCACGATCCATTCAGAATTTCCTTATGGTTTGTCCGGGATCCATGATGAACCATCGTGAACGGCTATGTTGAATTTCCCGAGCTGTTTGGGAACATTTCACAACGTTCTTTTCACCATGTTTTGTGAGGAAGGCAGTATGTTTTGTCGTGAACCTGGTGCACGTAAAGCGGCTGCTACTCCGGTTCCAAAACCCTCACATAACACAAGGAATTCAACACAAAGCATATTGAATTTCGATAAAAAGTACAATTAATCTAGTCTGTTGCTACACCCAGGTCGTCGTCCTCCCCACTGCTTTTATCAGACTCGTCGTCACCATGCGGATCATCGCCCACTGGCTCAGAGTCATCGGAGTCAGCCACGGGGGAGCGTTGCACTGCCAAGCGTTCAACAACATAATTAACAAGGGAGGTAATTCACGCACTCCGTTCAACCGCAGGCGTCCCGCTTTGAGAGTCGATGTTCACTACGCAAAGGTAAGTCGGGCTCGCGAGGAAGAGGGCGTGACAACAACTCACTTCCATCGTTCTCCTCCTCCGGGGGCGGACTAAGTACAATGCAATGAGATGGGCCCCCACGACCTAAAGGGTGCGTAAAAACTACGAAAACAGGACATAATTGACTCATGATGTTCTGCCTCAAGCCTCCCGACCCTCGTGAGGCGCTCGCAGCGACGGGAGACACCGCTGGTGGGGTTGCCCTTCCCCACCTGGTAGGCGCAGACACTGTTGATATAGCGTTGAAGGATCAATGCCGTCGCCCAGTGTTGAGGATCGCGCTCCTCCTTCAGGTGCTTATGGCGCTCGCAGGACTTGGTGATGTTAGAGGAGACAATACGGCGAAGGTGGGTCACGCACCACTCGTAATATCTTCACAACTTTCCCTGGGTCCTGCTGCGACCACGGTACATCAAAGTCAATCTTTGCCTCGATCACGATGGCGTGAACGAGGGACTGTGGGAGTCGTGGTCAGCAGATGAGGAAGTTGAAGAGAGCGGACGACGCACCTGGAGCTCTGTGATTTAATTTCAAGGCAGATACACACCTTACTGACGCTGCGTATGAGAAACTCTCTCTCGCTTTTCCTCAACTCACCGACCTGTCCTTGCTGTACACGCTGCGGAAGCGAATGGAGTTCCTCTCCAGCATCAAGGCCGTTAGATATGACTGCTGCATCAAGTCCTGCATGTGCTATACTGGGAAGTATGACATGCTGGATCGCTGCCCCTTCTGCCACTAGCCCCGGCTCAATAGCAACGGAAAACTGCGGCACCAATTCCAATACATCCCCCTCCTACCCCGACTCGTCGCTCTGTACACCAACAAGGAGCAGTCCGAAGTCCTCCAGACCTACCGCACGGACTTTGAATCCGATCCCAACAGGGTCAGGGATATATTTGACGGCACCCACTATCAAGGGCTGCTGCGAAAATTTGTCACCCTGCACGGTAAAAAACTCGCCCACAAGTTCTTTTCCAGCGTACGCGACATTGCGCTAGGGATATCTTTCGATGGTTTCGCACCGTTCAAACAACGAAAATACGGCTCATGGCCAATCATTGTCTTCCTCTACAACCTCCCACCCCAGGTCCGATTCCACCCCGAGAACATATTCTGCATTGGGGAGATCCCTGGATATCCAAAGGACTCGGATTCATTTCTGTTTCCCTTCATCAAGGAGATGTGGAAAGCGGCCGAGGGTGTCCGTGCGTATGAATGACATTGCACAGGATCAAATTTTCATCCTGCACCTATATCCTGTTCTCGGCTTCAGGGACATCCCTGCAGTTGCGAAAATGTTGAAAATGAAGGGACATAATAGTCAATACCCATGTGGCATGTGCGCGATTGTGGGAATTAAAGCTCCGAGTCAGTTTCTTTCAGTTTAATTTCAATTTCAGCTGTTCTGACTTCGTTTCGAGATAACCGCCTCTATGTCCGCTGCGCCGGCCCACTGGGGCCCAATACAACCCATTGAACCTTCCACTGCGCCGGCATGACACGCTGATTATGCAAGCTCGTTTGATCGAAAATGCAACAACTGACACCGAGGAGAAACAACGCTCACAGGAGTATGGGATTAAAGGTGTTCCCCTCCTTTCAACACTCCCCTCATTGTCCATTCCTGACTCATTCCCCTACGACTTCATGCACCTTGTGTGGGAGAACATTATAAAGACCCTAATCCTCCTTTGGGCGGGCAAGCACAAGGGAATGGACGAAGGCTCTGGCGAGTATCACCTGGGCCTGGCTGTCTTTGAGGCCATTGGGCAGGCTGGGAAAGCCTCCGGGGATACCATTCCCTCGTGCTTTAGTCCCTGTGGCCCGAACATCGTGAAGAAGCGCTACTATTTCATTGCCGACACATGGTCTGTGTGGACCATGTCGCTCGGACCCATCCTCCTTCGGTAACGGTTCAAAAAAGCGATTTACTACACGCACTTCATTTCGCTCGTTCGACTCCTCTACCTGTGTCTCCAGTTTGAGATTTCTCAGGCGGATATCACCACTATTGAGACGGGAATGGCGGCGTGGGTTCAAGAATTTGAAAAGTAAGTTTTCATGTCGTATTTCAACCATCGCCCTGACCCTCTGGCCTAGGCTATATTATCAGTACAAATTGGACCGCCTCCCGGTTTGCATGCTTCCAATCCACGGCCTGCTCCATATTGCGCCCAGCATCCGCATAATGGGTCCGAGTTGGTGCTACTGGGCCTATCCCATGGAACAGTTTTGCGGGTCTTTGCTGCCTGCGATTAAGAGTCGGTGGTACCCCTGGGCAAGCATTGACCACCGGATCCTCGAACTCGCACAGCTTTTCCAAATCAAGGCCATCTATTCACTCTCGAAGACTCTTGACTTGCAGTGTCGGAGGAAAGTAGAGAACTCCAGCACAAAACTGGCAAACTGTGAGCGGGCTTTCCGTGTTCAACTGAACGACCACATTTAAGTTATTCACGCAGATCCGCACTGCGTCCTAGTCTATCCCCGCAAACTTCGAACACTTACAGCGCCCCTTCGCAAGTTGGTTTCAAAATATCTCACGTTGCTATACGGGACGATGAGCCAGGCAGTGGTGCCCCTCACTTCAGCTCCGCTCGAGCACTGGGAAAAATTCAATGGCTTGAGAACGGGGATATGATGCATGTGAGCGAGATTGGAAAGCACGGGACGAGGGATATGACATATGTCAAGGTTCAATTTCTCTTTGAACCTCACTACAAGTGTCTGAACATTTGTTCCTAGTTCAATGGGCACTATGGCCAGCTCCGGTTTCTCCTTGTGGTCAAACTTGCACCCTCCGACATCCTCAAAACAACTCTAACCAAAATCCACCTCCTCACGGTCTTCGCGAAGAGCATCATGACCAAGAATAACCGCCTGGACATGCCTTTCACCAAGGGTAAGTTCCACGCTGCTGAAGTTGTTGATGCAGAGGACCTTGAATTCGTTGTGGGTCGTGTTCCAGACCGTGGAGAGTACATTTTCACTGAACACGTTGGTTGTGCTGGCATATTAGAGGCAGCAGATGATCCAGAACAGGCTGTTATTCCCCACAATCGTCGGCAGAAACGGGTTCAAGCAGCGTAGTTTACATGCTCTAATAAAATTGTTGAAACCTGCGTGACGTTGCAGGTTCAAAACGAATCATCATGAATTCACAATGTTGAAAAAATGGCAGTTTGAGAGTCGTGAATGGCATCGTGAAATCCATGACCCAACCCTAACAAAACATCATGAAATCAGGAATTCCACCTGCTAATACCAAATAACCCCTCTAATTAGAGAGAACATGTAGGGGACATGTCCTCTCTAATTAGAGGCAAACTGGTTGTAATTGCCACCTTGGTTAAACCTTCGTTAGCCTCGCCATAGTAGTAGACAAAGGGTGGATGAAAAATTAAATCCCCTCCTCTAACAGCACCAAAATGGCGGGTGTGGACATGTCCCCCGTCCCCGCCCATATTGGGTGGACGTCGGGGATGAGGGCGGGCAAAGAGCGGGGAGGGCACGTGTTACCTTTGGAACCTCAGACATATAGAGGACATATGAGTAAAAGTGACTTAAACACTATGTCTCCCCTTCTATTATAGACAGTGCAGTGGTTTGGGGTAGACATATGATAGAACATTACATAATCATATGTTATCAAAGATGGGGATCTAGACATACTCTCAGTATAACATCAACTAGTTTAAAATACAAAACAGTATTGATTGTTTCTCCAGATTGCCCATATAGGTATGTATTCAATCAGAATTAATATTTGCCTCTGATCTAAACTGAACTGACCTCCATTATTACTCCAGATAGTTAGGAGTATATCTAGGAGGGAATTATTTCCATTTTAGCACCCAATATGCTTGCAGAACATGGATGAGGAAGCAGATCAATATAATCAGCCATTGTTTGGCTCTATTTGTACCACTACTCCTGTCACCCCAATATAGTAATTTTGGATAGATCTGTTGTGGTTGCCTCCACTGAGCATGCTATAGGTAATAAAATGATGCAATAGTATTCATATTTTGTTAATACATCCTATAGACACATATAGCATTCACTACATACTATCTTTGGTGTCTAAAGCATGACATGTGTTGGAGAATGTTTCTGCCATGTAAATGAGGGGTAGATATATTCTCTAATATATACCTGGTAACTTCCAGTACAGTACATATGTTGTTTAACCAGAGAATTGAGCAGCAGATGAAGAAGGAAAGATGTGTTCCAAGAAGTTGACCAAATGTGAGAATACAGATGGCTACTCTTCATATCTACTCCTGACCACCATCTGAGATGGTCTGGAACATCCAATGGATGTAAGGAAGAGATTGAGAGTGTTCTTTTCACTCAAAACTGTGTACATACCCAGTTCTGTCATCAATGTAGTGTTGACAAGTTTAGCTGGTTTTGGCATCCTCTAGGTGCTTGAATCATGTTGGTTTATATATGGACAGTCTTCTGGATCATATGTGATGTTATAGACACAGCCATAAGTCCAGGATCACATTGGGGAGTGAGATATTCACTCCCCGCTCTTTGCCCGCCCTCATCCCTGACGTCCACCCAATATGGGCGGGGACGGGGGACATGTCCACACCCGCCATTTTGGTGGTGTTAGAGGAGGGGATTTAATTTTTCATCCACCCTTTGTCTACTACTATGGCGAGGCTAACGAAGGTTTAACCAAGGTGGCAATTACAACCAGTTTGCCTCTAATTAGAGAGGACATGTCCCCTACATGTTCTCTCTAATTAGAGGGGTTATTTGGTATTAGCAGGTGATCGAAACACTGATCTTGGCAGTAACAACAAGTGAGTACTGTTCTAATGTTTTAATTCTTAATTTAATCTTTATAAAGCCGACTTTGACGATGATACCAAAAGGCACATTCCGTCCCTTGACCGCCTCTTTTCTACAGTTTCTCATATCATATTCTCCATTGATTTCAATAACAGTGACCGACAAGCCGAAATTTTGGCAGATATGGTAGCGTGCTTGTCATGGTCCCCCAAAGTGATTTCCCACAATGTCTCTTTAACCTTGGCATTGCATTCAAACACTAAATGCAACCCACCAATTTTGGCCAATGCCGTCGAGGAAATAGCCAGGTACGTCATCATTACACCTGTTTCCAGCTGTCAAAAATAAATCAGGTTAGAACGGATTCCAGGTTCAAAATACAAACAATTGTTGAAGATGTAGACCAACGCCTTGGGCCCGGTTGTTTCCAACAAGGGGACCATATCCAGTACTCCATAAAAATTGTCAGTGCCGTCTTGATTTATTTTTGCTGGTTTGGACACTAACATCCGTGCCAGGTTGTTTAATAGGTCATCATATGAATCGCACGTCCATACGCAATACTGGCCACTCAAATAACCCGAACTATATTTCGTTCTTATTTGTTACACTATATTCTACACTATATTCGTTCTCACTTGTTACACTATATCCGTTCCAAAATGCTATGTCATATCCATATCACAGTATCACAGTCGACCCCCTGTCTTGTCCATCTCCATATTCATATCCATATCCATATCCATATCCAGATCAACCATGGTATACCCAGTTTCTCGCCATCTCAGCCTTCACCTTTGTTTCCAAAATGCTATGTCGTATCCATATCGCAGTCGACCGCTCCTGTCTCGTCCATCTCCATCTCCAGATTGTCCATGGTATACCCAGTTTCTTCAAGGACACGTACCGCCATCTCCGCCTTCACCCCGGCCTCCTCTCTGGCCTTCAACTCTGTCCGAGCTCTTGCCCTTGTCAATTCAGGGTCTTCCAGCTTAAGCGCTGATTTCAAACACGTCAATCTTGCCTGGATCCTTGAATGCATTATCTTTTGTCCTGCTTTAACCCCCCCCAGTAGTAACAAGGGCCGCAGATGAAGTCATCAGAGAGTGGCAGCACAACACCAGGGAAGTCATTGTTAATCACGCACAACCACAGTGCTTTGGTATGCTTTGAACACCAATTTGTTTCCCCTTGGATATCTGCAAGAGGCAGTTTTTGAATACCTCGTTTGTAAATGCCTTTAGCGTTCCAACTGCTATTCTGGATAGCTTGCTGCTTTGGAGTCAGGGCAAGATGCCATGCACACCAGGCAAAGAAACTGCAGATGGATTAAGCAAAGAAGCCAAGAAAATGACGGAGGGGACAAACGTAGAAGGACCGTTGTTGAAAACACGTCCGTGACCACAAAATCCAGAGGGCTCACAGTCCAACCCTTTGTGTTCTCCTTGACGTGTTTGAAAGTATGTATATGTAATTCTGCTTGGCTGAAGCATGCGACATCTTGTAGATCTTCAGTACGATGAGGGATATCGAGAAGAGTCCAGACGGTTTTGTTAGTCTGTGGAACAGCATAAAGGCGTGTGGGGCAGTAATTTTCAATTGGATTGCGAAGGAGCGACAGCTCTGCACGATTGATCTTGACTTTAGGAGGATTTTTAGATGCTTTGGATGTTGTTCAGGTAAGAAAGGGGAGCAATTGAAAAAAATCTCACCGTACAACTTGTTGAAATATGCAGTTATAGGGTTTATCCCAAACGAATCACGTAGAAGAGCAATCTCAGGCTCAGTGAGGTGAGTGAGTGGCGTCAGAGAGAGCCTTTGAAGTCTAGTCAAATGAGCTGGCAACGCATTCAATTCTTCCACCAATATGTGATCTCTCTTAAGATTGGCTTTGCTTTGAGTAAGAAGCTCATCCCAGTGTTCGCCAACAATGAGGTTACCAAGATGGCCATAGAGCAACAGGCCAGGCATCAATTCTGCGAGATCAAAAGGGTGTTCATTCACAGACATCAGGCTATTATTGCGGCTGAAAATTGGCTTGGATGCCTCTTCATGTGTCCGTTTACTAGCCAGCTAAAACCCCAGTTAATTGGTATGGCCCAGGTATAATAGATAATAGCTCACATTATACTTGGGCACAGCTTCAGCGAGACGTTTACTCACAGGGGCGCGAGCCTTGCCATGAACACAGAGTTTTGTAGGATATCTGGGCTTTGATTAGGACAGAAAAAAAGTGAATAATGAGTGGCCACAAACACGAGTTGTTCTTTCAAACTAGCACTGATGGCAAATTCACCCGGTGCATTCCTATTTCTGCTTGCCTTTAGGTACTGACTAGAAGGAATGGGTACTGCAGTGAGTATAGTGTACTGAAAATAACTCACTTTGTCTTGAACCAACGTTCACTTGCAAAGTGTACATAGCTCTCACCAAGACAAGCCCACATCTCAGGAGACATAAAGACGACTCATGCCAACAGTAAAGGTGGTAGACCTGAAAGTGTTCAATGTAAATTCAAATCAATGTGAACGATCTTACCAGCCAATCTGAATATGTCATCAAGGGAATAACTTTCACCGCTGTTGAGGGGTGTGTTTTGGGTGTTGGTAAAGAAAGCATAGACTGTTGTACTGCTACTTTTCTTTTGTTTCAGCTCACGAGAACGTTCAACTTCCAACCAGTTAGCGGTGAACGTGCACCACTCCCAGTATTGAAGAACAGGATCTACAGTATTTTAGTACAGTACTGTTCTCTCATAAAGGAGCCAAAATCTGACCTGGAACGCGAAATTGTTGAAGGAATAGATAATTCTCAATTGAGCGCCATCGAAGCTGTTTTTAAGATTTATTAGTAGAAATACAGAAACCAAGTCCAAACCACCACCAACATTCCACAGGTTATCAAAAGAGAGCCATGCCAAGACTTGGTGTCGCATTTCTAAAGCTATGCCGATTTTGAAACCTCGGACCTTGTATAGTTGTAGAGAAGCACAACTAAGACGAAAGGAAAGGAAAAACAATGTACAGAATGTGGTACCTCTGAAACCCCAATCCACTGTTCTTTGGTGAAAATTTGAGGGGACGAGTGAAGTAAAGGCTCAAACTGAAGAGATAAACGAAGCATTTAACATGAATCTAACATGAAATGGAATTTAGCAAACATACCTCGAGATAACATGTAGTGAGGTCGAGAATAATGAGCCTCAAGTCAAAACAGACCGCTTTTAAAACTAGGCCAACCCTCGCAAAGACTTCCTCATCCTCTAGGTCAGTCAAGATAGCATGTGGAGGTCTTGAAGGGCAAGATGACATGGCCGGATGAATATCAGGTCCAAGGCGATGTGGATGTGATTGGGACAAAGAGGGAAAGTGATGACTGGGCCAGAAATATCTCGCTTTATTATCCTCATCCTCCTGACTACCTTCTTCAACTGTAGGAATTTTGACCTTCCCTTTTGGCTTCGTCTGCTTAGATTTAGCTAGCTTAAAATCAATATGAAATTGATCTATAGTCAAACATGACAACATACATGAAGATTGCGACTGCTTCCTGAATAAAGGAAAGTATGCTGTATCGTTTGGAGACTCTGCAGGTTTGGGTGTGGCCTTCACTTTCGAAGCTTTATCCGCCTTCAGCGCCTTCAGAGCAGCACGTACTTCAGGGTCAGGATTGGGTCCACGCCAAGTTGGGGCCATTTGAGGAGTGATTTTTCTCACAAGATGGCTCTCAGATGGAGAACTGGTGATTTTTGAATGGTAAAGGACTAGTTTCAAAAGTTTCAGAAGCTAGTGCCTTCAGCGACTGGGTAGCAAGTGACTCGTTGGGCAGCTCAGCAGTTAAAGGAGTGAGTGGAGATTCCATTGGTGGGTATTCTAGCGGCTGGGGGAGTGGCAGTGGGGAGGTGTCAATTCGCAAGTGAGGTCGAGGAAGCTTTAATTGAGCAAGTGATTTCTGTGGCTCAGATTGCGACGACAAAAGCAGGTGATGTCAGGGAACAGGCACTGGGATTAAAAAGTGAGCACAGTGAGTTGAAGAGGGAATGAAAAATTAGCCTTACAAGATATGGGGATGATTGACTTGCCATCTTTCAAAGTTTCAAACGCTAGGATGAACGACTGCCAAGATGGATGGTTAGAGGATATTTGGACTCTCAAATTGGGAGGTAATTGTCTCCACACCTGAAACTCAAGGTTAGAGCACAGTAGAGAAAAGGAATAAATTTTACTGGATAAATCATGAGCCCATGCGTGTCTGGAACACCTTTTGCAAGCTTGAATAGCTTTGCAGCCCATTGAGTGCATTCTAACTGAGTAGACTTCTTGCCGAGGCTTATAGAGTGTGCTAGTAGAACCTCCTCTCGTTCTTTCATAACCACAGCCTCGCTTGATTTAGCATCACTGTGCATACAAAGAATCTGTCGATCTTTGACATCGGGGGTCGCGTCGATAAATCCATTGATGTACTCTTGAAACACTTTAACTTCTGTCATCTCTGGCATATCTGGAAGGATCTGGGCAAGATTGCACAAGCAAGAGTAGGAAGTTAAGGGAGAGAATGTGGGGTGAGAGAGAATGCGGGGTAGTGCTGATAAGCACAGGGTAGATAAGCACTGGTAAGCATGATGACTCATCATTGTTTCAAGAATTTACAGCGAATGGGGGCCGGTTCTGGCTCACTATAAAAAAAATGGGCCCTCTGGACACCCCCCATAAGTTCCCATTTTTTTTGAATAGACTTGAAGGTTCATGTTTATTTAATGGATCCGCGCGCCCCACAGGGTAGATAAGCTCAGGTAAGCATGATGACTCATCATTGTTTCAAGAATTTACAGCGAATGGGGGCCGGTTCTGGCTCACTCTACAAAAAACTGAGCCCTCTGGACACCCCCCATAAGTTCCCATTTTTTTTTGAATAGACTTGAAGGTTCATGTTTATTTAATGGATCCGCGCCCCACAGGGTAGATAAGCTTAGGTAAGCATGATGACTCATCATTGTGTCAAGAATTTACAGCGAATGGGGGCCGGTTCTAGCTGACTCTACAAAAAACTGAGCCATCTGGACACCTCCCATAAGTTCCCATTTTTTTTGAATAGACTTGAAGATTCATGGTTATTTAATGGATCCGCGCCGAGCAAGGCAGGCATTGCTCACGTAAGACTTTGTTTCCATTTGGACAAGAGAGTCCGTGTTGCCATAATCCTTGAATGCCAATGGCGTATACGAGGTCAAACCCACCAACGGCAACACCCATCTCAGCAGAGAAGAAGGACTAGAGGGACTCTACTCTCTCCTGCTACTCACCCTGAAATGCTGCTTGCCATGACTTGCTCATGATTAGACGAAAATTACAGCCATACTATATTCTTACCTACACCCCGCACTATGGTATATCAAGACTCAACCTGCATGCCTCCCGTACCCCACCGCCGCCGCCGAACCCAGCACCCTACGGCCCCATCGGCTTCCTCCCCACAACCCTCCCCATCGATATTGCCGTCCCCTTCACCATGCCTCCTTCCTCCTCCGCAACTCAGCAAGTATAACTAGGAGGGGAACCACCCAAACGGGCGGCGTACGGCCTCCTCTCACCTGTGCGGGATGCTGTGCTCGGCCTGCTGGATACTGGATGCATGTGCTGAGCTTGAGCGCATGAGCGTCGCCACCCAGTTCAACTTCAGCACACTCGCGCTCGACGTATTCCGGTGCTGTCATGCACCTCATGTGCCCACCTGCTTCGCCACACGCGCCGACGGCGCCGGCGCGCGTGAGGATGCAAAGCTAGTAGGGGCTTTTGAGCTGGGGCTGTGGTTCTGGTGGGGGCTGTCGCGGGAAGTGCAGGGGCTTTTGAGCTGGGCGTGGTATGAGAGGCGGAAGGCGGAGGAGGCGGGTGAGTGCGCTTTCGTTTCTTTCCATGTGCTATCCTCCTTTCCTGGACTGTGCTCCCTTTCTTTCCTTACGTCTACACATCTGACTTCCCCCCCTTCTCCTTCTCCTCTCCTGCTCCCCTCCCCTCCCCGTATTGCCCTCTCCATCAGCAATTACACGGAGCGCAAATCCCCACCTGGACGCCTGTCCATAGGCGCCCACACATTCTACACATCATTCTCATGTGCAGCGTCGAGGCCTGTGCTTGTGCTCTGCCAGGAATATACATCGGGTGCGCATTGGTGACAATAGCGATGACAATAACGATATGGGTGTTACTTACCCTTTTCGAGCACAGGAATGATGTGCCACGGGTGAATGGCACTGTGGTGTGTAGCGGCTGGGAACGCTACATGTGGCTAAATGGCACTGAGGTGTAGAAGATGATGACTATGCCCTGCTCTTCTTCCGATTTGGGGCGCGCTAATGTTCTGTACAGGCCTACTATTTGCTGAGCACGGAGCATGAGAAGTCGGTGAAGTACTTCCCACGTGCGATGGAACAGAGCTCTACTGACCTTGCTTTGGCGCGCGGACACTCATGGGGATCAAGTACCCAAGGTGTACAAGATGATGCTCATGCACCCATACGCGCTATATTATGATTTCACAGGTGCTGTGGCTACGGTAAATTATCTCACAGTGTAACTCGTTTCGGTGCTGATCCATGTCTACAGATTCGAGGAGGCGGAATCCTGGGAGGACCAGGTGCACATGTTCGAGGCCGTGTTGCTGGACAGTGCGCGGCCCCACTTCCGCTTTCGTCCCACATTTCAGATCCAACGAAGTGATCTCGTGCTTCAAGCACGCGCTGGAGATGGACGTGCCGCACCCAATGATGGGGTTCCTGCGCCTGGCTCAGTGGGTACGTGTAGATGGCGGTTTTACAGGGCGAGGTGCATGCACAGTTGATGGAGTGCTGTGCCAAGCGGTGGAGTTCCAGGTGCAGCAGCCCGCGGGTGACTTGTTGTGTGTGTGCAAGTAGCTGGACTTGCTGCCTTTCTTGTTCTCGTGGGAAACCGAAATATATACACACATATGTCTACGTA
This sequence comes from Mycena vulgaris, assembly GCA_029204335.1. Classification (NCBI taxonomy): domain Eukaryota; kingdom Fungi; phylum Basidiomycota; class Agaricomycetes; order Agaricales; family Mycenaceae; genus Mycena; species Mycena vulgaris. Next base: position 716,840 of record JARGYA010000005.1, read on the forward strand.
GATACATAAGATGTCTAGCAGTTCATTGGAATTTGATGCGTGAGTGGTGATGATAGGTTAGGCTAGGGAGGCGGGGCTGGGGCCAGCCGGGAATTGCCGAGGCCTCTGAGCACCCCACGTTCTTATCACAACACCCTCATGGCAACGCTTCCTGCCACTCCGCAAACGAGTTTCTCTACTGTGTATGGCTGAAACCTGTGTACTATTCCCATCCCTCATACCAGTCCCCAGTGCTACCGATTCTTGCGATGATCTCCCCGCACTTCTCAACATTTGTGATTCGGACAGCGATCAAGAAGAAGGCCCCGTTGGACTTGCCAGTAAGCTACGTATGTCGGGCTCCTGCTCATTTTCCTGACTCTACCAGTCAGAGCTACTGCCGAGATCGAGTCACCGTACGATGGCCTGATCGATATTCACAATAAATGGGTCCGCCTTCGTGGCAGCAAGAGCATATGGACACGCTGACGCAGCAAAGGAAATGCCAAGATAGAGGCATTCTGGCGATAGAGTTAGCCTATGAAATTGAATGCAGAGGAGTGAGTTGATGGACCGTGTTCGAAATATGCTGCATATTGATCTCAGGACATATGGTTTGTAGAGCAAAGGAGAGTCAATATTCTAATGAACCACATGTATGAAAATTGAAACTACAATGTCCGTGAATATCAGAATAGAATTGTGTCAAGCAGATGAGGGTAAAAGATGAGCAGTGCGGAAAGCGGCTGTGGAAATCATATCAAGCGACTTTTGAAGGAGTTCACATGCAAACCGCTCTGCTTCGTTTTGAGAATTCGCACAAGGAGGCATCCCAGTGGCCAGTGGCCCAAGCGCAGACCACATGTACACCGCTCCCTTCCAGGCCTCAAAATCCTTGCGCGAGTCGCTCCCTAGTCAATTCCATGAGCGGCTGATCAAGCTGATAACCCAAAACGCGCTGATTTCGGGTTCCTCTCCCTTCCACTGCATTTTGGCCGCTTTTTCTGCATTACGATATCTTGAGCCCTTGTTTGTGAAGGTACTTTCACTCCAACCACATGCTTTCAACACGGCCCTGGCAGAAAGTTTGTGTGCCTCGTTGCTTTGGTCATGAAAAATACTAATGCGTGCAGGATCGGAGGTATCCAGACCGAAGACGTCAAGTAGCTTTGACATAGCTGCATGGTTTTCCAGGATTGTCAACAAGTTGCCCCCAACAAATTTCGCCTCGGTGAAGATAGATGACTCATGAGCTGGTTTTAGGGACGGGAGGATCAGGAGAATAGTGTCCTCCGTGGACAATGAGCCCGAGCGGTTGCGTGATCTAGCAGGGTAAGGGGATTTACGGCGAGAAGCAGGCGGGTCCGAAAAGCGGTTTTCAGCTAGTTCGTCAGAAATTAGTGGTGAGATGGAACGCTCCCAATGTGAATCACCAGGGATATCGGGGATTATGGGAGCTTGAAGTACGCTCTGAATCATGTCAACAGATGAGGCCCGCGTAGAATCATCTGATGACCCGCTGACGTGTTGGTCAAACAAATACATGGAATCACTTTCGAAACTGCCCACTGAGTGGGACCGAGGAATACTGGACTGCCCTAAAAGATGGTATGGGGAGGGGGTTTGGAGGTGATTTTGGACGGTGAAGATTAGGATGAAAGTTGTGTGGGGAGCGACTTTCATCGGCCGGTATGTGTCGAAAAAATCACTGGACTTGGCAGTGAGGAGTGCGGAGATGATTTCTCCTGAGGTATATTCGGGGGTATGGTGGAAACGGAGGTCATCCACAGCCAAGTTGATTTGGGACAGACGGCCAAGGAATTGATACCCGCTGCTAACGGCTCGATACCCTTCGCCAGAAAAGTCTGGGATTCGGGTGGTGCTGACGCCTACCGACTTGGGGAGGTCAAACGTGCCCGCGATCAACTCGGTAAGGAGCTGGGTTTCGATAAAAAGGCTTTGAAATTGGAGCCCAGTCCGCAGACATTGAATGAGGGATTCAATCCTCACAGATGAGGTGTCTTCCTGAGTAATTTTCAGGGATTGTTCAATCGCTAGCCTCGGAAAGACCTGGAAGATTGATCCTTTATTAGATTGTTTAATCACGATGCAGCAACTGATGATGTCGAAGTCCAGAACAGATGAATGGTCGTTGGATGGCAGATCAAAGGCCGCCAAACTTTGCAACTGAGTGGCTGAAGACAGTATATTTGAAGTCAAGTCCAGTCAAGTCTATACTCGGCACGCACTGTCAATTTGAAAGTCCCCATTAGACCCCATCCTTGGTGTTTGTCGGATTGTTGAGGAAGGAAGATGTGCGTCCCGAGTGATCGGAGCTGTCAATCACATAACACCAAACTTGCATCGAACACAAAACAAACCACCTCGCCAGATCACCCCTATGGAACCAGCTGCCCCCAGAGATTTATTGAACGCTTTCCGTGCCCATTATAATCGCTTTCAAGCCTCTGTGACGGCAATAGTCCAAACTCCAACTGATTCTATTGTAATTGGGCGGCTAGGAGATGACTTGGATGAATTTGTGCAGTTGGTGCGACAGGTGTGTAAGAACTACTATCAGGACCATATATTCTGAAATCTTCACAGAACTCTGGTATATTTGATGCAGCAGAGCTTGGGACAATTCAGACGAGTCTTGTAGCCATGCAAAACGATATCAGGTTGAAATATAGGGATGCACTCGACGCCTCTCACAATGGCCGACCTGCTGTGGTACATCGAGTCCAGACTGGTGGTCCAGGGCGTCCCCGGATTCACATTGATCCAGACTTTCTTCGCTGGGCATATTCCCAACGACCCACGGCTGGCATTCACAGATTTTTAGGTGTCAGTCAAGGAGTTGTTCGTTCTGCGCTTCTCAGATATGGAATCACCACTCCCCAGTCCAATCCTTTCCCTGTCTCCAAGCTGCCTGTTTCGCCTCCAGACACTGATGATACACTGAATGGGGAAGACGACCTTCTAGATCCCCGCATGCCAATTCCCGATGATCTTCCTGCCGACGTCGAGGACCTCGTGCGCGAAGAACCATCAATCACGTCCTATACCGGACCCTTGTCCGAGCTGTCGGACAAAGAACTGGACATCTTACTTCTCCAACTCCGTTCCCACTTTCGCCGTGCGGGTCTTGCCATGTTGGATGGTATGTTGAGACAGCTTGGGCACCGTGTTCCGCGGGAGCGTGTGCGCCAATCGCTCCTAAGAATCGACCCAGTCCGTAGAATATTCGAGCGCATTCGTATAAGACACCGGATATACTCTGTCGCTGGTCCAAACACTCGTTGGCATCATGACGGCCAGCATGGTATGGATATCTCTTATTTATCACTCAGGCTACAATAACAAGTGCTGGCCGGACTCATTTGATGGGGAATCGTTATCCATGGCTTCATTGATGGGCATTCCCGCTTGATCGCTGGGCTAGGTGCCAGCGACAACAATATTGCTGACACCATTTTGGATGTTTTCCTCGCGGGTTGCGCTGAGTATGGAGTACCTTCTCGGGTTCGGGGAGATCATGGGACCGAGAATTTGTATGTTGCAGCGTGGATGGAAACACATCGCGGCCTGTGCCGTGGTTCGTACATTTGGGGAAGGCAAGTAAACCTGAAATTCATCTCCGCCTTGGCTGATGTTGGATCGCAGGAGTGTTCACAATGTTCGGATTGAACACCTTTGGGTTGATGTTACCGCTCAATTGGGGGCGACCTGGTCGGAGTGCTTTACAATTCTCGAGCTCCGCCATGGGCTCGACATCAATAATGTGGCTCATATTTGGCTCCTCCACTTCCTCTTCCTGGCAACAATCAACAGCCAGCTCGCTTTCTTCGCCCAGAGCTGGAACCAGCACCGCATTCAGATCAGGCATGGGCCCAATCGCGCTCCCGCCGATATGTTTGTGTTTGACATGCTTGTGAATGGTGTCCGTGACAACCAGCTCCCGGCAGAGGATAATTTGAGCGAGGAAGGAGCTCGAGGTTTATGGGATTGATTGGGCAGGCCTCCGGGATGACACTCCTAGCTTCTCAACGCGAGAGCAACCCGATGTCGGAAGGCGCAACTTCGTGGATTGGGTGAGTTGGACCACCTCCACTCAGCAATCTCAGCAGTGTTGTTGTGGAGCCCCCCATCGGTTTCTTAGACGAGGCTGAGGAGGTACAGCTTTATAATTCTGTTATTCATTTACTTGGAAGTGCTCAGGATGATGACTGTATCATTCCCTGGACCAATGCCTTAGCATACTCCCGTCTTATTCGACCAGACATTTTTTAAATATTATTATTACATGATTTTTGCGTTTGTGAGCAGTCAAACAGTTTGCCGGTGACGTTGGCATATCGTGTTGGGTGGGCATGGGATTGATGGTGGGTGGTTGGGACTGATGGTGGGCGGTTGGGATTGATGGTGGGCGGTTGGGATTGATGGTGGGCAGCTGGGATGATGGTGGGTGCGTGGTTTGGGATTGGAATTGATGAGATTGTTGTGGGTCACTTAGAACCCAGCTTGGGAAATGATGGGACCTGGATATATCGAGCACAGCCAAAGGTACGATGTTCAGTACACAATTTTGCCAAGTACACACACAAATATGCCACTAAGCACAAGCCTGACACTAGTGGCTTGTCGGAAGTGGTATGTAGATTGCTAGCTGTTCACCAGGATGCGGTGTGTTGGATGTTAGGGTCCGCTGACATGACAATTTAATTGTCAGCTGACTAACAGATAACTGTCAGTCACTGACTGACAAAGGATTATTTAATTTTTTGGAAAAATTCCGCCTGACAATCCTGACAATTCCCAACCCATGTATACCGCATACTTACCTACCAACTGAGATTCTGAGCGAGTGAATTCAGCCGACTCGGGGATCAGACCCAAATCGGACGGCAACTGTTGATGTGCACAGCCTTGCACAGCCGCCTGTCTAAAATTTTCTTCTATCTCCGTGGACGACCCAGAATGGCCGCCCTGACGGACGCGCAGCTTCTCGAACTCAAAAAGGCTTCAGAAACATTTCTGGCGGACAAGAACTATGGTCATTCACAAATAGAATCACTAATGAATTCAATCTTCGGCAACTACTCGACCCGTTTCAGCAATCCCACTGCGTGCGAGTGGGCCGGCTATTGGCAGGCGCTCGCCAACTATGACGAAGAATGCATGGAGATTAGGAAAAATGGACTCGGTCCAGGGGAAACTATGCCGGTCAAGCCGATTGTGAGGAAGCCGTAATGCGATGCCGTCAGACACTTACGCCACCTATTAGATGCCGTGGACAGGCGATGACACTGGACCGATCTCTACCACATCTAGTGTCACTTTGAAGGTTCGATAATAGTGGCGATTTTAGAGCACTGCCTAATTTTACCCTAGTTGAGCCTAGGTGGTACCAAGCGCAAAGGCACTGAAACGCAAGACCAAGATGCACCACCGGCGAAGGTTCATTTATACATTATTCAACACCTAATTTGAAGCTTATAATGTATTATTCATTTAGAAAAAACCTGGCCCTCAGTCGAACTCTTTGCTTGACCGCCTTTCCTCTGCGCTCACTGATTCGTCCAAAAAAACTAAAAATAAATCGTACTGGATATGCATTGCAAACGGCTGTTCTCATCGTCGGGAAGGCCGCCGGACCAGTGCTGAAGTCCTCACGCATGCGCTCCGATGTGATTTTCTCCTGCGACAAGACCCAGTAGCGAGAAAAGAGGCCGAGGATGAGCATGCGAGAGGCGCACTGGGTGCCGAGCAGAAGGATGCTGACGCTCAGGAATCAGCTCCCACCGAGCAGCGCCCGGTTGGTCGGCCGAAGAAGCTTGACACCCTTGAAAAGGGTCAGCCGACACTGGACTCAGTGAGCTTCCGAGATGCTGGTAGGAAGAAGGCGAAGGAGGAGCACGTTGCGTGGCAGAGGAAGGCCGACCATTTACTGATGCTCCTGATCTGCAAATGTGGTCTGGTCCCAAACCTGCTCGATTCAGATGACTGGGCCGCTTTCGTCACTCATCTCAACCCGGCCTACACTCCCACCGGCAGCAAAAAGTTCGCCAACGAGTACATACCGCAAGAAGCGGCGTTAGTTAGGCAGAGAACCAAACAGGCGCTCCAACAATCTCGGGATCTTACCTACACCACGGACGGCACATCTTCTCGGCGCGGTGATCAGTTCTATACCTCTCATGGCTGCACACCGTCTCGCGATGTTTATTTCCTTGGGGGTCATTTTGGAACGAAGAAGAGTCACGATGCCGAATGGATCAAGAATGGTACTCTCGAGGCGAGTCAAAATTTTCGAACACTGTCATCTTTCCAACAATTCTCCTTTTGCAGACAATGAAAGATATCGGATCTGAGCTATGGGCTGCTATGGCATCGGATAGCACCAACGTCACGCTTGCAGCACGACGAGGAGTTGTTACGGAAGCTCCCGCCGTTCTCGACCTCTGCGATGTCGTCCACTTTAACCAGCATATCATTGGCGATATCAATGAATTGCCCGAATTTCAGACCGTCAGTCTTAAATTCGTCTTTTCAACCACATGACCAATGGTTCAATTACTACAGATGATGCAAATCCTCAAGCCGCTCATCCGACATTTTAGCAAGTCCGGCAAATCAAAAGCCCATCTACGGGACTCTGGTGAAGGGATGGCGGATGACGGTGGCAATATCCCTGTCCGTATGTTGGCGAAAATCGGGAAAACCCGCTTTGCGACACACTTTATGGCGGTGACAACAGTGTCACCCGTCGTGCACAATATTCAAGGCCTCGTTTTAGATGAGAAAATCAAATTCAAAGTTCGTTTCATCCCACCCTTTATTTGAGCCGTACTGAGATCCCGTAGAGCCCATTGCTTCAGGAAGTCTTCGGTAACCGAACCTCAGTCCAGCTGCCGACATTTTTAAGGGATATGTTGAGCTACGAAATGATTGTCGCGCCGTTGGCACGCTCACTCTGGTCCCTGGAGGCGACGACTGCTAACCCCTCAGATGCCTTTGTTTTTTGGCTTGCCATCGCGCACACCCTCGACAGCATCTTCGAGAAGAAGGAAAAAGATACCGGAATTACCACCAAACTTGCGGCACACGTTCGCGCCATTTTCAATACACGGTACTCCCAATTTTTCAACCACAATGAGGTGTATTTCGTGGCATTCTGTATTGATCCCCGTTCGTTCGCCTCCCCTGTCACTATTTATTACTCACCAGCGCGCACATGTAGGATACCCGAACACCGAATTTTTACGCAAACACTCTGACACCCACGCCGGTGTTGCGGAGCACATCCCTTATCCGCACGCATTTGTTCGCGTTAAAGAGTTTCTGAAACAGATGCTGAAGGTTCTCCTGGAGCAACACAAGAGTCACAAAGACCAATGTCGTTGTCATCCAATTTTAAAAACCCAGACGGACCTCGAAATTGCTAATGCCTTGAGGCTGCAGCTTGAGGCTTTCTGGCTCGGAGAGCCGCCGTTCCACGCGCCTGTCATGAACGGGGATATTATGGAGTGGTGGACGAACTTGGGCCGCGGGAATTCTCCTCGATCCAATGTTATTGCGGTGACCTGTTTCTTCCAGATCCGTATTCGTAAACTGATGTTTTTTGCAGATGCTTGGAGTCAGAATATTCGGGATCCTCGTCAACTCAATGCCTGATGAGCGCACCAATTCCAACATCACCTGGTTCAACAGCGCGCTGCGGGGAAATCAGAAACAGGAGGGTCTATTGGATATGATAATGGTTGGTCAATGGTACAGATATCATGCCCCGGTGCGTCTACTACTAGTCTACTACTCTTCACATATTACAAGAAAGTAGACTCACAATGGTTTCAGGGTGCAGAAGGTCCACGCCGCCCTCCACGTCGTCCAACGGTTGCCTTCCGTCGCCTTGACCAGTCCGTGATTGACAAGATAAAGCTGAAACAGCGAGAGGACGATTCCGAGGCATCCGATTCCGATGCCGACTCTGACGCCGGCTCAACGGAAATGAACGAGCGAGACGACGAGGAGCTTGAGAAGCTATCCGACGCTCTCAGGGCCAAGATATCACGCATGAAACACAGACGCAAGAAAAACACGAAGAAGACCTTCAGATCTGACGCCGTATTTGTTGTCGACAAGGATGTGATGTTGAGGGCCCCTGGACTGAAGGGCTTGCTGTCAGTCACAGATGACGACGTGGCGAATAAGGAGACTGGAAACGTGCAGCCCCAGCCCGTTGCAGCGCTGCAAGCAGCCAACTGGGACTGGTAGTTCATAAAATAGCTAGTAATTCCAAAATAAGCAATTGTTAATTGTCATCTGTCGGTCCTGACAGTCAGCCTGACATTCTGACTGACAATCAATTATTTTCTTCGAAGTGGAATTGTCAGCGGACCCTATTGGATGTACAACCATAAATTGTTCATTTTACGTAAATGATGTTCACACAAGTTGTTGGACGTTCACCACAAATTGTACGTATTTTTTGACGAAAAAAGCTATTATAATACTGTCATAATCAGTGATTCTGAAAACTTGGTGTGGAAGTCATGTCTGTATAGGTCTGGAGTAAGATGTTCAATGTCCTGATGGGGTAAACTGCTACAGCAAGCTGTATAGGATACATATTCTTCAAAACATAACAGCAGAGGTGTTCTCCTTGTCTCGTGCGCGTAATTCAACAGACAGAATAAAAAACAAGTGTGATCAAAACTTCCGACACTGGCATGATTCGAACATGCGCCCTACAAGAGGAACAGATACTTCTGAATTTGATTCGAATCTGTCGCGTTAACCACTCCGCCACAGTGCCATTGTGGAGTGGCCGCGGCCTGAGTTTACAGTGCTGTTATGCCTAGTGTGAATTCTCGGGTACTGCGACGCGGTCCCGGAAGGAAATTAGCTGTACCGTACGCTTGAATGATTCGATCCAGTATTTTGTTGGTTACATAGCGCAGCCAAGGCCGGCTGAATTGGACGGAGCTGGACTCGCTTAGATTTGGTCGAGACAGGTCTCGAGTCACGGGGCGGTGTGATGGCGGGTCTCGACTCGAAAAAGATAACCATACATACAATAACTCTGTCTGCTCCATGTCGTCGCCAGTGTCGTCGCTGACGGCGTCGCGGTCGTCGTCGCCCGAGCCGCTGGTGCAGCCCGACCACTTCTACGGGGCTGACCCGTCGCATCTGCCGCCGTCACCCGACTCGGAAGGCAAGACATACCTGTCGCCCGAGGATGATCCCCTGGCCCACCGCGGCATCCCTGTCTTCAAGCCCTCGATGCACGAGTTTGCGGACTTTGAGGGGTACATGAACCGGGTCGAGTGCTGGGGGCGGCGGTCGGGGATCGTCAAGGTCGTGCCGCCGGCGGAGTGGACGGCGGCGCTGCCGGACGTGAAGCCGCAGCTGGCGGGGGTGAAGATCAAGAGCCCTATCGAGCAGTTCATGCGGGGGCGCGCGGGGCTGTTCCGTCAGGAGAACATGGAGAAGCGCAAGCTCATGAGCGTGCGCGAGTGGGCCGAGCTCTGCGCAAAGGACGAGTTCCGTGCACCGGGTGTCGACCAGGTCGGCGTGCACAACAACCCCAGTGCACTGGCACCCCTCCGAAGCCGCAGAAAGAAGAAGGAGCCAGAGGTCAAGGCAGAGCAAGTAGACGAAACAGATGCTGCAATGCCCGACGGAATGTCTTCTGCGGCCATGGCCTCCCCACCAAACAGCGCCTCGCCTGACCCCGAAGACAACAAGCCGCGCAACCGCCGTGTCGAGCGCGCCGACAAGGACGCGTCTTTCCTCGATACATTCAATCCCACACCGACTGGCTACCCCCGGGCACCGCCCCCGCCGATTACACCCCCGAGTTCTGCGCAAAGCTCGAGCGCGCATTCTGGCGCAACTGCGGACTCGGAAAGCCCGCCTGGTACGGCGCAGACACAATGGGTCCGTGCACCTTCCATCTCGTCCGTGTCCTACTAACACCCCCGCAGGCTCGCTCTACACCGACGCAACAACCGCGTGGAACGTCGCCCACCTCCAGTCGACGCTCTCGCGCCTCCTGCCCTCCAGCTCTCAGGGTCTCCCGGTGTAAACACACCGTACCTCTATTTTGGCATGTGGCGCGCAACGTTTGCATGGCACGTCGAGGACATGGACCTCTTCTCCATAAACTACATCCACTTTGGCGCCCCAAAGTTCTGGTACGCCGTCCCCCAGGCCCGCGCGGGCGCCCTCGAAGACACCATGCGCGGCTACTTCCCGAAAGACACCTCCAGCTGTCCCCAATTCCTGCGGCACAAGTCCTTTCTCGCTTCACCAACACTCCTCGCTCAGTCCGCCGTGCGCCCGAACCACCTCGTTCAGCACGCGGGCGAGTTCGTCATCACCTACCCCCGCGGGTACCACGCGGGCTTCAACCTCGGCCTCAACTGCGCCGAGAGTGTCAACTTTGCGCTCGACAGCTGGCTCGAAGAAGGCCGCCGCGCAGCCGTGTGCAAGTGCGTCGAGGATAGGTGCGCTCCGTTTATCTATTGTAACTCCGAAGCTAACCGCGCCGCCAGTGTGCGCATCGACGTGGACCAGTTGCTCGCCGATCGGCACATCGACGAGCTGGAGAAGACCGACCCCGCCGCCGCGGCCCTCGCGCGCGCGGCCCGCTACGGCGAGGAGATGCCCCCCGCGCCCCCCGAAGACGACCCCCTACCGACGCTCATCCTCCCCCCCGCCAAGCCGCGCAGCCCCCGCAAGCGCAAGCCCACGACGCATTTCGACCCCGACGGCCCCAGTGCGCCAAAGCGTCCACGCACGTCTGCCCCCACCTCCGCCTCTGTCCACTCCACCTCCGCCCATGCTTCTACCTCTGCTTCCACCTCGACGCCCGCTGCCCATCCACCGCCGCATCCTCAAAAGCTCACCCTCAAGCTCGGGCCGCGCCCCGCCGCGGCCGCGGAGCCGGAGACCTTCCCGTGCTGTCTTTGCGTCGACTCGTCCCCCACGGGCCTCACACGGGTCCACGACCTCCCCCCCGCCTGGCGCGAGCTCGCTCCCGCCGCTCGCGTCCATCCACCTGCACCCCCGGCACCGGGCGTACACCCAGCCCCGGCCGTCGGCACCTGGATGGCGCACGACGCGTGCGCGCGCGTCCTCCCCGAGACCTGGGTAGACTCCGGCTTCGTCTTCGGCGTCGACGGCATTCCCCGCGCGCGCTGGGCCCTCGTGCGTCACTTCCTTCCCCCATCCCCGTTTCTTAGCTCACTCACTCCCACAGAAATGCGCCGCCTGTGCGCGTCCCGTGGCCAAGGCGCACGGCGCCCTCATCCAGTGCGCCAAGGGCAAGTGTTCCAAGGCGTTCCATGTGGGCTGCGCGCGCGCGGGCGCCGCGGCGGGCACGGGCGTCGCGTACCGCGTCGTGCGTGAAGTCGAGAAGGAAGTCGTCCTCCTCGAACCCGCGGTCGACGCCGTCTCGGAGCCCGTCGCGCGCGTCCTCAAGGTCATCTTCAAAACCGAGGCCGAGGCGCTCTGCGCGCAGCACAACCCTGTGCGTCCCCTCCCCTTCTCCCAGTGCCAGTCGTACTGACCCGTTCTGCAGGCGATCGTCGCCTCGCGTCGCGAGGCGCAGCAGGAGTCCCTGCGCGCTGCGGTGCTCGCGTTCCCGCCGCTCGCGCGCATCAAGCTGCGCGTAAGCTCGGGCGTTTTCGAGGTGACGCTCATGCGCGTCGTCGAGGAGCGCCGCAGCGTCGAGGTCCTCTGGGATGCCGGCGTCGTACGTGAGTTCAAGTGGGGGAGCATCATCCTCGGCGCGACGAGCCTCCCGACCATGCAGTTCCCGCGTGCGTCCCTTTCTTTTATCGCTCCTTCGACGAGTAGCTGATTCGCGCTCACAGCGGCGGACCTCAACCCCAGCGCAGGCCCGAGCGCGTACCGCCCGGCGCCGGCGCCGGCATACACGTACTCCGGCGCCAGCCCGCAGGCTATTCTCCCCGCCCCGTCGGCGGCGTCGCACTTTCCCGCGACCACCGGCGTCATGCGCCCCGCGGCCTCGTCCTCCGCGCCGAACCCGGCGCCGCGGCAGAACCCATACAGCGTGTTCGCGACGCACCCCGCGCCCACGTCCGCGTCGGGCTCGGGCTCGAATCCAGCGGCGCAGGCGCCGGGGCACAACCCGTACAACGTGTTCAAGTACGAGTACTGGCCGTATGGGTACGGTGCCGGTACCGGTGCCGGCACCTCCGGCTCCAGCACCAGCACCAAGACCGCCAACGCCAACGCTGTGCCCACGAACGCCGGCATGCCCGTGCCCAACGCCAGCACGCCCGCGCCCACCGCGAACGGGACCGCGCCCGGGTCGCACTATGTGAACCAGTACTACACGGGCGCGCAGCCGTGGTCGACGCAGTACTACCGCACTGGCGCGGGCACGGGCACGACCGTGGGGCAGGCGTACTACCCGCAGGCGCAGGCGGCGTCGGTGCAGAAGGGGGCGCAGACGGGGACGCCGACGCAGCCGCAGCCGCAGCCGCAGACCCAGACACAGGCACCGCACCCTCCCTTCGGGACGCAGCATCCGCATTCGTCGCACTCCAGCGCGGCTCCGAATCCGAATCCTGCTCCTCCGCCCACGCCCGTGTCGAACGCCGCTCCCCCTCTCCTCCCCACTCCCATTCCCACCCCCATCCCCACTCCCGCCGCCGCGTCCCCGCTCACCCCAATACCAATACCAACGCCAACGCCAACGCCAACGCCGATGCACGTCGACGCGCCGCCCGCCTAGACGCATCCCGCGAACGCAATACAAGCCACGTCTAAGCCAAGTCCAAGTCCACGTCTAAATACAATTAACCAATACAAATACAAGACACCCAAATACCAGCGCAGTCGTCGTAGCGCACGCGGCACGCGCACCCCCCCCTCCCCCTCCCCCTTTTACTTTACTCTCTACTCTCTACTTTACGCCACGCTCCCGCTTTCTTCCGTCCGTCGTTCCGCGTCGCGTCGTGCCTTTGGTCGATCGAGCTCTGACTCTTGTGCGTTGCCGAGTAGCGTACCGTACCCTCCTACAGCTAAACCGCACCCTCCCCTGCAGCTAAAGCTAAAGCTACACGCCGTTTCGTTCCTGGTATCGTTATTACACCCCGTCCGTCCGTGTCTTTATTTTTTCTTTCTTGTGTAGTTTTAGAAATGCGATGAATTGAAGTGAAGTGAATTGAATGCGAGTGTGAAGGGAGTGGATGTGGATGCGCCGAGTGAATCGATGTGGATACGAATGCGAATGTGAATGCGGAGGCGAGTGGATGTGAATATGAATGCGAATGCGCTGAGGGAATCGAATCCACTGTAAATCGTTACATCGAATCGAATGAAGTTGAAAGCGAGGTACTGAAGTAATAAATCAATGCTTGCGAATCCGAATCCGAATCTCGCGACTCTCAGCCGAACGCGAACGCAAACGCGAGCGAGTCCAAACTGACAGATGATCATGAAAGTGAATGGATCAATCAAGGTCCTAAATGAAGACCTCGCGTCGCGTCCACGGCGGGCAAACTTATGAGGGATGCGCGCACGTAAACTGAGGGCATGCCGGGCGCATAGAAAGGGGGACATGATGAGGCTCAAAAAACCGTGGGGCGATTTGATAGCAGTTTAATGGAGGTAAATGAGACTGAGAGGGAGGTGGAATCCTGGAGCCTGGACGGGTGTATCTTACATGCGTAGATGAATATGTCATTGTGTAAATGTTAAAGTGTTCGGCGCAGAAGAGTGCCCGGTGCGTTGGTGCTCAGAGGCGCAGTTGGAAGCCCGAGTCGGACGGGAGGACGGACGGCATGAGAAAGGAAGCAAGGAGGGAACGGAAGACATGGGAACGGAAGACGGAAGCCGCAAGAAGCGCGGAAGAACGAAAACATGAGAGAGCCAGAGATTGATGGACGCGGAGGGACTTTTGGTTATCGAGGATTCGGTACATATGTATCTGGCCTCGGTTGTGATTCCGGGCACTAATGTGTATTCCCCGTCGCTCGAATTCGTCCAGCGGTCGCCTATCGCCGTGGGACGCGTCCTGCATCGCCGCGCGGCGTGCGCGTCGCGTCGCGTCGTGTCGTCGTCCGCCTTGATCGTGTCGCTCGCGTCTTGCACCCGCGTCGTCCATCGGGTCGCTCATCGCGTTCTCCACCGCGTTCTCCACCGCGTAGCTCGCGTCGTGCGGAGAAATACCTTCGTTATCAGCGCGGTCGCGAACAAACATGAGGTGATACGAGGGAGGACACGATGCGTGGTGGTTCTCGGAGCAGGTGGCGGATTTGGGATCGGCGTCCCCCTGGATTGGTGGAACGGGGACGCCTTCCTTATGGTGTTTCGCGCTGACAGGAAACGCCGCCGACGAGGTCAAAAGGCTTGGCGGGACCGCGGCGATCAGGGCCCGCGCGGTCGGCGCCGAGGGCGAGGCTTGTGAAGCGACGGCGACAACAGGCCGCGCACAACGGTTAATGGAACACGTTCCATTAACAAAATCGTGGACTTGGAAAAAAAACCTGTCGTAGGGACTAGACCAAGACTAGACACTCGGACGCGCACTGGTAGCGCAAGGCGTATAGGAGCGGGTGCAATATAAATATTATTTGGGATCGATGGATGGCCGGGCCGGGGTCTGATAAATTTCGGTTAACCCTCTCTAACCCTTACCCTCACCATGCCTGCTCCCCTCAAAGTAACGAAAATCCTCTGCAGTCAGTACCGTCCTCCTCGCCGTGTGCGTCGCTAATCTAGGTGCAGTCGGCGCGGGCTACGTTGGCGGGCCCACTTGCGCGGTCATCGCGCTCAAGTGTCCCCATATCACCGTCACCATCGTCGACCTCAACCAGGCCCGCATCGACGCATGGAACAGCAAGGACTTTAAGCTCCCCATCTACGAGCCCGGTCTCGAGGACGTCGTCCGCCAGTGCCGCGGCCGCAACCTCTTTTTCTCCACCGATGTCGAGCAGGGCATCAAGGACGCAGAGCTCATCTTTGTCAGTGTAAACACCCCCACCAAGAAGAGCGGTGTCGGTGCTGGCTTTGCAGCCGATCTCAAGTATGCCTGCCTGCCAGCGACATCCCAATCAATCAATGCTAAATGCACTTTACAGCTACGTCGAGCTGGCAACACGCCAAATTGCCGCCGTCGCCACCTCGTCCAAGATCGTCGTCGAAAAGAGCACCGTCCCCTGCCGCACCGCAGAGTCCATGCGCACCATCCTCGAGGCAAACTCAAAGCCCAACTGCCGCTTCGACATCCTCTCCAACCCTGAGTTCCTCGCAGAGGGCACCGCTATCGCCGACCTGTTCGCCCCCGACCGCGTCCTCATCGGCTCCCTCCAGACCCCCGAGGGCTCCGCCGCCTGCGCCGCTCTCGCCGCCGTCTACGCCAACTGGGTCCCCCCGACCCAGATCTTGACGGTCGGCCTCTGGTCCTCCGAGCTGTCCAAGCTCGCCGCAAACGCGATGCTCGCCCAGCGCATCTCGAGCGTCAACGCCCTCTCCGCCATCTGCGAGGCCACCGGCGCCAACATCGACGAGGTCGCGCGCGCCGTCGGCTACGACTCGCGCGTCGGCCCCAAGTTCCTCAAGGCGAGCGTGGGCTTTGGCGGGAGCTGCTTCCAAAAGGACATCCTCAACCTCGTCTACCTCAGCGAGAGCCTCCACCTCCCCGAGGTCGCCGCGTACTGGCGCCAGGTCGTCGAGATGAACGAGTACCAGAAGCGCCGCTTCTCCAAGCGCGTCGTCGACACCCTCTTCAACACCATCACCGGCAAGGTGCCCCCTTTCCCTCTCCCCCATTCTTTCATTTGCTAACACACTCTTAGCGCATCGCCGTCCTCGGCTTCGCCTTCAAAGCCGACACGGGCGACACGCGCGAGTCCGCCGCCATCACCATCATCCGCGACTTCCAGTCCGAGCGCGCCCTCATCAACATCTACGACCCCCAGGTCACCGAGACGCAGATCTGGGCGGATCTCGCCGAGGCGAGCCCCGCTGTGCCTGCGGATGCGTGTGAGTGCCGAGTGCCGAGTGTGTACAAGCGTACTGACGCGCCCTCTTAGTGAAGAAGCAGATCAAGATCTGCGGCTCCGCGCTCGAGGCGTGCCGCGACGCCGAGGCGGTCGTCATCGCCACCGAGTGGAAGGAGTTCAAGGAGATTGACTGGAAGGAGGTGCGTTTCTTTTCTTGGGGTTTTTGCTTTTTTGGGGCGGGGTATTCGTTCTTCGCTTGCGTGGCCGTGCATACATGCTCGCGACGGTCTACGCCCTATTCGCTCGGCCGTCCTATGCCTCGCCTCCTCCCCTCCCCTCCTATCATCACGTCATTAACACCACCCCCCGCAGGTCTACGCACACATGAAGAAGCCCGCGTTCGTCTTTGACGGGCGCCTGCTCGTCGACGCGCAGCAGTTGACCGAGATTGGATTCAAGGTGTGTTTCTTCTTCCTTCTTCCTTTTCTTCGGTTTGGAGTCTGTTTTTTGCGTTTCGTGGTGGCTGAGAGGCCTTTCTCGCTTGGGATTGTGTCCGTTCCTGCGAATGTGCTTTTTTTCAGAGGGTTCTTTTGGGCATCGAGGCGTCCTCCGTGATGCCTTTGGCGCTTGGCGCTTCGCTCGCGTTTCGTTGGCGTCGAGTCTGGCGTAGAGGCATAGAGTGCGTGATCGCGGACATGCAGGGCGACGCGCGTGATGTCGCAAGCGACGCGCCATCTTACGGGCGTGCAGGTCGACGCCGACGACAGTGCGACGTATAGCGCGGCTTCCTCTCTCCCTTCTCTTTCACCTCCCCTCCCTCTCTACCACCGCTAACTCCCCTCCCTTTTCGCAGGTCACCACCATCGGCCGCCCCGCGCTATAAACGCGCCCACTCATCTCCCAAACAAATAAATGCTAGAGCTTGGACATTGGCGTGCGTCGAGGGATACGGATACGGAATCAGACTGGAATTAGACTTTTTGCGATATATTGTAGTGGAAAACAAATGCCTTAGATGGTGTAGAGTATTAATATGATGAGGTGGATTGAATTAAAGAGGGGGGAGCGGGAGGGGGAGAGGATTGGCGAGAGCGACGAGCGACTAAGAGCTGCGACGAACGACTATGAACGCTAGTTGCGGAGCGCGGCGAGCCTCGAGGTCGTTTGGGCTCTTTCGTTCGGATGTCACCACTTCTGGGCCATGGCGCACTCAAGGCTTCAACTGAAGCCGCAGCGGCAAGCCTTCCTTCAAATCTTCAAGCTCTCTGCATCGGTCCAGCGATGTCCTGAAGGCATCTCTCTTCAAACCGCCCACTTTCACAGATCTTGGACCATAGACTGCCGCTGCGTAAGCACTGCTGTAGCTCAGCCGCTCTGTCCCTCCGTCAAGACTCTTCGGCGCTCAGTGAAGAATCTATCGGACACGCACATCGATATCAGCTCTAGTGTCGATGCTGCCACGTACTATCGACTTGGTCTTCAGGTTCCCAGTTCGTCGTCCGACGTCAAGCCCACTCACTAGCAAAACGGTTTCAACCGCTCGAACTACTTCATCTTCAAAAGCGCCTTAACCCGCTCGCGCGAGCCGAAGACGAGGCCGAACGAAACGCTCCCCGGTATAAATATTGCACATCTGCCCGACATGCACTCCCTAATTCTCGCCTCTCCCTCCGATGGTTCTCAGACCTCTCTCTAAGCTTCTCCTCCTCCTTGTGCTTGTTCTCCCGGGAGTACGTCTCCCCTCGCGTCAATTATTTAATTTTCATTTTCATTTCGCGGGAAGGCGCTAGCGCGCCACCCACACCAAATTGGTGCGCGGGCACTCAGTACGGGGCCACCGCGCCCCTGGGTCGCCCAGGGCTGTTTCACGTCAGTCCCGCTATCTATCCGCCCACTATTCACTCCCAGTATTGACACCTGCCCATCGACACGGCCGCCACCCGCACGCTCTCCGCCGCCGGCTACACCGACGCCCGCGGGATGTTCATCGAGGCGTGCACATCGTTCTGTGGCGCCCGCAACCTCGCATACGCCGGTGTTGAGTACGCGCGGGAGTGCTGTTCGTCGCCCCCCCTCCCCGCAATTTAATAATAATTCCTCATGGCGGCGGCGGACTGCGGCGCGGCCCTCGCGCCGAGCGGCGCCCCCGCCAACGCGCGCGAGTGCAGCATGCCGTGCGCGGGCGACGCGGCGCAGGTGTGCGGCGGGGGCAATCGTCTGCAGGTGTACATGTACTACCGTCCGCCGCGCGCCAGCACCGCAAGTAGTGTCGGGGACGCCGAGAGGTGGACGTTCGTCGGCTGCTACAAGCTCGTGGATTGTTTCCCCCTTCGCCGTGCTGGCTCACAGTATGCGCGCGATTCAGGGACGGCGCGACGGCGCGCACACTCCCCAACGGGACGCACATCGCCGGTGGCATGAGCGCGGAGAAGTGCACCAGTACCTGCCAGGCCATGGGGCTTCTCCTCGCCGGGACGGAGTACGCGAAAGGCATGCGCCCATCCCTTGACCTCTCTCTTTTCTAATCCCACCTCCCGCAGAATGCTGTACGCCACCCGCTCCGTCCGTTTCCCACTAACAACGACAGCGCTCAGGGTGCGGCACCAGCCTTGGCGCCGCCCTCCAGGCAGGCGACTGCGACATGCCGTGCACGGGGAACAGCTCTCAACTCTGTGGCGGCGGGAACCGCCTCACCGTCTTCCGCGACCAGCCCCCCGAGCCGCAGCCCACCCCCCCCCCCCCCCCCCCCCACCTGCGTCGAGATCTCCGCCGACTCTGATTTCCCGCTGCGGGCCGTCCACCGCGACGGGCGCGCCGTCGCGCTCGCCGTCGTCGACATCAGCGTCGAGCACGCCGTCCTCACCGTGCGCCTTCCCATCTCCTGCATAATAGTATACTCACCACCTCCACAGAGCTGCCTTACGTGCCCCTCGCCGTATGTCTCCCTCGCCCTCTTCCACGGCGAGTTCGACGCGCTCCAGGCCCAGCATGACCCCGCGCGCGAGACTGTCGCGCCGCCGCTTGCCGCGGGCGAGGCGCTCGCGCTCACCTGTGCCGCACACGTCGAGACGTTTGATGGGTATTGCACCGCGGTGTGCCTCTACTCATCTTATCGCCCCGGCAGTCAAACCCCGCCGGCGCACTGCTCGGCGTGCATGGGCGGCACGACCTCTGGGCGCTGTGCCCGAACGCCACGGTGGATGGGTGCGTGGACATCGTGTGGGCGCCGCGGGCGGGCCACGCGCACTATGTCCTGGAGGAATGCAGCTTTGTCGACCTGGTGATAGAATCTTGCGACGACGAGTAGTTGCCATATATATTTGGCTCGTATTCGTGTAGGTGCGGGTCCCCTTCGTGTATCTCCTGTCACCTATTCCCTGCATTTTGACACTTCCTGGACTGCGCAAGATATTCTTCAATTAACCACCGTTTCCATTTATTTAACCAGGTAGGCGATATGTACGACCGGGTCCTCTTGTTGCACATCGGACAGGTGGCCTCACGACGCGTGGTAATCACCTTGCGCGCAAGGAACGGGTGCATACAAGGCCTCACACCGTGTCTTCAATACAAGAACAACATTGGAGACGAGAAAACATTACAAGCTTCAATTGAATCTTGTAACCAGGACAGGGAAACCTGGTAGTGCTTAGATACTATAAATCCGGTGCCAATAATGGAATATTCGCCTCTGCCCATCGTAGAAAATTCGTCCCCGTCTCCTCCGCCACTGCGGTCCACACCTCCGACAGCTTCCCCGCGCCGACCTGCAGGGGTTTTTCGAGTCGAGAGAGATGTTAGACAGCTGAGGGACGGGAGGGACGCTGCATGCGGTGGGGCGGTGATTCGGCTGGGGGGTGGTCAGGCCCGCGAACGAGTAGGACTGCCCCGCCGCGAGGGGTTGAGCTCCGCGCGGTGGCGCGCGGCCTCGAGTTGGGCATGGTACTTTTCAATGGCGAACTGGTCGTTGAGATCGATGAGCGGGCGGATTCCGTTACCAGTCTTCCACATCCCATTCTGCGGACATGGACGAGTCAGATAGGGGTAAATCAGGGAAGCGTAGTATTGCCGGAACATTGGCCGACGTGATTCGCAGTATGTATGTACTCGTCTGCCATTTATTCCATGCGAACCAAATGCTTACTGAACTGCGCAAGAATATTCTCCATCTACCTACCTCCGGTTTTTTGAATATCTTCGAATAATGAATTTTCCACTCCAATCAACCAGTTGGAGCCAACATAGACGACGCTCTTGCTACACGTCGGACAGGTGATCACCGTCGGCACAGGCCCAATGAAAGGCGTAGCCCTGCTCGACGCAGTACACCCGGTCGCTCCACAAGGTGTCGGAACACTCGGGCCAGACGCAAGGCATCGTGCGATTAGTGCCGCAATCTCCGTGCCGTGAGATGGGCAACCTAGGCGCAGTCCGCGAAATCCGAATCGGAAATCGATCTAGAAAGATGTGGTTGTGGAAAGAGTTGCTTTTGGAAGGATTACTACATCAATCGCGCTCCCAGACTGGTTCCTGTGGTCAGGAAACATATTGAGGATGGTCTGGGTCGTGCATTTGCCGGAGAGTTGCAGTGTCAAGCCTAACGGTTATCCTCCAACTTTCCCCAGACGTCTATTCTTCTCCTTCCCCTCCCAGAGCCCCAAATAAATTATTGTCCCGGAATATTGTTAAAGTACCGCATCGAATACCTTGGAATCGCCACGAGGCGCTCGCCGCGGAGCACGTACCACAGCAAGCGCAGCGGGTTATAATGTGCCGCTAGGCGGCTCCACAGTCGAACTACCCTCCATCAACATCGAGAAATTATCATCTCAGGGAAATAAAGACTGACTGTACTGAACGAATATCGTCGAGAACGGTACAGGTTGATTCTACAAATTCTGGCATCAGCACCCTACGGCAGAAAGATAGAGTAGACATACTTTGACAATGAGCACTGGCTCCGGCGCGTATTCGACTGCGAAGTATATGCCGCCTGAAAGTATAATCGATTGAGGTCGGATGAGCAAAATAATAAAACGAACCAGGTAGCCGCCAAGGATCCTTCGCGCGGAGCATGAGGGCAAACAGCGGGAAGTGATTCATGAACGCGAGTTGCGTCTCCAAACCCGCGTTCAGCAAGATCGTCCCGAGGCGCATCTACGATGAAAAAATAAATAAACAAAGCGATCGCGCTGCAGCACCACACATACCATCGCAAAGAGCGCGTAGTACGCGAGCACGGTGGGAAACAGAAACGCCAGCAGCGTGAAGAGGATGGTGCCGAACAGCAGCTGATCAGTGTCGTACGCCCAGGCGTCAGTGCGGTTGCGCAGCACGTTGAACCGCTTTCCTGCGGGCAGTCAGAAGGGACGCTCGCGTCCAGCGGCACCGCACGCACCACGGAACAAATTCCAGAGCGAGCCGCCGGTGCGCAGGAGCCGCGCGTACAGGACGCGCGAGAGGAAGTAGCACACGTATATGTGCACCGTGAGCAGCGCCAGCAGATCGGAGAACAGCGCGATCGCGGTGGTCATGCCGCTCGCGCTGAGGACGCCGAACGCGTACAGGATCGCGGGTAGGTACGGCGCCCCGCGGTGCAGGACGTCTGGAGGTGACTGAGAAAGGAAGAGAGGAATATGTGCTCTAGAAATGGTACGCACAACCCCAGATGGCGACTAGATCGCTGAACGTGTGCGAATAGAAACGACTTAGCTCAGTGTTCAATTTGAGGCCTGCAGGCCAGGAATCGAGCCACTGCAGAACCCAGCGCACCCAGTCGATGAGAAAGGCCTGTAACCGTCAGGGATCAGCGGTATGCGCAAAGAAATCGCATACCTCGACTAGATGGTTCAACATGCGCGCCAGAACGACGTGGTTTTCGCATAAGAAGGATCCAAAGGCGACGCCGATTGTGATATCATTCAATATCAGCCACACGGTGTTGAAAAAACTAGATCTCATGAGTTTCGGAGATTACCGAATGATGCGTGCTCACTCGGTGTATCGCGCTGAGAACACCGAGACGGATGTTAGATCGTGCTGGCGAAGAGGTGTTACTTCGTGGGTAAGAAACTCTGCCTGTTCAGCCCGGACGTCTAGTTGCTGAACTGAAAATATGGAGGTGAGGACTGCGTCCTTTCAAGGAAACGAAACCTACTGGTCGCCGAAAAGTCCTTTAAATAAGCGGACGATCTTGGCAGCCTGACAAGCGATAAAATCCGTTGTGGAATATAAAGAGAGACGTCCATGATATCGAATAGATACTGGGACAGTTGCTGCCGCGATGGTTTTCGTTGCAGGAGGGTATCAATTGTTTTTGCGGCATTGAACTGCAGAATAGGATTCAATTGCATGCATATCGCTTTATGGAAGAGCATACCTGATTAATCACCACGTCATTAATACCCCCAGAGCTCGATGGACGACGGGTAAAATCATGCTCCAGCGACGTTGCGTACGCAGAACTCCGGGCCTTTTGAGCTGGAGATGATTCCGTACCAGGTTCCAGAGTCTCCAGAAAATAAAACCGTAGAGATGCAGCGGCGTGTCTATGGTAATAGATAATAGTATAATCTCTGCATCGAGGTCAGCAAGGGTTCAGGCACCGAGGGAAAAGGTGTTACTCTATCCCCGTCAAATCGAGCGACGGATGTCGGGCGTGCTTTCCGCGGGCAAAAACGCATTCGCAGAGGATGACAGGGTTACCGCCGCAGGATTCTGAGAGCCGAGTCCATTGGGGCCTGCCGTAGAGAGAGGCTAACGTCGCTTCGGCTTCCTGCAACTACACACGGTTGGTGGCGCGAAACAAGTCTGTACATCGACCTACCGATGATTCCTGGATGACCCCCGCGATACAGAAGGCGGGTTTTGTCCACCCATAGCAGAAACCCGAGAACCGCACGTCCTCTGGCCAAAAGACCGTTGGCGGCATCAAGAAAGCCGTCGGACGGCCACGTGACGAGCAATCATTTGTTCCCAAAAGAAATAGATTTGTTCTCAGAGAAATGCAGACGAGAACCGGAGTGGGCGGCAGGGAGAATAAGAACGGGGCGCAAATCCGTGCAGACACTTAAACACGATTTCCCTCTTCTTCAAGTTCTTGTGTCGGACTTTTGACAGACACGTGACACGAACCGAATCCGTTTGTGCGAACGTCGACGTCCTCGAGCCTCGCTCTTCCGCTCCCCTTCTTCCTCCTCTCCGTCGCGCCCATGGACAACTCCTTTCAAGGACAGTCGTCGTCCTCCCCGCGCCGGCCAGACCTCAAGCGGAAACTCGTCGTTGTAGGGGACGGTACGCTTCTCCCCAAGTCGCCACTCTTACACCGTGTGCTCAGCATCCCCCCACGAAGGCGGCTGCGGAAAAACATGTCTTCTCATCGTCTACGCGGAAAACCGCTTCCCAGAGGTGCGCTGCGCGTCTCTCCGCCTCGTCGCCGCCAACGAGCTCCACAGGCGTACATCCCCACGGTATTCGAGAACTACGTCACGCAGGTCAACTTTGACGGCAAGGATATCGAGCTCGCGCTGTGGGACACCGCGGGGCAGGAGGAGTACGATCGATTACGGCCGCTGAGCTATCCCGAGAGCGACGTGATCCTGATTGTCTTCTCCATCGACTTTCCGACAAGTCTCGCGAACGTCCAGGACAAGGTGCGTGTCGACCCTCTCAGACCTTCTGCGCGCGCTGAACCCGCGCGATTCATCCCAGTGGTACCCAGAGGTGGCGCACTTTTGCGAGGGCACGCCGCTCATCCTGGTCGGCACCAAGACCGACCTGCGACGAGACGAGCAGACGCGTCGCATGCTCGGTGCCCAGGGCCTTGCGCCGGTATCGCCCGAGCAGGGTGGGAGCGTTGCGAAGGAGATTGGCGCAAAATACATCGAGTGCTCCGCGAAGACGGGCAGCGGCGTGCACGAGGTCTTCAATCTCGCTCTCAAGGAGAGCATGCGGCGGCAATGGGGCAAGATCGTAAAGCAACGGCGGTGTGTTGTCGTCTGAAGCCCGTTGCGTCTCACTCGGTGTCAGTGATGGGCGGGGACTACACTGGCTTGCATTTCATCTACTCCTACTGCTCTGCATCTGTTAAGTATTTATGGACATCACATATCTTATCCACTGTAATGCTTCATCCGTCGTATTCACAAGCCGTACGGAATGAACAAATAAGGTGTACAGAAAGGATACTGAAGGAGTGGCGACAATAGCGATACGCATAAGATATCTCGGATAATAATATGGTAGCCCACTGGCAAACGGTGCTTCAATCAGCTGAGCGACAGCGCGGTCCGGTGCCTCAAGTTAGGGAGGGGAGCAGGTCGCGGCATTGTAAGCGGCCGCGAGTGATACGCAGGCGGATCTTTGGGAGGCGGGGTGGGCGGCAGGCGGCGAATGGTGGTGGTGTTAGTGCGGGGGCGGCTCCGCGACGCCTGGGGCGGAATGGAGGGGAGGGGACGCAAACGAGCCCGAGCCACCGACTCTCCCTGCTGGGCGGTGGGAGTCGGCACCCCAGAAGTTCGGGTTGTAGGGAGTGCTGTGGCAGGTGCAGCCTTCTGCGCATCCGCCGCCGGCACGGGGGTAGCGATGACGAGTGTGTCCTTGGGGGCGGTCGTAGGGGCCACGGCTTTCTGCGGCGCTGCCGTCGCGACAAGACTGGGAACTGGCGGCGGTGGACCCGACGGGTGGGAAGGGACGTGGAGGAATTGGGCTGAGGTACGCGGAGGATCGTGCGGGGTGCAGGGTGTCTCTGGCAGGCTGACCCCGTAGTACTCTAGGATGCCCCACGTCGCCGACTTTGACGACCGTCGCAGGGGCGAAAAATGCGGGAACAAGGCGGACCGCGGCGAAGGTGTCGGCGAACGGTGGGGCGGCGATATTGGGCGCTGGAAGAGCCCCATCGGGGCATCTGTGGTAGGCGACGCTGGGGCGGACGCACAGGCGAGAGGGGAGGGGAATGCGCGGAACAAGTTCCCGTGCGCCCACAGCACGGACATGCGGTCCAGCTCGGTCACCTTGTCCTTCTCGAGACGATCCAAATTGAAAGTGATGAACGGGACGTCGCCGCCCTTCTCTTCGACGCCCCGCCAGTTGTAGGACGTTTCGCTATCTGATTCCAGGTCGGATTCCGGCGAGACGAGATCCGGGTGGACGGGGAGCCTGAATTTGTTGGTGAACGGCTTCAAAGTGAAGTCGGCCGATTCTGGGCCAGAGGGGACCACCGGGAACTGCTCTATCACGTCCCATGCAGCAATATCGTCCTTGGAGAGTCCGAGACGGGTCTCGGCATTCCACGACTCTGGATCGTTGAAGATGCGGTCTGCGATGGCGCTGGCCGGTGTCGCAGGGGCATAGAGGTGGACGGGGATGGGGGTATCCCGTGGAGCACTGAGATTGAAACGTTGGGAGCGTTTTCCTGCCATCGATCCAGCGATAGACCCAGCGATAAAAAGCAAGTTTAGGGTTCTCGGAAGGAATTCGAATAGCAGGACCAGCCTGCTATTGATATGGGAGACGGAGAACGAGGCCCAAACAATCTTGCATGTCCTTTAGGCGGGTGTGGGCGCCACGTAACTGTTGATTACGTTCAGTGTTGCCAGTCCCCGCATTCGCTGAATCACTCGTCGACGCCAAAGTGATCCCGGGGTGGCGGTGCGACATCGCAATTCCCACTTCTGGACATACTACATCCTCGGCAACATCCGCAGTCGTTGCACTCAGCTTTACTCCTCAGCCATCTCTGCATTTAGCCCAACGCCATTCAATCCTCTGATTAGATTGCTTCCTCCTTATCTCCGCTGAACACTCGGCCACAGGTTCTTGTGGGCATGAACGGCGCATGGGTTGTGCTTGACAACTGGTGCCCGAGGAACGATTGACTGAAGCGGCTTATCTATACACAGTGGATCTTGATCCTTCTTATTACTATCTCCCTCCCACTCGTCTAAAGTCGCGACTCCGTGTAACATATTCACGAACACCGACTCCTTGTGTGCGAATCGCTAAAATTGGAGGCACGGAGTAAGTACAACCAACCGGTTTCCTTTATTGGGTCTAGGCTCCTCCCTTCCACCTCGGTCTACCCCTCGGCACCTACAGGCACATCACGGGAATCAACTTGCACCTTCACGATCCGCGTCTATCGAACCTACTACGATCCGTCTGAGGATCCAGGATCCGCCTATATCACCATCTTGTTCTAAAGGTCTAAGACCGATCGGGTGCTTTCACCGAAAGCTAGTGCTTCGTCCCAGCAACACCGAAAATAGCGAGGTGCTAGGTGACACTTTCAGCTTGACGACAATGCAATGGCGGGAGGCGTGCGATCTTTGACTCAAGATCTAGGGCGGGCACCCGCAAATACGCTCTACAAAAGATGAATAGATGTTTATTCCTGCCTGATTGATACGGCCATCCCAAGTTACAACCGGACGTAGACGCAATTTCCAAGTCCAACGCGGGCCGCAGTCTCCCCTTCGCCGTTTTGGTAGTCATTAAATGCAAAAGGAAGATGCCCGGATTGTGTTAAATCCCCCAGGTAACTGCGTCTGTCCTTTAGGTCCCGGGTGTTCTCAGATACGACTCCGACAGGAATGGATCCCTCAGCACCAGAAATCCGGGCATCAGAATCGGTCGTTCCCAGCAACGTTGATTTCGATAGATAAGTAATCGAAAGTATCGCGACAAGCGCATCAAGCCCAAGCTGCTCTGATCAAATCCGAGGCTCACTCCGCAACGGCGTATACCGCTGCCTGCGGATTCGGGCTCGGCCCAGGCTAGCCATGCCGTTCGTTACCGACCGAACCAGGGTTCGCAAAAATTAGACGAGCTCAAAAAAACGAAGCCATCCACGACACGGAGGAACGGGATGCCCTTAATGCGGAGATCAGGATCCACAACACCGTCTTGGGGGCGCCCTTGGCGGACCGCCAAGGGATGGAAGATCATAGACATGCGCTCTCGCTCGTAGTCGTCGATGTCCAGAGACCTCATGAGACGAGCCTGATCCCCAGCTCGCGACGGCTCTCAAGACTTGGCTGACAGGCAATTTTTCTGCAGGATCTCATTATCACAATAGTGATGATGTTGATTGTGGGTGATTGGCAAGCTTTATCCTGGACCTTCCTGACCACCGAAATTCAGGTGCTTAGCTCTCGGTTGAAAAGCACGGCATCATCGTGAAGACCATCGAGACGGGTGCAATTACTGCGGTCTTGGCCCTTGCTTCATTTTCCAAGGTTTTTCCACGCAATTTCATCCATGTCACCATGTCTGGTTTCTGTCTCTATAACCGGTATACTGATGACTAATGACTGAGACATCAGGAAATCGGGGGAATTAGTATAAGGCAATGTATAGTAGTTACAACGTGTGCAAGGCTCACAATGCTCACAATAATTGTGACCAACATTGCAACACATCGCAACGCCTTATGTCTAGCGTACGCTATTTGGCAATGTTCACAATTGTTGTCAACATTACAATGTGCGCAAGCCATATATTGTGTTACAATGTCTTACATGCCGTTCCAAAGGGCGTATACATCAGGTACATACCATTCCTTTTGCACTCAAATTGATTACAATGCAGCTCAAGATAAAACAAACACGACGACGATGTGGGAGAAATAAATGTATTGCCAGACTATATACTGAGACTTGCACGGCCATCACGGCCGCACAGGGATCGGAGTAACGACAATCGTGGCACCATGGGGATCGCAGCGATGATGAGGATGAGTGGATGAGGCCAAAGCAGAACACCAGAAGATGGCAAGGTAGACACTTGAGGAATTGAAGAGGAAAGCTAGAGGAACAGACACGTGCTTGAAGCGTTGAAGCCTTGAACTGAGCCGCAGCTCTTGACGAAGAGACACCGCTTGAGGAATTGAATGGCCGATCTCGAGTGTTGCGATACAGAACTTGAGGTCTGTGGTATTCAGGCCCCAGGGCCGCTTGGAGGCAGGACGAGCACATTTGAGGGCTTGCGGCGAGCCGATTTGGAAGCGGCATGCGAAGTCTGAGAAAGGGAAGGGGCCAGAGAAGACATGTCCTGGCCCGAAAAAAATCTGGTTGGGACTGGAGCGGTGGGCCGAAGTGACTGCTGGGCGATGATGGGGGGAAAGAAAGATGAACGTCTGACCTTTTGATTTCTTGATGATCATATACGTACTGTGCACGGACCTCTGATGAAACGCTGATGATCAAAAGATGTTAGACGGAGTTTGAAATAGACTTAAGCGATTTCAAAGTTCCTATCCTTACTTACGTGCTGTAGGAATTGGCATTGGAGTGTACCCTCCCTCGCTTCTGGATGCTTCATATATATTGACTGCCGCTTGTAAACCTTCAGCGAAATCATTCCAGCGCCAACGTATAAATCTTGACGTTATCGTTCACTACATCAGGAAAATCTGAAATTGCTTCTGAGACCATCATAGCCCAACAAAGACACGATAGATCTCATAGCAACCTGCCGTCTATATAGAAAGGTGGGAGGGGCGGTTTTTGTTTCATAGACCACCATAATGTTAGTGTCCTCTATGAAGTGACCATAGCCATAGAGCTCATAGCACCCATAGATATCATAGTCACCATGGTTGAAGCTGCTTCACGCTGCTTCAATAGCAGCTCACAGACGTTGAAGATAGTCAAAACACGAATACAGTGAAAAAGCATGGTATATTGTATTCATGGTAACCACTACCAACTACTATATAATGGTGGCATGCAAAGATAATATAATGTACTACTGTAAATGAGGTCTAACTTCTCCACCGCACCAGCCCTAATGGGCAACTCGGTGAAGCAATTGACGGTAAAATGAACTGATCGGAGATAAATGAGTATGAGACAACATAAAGGGTGAGTAGACAGACCTGAGTAACAGTAGTTACGTCCCGTGTCAGTGGTATGTTAAGCGAGGAAGAACGTCACACAGATGACAGCGCTTCAGAAAAGACGTAAGACAGCGGCGAAGAAGGACAGGGCTGGATACGTACCTCTATAGCGAACAGAAACCACGGGAGAGTATCAAGGGGTGATGAATCAATCAAGCTCTGACAGCGCACATCCAGCATGTCTAGATGAAACATGAATGGGCGGGTGCGCAAATGTGTGGATTGGGGAGTACTGACCTCGACAACAAGCACAGATCCAGTGGCACTATGGAAGGAAGGCCGACAGATTGTGGTATGAGGGAGCAAGGGGCAGCAATTACACGGGAGTTGGCTATGAGAAGAAATGAGGAAACGACCGAAGGGGGTGCAGAGGACGTACCGTACACGGGGCATTTGCAGATGGAGAGCGGCAACACATGGGCAGACAGGGAGAGCAGGAGGAGAGGTACAGGTGGTGGGAGAAGAGGAAGAAAGTACGTGACATGGCCTGATCAACCTCCGCTTTTTATAAGTGTCGAAACATGACTGATTGATCGGTGATGCGGGCCCATTAGGCAAATCGGAGTTTCAATGACTTGCAGAAATTTCGCCATTCACCGAATTTTGGCAAGCTCAGGCTGCACGTTCCATATGCAAATGAACAAGTCATTGTTATTGGCCTGTTGCTTTATTTGATGGTCCCTACTAATGCATCCTGGACCGATTTTGAGGACACTTGAAGGAATGTCTGTCCAGCGCTGACAAATCTCAGCCTGGCATTCTGTTGTCATTTGGTCGGAATTGCAATCTTTCAAGATTGCCGAAAAAATGTCAACACTTTTTAGACAATTGGCGAAGGTGGGTTTTCGGAATATCACTAGGGAGACATACATAGACATTTATGATCCGAGCATTCAATGTATAGACCCGAGTAGTCCATCATAGACCTTCATAATCCACCCCAGTCACTGAACAGACCACCAAAGACCACCAAAGACCACCGGAGACCATCGGAGTCCACAAAAGGCGCCTCTTGCACTTCATAGTATTTCAGATTTTCCTGATGTAAGTGTTCTGGTTTCAGTGCAACGACCACAACGGTGCACTGAAGCTCCAAAGTCCCGGAAGGCTTTGTACAAGTTGGATTGGAATATATTTCTCGCTCAAATATTGCGGTATCTCTACAATGGTATCACAAGCTGGGGGGCCGATTGCAATGCGGCCGCAAAGATGATGGTCATTCTACAAGGTAAGATAAGCTAATGCAATGTGCGGATCAATCTTGCCGAGAATTGTAAACAACACAACTTCAAACAATAATTTCCCCGATTTCCTGATGGAGTATACTCACAGTGAATCTGGCTTTGGACGAATGTATGCTCCGTCTAGTTCAACCCCGGCTCATGAATGCTCTCCAGGTATTCCAACATTCTCCTCGCGATACTGAACGGTCGCCATCGTGTCCGAACCGAAAGCACCAACCTTCGCCCTCCATCAACTTTCCATATGAGACCGAAATGGACACCTTGTCCGCTGGAAGACGATATCCGAATGTCGTCAGTGGAGAGGCCAATATTGCGAGGGCAACAGCTGCCGACAATGTCCTTAACACTGGTGCTGCAATCCTGACCGCCCTGAAATTTCATAGGTCAATGATCCGTATTGTTGCCCTCATCAGGAAAGGGAAAAAAATGACACAGACACAGGGAATCTGGGGCAGACGGCGAGTTCTGGCCCAGACGATTTCAGACCCGCAGACACTCACAGACACTCACAGACATCGACACTCGCATGTGTTTCCGTCGCTTACGGGGAAGGATGATTCAAGATCAAATCCGACTACGCGACGACCGTTTTGGCCGCCGCCGCGTGCTCACGGCTGCTCACGCCGGTCGACTTAGACAAAAAACTCCAAGTCCGTTCGCTTGTTGCTATGGACGTGCGGAAGTATAAAGAGGACTCGCCTTCACCCCGTTCTCCAGGTAAATTTCCCCTTTATGTAAGCTGATGTCTGAAAGATCCCCCTCACCACTTTGAAGGCCAGTTTTATTTCTTCAATGTTCACATATTGATGTACAGGCATCGCGCCATGGTTCCTTGAGCATTATTAACACCCGTACTCAATTAGTCTCGCTAGTCGTAAATAATGCAATGTTAATTATTCCTCTCACCTTGTCTCCCAATTGTCCCCCCGTAAATGCAGCCAATATCTGAAGGAAGAAGCCCCAAGAGTGCCCTACCATCCAAATGAATCCAGAGGACCCAATGCTACCCAATGCCCGTCGCGAGCCGTCGCGACGGTTGAGGATCAAAATCCATCAAACTGATCGGATCTACTGTACAACGATCGGCTAGGATCGGCTAAGATGGGTCTATTGATGTCTGGCGGTGTCTGCCCCAGACCACGCTGTCTGCGATAGTCGATAGGCAGTCTATCGGTCTATCCTGTCTGTAGTGTCTGGTACAGACAGTCTCAGACTATCGACATTTTCCTGATGCTTTATTGAGGAATTTTCTGTCCGGGAATTCGAGCGAGTCGGCATATCCCAGCACGTACATATTTTCTTCTAATTCAAGTCGGCGCAAGTCCATATATATATAATGCACCGATATAGGATTGGAACAATTGGAGGTACACATTTCAAATAACTACTTTCATTGTAATATCCATTTCAGTAATGCCCGCGAATGCCCGGATCAACGACTTCGGAAGGCAAAGTCGCATCTGCCGGGTTAGGGCGATCCCACTGGTCGAGCTCGCGGTGTCCTTCAGTGAGCCAGCGAGAAAGCGCAATGGGATCGCGTGCCGTCAGCTTTATCCCGGCAGCCAACGGCAGCGCTTGAGGATCGCACGCAGAGACCTGGTCGTCGATTGGGTGGATCTCGAGGCTTGCTTCGCTAACGGCGCGCAACTTGGGGAAGACAGTGGCGCGGGCCGCATCACCTAGAGGCCCACGTTCGAGCTTGAAGAAGTGGAGTAGGAGAACGAGGTTGGCGTAGAACATCTTATTCACATCTGCGGTGATGGAAGGTCAATCAATGCTTCTGCTAAGTAAGTGAAGGCCTACTGGGGACGCCCATGCACACGCGCCGTCCGGCGCCGTGATTGAGGTGCGGTACTCCAACCTTGGGTTGCTTGATGTCTGTGCGACCATAGTGCCCATCCATCCAGCGCTCTGGAACGAACTCCTCCGGGAAATCATAGCGCTGTGGGTCACGGTTGATCTGGTAGGAATTGTACACGACGAGGACGCCCTTGGGTATGAACACACCGTCGACGACGACGTCCTCGTGCGTCTCACGCGGAAATCCGAGTCGAATAGACGCGAAGTACCGGCCGGCTTCCATTCCGAGTGCCTTGATGTATTCAACACGGTCCGTGTCCAGCGGGTCGGGAGCTTCGCCGCCATAGACTTCTTCGATCGCGCGGTATGCCTTCTCTTGCATCTCTGGGTGTGCGGCCAGAAGTGCCGCGAGCCAGGTGAGACCGGTGCCTCCGCTCATGCCCGACCCAGTCAGCGTCGTCGCGAGACGCAGCTCCTCGTTAGGCGTCAAAGTGCCGTCGTTAATGGTCCGAAAAATGTCGCCCATTTGTGATGGCGTCGGGTCACCCGCGTCGAGTCGTTCATGAAGATCCTTGAGAAGTTTCTTGCAGAATCCAACCTCGGCATCGCGCAGCTCCTCAGCGTGCGCCTCCGCCTCGTAGATTGAATCCAGCCAGGAGGAAAGACCAAGAGGGCGGAGAACGAAATAGATCGGGGAGGCGACTGCGAGCACGAGACGTTCTCCTGTAGCAACGAGGGGTATGTAGTCGTGGACTGGCGTAGCAAGGCTTCTCTGCCGGAATGCCTTAATGTTGACATCCGCAACGAGGCGCGTCACATCGTCGTCGAACCGTTGCCCAAAAAGCATGTCAGCACTAATGCCGATCGTGGTGGTCCAGAAATGGAACCCAAGGTCCTGCGCGACGCCTGATTTGGCGCTCTCCGATAGTAGGTTGACGAGTCGAAAGTATCTCCGGGCGGCGAAATGATTGAAGCTGGAAGGGAAGGCTGAGATGAAAAGTTCATTACTTCGCAAAATAAAAAAAACGAACCTTGGGAGTTTGGCGGCGCTCGTCTGGGCCGTTAAAAGACGCCTGTACTTGCTGATCTGTTCGCTGAACTTGGTTGCTGTTCCGAGTCAGGATCAGAGTAAGATGTATGCTGCGTTAAACGCACTGCCAATGGTGGTCGGGGCGTCGGGATCTAATGCCCTCGAGAAAGCTCCATGCCAAAGCTTAAACTCGGGGCGAGATTGGAAAGCAGCTCCCTGTTGGATGAGTGTCTTGTTCACGCCCGCGTATGTGTTGATGATAACCTAGAAAAGGAAATTATTAGATGTAAGGCATCAAAGCTTCAGTTCGACAGTACACTCACCGCTTCTCTTTCGCCAAGCCTAAGCCTTGTCATCGGCGGTGGGGGAAGATGGTAAGAACCAGCCTTCTCCTCAGCTTCGATAAACAAAAAACATACCTGAACATTCCGCCGTATAATTTAGTCCAGTGGGCCAGAGACCGGGCATGCCCAGCTCTCATCTGAAAGCGCGTGAGCTTCATTAAGTAAGATAATCTCATATTGTTAGAGGCACCTGAAAGAGGTTCCCGATTATAGGAAGGCCAGTGGGCCCCGGGAGTTTGACGCGGCGAGGAGCAAGGTTGAAGGAGTCCAATGGCAAGTATATGGCGAGCAGGATACAGGAGAAGAGCAGGAATACGGCCGCATAGGTCGACCTGGTTGAGGAGGAAATGAGTGAGGCGGTAGTGTCCATCTCCATGGTTGATGGGTGGTCTGGAAAGCAGAACAAGGAGGGCTTTAATACTTGGGTCGTGGGGTGCGTCGACTCCATGTAGCGTTTTTTTCCGAGTTCACATCTAAGTCGTCCATCTGCGGATATGTTTTAGCTTCGACTCCAGGTGACGAATCGGAAGGTTTCTAAAGCATGGAGCAAAGTCACCAGCCGGTTGAACGCACACCAAGGATCAGGTTCACGCGTTGCCGAGGGGACTCAGGCTAGTATGAATCCATGGAGAAAGGCTGGGAGAGTGTGGGGGCAACTGTGACGAAAATCCCTGGCACCATTGCACCATCAAAATCACGAATCTTGGGCCGAACATTAGAGGAATATAGTTTATGTATGGGGGAACATTCCTCGTACATTCGCTGTCCAGTTCCGCGCACTACTACCTGGTTCGGCCCCTTGAGATCAAACCGGATGGATGCCAGATGATAAATATGGAATGCCAGTCGTGGAATCAGAATGAGTATGACAGATCGACTCAATGGGAATTCATTATTCATTCAATTAAAACTACTCAGCGGGGAAGAGCTAAGACCCACGACTGTTGATTGGCGTATGCGTACACAAGATGGCTAGCCATTGGAAGCATTGGAACGCGGCGTGCTTGCTCCGCGAAGAACAAACAGCGGTCACGTCGGCAAAGTCAATAAATCCGCCTGAGATTAAATCGGATTGGCCGGAAACAAATTAGGCCCAGTTTCGCTGCAGTTTTTAGAAGATCTGCATAGAACTGGTGGGAGCTTTATCCTGATTCTTATCTTTATCTATATATATATTCGAACATCACCCTTGAGCGCGCCGCGGCCCGCAGCAGCGGGTCGTCGGGGAAATTCTGCATTCAGCTTAAGTCCGGTGTCCGCGGGCCTTCAGCACTTCAGCAACTGTCCACCTGGCTGGATGCGTGCATGTCGATGTACTAGGAAGTCATGTGTTAGCTGTAAATGAAAATCCACCAGGAATGGCTTGAGTTACCGCTAGTTACCGGCGGTCGACCGCGTTGCCAAGAAAAAATAAGCACGTACAAATGTGTCAGCTAGACGGAGGGGGTAACATCTTTGAAACCGAGTACGGCGGCTTCCTGACCTGCAGCTTAGAAAGAAAGTTTCGAAATGACGCCATGAGTAGTTGCGTGACATTGCCGGGAAGTCGGGAGAAAAAGTTAGGCGTGAGTTCAGCCCACGAAAGAGATCCATGATTGATCCAGGTTCCTTCCCAGCCGCGGTTTCGAGGATAACAATCTCAGGGGCGGTACTACAATTAAATACAGAGAAATGATTATTTTTTATATGTGACTAGATTCACGTGGTGTTACTAGTGACTTCAAGTTGGGGGTTATCCTCTCCACGGCGGCTGGCGGATAACACATACAAATAGCATAGACAATCTCGAGAAAACACCCCGATAATTCCTTGCGGCCTCAGACATCGGTATGAAAAATGTTTTGGATGTTGCCACAGCATTTAATACGATACATGAATGATATTAGGTGGTTATTTCGTTGTAATACATGTTTTCCCGTGCTCAGTCCCAAGAAATACCGGTTTCTACCGGTGTTCTCTATAGAGAGTCTTAAATTCGGATTCACTTAGCCCAAGACTCTACCCAAACATTCCGTGGGTATAATAGAGCGCTCCTTTAAACCAAACACATTTTATTTCGCGTGATGGAAACACTTGGATGACTTTCTCCGTCATTTCTCGACATTGTGGCTATGCTATTTGTATGTGTTATCCGCCAGCCGCCGTGGAGAGGATAACCCCAACTTGAAGTCACTAGTAACGTCACGCATAACTCGGTCCGAATTTTCCGGTCAGTCTATTTCCTCTGTATCCGCTTAAAAACTGCGCTACTGAGATTGTTATCCTCGAAACCGTGGCTGGGTAGGAACCTGTGATTGATCACGGTTGCATCATCCGACGCCCAACTTGAAGTACCTCAACCATCTTCAACAATTGTGAAGAATTGGCGCCACGTTTGAAATAATTGGCCCGGCAAAGATGTGCGGACTCCGGTGCGGAGAATCAGATTGCGGATGCCAAAAAAGTGACCGCAGATTTTCCGGTATAAATAGTTCCCTTGACCTTGGAGACTTTGAGTCGGCGGCGCAAACTTTTCAGATATCTTGCCTCGTCGTCCTATATCATCGGATCACGATGGCGCCACCTGGGGCCCGATGACTTCTGTATGGCCATTTGCGAGGCGCCCCGTGGATCGGAGATACCCCGCCGCGGCCAATGCAAGCCATAAATATGTTCCTGCGTCAAGCGACGTGCGGGAACGCCTGGGCGTGTAATTGGCCCGGGCGTGTAATTGGCCCGGGCGTGTAATTGGCCCGGGCGTGTAATCTGATTTCGAGTTCTGCAGTGCACGCAAGATTTTGGGGAGCGAAATCGGTCAAGTCTGGTGGGATCAGCACCTCGAGATCTACGAAACTGTGCTCAGCCAGAATGGCTGGGATGGAGAGGCCAGCCCCGAGTTCTATGAGTTCAGGACCTGTGCAGCACAAGATCAGCAGAAGAATCACCCGCTTTCGCCCGGAGTCGCCCGTCGCGAGACTGTAGAGTAACAGCTCTTCATAGAGATGGCAGACAGGAGAGAGAGAGGAAATCCGGGTCCACCGGTGAGTTTTGCAGACATATCCAGGAGGTGAGTGGTCAGAATGAAGGTAAATAGGAAATGATGAGATCACCGCTCAGCGCCGGGTCTAGGCCTCGGCCGTTGCCGACACCTGGAAAGGGAAGTGCAAAATTTAAACATGCAGTGTGAGCAAAGTCCGACCTTTCACAGTGAAGCGGCTCATCCATGAGTCAAAATTTAGCCTGTGATAGTAGCGCGCTTGGGTTCGAAGCTGCTGTGGCGGGTTCACATGGGCGGGTTGAATCGGGTTCACATGCTCAAGCCATTGAACTCCCGCGAGACGACTCGGAGGGCGCGACACGTTCGGCTCAGAGATTTGGGTGGACCCTGTCTATGTGTAAACACAACCTTCTCAGCGGCGTGTCTAATCTACGATATATTATGTGAACAAGGATCGATTACAACTGATTAAACGGATCTGTGCGTTTGGTTTGGGGGAGCGACGCCAAGAAACCATTCGTCGCGGCTGGGGCCACGGTCTGTAACCCTGGAAATGCCGGAATACGTGGATATCATAGGCCTCTGCGTTTCAAGAAATCATCCATCTTTCGGGGGATGGGATACATGGAATATTTCCATGACCCCAGTCTCCGATAGCATCTAACCATTTTTCTCCTGAGGAGAACCCATTGATCTTCATCCGATTCTGTACGTATCGGACCTCTTCGAGCCGAAAACAAAATCCTGGAACACACAGTAATCTTTCCTGGCGCATATCATCAACGCCCGCCAGCTCGATGGATAGGACAGGCCCCAAAACACCACTTCAAGGCGCAGTTTATTCAAAATTCTTGTGATGCACACGCAAATTGGACCGTTCGCCGCGCAAAAAAACGGGAGTCCGGGGAGAAACTCGGCAGAATACCTTCTAGGTTGCCTCAGGCTCGAACAGCCAGAATAGTCTCGAAACAGCACGGTCAGAGCGAATATCCAAAATGGGAGAGGATTTTATATTTGGCACGCGGGGGTTGTTAAATAGAACATTGATCCAACAACCCGGGTTGTTGCCAACAAGGGGGGTTGTTAAATATATTTATCCCAGGTAGCGGGCTGTGCGGCTTGTTGGCTTTATAAGTATGATGTACATGTAGCGGAAACAGTCATCAACTGTTTTGACATAAATTTCGCCGGATTCGTAACGCTGCTTACTATGAAGATTCTCATCAGTCCGCCGCTTAACCTTCTTGATTCTCGTCCACCATGGCCCCCACTCCTGCGGCGGGTCCATCGCAGCCCTGGTACAAGCGGCTCGCGGCCTTCAAAATAGAGGACCTTTTTTCTCGCAAAACGGTCGCCGGCCCACCCCGCACTGTCCACGTAAACGAAAACCTTCCTGCCGATTATCTGGACCCCAAGGGAAAAGTCAAGCCCGCGTACATCTACCCGTCCAACCAGGTTATCACCTCCAAGTACACAATCATTACTTTCCTGCCTCGCAACTTGTTAGAGCAGTTCCGACGTGTAGCGAATGTGTAAGTTGGGCCACATATCTCCAACGATCATCTTAAATCCTTCCCAGCTTCTTCCTCGCCCTCGCAATCCTTCAGGTAGGATATTTGTGATATGAATGCGTGCGGCGGCTGAGCCGGCTATTTGTTGCAGTTTTTCTCCAAGTTTTCAACAGTCTCAGTCGGCGTGGTAGTTTCGCCTCTGATAATCGTCGTCGCGTTCTCCGCCATCAAGGACGGATATGAGGACCTCATTCGACACCAGTCGGACAAGAGGTTGAATTATAGCAAGACCCTGATCCTGGAGGGAGCTGGCTGGAAGAATCCGAATGCCATGGAAGGGAAAAGCCGGACCTTCGTACGCGGCCTCGTGCCCCATCGCCGGAAGCGCCCAGCAGTCGTCGCAGCTGCCTTGCCCGAGAATGTCGACGGGGACGCCTACACGACTCGTGGCAACGAGTCAGGTGCGGATTGGGAGATCACCGCTTGGGAGGATGTACGCGTCGGCGACTTTGTCAAGATCGTGGACAGCGAGTCGATCCCAGCAGACATCCTCATTTGTGCAACATCAGAAGAGGAAAATGTCGCCTTTGTCGAGACAAAGAATTTGGATGGCGAGACCAGTGAGTCATATTTTGTACGTTTTGCAGATTTAATGAAACCAAAATTTATAGACCTCAAATCTCGGCACGCAGTCGCTGGCCTTTCGCATCTCAACAATCCAGCCGATTGCATGAACGCGCTAAACGCCTTTTCGATCAAGGCGGACCGCCCTGATACGAACATGTATAAAGTCAACGCGGCTGTGATAATGGGCAAGGAAACGTTTCCTGTCGATTTATCCATGACACTGTTACGTGGGACGGTCCTACGCAACACGCAGTGGGTCATCGGAGTCGTGATGTACACCGGACTTGATACCAAGATCGTCATGAACTCTGGCGAAGCTCCGAGCAAGCGCAGCAGAGTCGAGAGACAGATGAATCCTCAAGTGTAAGTATTTACACTCCCTTCATTCACTCGCCGTATTGACAATATGAGACAGCTTAATCATTCTTTTCATCCTCTTCCTGATGGCCGTCGCCTGCGGTATTGGTGATTCAGTTCTCGAGCACCAATACCAGCCGCGCAGCGCACCCTGGTTATACGGTGACGACCAGTCCAGCGATAATCCTTCCATTAACGGTTTGGTCACTTGGGCTTTCGCGTTCTTAACGTAGGTTTATATTAATATCTACTTAGATGTGTCTGAACTGTCGCAGGTTCCAAGACATTGTCCCCATCTCCT
Source organism: Mycena vulgaris (assembly GCA_029204335.1). Lineage (NCBI taxonomy): Eukaryota > Fungi > Basidiomycota > Agaricomycetes > Agaricales > Mycenaceae > Mycena > Mycena vulgaris. Next base: position 755,888 of record JARGYA010000005.1, read on the forward strand.
TGTACATATCAATGGAGGTTGTACGCACCTTCCAAGCCGCCTTCATCTTCTTTGACAAGGAGATGTGGTACGACAAGACCAACCAAGCGCCTCTTGCGAAGAGTTGGAACTTGTCTGATGATCTCGGTCAAATTGAATACATTTTCTCTGACAAGACTGGGACTCTGACTCAGGTATATTGTACTTTAATTCCTTCATGCATGGCCTAAATTTCTTCACGAAGAATTTGATGGTCTTCAGGCAATGTTCGGTTGGAGGGAAAGCCTACACGGGTGATGCGGTTGAACCTGAGGAGGAAGCAATCAGGCCGGAAGAGGTGATTGTTAAGGGTGTTTCGGCTTCCAGCACCAATAGCGCCTCCGACACTGCACCGACTACCAACGCCATATTTCACTTCAAGGATGCGAACTTAGCCGCTGATCTCGACGAGGCTGTCTCGGCAGACCCCAACTCTGGCAACGCTGCACATGCACGGTCACTCAACGGTTTCTTCAAGGTCCTTGGACTGTGCCATACAGTGCTTACTGGGCATGATCCCGCGACCGGTGCGATCGAGTACAAGTCCCAGTCGCCCGATGAGTCAGCCCTCGTACAGGCCGCCGCGGACGTCGGATTTGTATTCCTTGGGCGTGACCGGGATTACCTCAGTTTGCGCACGCCCTTCGGAGATGAGCCCGAACGGTATCAACTGTTAAACATTCTGGAATTCAACAGCGCACGGAAACGTATGAGCGTGGTGGTGAAACAGTTGGATGGGGCGGACAAACGGCTGTTCCTCCTCACCAAGGGCGCAGACAACGTCATTTTCGAGCGACTGAAACCAGGCGGGGACGAGCTGAAAGCGACTACGGAGAGCCATCTCAGTGATTTCGCCAATAATGGACTGCGGACGTTAACCCTGGCCTACAAAGTTATTCAAGGTCCGTATTCCTTCTTTCCGTCGTGTACAATCTTGCTCATATTTTGATTCAGAGGACGAGTATGCTGCGTGGAGCGAACGATACCATGAGGCGACGATCGCAATGGAAGATCGAGAGGAAAAGATCGAGGCCGTTTCGGACGAACTGGAACGGGACCTGCGTCTCCTTGGCGCCACCGCCATCGAGGACAAGCTCCAAGAGGGGGTACCGGAAACCATTGCAGACCTCAAGAGGGCTGGCATAAAGATATGGGTAGCGACCGGCGACAAACTTGAGACCGCGATTGGTGAGCCTTTTCATATTTCTGCAGCTGTTCAATAACCGAGGGGTGTTCTTCAGCCATCGGTAAAAGCACCAATCTCATTACCTTTGACTCTAATATCATCATCATTCGTGGGGGAAACGACCGCGGACGCACGATCCAACAACAAATGATGCTCGCGATTGAGAAGTACTTCCCAGAGAGTGATCCTGGGGGTGCGGAGTTGACGCGTCAAACAACGTCCAGCCCCGAGGGCGAGCGGTATTACCCCCTCGAACGAATCGAGACAGGCGTTTCGACCATTGTGGGAGAAAACAATGGCGAGCGGCCCGGCGGGTTCGTGCTTGTTGTCGACGGCACTGCGTTGCTCCATGTGCGTTATTCCACTTATTACGCGAGACTTGGCTAACCCGAGTAACTGATGTAGGCTTTCGAAGGGGAGGATAATAAAGCCCTGCTACTCCGGCTTGCGACGATGTGTGAAGGCGTGATTTGCTGCCGAGTGTCACCTTTGCAGAAGGCGCTTATCGTACGGCTTGTGAAAGACGGACTGGGCGCAATGACTTTGGCCATTGGCGATGGGGCCAATGATGTTAGTATGATACAGGTTCGTCGTCTGTAGTATTTCAGGCGCACACTGATGCAAGGACAGGCTGCTGATGTCGGCATTGGTATCTCGGGTGAAGAGGGGCTACAGGCTGCAAACTCTTCGGACTACGCTATTGCCCAATTCCGCTTCCTTAAAAAGTTGCTGCTTGTGCACGGCCATTGGTCCTACGCTCGTAACGGAACCATGTTAGTTCTCCATTTGACTTTCTGTTAATACGGATGTGCTGAACTTCCTTCAAGGATCCTCAACTTCTTCTATAAGAACATCGGCATGCTTCCCCTTTCCGTACGCAATGGCGCCTCTAATAGCTAGTCTAGTGCCCATGGGTGTGCTTTGGTGGTTCCAGATCTATAACGGGTGGAGTGCGAGCTAGTGAGTTGGCAATTCGTTTTTGAAAGATCCCTATTGATTGGCCTGGGCAGCGTCTTCGCATATGTCTACGTTCTGTTCTGGAATTCGCTGTGGACCCTCCTGCCTGTCGTTGCCATCGGCGTTTTCGACAGATTCCTCGGTAAGGTTATTCTGATCTGATCGGTTTGCACTACCTTACTTAATCATAGACGCCGATGTGCTCATGGCTGTACCGGAGCTTTATCACTTTGGCAGAGAAGGATACTGGTACAACCTACGGTCCTTCTTCATTTATCTGATTGATGGGACGTACCAGGCGAGTCAACTGATCTCATTCCTGTCTGACCACTTACACCCTGGCGTAGTCTGTCATCATTTACTTCTTCATACATTTCACCTACCAGTCCCCGACATCGCGGAAGGATGGGTACGACATGTATCTGAACGAGTTCTCAACGACGATGGCTCTTTCGGCGGTCATGGTCGCGAATATGTACACTGGATTGATGGCTACAGCATGGTACGACTCTAATTCAAACTGACCCAGCAATCTAGGGTACTTACTCTCACTTTCAAGGACATTCTGGATTTTTTTTGCACTCGGATTTGGACTTGCTGTTGTCTGGGGCTTTACAGTACGTCGAGTTTGACTTTCAAACATACGATACTGACCTTCTCTCCAGGCCATATACTCTCTCGTCTCGCCCGCTTATGCGGTGACAGTGCTCTACGGAAATGACCATTATGTCCTCCAATCGGCATACTTCTGGTTGTGTTTACTCCTGACGTTCTTCCTCGCATTTTTCCCCCGCTACATAGCCAAAGCGTGGAACTTTGGCTATAATCCCAACGACATCGATATCATGAGGTGGATGATCCAAAAGGATCCCCACCACGATTTTCGAAACGACGTACGCATACGAGGGTCTGCCCTCGGTGCTATGAAACGGCCTCGTCCCGTTTCCATTGCGGCATCTCATTTGTCTCGGAGGACGTCGCGGACGGGCAGCATAATGACCCTGGATCGCCCTCCGCCGTCCATTGATCCACGTTCCGCAAGTCGTACGGACATGGCGACGGGGCTGATGTCTGTACACCGCGGCTTTGATTTCGCGACAGAGGTACGCCGTCCACTACGTCCGCTTATCCTCTCCATTCAATCCTTGGTTTTAGGAAAACGGCGTCGCGATGCAGCGGATCCAGAGTCACTTATCGGAGAGGCGCCTAAGCAGCCGGAACCTCGCCCTACCAAGCGTTTCCAACAAGACTAAAGGGAAGCTATCTCTGAAAGGAGGACTGAAATCACTAACGAGGAGACGTGTTCTGTCGAGCGAAGCAGGAAACTAATGACATTAATGGGACAGTATATTTATTATCATTCGCTCTCGTGTATCCAGCATATATATCTAACACCGGCTCTGCTAAATTACAATTTACGTCTATGATCATTATCACAACTCGCGGTGCGGGAGAAAAAGTAGACGCCGGACAGCGTTGTGCTGTCCGCGCCTCGTTTGGGCGCAGCGAATACCTCATAGATGATGGGGCCTCGTCCGTGGTTTACAGTTACCCGCCGATTTCTCGTAACCTCAGCGGAACGACCGGCAGACCGATCACCGTCTCTTTCACCGGTCGTCGAGTCAGCCATCTCGTGCGCATCGCACTGAGATTATCCTTACCATACAGGGAATGCGGATCTCCCGCGAATGCGCATTGATCTCCGGCGAATGCGCATTGGTCTCCGGCGAATACGCATTCACCTCGACGGCACTGATGTGGGGCGTTTCAATGACACCCGCCCGCATCGGCTCGCCTACCTCATGATCAACGCCTCGGTATCCATACAAAGCAAACTCCATGTCCTGCGCATATCGCCAGCGCAAGCCGATACGCAGATCAAGTTGTCTATGTGATAATTGCGTACACCCCGCATGTCTTTTCTATTTCCCCGGTGATGCTGATGACTAACAAACTCAAGTGGACGGGCATAACTCCCCGCACGATTTCCCTATCGGTGAAATTATTGGGCTGGTGTTTGGCGGGTTGGATTAGTTGTTGGCGTGACCTTCACTGTGTCCGAGGTTTTCCTGCGGCGACGCCGTGCGCGGAGGAACCTGTCGGGCGTTTCCTAACAGGCTTCACTGGAAGACGACTCTGTCATGTAGAGTGTGTAAGGATGTGAGTTCCAGTGGAACTCCACTTAGAATACTGTACGATCTCTGAAGTGGAGCTGCCCTTGGACGAGAAGAACTCGTCCCGATGAAGCTCTGGCTGAGATTAGAATAGATCAAACTCGAGCCCCACTGTGTTCGCTCCAATGTGGAGAGGCCCGTCCCGCACTTGCGCCAAGGATCGCACCGCCCACTCAAAAAAGAACCAGATGACTCACGGAGGACTCGGAGATCTGGTCGGTTCCGCTCCCAGAGTTTGGGAGTCATATTGTGGATTCTGGAAGGCAACAACATCCCAAGGGAGACATTGAACTTGTGTGAAACCTCTCTTTCTTCTAATGCCTAAGGATTTCCCGGGCTGCGGATCAGCGCGCAGTTACCGGCGGCCGCGCCAGGAAATTTGGGAGCTGAACCAGAGGATCGAACTTTCGGATCAACGCGGATGTACGTTGTTATGTATGTGCGCGTGTTTGGCTGTTCCGGTGTACTTTTTTCTTCCTGCCACCACCACCGCCGTCACCCGTCCTTCTTTCTCTCTTGCTCGGGATCCCACATCCTTCGCCGGCGACAGTGTCATACTCCGCTTGCGCTCAGGCTGTCGCATAAGCTCGTTCAGCTTCACGGCCTAATGAGCGCGCTAGCATCACTATGCCTGACGACTAACTAACTATGCCTGACGACTATCAGCTACCTCCCTGCAATCGCAACAGTCCCATCCGGGTGTACTAGCCCGTGAGTATCCCACCCTTCCCTCCTTCTTTTGCACCCTGTGCCCGTGTTATGATTACACCTTAAATTAGACTACGAGTGCTCGTTGCACGACGAGTTAATAACCTCTACATTAATTGTAGCTGAACCTCCCTTCTCCTTTGCACTGCGAATCCCAACCTCGCAACAGTCGCTGACAACTTGTCCCCTCTTCAGGATTGGTGATTTTCCCGCGAACTCGATGGCGAGCCAATCTTTCTCCGCCGCAGCCATGGGCAGATCTGAGAGGGATTGATTCGGCCATTTAACTTGGTGAGTGAACCAACTCTTCAGGCTTCATGTTCTTTTTTCTCTGTACTATACCTTTTTTTTTTGGAAGGGAGGCTGCTGAAGCGGAGAGAGTGGTAGTTCTCGAGTTGTGTAGCGAATTCTGCAACACGAATCTCGGTTTATTTATCCTTCGCCCCCTTCTTCGTGTCATCTCTGAAATGTTCCCGCGGACGCTTTACGGCGACGACCCGAATTGGGCACGTCATTCCCACAAGCGACCGAAACGACCGAAGGTAAATGAAATTTAAAATTGCAAGCGTTGCTCTCATTCGGCGTCGTATTGCGTGAATGCCGTCCTCTTCCTTCCCTTCCCTCGCGTTATGCTGTCTGAACGGGCCCGAGGATCGTCAAGGTAACCGCTGCGGCAAAATGATGACCTCATTTGATGTGCGTGTTAATGGGCGTGTTTCCCATCCTTTGTCCTCTCACTTTCCGTCCTCCCCACCATGGCTCAATCTCCGTACTCGAACAGGGATTCAAACTCCATACGCGCCTCCGTATACGATGTCTTCCTCGAGCTCGGCGCGTTGGACTCGAATAGCCGCGTCGCAGACTGGATCTTCACCGATCCCAGCGACGTCCTGCCGGACCCGGACAACATTGTCTCGCATGACATGGTCTCGCGTGTACCGCGCGAGAGTGTCAGATTCGTCGACGACGCACAACCAGTGCAGCCTGTTCGGAACGAGGCGATTGTCGATGTCGAGCGCCGGAACGAGACGAGCAGGCCACCATCCTCTTCGAGGTCTTTCGGATTGAAATTCTCCCCCAAGCGTATCCGAACTCCCTCGAAATCCAAGTCCACCTCGTCTCGTGCCACTTCACCCAGCGGTGACGGGTACGAGACCGACGAAGGATACGCCTCGGCATCGCCGAACTCGGCGAAATCCAAATCGAGGGTGCGCGCCGTCTTCAGCCTCCAGCCCGGCAAATCCACCCCCGTTCCGGCAGAGACCTCACCTAAACCTCTTCCTTCCCTACCTCCCATCCGCGAGAAACTCAACCGCACAGAGTCCTCTTCCTCCCTCGCCAAGGCAAAATCGCTGTTTCGCAAGCGGCCGAAATCGCCTTTTGAGGGTGCGGACGACGAGCTCCAGCAATGGCACGAGGTGTCCGCCTTGTCCCCGCGCGTCTTTAACCCCTCCGCCGCCAACGGCGTGCCTCTGGCCCCGCCCAGCAGCTTCCGCCAGATCGTCGCTCCCGCGGGGGATACCGCAGATAGCGCCATTCCGCACCCCGAGCGGCTTTCATTCGCCCTGCCCCGCACGATATTCCGCTCCATGAGCATCACCAAGCGACGCGTTACGCCGAGAGCGCGGCCGCAGTCGCTGACCCTCGTCGACGAAACCGCCCCGCGCCTCGCCACATCCCTGCCTTCCTCCCCATTCGTCCTCGTCACCGAAGGCGAGGGCTCAAGCGCAACGCCCGGCCCCCAAACCCCCTTCGTCTTCGTCTCCGCCATTGACAATCCCACCCCGCTGAACTCGGGACGCCGCTTCTCGGACGTCACCTCCATGACCGCGCCCATCTACCCGCTCTCCATCTCCCGGACCCTGCGCCGCAGCATGGTCTTAGACAGGTTCGAGCCGTCCTTCCCCCGCCTCCGGTCCAGCAGCTCCTACTCGTCCCTGCAAGACGCGCTTATTGCAAGCGCCCTCTCCCCGTACGAGCTGTACAACCAGCCAATCCCGTCCATCCAGCGCGGGAAGGAGTCGCCCTTCCCCGCGCGCCCCGTCCTGCCCCACCCGCTGTCGACCACGCTGGCCAGCGGCGAGTCGCGGCTGGCGACGATCCAGCGGTATCGCGAGTTCTCGGAGCAGCTGGTCGAGTTAACGCCGTATAAACGGTTTGCGGAGATGCAGAGTTAGTGCAAGGATAATTAGAGGATAGTTAGTCTCCATGGGTTTTCAAGAGGGTTTAGGGAATACTGGCTCGTTTGTTGTTACCATAGAAGTCCGAATCAACTGGTTGGTATCGATGTTATCTCCTGTTGTGACTGCGCCTCTCTGCTCTCACCATGACTTCAACACTGCCGCATTAAGTTTAGCGCAGTTCTATTCTTACCGGTCCCCAGAGTAACTGCGGGGTAGGTCCCCCATATTTATGCTGGCCCGGCCCCGGATTAATTATGTTTGGACGCTGGACGCCCAAATCCTCTACTCAATTTCAACTTGTATGCCCTCGACCGCCGGAATCTCACGACCAAATGCCGAGCAGCTGCGCCTGAGCCTGGACTCGTTATGCGAGTCTGAAGAGGTTCGCTGGGGCGAGTGCTGCCATTTAAGCCTACTAGTATTCACTTAGGATAGATGACCGCTGGGCGGCCCTCAAGCTCTCACTGGACTCTGAGCACGGCGACACCCTCCGACGGATCTGCATCCTCGCTCCATTCCTCCGCACGGAGCACCTCGACACACGCGTCGAATTATCCAGACGCCCGCACCGACCCGCGGCGATTCGCGTTCCTCCAACCTCATCGTACAAACCGGCGCTCTACTCCTGCCAGTGCAACATCGCCGCCGATCCTCATCCTAAAGCTCTACAGACGAACGCGCGCGAAGCGGAGGGCAAAGAAAATAGCGCAGTCATCCGCGAAGGCCGTCGGGGAGTTCTTCCACCTTCCGGGTCCAAGCCCCTTGCCCTTGCACGCCACTCCGCAAGGCCCTGTGCGCGTGCCGCGGAAGCTCCGGCGTCCCCCGCCCCTGCGGCAGCCCGACATGGACATAGAGATCTCCCACCCCTTCCCCTCAGGCAACCCAGCCGGCTTCGAGCCTCCCGCCCCCCAAAAGCAAAAGGAACGTGAAGACAATCCCTCATCGCGCGCGTGGCATCTGCCCTTCCTCACCCGCAGAAATTCACCCCGCACAATCGAAATCTCCGCCCCGTTCCCGATCGGAGACCCGCCCGCCGGCGCGACGCGAATCGTGCGGGACGCATCACCAGGAGCCACGCGGCGGACGGCGCGCAAGAAACCAGGCGGCCCGCGCACACCTTGCTATGTGAATTTCAGCACGGAAGCAGGGGCGACAGTTTCGCGGGAAGTGCGCCGCGCGAATTCCGACTCGCGCCGGGGGGCGCCGTTGCCTGGGTGGAAGTACTGCGAATACTCACCGCTGCCTCACGGAGAGTCTTCCGAGTCGTCGTTAGTACACGCGATGTCGACGATTGTGCGAGGGAAGGACCATCCGTTCCGAGCACCTACTCTGTAATTGACGCGTTGGACGCAATAAAAAGCTGCGTTTGGTGCTGTCGACGGAGTTGAACACCAGGAGTATGCGAATTAGCTGTTTGACCGATCGAGTTCACAGAACGTCGGAATGCATCGAGGCGACGAAACACAGTTGAAAAAATAGTACACGATCAAATTGCAAGCTATTAACTAGAGTTTTCTTTGGTTGTCGTACATGGATTAATATTGCCAGCCCTCGAGCACGTCGGAGGGTACGTCCAAGGGCGGCGGTCTGGGGTGCTGTTCGCCTGGATAGAAACGGAACACGTGCGATTGATCGACGGGCAGCGGTGTAAACGAAGGGCGCAGTTCGTCTTGCGGAACGGAAAGCAGCTTGGCCCATTGATCGGGAAGGCCCTGCACCAAATCTGAAGTGAGAAGAAATTTGTTCAGCGAAGGGGATATCGCACAGTATATTTGCGCGTCACACGATTTACAGCGACATGTATCTCGTGTCGGAAGTTCAAAGGAGGGCCCACACCCATGGAGCGAGAGGAAATTGCGTCCTGCCAGCCTTGAGCGAATTTTGGATTATTATCATTAGACAGAGATAAATCCGACGCACCATATAAATCGTCGTCGCTTCTGAAAGCCAACAGATAGCGGGCATCCTTGGTTTCGAGCACGAGACAGTACAGTTTAATCTCCGTGCGCTCGAGCTTCACGATATCGGACATGGAGATGGTAACTCGTGGGGCCTTGTTCTGTAGAAGCACCAGGATTAATAAAAGTAGATCCAGGTGGTCGGAGATACTCGCCGCAGATGCGTGCAGCGCCAGATGAGTTTCAGTGAGTTCCAGCCAATTGGCTTTGAAGAACCAGCTTCGGATCGGCGCCCCGCACTCTTCCACGCGCACCGGACCCCGTCTCACAACATCCCCTTCGTATTCATTTCTCTCCGAGTACGGCGGCGGCGGTCGGTGTGTCTTTCCCGCTGTTGTCCGCGCAGATGGGGTGGCGATATTCAGTCGAAAGCGCAGGTCGACATTGAACGAACAAAGATGGGAGCTGGGGACTTCGTCGTGCGGAATTGGGTGGGATGGCATGGTCAATGAGCAACAGAAGAGGTTCTCTCGATAGTCGCTCTTTGTACGGCAAATGGGCGCCGGTCAACAGCTTGTTTCCCATAGTTACGAGAGCTATGAACTCCGGGGCAAAGAAACGGGTTACGAGAAGTGACTCCATTAAGGCGGACTGTCGTCAGGGCATGCAGGTTGCGGAGACTCGAGAGAACAACCAAAAAGGCGAGGACTTCTCGAATGTACCAGAATGGACACATACTAAGGATCGCTGTCGGCCCGTGAAGAATACATGAGAATACACGGATCAGGTTGAGCAAGCCGGGAGTCTTCCTGCCGCACGCAGTGTGTTGCCTCCAGATTCGGCAATCCAAGGCCGTATCTGCGTTTCAGATCTGTCACAGTGTCGCCCAAGACCAGCGGCTTGAGGGTGATGTCTCCAGCTTGGCAACACTAGCGCGAACTTCGCTGCGTCGAGTTTCTCTTTCCGACATACCCGGTTAAGGACATCTCGCATTCGCATCGTGTCTGGTAAGGCTCTGGCAATCATTTAGTTTTCGTGTAGAGATCTGCCCAAATTAAACGGAAACGGTTTAAAACCGTTTAAAAATGGTATTTTGCGGGTAGGTTTTCTAATAGCTTCTACCTGCATCCATTGCCTCCTCTATTTCTTCCCAATTAGTCTTAGTTGCCTTAATACTGTAGCTATTAGATTGATCACATAGGTCCTAGAATTTCGACAGTGCACCTGCATAGCGCTCTAATGCATTTAGGTCCCTTGAACATATCCTGCACTGACAGATTATCATTTGAGCTAGCAACAATGAATTGTCGTCGGTCGGTAGTTACCCCATCAGTTGCCCTTTTGGGATTTCCGACAGAAAAGAATTCACCAAGCACTTAAACTCTCACCAAAATTATCCCAACTGGTCTTCACTTTTTTACAGGATCTCTGCCGTCTATCTCCAGCTCTTGGGCCCATGGTAAGACCATACACGAAGTACCTAATCGGGCAAAAACCCTAAGGTGGACAGCTTCCCGGCGGAAGATAGTAAAACGGCACCGACAGTAGTCGTGTTTAAAATTTGTAGATAATAAAATTCTGCTTATCCTACGAACTGAAAGTACTCACAAAGCCTTCGCAACCTCTGCCGTCTTTTGATTAATAAATGCAATCCCCGCCTCCCTAAAATTGTCGTTTTCAATTAAACTCCCACTTCCAAATCCCTGGAACACAATATGTTGTCCACCACTCGGAGCATACGAAGGCCATACGGGTGCACCAGCGACGAGATTGTTGTTGGGGGTTTGGTCGTGCGTGAAAGCTGAAAAAACATAAGCAGGGGGTATGGACCAGAAAATGGGGAGATGGGGAACGTACAAATCCACATGCTACTCATGAGCAGAGCGAGTTCGGCGTCGATGACTCGAGGACCAAGAGGCTGGTTAGAGGGTAACGCGGTGTTGTTATTTCGGTCGTTGAACACATAGGCAATCTCAGAAAAATGAGTAGCTAACAGCAAACTTGATCAGAGATACCCTCGAGAAAAATTCCTAAGAGGACGTACCACCAAGATCTATCGGGAAATGATAAGGCGGTTGATTGAACCTGTACGAGAATGTAGCTGCCCCTTTGGCATTCGCCTGGGAAAAAGCACGTCGGGGTCCAACCATGACTGCGTCGCCGAAGAAGGCCCCGCTCTGTGTAGAGTGCCTCACTGAGGAATTGGACCCAAGTTGCAAGTGAAAGAGAGCTCACTCTCTTGTCCTGAAATCCAGTCGATAGTATACCGTCTCCTGTACCAATAGGAACACCTTGAGCAGGGTCATCGGGGTAGAGTTGCAAGATTTGTTGTACATCTGCTGCACTGGTGAAGGCGTAGTTTGCTGCGAAACCAATATATAATCTGCAAACTGGTATAGAAAGAAAAGACACACTGGAATTCCTTGCCAGAATCGCATTGACCAAGTCTGAATCGAAATTAATGCCGCGAGTCATGAACATAGTCCCTTCGTCCGAGTTCGCTGTTCCGTGTAATTCAGTACTCGGGATTAAAGAATGCACAAGCCGACTCGCCGCCAACAATCAATGGAACCTTCACAAACTCCCCATCACTAACCTGCCCTGCCGGATCCACCTTAATGAAATCACCATCAACGACCGGATTAAAGGCCCCTGAACCAACTCGCGCCACTGAAGCGTTGAAGGTGGAAAGAGGGAGAGCTTGGAGACATGCGATGTCCGAACAGTTCGTGATGGAGAGGAGTCTGTTCCATGTTGCGTTGTATGTGGCGGCGCGATTGGAGGCCATCAAGGGGGCCCAGTATCCGCTTTCGGAGATAACTGGAGGGGAAGTCAACATTATTCAAGTGGAAACAAGAGGATAAGAGGGACGCACCACCACGGAAGAGATGATCATTCCTCCCACCAAAAGCAAGCATGTGTTGGAATACAGAACTTCCACCGGCACTAAAGCAGATGACATCAGTACATAATAAAGTAATCAACTTGGACTTGACGTACCTCTCACCCTGAATCGTCACTTTCGACGGGTCACCTCCAAATGCTGCGATATTTTCATTGATCCAATGCAGAGCGAGGCGCTGGTCCTTCAGTCCTAAATTGAGTAGACCAGCCTTTCTGGGTTCGTCGCCGACAGGGAAGCCATAGGCTGTAAGACGATAATTGAAGGAGGCGAAGATCTACGCAAGGATTAGAAACATTTCCAAAGGGAAGATGAGAGCCTTACGATGGGCTTGCTCATGTTAACGGACCGCTGAACATTGAAACTTCCATTATATCGGATATTGTCCGACGATCCCATGATGTATGCACCACCTACAGGCCAACGTTAGCGTCTCTTAACTTATTCCTACAGCAGTAAAAAGAAACAACCTACCATGAATCCAAACCAACACCGGCAACCCCTGTCCCGGCTTCACACCCGTCGGTCTAATAACATTAACCGTCAAGCAATCCTCCCCCTGCACATAACCAATATCCTCCGCGCCGATACCTACACACCCCACCGAGTAATTCAACGCTTGTTTCACTTCGCTGAATCGTTCATTGAGGGATTGAGCGGGGACGAAACGACGAGAAGGTTGGGCGTAGGGGATTCCCCCGAAGAAGTCTTGGTTGAAGGTAGGGAGGAAGGTGCCGGCGTAGGTCCCGTTAAGGGTTTTGACTGTTGGTTGGGTGGAGGATTGGGCGGAGACTGGGAGAGCGAGAAGGAAGATGTAGGAGAAGAATTGGAAGAGCTGCATCCTGGTCGATTCTCGGACTGGACTTTGCATAATCGCGCCTTTTGCCCAGAGTGAGCCGGACATCGACAAGGCATTGCTTACTTATATGTATTTTCTCATCGGACTTCCAGGTCGCTAAAAAAACCCTTGCGCGGAGAACCAGTCGCATGCGATGTTGCACCTGTGTTTAGTCTTCTGACTCAATGGTGACCAATGTCGAACTGAGCATGTGGACACATCGGGACGTCATAGTTAAGTGATGGGAAAGGATCTCCATCGCCCACTGTCCATTAAGATCTAGCGATTCCCATGAAATTGGACTTCAAAGAAAGAAGATCCACACTTGAGGAGTAGCTGAGCCTCAGGACCCTGAGAGGGCGAGGAAAGCGGTCAGCTGATTACCAAGAGAATCCCACAGCGCCGGATTGTTTCGGCCGGCTGTCAGCCACTAGGCAGAACACAAATGATTGGCTCCACTCCGAGTCAAAGATAGAGAGCATGAGAGAATGGCGAAGCGATTGAGGGATAACTGTTTGCAAGGCGCTCGTCGTCTTTTCTGTTCGGGAGAATATGTAGAATGGATCATAAATTCGGGAGAGTTCGAGGAAAGTCCAGGGGTTTTGTGCAATGGCGCACAGAGCCGCTGCAGCCGAACCACACCTTTCGGAAAATCGACTGTGTTGTGTATAACATCGATTCGATCCTGGGAATATAATCCGAGAAAAGGGCGCCCTTTTCCACCCCGAGTACTGCTTGTCTGAATGTCTGTATGCACAGCCCAAAAATTGTGGCCGAGTCCCCCCGTTGAGGGCGAAAATTTGAGATTTCCTTGTCCAAATGTAAGCTTTTTGCGGCCAAAATCTGACGAACCTTGTCCCAAACATAAGCTTTTTGAGCCCGGATGGGAGGATTTTGGAGATTATTTGGACGAGTTATGTGTAGAACCTCCCGGCATCTCGGCATCTCGCGTTCACACATCGAACTTCGACGACAAAAGGGCAGCGGAATTCCCAGGGCTTGCCAGATGCGACACAGCGCTTCTTTCCCACCGCCTCTTCCCCCCGACCCTTGATCCTGCCTGCATCACTCACATTCCAAAGTATTCCAACCTATTTCTGTGGTATTCTGCCAGCAGTGGCGACTCGGCGAGCTGCGACTCGGATTCCGAAAGATTTTCCTGCCATTATAAGGCCTTCAAATTCGCCTCAGCACTATGCAAACATCAACCACCTCCTTAGGCCCAATATCTTCGAACACGCCGAACCGGGAATTCAACATCGGACACGGCGTCATGTTGGACAACTTTAATTAAAGGCGGGACGGTGTCCAGAGGGTCAAGAAGGTGATGTTGAAGAGGTCCAAGGAGAAGTCGAAAAAAATAGCCGAAACAGGTGTGTAGCTGCGTTCAGAGGCGCGACGGAGGCAAAAAATTGGATTTTATCGACGATTTGAACAAAAATTGGCATCCCACCCGATATAAGCTTTTTGAGCCCTCAAAGGTGCAAAATCATAACCTTTTTGAGGCCAGATTTCGAGATTTTTCTGGACGACCCTTTGCAGGAGCTTCACGGGGCCTTTGGCCATGCATTTTCTCTGATCGTTGAATCTGTCGAAATTGTACAGCCATAGGATTGAGGTCGAGAAACAACGATTATGTTCAACTGCGTGTTCCACAGTCAGTAATTCGTAAAACGAGCACTATGTTGCTGCGACGAGAGGGTCTGTGCACGGAAACCAGGCACTGATTTTTTATACACAGACTGAGGACCACTGCGTATTGAAATAAGAAAGTTCAAAACCTCATAATACCAAACTTGGAAGTAATCTAATGCGAAGAGCAGGGAAAGAAATGTGCCGAGCACGGCCAAATTTCAGTCTGTCCCCTGCCACACGTGTACTATCCGTACCCTCCGCATGACCCCGCTCTCTCACACAATCGAATACATTCCTGTCCAGCGCCCCACTTATCCGTAGATGCACCCCGCACGAGGTTGAAGAGTTTACCCCGAAAGCGTGCTCAGCGGTGGCACGCAGGGGCAGGGAGAGGATCGAGCTTGCGGAGGTGAGTGATGCGCAGAGCTTGGTGAAAGTCGAGTGGAGTGGGAGGTCGAAATTGGAATGTACCCAAACGGGGAAGTCGCCGCACGCCATGCACGAAGACAAGTGTGCGAGGATGAAGATAGACTTGAATAATTAATTGGCGCGCACGGCGTCTCCTCAAGTGCGGCGATATCGAAGACCATATCCTCCTCGCCCGAGTAATCCACCCGGCGTGAACGATATCGATGACAGCAACTGAGTCGAAGCGGCAAAACAATTGCTCAATTTGCCATCAGCCGGGCCACTTGAATCGGACGAGTTGTCAGCGCCACTAGTTTGAAGGTGTCATGAAATTCTGCTTGCATATCGTTCGAATGTAATATTTTGATTGCAATCCATCTAAGTGTTGTTCGTAATGCACGGAGCGGTTGATTGATGAAGGTTGGCGATGCAAGCAGTCAGATTCACGGAGAAGACGACTACAGACATATACACAGCTGTTTTCGACGTAAAGGGATCTCACGACAAACACTTGATTGTAGGCCAAATGTACAGTCATAATAGCTGGTAGCAGGAGGCAATTTATAGAATTAGAGGACAAACCACACAAGAGATATGTGGTGAGCATGGTGTATCTACTCCTTGACGGCGCCCTCCAAGGAACCCCTGATCCTGCAGGCCGCCCTATGGATGCCTGAAAGCCACAGGGGGACATGAGCTGAAGTTCAGCCGTGACGGCAGGGCTTGAAATGCAGGATGAGGGCGGGTGCAGGCCATAGCGGAGGATGGCGTGCTCGGCTTGAGTATCTCGCTGTTTCAGCATGGGGTATCGGTAGTGGCATGATTGCTGAGCGTGTCACATTAGCGTCATGTGGAACAAGAGGTACGGGGAGGAACGTACCTCAGGAGCATGAAAACAGGACAGTGTCAATAGTGCGATAACGTCACCGATACGCCGCGGGCGTATGACCCACTTGCGCCGGCGAAACGATTTGCACTGGATTTTGGAAATCGGTATCGCACCTTGGAGATATGCAGCGTCAATTTGAGCACCACGATGTCGCGGAGGGACATTGAGTATCTGGAAAGACGAAAATCACTCATCAGCATGCAATAATGAACAGAAAGCGCGCGCCATACCAGCGTGACGCTGCATATACGGGGAATTGCGATGGTTCTTGAAGAAAATAGTTCTCTTTGAATGGGTGGTAGAGGGAGTGGTATCTGGAAGGCATAAGTAAGAGAAGGAAGGACGTGCAACTTGCGTGCGACACACAGATGCTTGTCGTTTTAGATCTTCTCCAGCCTGTCTCTACCTCAGCAACTGCCTCAATCCACGCTGCCATCTCATCCAGACATGCTTGGTATCCTCGCGCAAAATTGTCTTCACTCAATACTTGATCAGTTTCTTGACGTGTGCGCAAGAGTCGGTCGGACTGATCTGCGGGGATTGGTCAGTGGGGTTGAGCCAGATTTAGGGCTGACACCGTGACACAGGCGTTTAGGCGGTTTGTAGATCCACTATAGAGCGGGTGAGAAGCAGACAGAGGCTAATGAATGTCAGTACCCATCGTTTCGAGAACCACCCACGCTGGTTGCCCAACAGACGCAATTTGTCAGATTCTTCATGGGCATTTTGTAAAGACAGGAACGCGAGAGCCTGAGGTTGTGCGCAGCCTCCGTACCAGTGATCACAGAGTCCGAGACGATCACGATTCATAGGGAGGTGCGCAAGGACGCACGAGCCTCAAGGGGCGGCCTTGGCATCGCCTTTCTCTGCGCCCCCAACGGTCCGGCACGGTACTGTTGAGCTTGCGCGAGAGTCGAGAGTCGAGTTGGAGTCGAGCAAGAGCCTTTGAGGTCAAATCAAAAGTCGATTGGTTGCGCAAACAAGCTTAAACAACGAGATCACTGGCAGTCTGTTTCCAAACTGGTTCGCGCTCGCGGTTCGGTTTTGAGAATTCGGATGTAGTGTTTTAAAAATAGAAGACATGGTTTCGCCTGTTCCCACGGCTCCGGCGCGAGGCTGACAAGTTTATCTCTGCGGACCTCCTGGATAGCCCTGTCCCCACATGATCCACCCTATTCGTCATGAAGGCAAACCAGCCCATTTGTACACATCCTTTAGACGTAAGTGACATCGTCATCATGACTGTCGTCACACTCAACATCATCCTTGGGCGAAAGCAACTCTCGCACTCAGGCGTATATATATAACGAGTCCAGCTTCACACTAGCCTCTTCCTAAAGTACCATCCCTACTACTCACAAACTCCAAATCCCAATCACACTGCAACACAGAACATTGTTACAATGTCTTCCGAAACCAATAACTCCGACTTTCAGCTCAGCGAAGTATTTAATGTCAAGGGCAAGGTTGCCCTCATCACAGGCGGCGGCTCTGGTATTGGGCTGATGGTATGGGGATATATCCGTCCCGAAATCAATATATATGCTGATACGCTCGCTATTCAGGCGACTCAAGCTCTCTCCGTCAACGGTGCCAAGGTCTACATCGTTGGCCGCACGAAGGAGAAGCTCGACACTGTCGTCCAGAAATACGGCCACAACATTCTCGGGGAGATTATCCCGTTAGTTGGTGATGTGACGCAGAAGGATGGCGTCCAGTGAGCCTGTTCATTTGACATCTGGATATTATAGATGCTAACGCCGTCGCAGACAGCTGGTGAAGGAGATTGAATCGCGCGAGAAGTGTCTCTGTATATTGGTCAATAACGCTGGCGTCGCGTCCTCGAAAACGTCGCCAGATGCCAAAGATGCCGCCGAACTCAAGAAGAACTGGTTTGATCCCGCGACGTGGGCATTGTATATTCGTCCGCTTGCATCTCTAAGTTCTGCTACAGTGTCGAAGAATGGACCTCGGTCTACGCGACC
Source organism: Mycena vulgaris (assembly GCA_029204335.1). Classification (NCBI taxonomy): domain Eukaryota; kingdom Fungi; phylum Basidiomycota; class Agaricomycetes; order Agaricales; family Mycenaceae; genus Mycena; species Mycena vulgaris. Next base: position 773,669 of record JARGYA010000005.1, read on the forward strand.
AACGTCGTCGGCCCGTTCCTCATGGCCACCGCTTTCCTTCCCCTCCTCCAACGCGCAACAGAACAGCACCATGGCTACTCTGCCACCATTATCAACATCACCTCCATCTCCGGCATGCTCAAAACCAGCCAAAACCAGTTCCCGTACAACAGCAGCAAAGGCGCGTTCGTCCACCTGAATAAAATGCTCGCGACGGAGATAGCCAGAGCGGGGCTTAAGGTGCGCGTGAACGCGATCGCGCCGGGTGTGTTCCCTTCGGAGATGACGACCGGGGACAGCGGTAGGGATCAGAAGAGCAGCATGCCCAAGGAAGAGCGGGAGGAGCTACCGAGCGGGCGTCCGGGGAATGATCGCGATATGGCGGCGGCGATTTTGTTCGCGGCGAGCTGCCAGTATCTCAATGGACAGAACATCCCGGTCGATGGCGGATACCTTATCCACACGGGACAGTAGAGAGAACGACACCGTGACACCCAAACAATTGAGTCGTAATATAAAATTTTACAGTAGAAGCATACATGACTACCAATGTTTCGAACGTTCAATGGTCATGAAGTGAAGAAAGAATTGTTCTATGTATGCAACAGAAAACTGGCGTCTAGGCCGACTCTTCTGCCGTTCTTTGAGCCTATGATCTGCGCCATCTTACGCATGCGCAGGCGTATATGGGGATTTGATGTATCAGGCCACGCTAAACTTGCTTTGATCCAGCCAGCTACCCTTGCTCATACAAACTACAGCGGACGCACTGCATCCCGCCTTGCACCCAGGGCGTCCCCACACGCGCCAGCCACATGTGTACCTGCCCGTACACGGCGCGCGCCTCCTCCTCTCCTTCCTCCGCCAACAGAGCGCGCGATGGACACCTGGCCCATATCCACTGAGCAAGACCGTTGGACGCAATAAAAAGCAGCGTTTGGTGCTGTCAACGGAGCTGAACACCAGGAGTATGCGAATTAGCGATCGAGTTCACAGAACGTCGGAATACATCGAGGCGACGAAACACAGATGAAAAAAATACACGATCAAATTGCAAGCCATGAACTAGAGCTTTCTTGGTTGTCGTACGCGGGTGGCCAGCCCTCGAGAATGACAAGTACGAGGATTCTGTTGTCCTGCAGGTCCGCAACAGTGTCGTCCATGGCGAGAGGCTTGAGGGCGCTGTCCCCCGCCAACACCAGCGCGCACTCCTTTACCTCAAGTCTCGTCTTCCGACACACACGCCCGAGGACGTCGCGCATGCGCGTGTCTGGGGGCCTATATAGGCGGGCGTCAGGAAAATCCGACGCTCCAACGTCGACTCTTACACGGCGAGAGTGATAGATACATGTCCCGGGTCCGTAGCCGTATTCACCGCGATCCGGAGGAGAACATTCTCCGAGAGCATGCCCACGTCGGAAGGCACGTTCAAGGGCGGCAGATAGAAACGCATCTTGCGAAACTTGTGCGATTGATCGGAAGGCACCGGTCTGGCAAACGGGGGGGGCAGATCGCGCTTGGCCCATTGATCGGGAAGGCCCTGCACCAGATCTCAAGTGAGAAAAGATTCGCTTGGCGAAGGGAATATCGCACAGTATATATGCCCTTCGCACGATCCACACCGACATGTATCTTGTGCTGGAAGTTGAAAGGAGGGCCAATACCCATAGAGCGATAGGAAATCGCGTCCTGCCAGCCTTGGGCGAATTTTGGGTTATTACCATTAGACAGAAATAAATCCGACTCACCATATAGATCGTCGTCGCTTCTGAAAGTCAACAGATAGCGGGCATGCTTGGTTTTGAGCACGAGACAGTACAGTTTAATCTCCGTGCGCTCAAGCTTCATGATATCGGACATGGGGATGATGGCTCGCGGGGCCTTGTTCTGTAGGAGTACCAGGATTAATAAAAGTAAATTCAGGTGGTCGGAGTTACTCGCCGCAGATGCGTGCAGCGCCAGATGAGTTTCAGTGAGTACCAGCCAATTGACCTTGAAGAACCAGCTTCGGATCGGCGTCCCGCACTCTTCCACGCGCACCGGACCCCATCTCACAACTTTCCCTTCGTCTTCATTTCTCTTCGAGTACGGCGGCGGCGCTCGCTGTGTCTTTCTCGCTGTTGTCCGGAAAGATGGGATTGCGATATTCAGTCGAAAGCGCAGGTCGACATTGAACGAACAAAGATGGGAGTTGGGGACTTCGTCATGCGGAATTGGGTGGGAGGGCATGGTCAATGAGCAACAGAAGAGGTTATCACGATAGTCGCTCTTTGTAAGGCAAGTAAGCGCCGGTCAACAGCTTTATCTCCCATAGTTACGAGAGCTGTAAACCGCGGCGTAAAGAAACGCTGTCAAGTGACTCCACTAAGGCGCCCGGCTGTCATCAGGGCATGCAGGTTGCGGAGAGAACAACCAAAAAGGCATGGACTTCTCGAATGCACCGACACATACTTAAAGATCGCCGTCGGTAATACACGGATCAGTTTGAGCAAGTTAGGAGTCTTTCCTGCCCGCACGTGACTCGAGATTGAATCCAAGGCCGTTCTTCAGATCCGTCACAGTGTCGTCCAAGACCAGCGGCTTGAAAGTTGAGGGTGCTGTCCCCAGCCAAAACTAGCCCGAGCTCTGCTGTGTCGAGTTTCTCTTTCCGACACACCCGGTCAAGGACTCGCATTCGCATTGGGTCTGGAGATCTAAGAGGTTTTCAGAGAAATGCTAAGCTTCGACGCTGAAGCTTATACGGCAAGAGTGTTAGTACGATGATGGTCCGGATCCTTCGGATGATGGTCCGGATCCTTCGCCGTGTTCATCGTGATACGGACGAAAACCTTCGCAAATGCCCTGGTCAGAAAGTAGGGTCAAGGGAGAGGTTGGAGGTGGGAACCTCATCTTGGGGCTGCGAAATTTCACGGGAAGACACGGTCAACGTGGAACAGAAGAGGTCGATAATTAGCCACTCTTTTTTAAGGCGTACACCCGCCTTCGTTTCCTTAGTTGGGAGCATAGAATCGTGGCGAGAGCAGATTTAGAAAAAATTGATGTCAACTGTCAGGGCCTGGGGATGGACGAAATGCAGATGAAGATTAACACGGCACAGAATTACACGAATACACCAAAAGAAATACACACAGAAATCGGATCGTAATTGATTCGTCATTGGCCTGGATTATTCAAGAGCACCGAGGTACGCCGCTTGACCATCACCAGCTCTTGTTTCCCCTCCAGATCTGCAACAGTACGATCCATTTCGAGGGCCTCCACGCCCCCGGAGAGCGCTAATGTGTATTCCGGGGCATTGAACTTCATCTTCCAGCATATCAGCTTGAGGACGTCTTGGATCTGCATCTCCGGAGTTCTGAGGATCAAAATAAGCACTCCGGGCGCAGCACTGCGGCAACAACGTACACAGTGACGCTGGTAAGAGGAGTCTCCTCAGGGAATATTTTGAGGTTAATGCGCATTTCGATCGAGCCCTCAGGCGGCATCTCGTTTTCTTTGAGGAGGACTTTGTCCCATCCTTGTGGAAGACCCTGTAGTATTCCTGATGAGCGGCAGACGATAGGTGGACAGAGCATACGCACGGTAAATCCGCCATTTACAGGATCGACCGAAGCATGCGCCTCGTGAACGAAGTTGTAAGGAAGACCGACGCCCATTGAGCGAGAGGCTATATCATCTTGCCACCCTGAAGAGAGCGTCAGGACGAGCGTTATATGGCAAGACACTACGGCGACGTACCGTACAAGTCAGCATCATTCTGGAAGGTCATCAGGTAGCGTCGTTCATCCTTGGTCTTGAGTGCGAGGCCGTATGGCACGACGTCCGTGCGCTCGAGTTGTGCAATATCGGATAGCAAAATGTGGGATCGTGGATCTTCCGTCTGTGCAGGACGAGTCGATTTCAATGAATCTCGATCGGAGCGGCCGGCGTACCTCGGAGGAATACATCGTAAGCTGCGTCTCGCTCAAGGCGAGCCACTTGTCGTTGCGGAACCAACACCGCGGATGAACCCCACACTCCTTCACGCAGACCTCTCCCCGCCTGACCACCCGCACGTCATTCGCCTTCTTGGATCCCTTCAGCGGCGAAGGCGCAGACACCTGCGACTTCCCCGCGCCCAAAGTCTTCTCTCCGGATAAAGCCGGCGCTTGCTTCGTCAATTTCATGACCCGCATCTTGAACGGCGGGCGGAACCGGATGTAGGTGTCCAGATAGTACGCCCCGCCCAGCCGTATTTTGTGCGTGAACGACATGTTGCCGGTAGACTCTGGAGGGAGTGGGGAAGGTAGAGAGATTCCGGTCGCAGTTTTGTAAGTCTCATTCCAGGCTATATTGCTTCGCGGGTAGTTACCCGCGGAAATAGGCAACCGGCAGCTGTGCGCAAGATAGAGCGCAAGATCATGATGACCGGCGGAAGTGGGCGGAAGAGAAAAAACACGCTCACGTGGCGCTTTTGCAGAGTCGGCCGCGCCTCCCTTTTGGTTTAATAATTTTAAAAGTGCTAAACCCAGATGTAGATTGATACACTGTCATACAGAAATCATTGCCATCTCGAGCCCGTATATTGAAAACTTCACAAACTAGTCGTACAAATGGAAAGTCGTATATGTTGGTCGGCAGTTCTCTTTGCTTTTATTTTTCTATCCATGCATCATCGTATATGTTGGACGACCTAGCCCCTTGCGCGTTCAGGCAACAGGTAGCGGCTCAATGTTCCAGTAACTCTCCGCATACTCCATAATCGCCCGGTCCGAGCTGAATTTGCCCATCTACGCGTAGTATCCAAACGTCAGCATGCAATTGTGAGAAGCGGAAACCCGAAACGCACCTTCGCGCTCGTGCGGATGCTCTTCTTCACCCACTCGTCACGGTCAAGATACGCCTCGTCCACCATCGCCAGCGCCGCGATGTCTGTCGTCCCCATACCGCATTAGCTCTAAGCTCGCGCGAGAAAGGTACGGATACGCACAGGAATCAAAGTCGTCCGAGAGCAGGTAGTGGTCACCCTGCCGGATGGTATTGAGCAGGGGCTCGTACACGTGCGCGTCGCCAAAGAGGCCCGCAGACACTTGGTCGAGCACATGCGCGAGCGCGGGGCACTTCTCTGCGATCGGGACGGGGTGGTACGTGTGCTGGTAACGAAGGTCCTCGACGGCCCTACAGCGAGCGCGCGTTTAGCATTTACTTGGATAAGTAAGGAGGCGCGGGCGACTCACGGCGTCAAGTGCCCGAAGAAGACTAAATGAAAGAATAAGCCGCCGTCCGCTCAAATCACCGGATGGACAACTCACAAACGTTGCTCTCCCCCACCTCCTCCGCAATCTCGATGTTCGCGCCATCTATACCAGCCCCATCAGCCCCGCGCGCAGCGCAATGCCCAAGGACTACGCACCGACGGTCCCAAGTAACAACCCGCCATTAAGACAGAACTTCATATTCGACGTCCCCGACGCCTCCGTGCCGGCGGTCGAGATGTGCTGGCTGATGTCCGACGCGGGGATGAGCACCTCCGCGAGCGACACGCTGTAGTCCGGCAGGAAGTACAGCGAGAGCAGGTCCTTCGTGTCCGGGTCCGCGTTGATCACGCGCGCGACGTTCACGATGAGACGGATCGTCTGCGCCGGCGTTAGCCATGTATAGGGTGCAAGAGGGGAGGGGACTGACAAGCTTGGCGATGTAGTACGCCGGGGCGGCCTTGCCCGCGAAGAACACGACGCGGGGATTGACCTTCTTCTTCTCCGCGGCGCTCATGTTCTTCAGCGTCAGGTAGCGCTAGATTCGTGCCAGTTAGCACGGCGTCTCGTCCAACAAGCGAGATAGCTCACATGAATAACCCCCAAGATATTCAGCGTTTGCCGCTACACGTCGCTCGCCATCAGCGCCTCATTCAATCAGCACAAACTAAAGCGCACCTTATACTCATGCAGCCGCTTAATCTGCACATCAAACATCGCATTCGTGTTAATCGTGAGGCCCAGCGTAACCTGCACATGGTGCGCAAGGCGCTCCTTATTCCGCTGCTTAATAGCAGCCCACTCCGCGCGGAACTCTGCGTCCTCGGTGCGCGGGAGCAGCTTCTCGAGCATCGTAAGGTCCTTGAGCCACGCTGACTTGTCGACGTTCAGCGTGCGCGAAATAAGCGCGCTGAGCTCGGGGTTGCACTGGTCGAGCCAGCGGCGCGGCGTAACTACATCCACATCAATTAACCGTGCGCACAAGGGAGGGGAAGGACGACGTACTTCCGTTGGTCACATTCCCGAATCTGCGGCCCTGGCGTTAGCGTCGTCAAGTACGGAGATTGATAGATATGCGCACTTGCTGAGGCCCTCAAACTCGACGAAGTCCTTGAGGATGGTCGTCTTGACGAGCTCGCTGTGCAGCTGCGACGAGTGGACGACTGAGCTGAGAATGGAGTAGGAGGGGATAAAGACCGACCTCCGCCACGCCGTTGACCTTGCGGCTCCCGATGCACGCCAGGAACGCCATGCGCACCTGCTGCGGGAAGCCCTCCTCGATCAGGCTCATGCGCCCCAGCCTGTCGCGGTCCCCAGGGAACTTCTTCTCCACCGCTGCAAAGCCATCAGCAACCTTTCACGGAGAGACAAGAAGGAAGGGAGGAGCAGAGAAAGAACGCACACTGCAAGAACAACAGATTGATATCATATATGATCTGCATATGCCGCGGGAGCAGGTGCTCCATGAGCGGGACGGGCCACTTCTCGAGCGCCTCGGGCAGCACGGTGTGGTTCGTGTAGAAGAACGTGTTGGTGACGATCGCCCACGCGGCGTCCCAGGGGAGCTCCTCCTCGTCGAGCAGGATGCGCATCAGCTCGGGGATCGCGAGCGTCGGGTGGGTCTGCGCGCGGGTCAGCGTGAGCAAGGAAGGTATAAGGGAAGACGCACGTCGTTGAGCTGGATGGCGACGTCTGCGGCGGGGTGCGTGTGAGAGGGGTAGGATGAGAGGAGGAGGAAGACGCACAATCAGGGAACGCGCTGATGGGCTTGCCGATGTTCTTGAAGCGGCGGAGGATGTCCGACAGACTCGCCGCGGTCCAGAAGCTGCGCGCAATCACTATCAGTATCGGCCCACCGCGCCGCAAAATCACGACGTACTACTGTTGCTTCAGCCGCAGTTCCTTCCCAACTACAGCTCATTAGTCCCGAAGCTCTTCTCTTTCTTTCACAGAGCACTCACAAGTCGTATGGTCATTCGGGTACAGCACGCTCGTGATCGCCGCCGCGCTATTGCTGCTCTCGACCGCCGCCTCGTAGTTGCCGGCGTTGAACGAGTTGAGGTCGAACCCGCGCTTGGGCTTGCTTTCCCACAGGCGCAGGTTGTTCGTCGTCTTGGTGTAGCACCCGGGGATCATGACGTCGTACGCGACGGCGAGCACCTCCTGCCCGCCCGTCCACTGCGCGCGCATCGTCCCCGCGACGCGCTCCGCCTGCCCGTAGAAGCGCACGTCGTACGCCACGTCGAGCCGCGGGAGCTCCCACGGGTTCTGGTTGTCCAGCCATGGGTCCGGCGCCTGCGTGCCCAGGTCAATTATGCGTTGCACGAGAAGCTGAATAGATAGAGCGCGCACCTCGAGCTGGTTGCCTTCAGGCGAGATGAGCTGCTGGAAGATCCCGTACTTGTAGCGCAGGCCGTACCCCCAGACGGGCAGCTCCTGGCTCGCGCTCGAGTCGAGGTAGCACGCGGCGAGACGGCCGAGGCCGCCGTTGCCCAGCGCGGCGTCACGTTCCTGGTCGAGGATGTCCTCCATGCTGAAGCCGAGCGTCTTCACGCCGTCGGTGTACTTCTCCTTGAGGCCCAAGTTGAGCAGCGCGTTGTCGAGGGTGCGGCCCATGAGAAACTCGAGGGAGAGGTAGTACGCGCGCTTGGGCGCCTTGCGGGTGTACTGGAGCGAGGTGTCGTTCCAGTTGACGAGGAGGTTGTCGCGCACGGAGAGGGCCGCGGCCTGGTACGCGCCGAGGGTGTCTGCGGATGTGGTGAGATTTCATTCAAATGAGAAGCGCAATAGATAGAGTTGGAGAAGCATCGCATGCTCAAGAATGCGCATGACGCGATCCAGGCGATGCGCTGCCTGAATCGGATCCAAACGTAGTAATTCCTGTGACTCCAGATACGCAAGAATGGGGAAGGAGAAGGAGCGAAGGCCTCCTGAAGCGCTGTTCCTGGACGCGATTTTGCTTCCGTCGACGCCGAAACACGATCGCATCTGCGAGCTCAACACTCACCAAGATTGTACGCCTGCCTCGCCAGCGATGTCTGGACATGATTCACGAACGACTTGGTGATGGAAGATACATCTGGCCAACGAAACGCAGGTCAGCGATGTCCACGCCAACTCGCCCTAGTACGTACCGGTATCGACCCCGCGCGTACCCTCCTTCCAGACTTTCTCCTCGCCCCTGGGCCACTTCTCCTTCCCCTCCTGCGTCCGTCTCCGGTAGATATCCTGAGAAAAAGCGGTTCAGCACAGCGAGGCGACCTCACGAGGATGTATACGCACCAGTGAGGGTCCTGACGTGCCGCCGGGGCCGCACAGGCTTTCCTATCGATTTCGGGTCGATGAAAGGTGGACATGGTTGGGAGAAGGAGGATAAGGCGCGCGTTCTTTATATAGCGGGAAGCGGGCCTAGCCTTTCCCCGCATCATTACAAAATCTAGCGACGTCATCGTTCCCATATTATGGCATATATCCTTCACCCGCCAGCCCCGCACTACGCCGGTTCACTTTCGTCGTTCTCAACACCGCTAGGTATCCGCACACTCGTTGCTGCGGTCAAGCTATCCAAAATAATTACACAAAACGAGGATTAATAAACTGGGCTGTTGCTGAGCCCAGCGAACTTCCGTAAGTACAGCCCATCACCTGGTCGACATACTCCACCGCCGCTTACTGTCCAGGTGGTTAGGAAGCTACATCCTGACGTGGCACATCGCGTTCTCCTCTCGGTTTCATCTCTCTGGGCCACAGTAACCTGCGCAGAACCCGAGTGACGCAATGCAGAACCTAAAAATGTGACGTCTCCGTGAGCTCATTCAACCGGAATGTCGGATCGAAGCTGCGATAGAAGCTGTATCAAGTGCGCCGACGGGAAGCAGGGCCAGCGCGCGGGAATGGAAGCTTGGGAAGTGAGACGGGCGAAGGTTAAAGAGGATCCCCCAGAAGTTTACAGAGGAGTCTCCCAGACGGTAGGATCGCGAGGATCAGATAAGGAAGTACTGGCAACTAAGAACAGTTGGGATTTGTGAATTAAGCGCGTTCAAGATCGCAGAGAAGCCTTCAAGTTGGGCGACGCTCGCGAGAGAAAGCGGGGACAGCTCGCGGGGATAAATGAGTTTCGAAGGAGAGATAAGAGAGTAAGCTTTTGCGTGCGACCAACCTGATCGCGGAGGTTATATCCCAGATGCACACCGCAGGATACTCCAAGTGGGTACCGAGACTCGACAAACCGCAAGGATGGCACGGATCGGACAGATCGGGTTGGACATATAGGATAAGCGCTCGTAGAAATATGCCCGAGATGAAAGCTCGAATAAACGTCCCTTGCGTGAAGACAATCCATCCGAAGAATGCGCCAAGCTTAGATCGCGCCTGAAAGAAAAGACCACAAGAAACCAAGAGCAGTTGATGACGTCAGACTTGCAGTGTGCACTGTGAGGTCGCACATCCCAGCACCAGCATTACGGGGCCTGAGTCATGTTAAAAGTCGACGCGGGTGAGACAGCAGCAGCATTAGGGTTCGGTGAACAACTGGGATGTTAGTAACATAAGTTATTAATAACTGTTATTAACAAGGCGGCCCAAAACACCCTCGAAACGGCTGTGAATAACTGTGAGTAACCGTCAATCATAGAGTCATCCACAAGCCATGTATTGTGTGCGTACCATATGCAGAGTTGTCGTACTTGAACTAGACCTCCTTGGCCGCCCACTCTGCTCTTTTCCGACCGACGGATACAGCTCGGAACCTTGAAACATCAAGGGGGAAATGCTCCGCAGTGGATGCCACCTTTCTCACTATGGGGCGCCGCAAGATTGGGAAGCCCGTCTGACACCTACAGGTATTTTTTCCGACTGTTTTTGAGTTAGTTACCTGCCTGAAGGTTATTAACAGCGTGAATTAGAGCTGTTCACAGGTTAATAACTGTTATTAACAATTTTGTTACTAACTGGTGTGAATAATCCCCTCCAGAGGGTCTATGTTACTAACACCTGTTATGAACTCCCTGGGAGTTGTTAACCGAACCCTAAGCAGCATAGAAGTTCTGAGCAAGCAAAGTCCGCAGTGCGCTCCGGCCAGAGTAAATCAAAGTTTCCGTTGCGAATCTAGGTACGGGCGAGTGGCACAGCGGGGTCTATGAATGTCAAAGCCATTGGACTCGGAGGCGACATCCAAGGACATCGAAGCTCCAGCGGGGAAAACACACGGCTCAGCCTCAGCATGCCAAGTAGGAACCGAAATCAGCCTGGTCGAGTCTCCGGAGCCAACTGGCTTTCTAGCAAGAGTAGAGTTCGAGCGTCGATGTAGAGGTGGTCTTCGATCTTCGAGGCTCGCCACTTGCGTCAGAGTGGTCGAGAGCAAAAAGCAGAACAAACGTCAATGACAAAGCAGCACTGAGTCATTCGGAATCTCCCGGCCTCCATCAGGCCGCCTTTGCCCGAAGCTCAACTTATACTTCGACTTGGAGACTTGAGATCCCGCTCTCTTGGACTTCCGATACGGCCCTAGTGCCGTTCTTTCTGTATCTCACCTGTACGGAGCGGCCTCAGACTGTGAATCCGACGGTGCGCAGCCTGAGGCCCTTACCGCGACGCCGGTTGTTCCTTCATCTCCGCACAGAATATTCAGGGTGCACCACTTCACAATCGCGCACTTACTCCGTATTTTGCCTCCAGCTCCATCAACTCGGTGAATCTCTCTCTGTCTGTACATGTTCAAAATGGGATCAAGGCTTGGACCGCTTGGCCGGCATATTAATATTGCCGACGCGAATACACGCTGCGTACCTTCGCATAGGCACCAGCGCATCAAAAAAACATCTCTCCCCGTGTGCTCTGAAAACTATGAGCGGCGAAATCTCCACAATTTCACCCGCTGGAAGCATCGTTCACAATATTTCTCTCAAAAGTCGGGGAGTGGAACTAAAAAGATCATCTGGAGTCTGAGGGGTCGACGAGTACTTCTCCTCTAAGGTGCACCTCTGTTTCAAATTTTAGCAGAGCTCACGGGTTTTGCAGCTCATATCCCTATACACTCTGTTTGACATCATCGTCCAGTGAAGCCTGTCGGGAAACGTTCAACCGTGACAGCTTTCTCCGCGCATGGCGTCGCCGCAGGAAAACCACAGCGAAGGTCACGGCAACAACCAATCCAACCTACCCCAAACACGATCCCAACAATTCCGCCGACAGGGAATTTATGTGGGGAGTTGTCTCCTGTCCACACTTGAGTTGGTTGGCCATCAGCAAACCGAGAAAATATAAAAGACATGCAGGACGTACGCGATTATCACAGAGTCAAATTCAATCAGCGTATTGGCTTGAGCTGGCGATATGATCAGAACATGGTGTTCGCTTTGTATGGATACCGAGGCGTTGAAGTAAGCAAGTTGAATCGTGTCAAGGCGGGTGTCATTGAAGCGCCCCACATCAGCGCCGTCGAGGTTGAATGTGCATTCGCCGGAGATCCCGAGGGACACATATACCGCATTCCCTGCATGTATAATCTCAGCGCGATGCGGGCACGAGATGGCTGAAGACAGACCGGTGAACGAGACGGTAATCGGGCCGTCGGTTGTTGTGGATGTCCCGCCGGTGAGGTTGCGAGAGCCGGGACATGTCGTTGCGTCGCATCGGGAGATCGGCGCATGACCTGTAAACCACGGACGAGGACCCATCATCTATGAGGTATTCGCTGCGCCCAAACGAGGCGCGGACAACCGGGCTGCTGAGCAGGGCAATAGCATAGAGGAACGGGCCGCCTAGCATACTTGACGGGCACGGATGAGGGCGGAAGGGCAGAGGCACGCGATGGGCTATCCAGCCGGCTCATATACTGGCACTGAAGTACGGCCCCGCGGACTACCACGATTCTATATGGCTGTGCGATTCAACAGCTTCTTATTCATTGGCATGCGAAAGAGGCTGTATCCACCGAATGGGGAAGTGGATAGCCGAGACACGAGAGTCAGAAATCAGGGAAGTACCTACTGTGCCAGTTGGCTTGCAAGGGCTTGCCGAACGAGTAAATACGAATATGGACGTAGAAATAATATCGAGTAGATCTCAAGAGACCCATGACTCACCGGTAAATTCGGAGACAGCGCCATGAAATCAACCCACATACATCGTCGCTAAATAGAAGCAGGCTGCAAGGGATCTTGATGCACAGCAATGTGACGGGTACTTGACAATGATAGCATACATTTATATACCCCCTGTTTGACGGAATTTTTGGTACATGCATGTGGCGAAATTGTGCATCGCGCCAACATCGCGCGAGATTCGACATTGAACATTGATCACGTGATCAGTAAGTACAGCTGGAAATTCTGGCAAGTGGAATGACACCTATTAAGTCCAGAAAGAACGTATTGATCATTGAACGAGAGATAAGCCCGTATTTTGGGCGGATTCATCTGCGTGGCGAGTCTAAGCCGCAATTTAAAGGACGCCTTGGACGGCTCCGGCAAGTTCCGCAGATCATGTGTGTTGTGGTTCAAAAATCCGAGATTTGAGGCTGCGAGGGCCTTGCAGGACTCAGCTTCAAAGGTTTCGCCCTTCATCCACGTGTTCCGCGGGCGCAGAGGGCGTCAGTACGGACACGTTGAATCCTCAATGTTGCATAATCAGTTTGCAGCTCTCTCACGGTTTTCGACGTTTGTGATCTCGTTTTTTCTTCTGCAGTTCTCCGAATTTCATTAGTACCCTTTCTATATGCCAGGCTCATACATACCTTGCGTGAAAAAAGGGGCAACTCGGCCGACGAGATAAACTGATGGATGTGTCTTATCGACACCTTCGAAATTTTGGAAGCCCGCCTAAATCTCCTCGCCCTTTCTTCCTCTGCTCTCTCTCATTCTTCTCCTCAGCATGGCACCCACGGAGAAAAACGAGGATCGCGCTGGACCTGGAGTTACCGTCTGGGATCAGTGGCAGCCAGCATGCGATGCCTGCGGCCGCTTGGAGTCGTCGCTCAAGAAACGCCAACTTTTGTCCTGCTCTGGGTGTCTTTTAGCGAAGTATTGTTCTGTATGTACCCAATTATATCGCGCGTAAACAACTGATTCTCACTCTCCTCTGCAGAAGGAATGTCAAAAGCAGGACTGGAGCGGAAGCGACGGCCACAAAAATCGATGCCACCTCTTTGAAGCCGATAGAAAGCTATCAACCGTGTTTGCCAAGTCACTTGGGCCTGGGTATGCACGAGCTCGAGTAAACCGATTCGATACTCACTCCTTCATTCTTAGAACGATCAACGACCCCACGCTAAGCCTTGCCGACAAAGTAATCCAGTGGTATGATGCAATTCATCTCTTGGCTACACCTAGTAACCACCTCTGTGCCTAGGAATTTTCTCAACATCCATAACCACATGACAATAGCCTGCTCCGCCTTGAAGAATGATCTCAAACTCGCCGCCACTGTCAACGTTGGAAGTTTTCCTCAGGGTTGTCGACGAGCGCGTACGCAGTGGCTCCAAATACGATAACCGTACCTTCGTCATCGACCGCGTTGACTTGCTTAATCGGGAGAGCTCAGACGAACTTGCGGCCCGAATTAATTGGACCAAAGGCAACACCGACGTGCACCACACGGACCGCGCGAAAGAGAGTCATTGCAAACTCCTGGTCGGGTTTTGTCAACTCCCAAATGGCAAATTGGCGGACACACAAATGTGGTGCATTCCGACCGATTATCACCTCGCCAACACCGTCCTTCCCCCGAACTTTGACCTCCATCGCTACATAACTCACGTCAACCGCGGCGTTACCCATTTCCACGCTTCCTTTTGGCCTCTGCCTCGCGATATCTCCGACTCCGCCCTCGAGGCTTCAGAAGCCCCAGACGCTTATTGTACTTATTTCTGGGATAACTTCCAGCTGCTTTCCGGGCTCAAGGGACAGGGAGTTACAGGGATAGTGAACAAAGATGGAACCAGAACACCACTCATCAAACGCTCTCAAAGCGGGCACATCCGTCTGTGTGCGTCAGGCGAGACGGATAGTGATGGCCCTCCCGAGTACAAGAAGCAGCTGGAAAATCCGAGCAGAATGGTTGCGAAAATCGCTGGAGAGTTGGATTATTTTTATCTGCTCCAAGGTAAGATTGCTAGCCACTTGCGGGGTTTTTAACTCACCTTCATGTTTATGTCAGACAAAGCCTTATCCATGACAGAAACGAAGTCTCCCATCAGCGCAAAGACGGATGCATGGTTGAGAAGCATGGGCATCTGATGATCCGCATGTGCATTCTTTCCAGCTTATAGATAGTAACCACAGCGGCGAAGAATAGTGTCTTTACGTCGGGCCCCAAATTCAGACACCTGCATATCACAATCCATTGTAATTGAGACTTTTCACATAAATTGTAGATGGTTGCATTCTACTTATTCGGCGAGCCTCGACAGATCATCAAGTAATCCCGTTCAGTCTTCATTCATTCGATCCCAATTGAATATTTCAGGAACTACGAGTTTATACGCGACACGGGAGACTGGGCAAGTAAGTGAATGAGATCATCAAGAGGTCGTGAAAGGGGAAGTGACGTGGTGGTCAAGCCGAATGGGCTGAGTGAAGAGGAATGCATAGGGCGTAATATCTTAAGAGACGTCGTGAAGAAGGGAAGTTCGTAGGTCGGTGATACTATAAGTATTTTAGTTGCGGAGCAGTCCTAGACTCAGGACGATCCGGGGGTATTATTGGGGGGATAACCGTAGCTATATGCCGGGCCATAACCCGGGGCATAACCGTATCCCTGGCCCTAAACCAATACATCAGGGGATGATGGAGCCCGTGTGGAAAAACTAATCGCAGGTGGCTCAGTTTGCACATTTCTCACCCCGGCGGCGAAGACAAGGGAGGAATTTCTGTGCAGTTTCAGCTCCAGCACGGTATTGCACGGAGAAAAACACCCACAAAGATGCAGAAGCATAGGGATAATTCGACCCGTGATATTGATTACCGGCGTAAAGGGAAGGTACCGACGAAGGTGTAGCGACAGGACTGGATGCTCGAGTGTCAGAAGATCGAATCAAGAGAACTGGGAACACAGACCTAGCTCTAGAGGTGGATGGACTGTAGGCAGGACCGTTAAGATCAGAGCACTCCAGCAAAACTATCGAGAGGACGCACGTGTACGGCCCATTATTCACGCCAGGTGCAGCGAAACTGCGAGATGAAATATTAAATTATTGAAGCAGGGGCCAATCGGATCACCCGACCTGGGGCCATGGGAGCCTCTGCCTCGATGCTGGGATCCACCTCTGTTGATGCCTCTATTCCACAAGGCGAGTCAAAGTTTTGTTCAGCCTGGAAACGAATCAACGGACCTGGAGCCGGCAGGCTGTTGACTGGATGACTCGAGGAGTCAGTACACTGAACCAGAGTCGAGGAAAGGACCAACACATAACGTCCATGACTCGGGACATTGTTCATAGCCAAACTAAAACTCAAGGTATCACGGGGATTGAAGGAGATTAATGAATCACTCCACTTGTAGCTACCCTGATGCGGAGGTGCGCCGTACGGCTGGGGGATTGCTCGTGGCGAAGAACTTGTTGAGGAGGATATAAATTAATTAGCACTGCAGTGGACAGAATGTGCAGAACGACGCACCGTTTGGGCTTAGGGTTATCAAATGATCAAGCCGTATTAGATGGAGACAATACTCAAGTAGAGGTGCGCACGAGGCCGCAAAAATGTCAGTGTAAGGACTGCCCTGTTCGCGCGCCGCGCCCGTCGTTGAATTTGCCTGGATACAAAGTCGATAAATGGCTCCGGCTCGTTCGAACATTTGGTCACCTTATAATCCGCCCAGATGTCCATGAGCTTATCATCAGCGGCGGATGTATCCACACGCCCATTCATGACGCTGTACACGAAATCTTTGAGAGCCGACCCCGAGGAATGGAGGGAGTCCAAAAACCTGCCGTAGGATGAGGATGAATACCAAAGGTGTGTTATAGCGGGGAGACCACGAACTTTGCGAGTCGTTTGCTGACTCGCTCTTGGAGACGAAGATCAGTCTCATGATCCCTCATCTCCGCCACATACTCGTCGATTTTTCTTATAAAGTCCGTATGGTCTTTGGTGGATACTCGGTACGTGATGGGAGGGTCGACATTAGGCTATCAGAGTCGTGAACGAGCTGCCAAATAATCCACAGAAATTGGAGAATCATACCATTTGGGCGTACGACATAGAGGACGGAAAGATGAACTACGGGTTGTCGGTTCACAGTGCGGACCAAACAGTGGGGACTCGAGAGACGGTAGTGACTCCGAACAGCGTCGAGCCAGGGCTTTATACATTCTAAAAGTAGTGTGGGTCCATGGTATTCGAGTCAAGAGTGAGCAGACCCGAATCTCAAGATCTTGATATTGTCTTGATAGGAGGTCGAACTCGCCGGGGAACGCCGTAGTGATCGATCACTTCCCATCGATCGTGGAAATCAATGGGCGTCCACATGGATCAACATCAACACCGCCTCTGGCTCCCGTTAGACCACATCGACTAAGTCTTGAGCAATGACAGAGTGTGTATCTGGGTCTCAAAAATATCGACACCTACGAGACGAAGAGGAAAACTTCTGGGTCGACAACCAAACATTCCTCCTTGGTCGGGGTTACCAACTCCGGCCTCGCTACCACCCAGATTGGATACCGTCGTGGACTGTGGCGCAGAATCGGTATAATCAATATGAAGATAACCTCGATATCAACTCTGTGAGAAGATTCCGCTGGGCCCTGAAGATATGATCGAAATGACCGTCTCCCTTCAGATTTGCGCTCTCGACGCCACGCGCATCGACGACGGCAAGAAGGTTATCCTGAAACGTGTCCTAAACGATGGGCACGAACTAGGGATTATAAAGTACCTAAACACTCCGTCTGTGCGGTCAGATCCCCGCAATCGGACAATCCCGCTGTTGGATATCATACCTCTGCCCGATAGTCCTTGGTCATTCCTGGTCATGCCATAGTGTCGAAGATTCAATTATCCTCCATTCCATTGCCGTAATGAATTTCTGGAAGCCATGAATCAGTTCTCGGAGGTACGATCCATATTTTCGGTCTTTCCCATCCCTGAGCTCCAGCCAGGGCCTGCAATTCATGCACGAGCATAACATAGTTCATTTGTGAGCGCATCTGACCAGATATTTCAGTGGTGGTGACGATTAAATTCCTTTATCAGCGATATTGCTCCCCAGAATATGATGATGGACGAAACTCGAGTCATCCCCAAGGGTTCGCATTTCAGCAACCCTCGCACTCACACGGGCTTCTACGACTTGTTCTCCTGGAACGACCGATGCACCGTCGGCCCTGTGGACTATTACTACATAGATTTCGGCCTCTCCTTATACTTTCCGGACGGGGAAGATGCTGCTCTTTATGTCGGAACTCTCAGGACGTTCCCCACCATTCCGGAATTGTCGCAGACTGTGCCCTACAACCCCTTCAAGGTCGACATCTTCCAGCTGGGCCTGACGATCCATAATTTAATTGATGTAAGTTCATCCATTTAGATTCTGACTCGTCTGAATTTTCTCCGAAGGCGTATCCTGAGCTGGAAGAGTTTCGTCCCGTCGTGGACAATATGACCGCCAAAAATCCAAATGATCGGCCCAACCCGTTAGATGCATCAACCCAACTGCGTGGCATTGCTACTGCGTGGCATTGCTACTGCGTGGCATTGCTACTGCGTGGCATTGCTACTGCGTGGCATTGCTACTGCGATGCCACCTTCCAAGCGGAGTGAACAGATTTGGGAGAAGGACACGGGAGTATGGAAGAAGGCCTCACGTCTCCTCCTCGGCGGTTATCGCTACGATTACCGTCGAACACCTGTATCTGGTAAATGAAGCTACGATCCATCATTTCTCGTAATCATTCTCCGTTGTATATTCAGAGTTTCGTTTACTGTGAAGTGCTGAGTGGGATTGAAGGGAGTCCCCTTACGAAGGAGATCTTACGCTCGCGTAGTCTGAATACTTGGCCAAGTCTAACCCCTCCGCCGTCTTCCCAGCTGTTGGATTTCTTTGAGTCATAGATTTCGAGATCCAGAGCAAGTCTAGAAAAGCTATTGGGGCCTCCGCATCTAGTTAGTTAGCTTCAATTCGGCTATTATCTCCAAACTCTCTTCTTGCGTCTAAAAGCGAGGCCATCTTGCACGGGGATGGAACGACAGTATCCCGCGCGATCATTTCCCGCGTGGCATGGGGGTCCACATGGATCAACACTGACCTCGGGTCTGCCTCCGACTCTCAACTTTTCAAGCGCAAGATCTCCCTCAACGTCGTGATGACGGATTCATTGACTGACAATCGGAGATACTCGCAGCCGCGGTACTCATATGAACAATTCTGGGTCGATACTCAACCATTTCTCCTCGCTCAAGGATATGAACTACGGCCTCGCTACCATCCACACTGGGTCCCATCATGGACGCTGACGAGGAAACCGTATAACCAACACGAGGATAGACTCGGGATCCATTCTGTGATGATCTTTCGACATTTCCACGGAGAGATATTAACACAAACTCTGCAGGTGGGCGTCTTGGACGCCACACGCATTCATGACGGCAAAAAAGTCATCCTAAAACGGGTCCCAAGCGATGGACCCGAAATAGCGATTATGAAGTACCTAGCCGCCCCTTCGTTGGGCTCAGACCCCAGAAATCGGACAATCCCGCTGGTGGCTATCGTACCTCTGCCCGATAGTCCTTGGTCCTTCTTGGTCATGCCATACTGTCGAGAATTCAACCACCCCCCATTTCATTGCCGCAATGAATTTTTGGAAGCCATGGGCCAATTCTTGGAGGTGGGATACATATTTCCAGTTTCTCCAGTCACTGAAGTTCGAGCAGAGTCTGCAATTCATGCATGAGCACAATATCGTTCATTTGTGAGCGCTCCTGGCCAGATTTTCTGAAGCCGCGATTAAAATCTGTTATTAGCGATATTGCTCCCCAGAATATGATGATGGACGAGAGCCGAGTGGTGCCGAAGGGTTCACATTTTTGTAAACCTCGCACTCATCTGGGCTTTTATGAGTTGTTCTCCTGGAATGACCGATGCACTGTCGGCTCAGTGGACTATTTAATACTACATCGATTTCGGCCTCTCGCCATATTTTCCGGAAGGAAAGGATACTGCTCTCCATCTGGGGACTCTCAGAACTTTCCCTACAATCCCGGAAATGTCGCAGACTACGCCCTACAACCCATTCCGAGTCGATATCTTCCAGCTGGGTCTGACGATACATAAATTAATCGATGTAAGCTAGTGCCCTCTCAATCTTGACGCACTTGGATAATGTTCCGTAGGCATGTCCGGATCTTGAGGACTTTCGTCCGGTCGCTGACAATATGACCGCTACAAATCCGAATGAGCGCCCTAACCCTGTAGATGCCTTGACACAGCTACGTGGCATTTCAACCGCCTTGACGCCGGCGAAGCTGAGTGAACAGATTTGGGAGAAGGACACGGGGCTATGGAAGAAGGCTTCGCGCGCAGTCCTCGGTGGTTATCGCTACGATTATGTACCGCAGGCTGCAGATTGATATCTTGTTTGCGTGTAACTCTCGGCCAAATTCTAGCAAGCCAGCTCATCTGTGTGGACCATCGTCCTCCCACGATCGGATGACAGTTTCCATTGTCTTTCTGATTGTCAAAGTGCTCAGGAGATTCAATTTCACACCGACGGGACCGCCGCAAGTAGTTAAGCCTAGTTAGGCCCGCACTGCTTTCAGGACATCAGCTCCGTGATGCGGAACGATTAAGGCGTGGAGCCCCTGTGTCGAGTTGATTCCGACTGGCCATGGATCCTCTGGTCTTCACAGTCCATATAAATGAAACCCTGCTCAATATATCTACGGGCACCCATGTACATGTACAATAGATCCAGCTAGCCCGCATACCAGTCCAGAGTCTATCTACCGACATTCATTGGACTTTAGCGCACTGCGCCACACAGAACTCTCGGCAGCATGGGCATAATTAGCAACCGGATTGATTAAACGATTAATGACACGGCTAAATCCTCCGAGTACAAGGCGCGCATGACTGACTATGGCTGACTGCGAAAGAACAAAGAACGCCAAATCGGGTGTGCGAGATGGCAGATTTTTAGTGACTCGACTTTTCTGGCATGCCTCGAGGCAGTTTCCATTTCCCACAAAGCCTCGTAGTCCTGTGCGCAAAGGCCGCGACCCGCTGTAGAGCAAGATTTTCCAGCTGCATTGAAGGTGCGATTTGTGCTGGGTAAACAGGACTATAGGACTCTTTGCTCGCGAGTCTCTATAGCTAGGATTCCGAGCCAGAGGGGTGCGAATTTAATCAAGCTGATCATGACTCCGTACGGGATCACCCAAGAGACTCCAAGTTATGATTTTATGATTGATTCCATTGTTCCACAGGCGGCCGGCGCACCCACAAAGACGTCTTGATGGGATGGTTCCAGATCCCAGGCTATCGCAGGCCATCGGGAGAGAGGGTCAACCGGTCTGACTCGAGGAGGATATTCTCCGGCTTACTTGTACACCTGTAGGTCGGCGATACACCTTTTCACGCTAGGTCCGCGGGAAAGAAGCTTCGTAAAATCGTAGGCCCGGCTGAAGGGAGAGGAAAATGATCCACAGGCGGCCGACACGCTCAAAAACTTGACAGCGACTGCCATGATTCCGTAGCAAAGACCCGAGATCCACCCGGTCTGACTCGAGAACGGGATTCACCGACAAGAAGAATGTTACTGATCATTTGTGTAAACCTGCAGATGGGCGATGCAGACAAATCTTTATGCCATATTCTTGGGCTGGAAAGTTCCAGACTCCGGATGCACGCCGAGCTCTTCTGAAAGTGTTGATTGCATACATGGATTGATTCATTAAAATTTAGTCAAGGGAAAAGATCGGCGCCGCGATAGACTCACCTGCATTACAAGAGGGAGGAGGGACTCGAAAGTCTCGAGGTCGCGGGAGGACTATAAACAGGTACATCCGGGTGGTACACGTGCGCGTCCTGGTCAGCCCAAGCTTCATCATGGATAGGGCTCGCTACTCCCGAAGTGGGTTAAGCTTTCAGCTCTGTGATATCAGAATCATCTTGTGTACGAGCCATCATTGCTAGCCGGTCTCCTCAAAAAAGATTCCTGCGGCAGTCACAATCAGCGTCGTCAAAGCGGCCCACGAGTCTAAGCCAGTGTGGAATTTTGTTGCCAGGATTTCCAATTTATAATACGTCTTCTGGATTGGAAAAGTCCACCGTGAGCTGATCGATGATCTTGGACGCTTGCCCCAGCTTCGGTGCTGAACCCAAGCCAGCGATCCAATTATTCTGGTTACCGGGGGGCCCGCGGTAGCAGCTTCGCCTCAGCCCACCCGATGCCATGAAGAGAATAAAAAAATGACATTTGCGAGGTGCACATTGGGAGTCAGGACAGCGACGAGGTCTGAGAGATGCGCCAGGAAAATCAACGCTCGTCGCAAGTGGACTAGAAAATTGGCCGAGCTTGAACCCACTAGAAGATTACCGCAGATACGCGGTAGCGTGGCGAAGCTGGCGCAAGAAGCTTAGAAAGAGCAGTAGTAGATGACATCGCTGACATACGCGTTTCGCCGCCACGTGAGTGTCGCGCGCTGCGGCCAATCTGCTGACTCAGCTTTTAAGTTTCCATGAAGCCCTGATCTAATCTGCTGGAACCTCCAACTGACTCTCCGGGAACTCAAATTGAGACGTTGACCAAGCCAAATCTCGAAGCCAGATGTGGATTCCGAACGACACATTCGGAGCCGGGAGAATCGGAATCAAATCTGATTCATCGTCAAATGCTGCTGCTGCTTTTCTGGATACATGTAGCGAATTCAACGCCATTAATTTGTTGCTAGTCCTTCTGGATCTGGCCCACGGTCAACTTACGATCCAAGCTCTGGAACCGACTCCAGTGATCTTATTTGTCACGTGCGACCCTTCCAGATTTTCAAAGTCCCGGCTTATTTGCCTGCCTTGTCGCCCACCCGTCTTTTCTGTCCTTCGCTCGTTACCGTCGTATGGAGCCTCCAAGCCCTACATGGGAATGGGACGATCGCACTGTACCAATCCCCACCATTTGGGATCAGTGGCAGCCAGCATGCGATGCTTGTGGTCGCCTCGAATCCTCACTCCAAGACCAGCAACTCCGCTCTTGCTCTTGTTGCCTTTGGAAAACTACTGCTCTGTAAGATATATTTCAAGTATTAAATTCCTTCCCACTGACCGTTTCTAGGTAGAGTGTCAAAAACAGGACTGGACGGGCCACAAGAATCAATGCCATCTTTTTGAGGCCGATAGAAGATTGTCGACTGTCTTTTTCAAGTCTCTCGGACCCGGGTATGGTATTTTCTCCTCTCCTTCTCCCCCGCTGAGCTTTATTCTGTCAGGACGGTTAATGATCCGACCCTCAGCCTCACCGAGAAGGTGGTCCAGTGGCAAGTCATTTGAAGATCGGCAAGGGCTACGATTTAATCATACCGTCATTCATGAACTTTCTAAACACTTATAATCACGCGATTATTGCCACCGTCGCCTCGAAGAATGACAACGAACTTGCGAAGACTGTAAATATCGGTATTTTCCTCCGGCTCGTCGGAGATCGCACAAGCTCCAAATCCGATCACCATTCTTTTATTATTGAGAAGGTCGCGCTTCTTCCACGGGCGTAGTCCGACGACTTGGCAAAAGAAGTTGAATGGACGAAAGGCAACATCGGTGAGCCAGAGATTGTGATGGCTAACGTTGAGCACTCCAAGCTTTTAGTATTTTGCCGACTTCCCGACCGGCTTTTGAATACACAAATATGGACGGTGCTCGTCGGTCCCCTCCTAACCGAGACCATCCTCCTGTCGGGCTTCAACCTCCATCAATACATCACACACGTTAACCGCGGTATCACACACTTTCACGCGTCGTTCTGGGCCCTCCCGCGCAAATTCTCCGATGCCGACCTCCGAGCAGCGGAAATCCCGCCGAGATGCTTCGAGTACGCACGGCGTCATCATATTGGACTCTCTGGACTCAAGGGTCAAGGTTTCATTGGTATCGAGCGACCCGATGGCACGAGAGTGCCGCTTTTCATCGTTGATCCAAGTAAGATGGTGCGCAGGATTTCCGAAATTTTAGAAGTTTTGAAAAGGAGAGCCCCGGTATATGTGCCTCTGGTTTTCCTCTCATGCATATCCCTCGCAGACACGATGTTGTCCAAGACCGAAATCAAACTTGATCCCCGTAGGAAAGTTTAGGCAGTCCTCCTCCTCCATCCAGAAAATGGCGGCGAGATTATGTAAAATGTATACCACGAACAGCAATGAACGCCGGTGAAATAATTTCCCAACGTATACAACCCTATAGTATAAGTCCATTTTACCAAGAAGATTCTAGATGGTTCTAAATCCGGGGACTAGGCGTCTCAAGTAGACGCAGACCATACGCCTCCGCGTCCTTGTCGGCAACCTGAATCGGTGTGCCCTTCTTCGATTTTTTGACCTTTTTGGGGAAATCGCTGTCGGGGCCCACGAGCACCCGACCAGGGTGCAGTATGTTCCAGAGCGAGAGCGCGACAAACATCGGAAGTGCCTCGAGGCAATAGAATGGTGCTTCGTGCATCGTGATGGGGGACAACAAACCCGATGAGAACTCGATGAGCCGGAAAATGATACGGATCTGGTGCGAGAAAATGAATCAACTGAGTTACATGAGAGACCGAGGGAAATACGCACTGTTATGAGGACGAGGGAAGCGTACATGAGGTAGAGGGGGCGCTTCCACTCGGTGGACCCGTCAATGCGCTTCATCTTATAGTGGAAGCGGACGACGAGGGCGATGAATCCCAGAATGAAAAGCTGCTGAAGGCCGATGCCACCCATGTAGATGTGGATCCCCATAAGCGCGTCCTTTGGCGAGTCACTGTCGAGTAACACGCCGCCTCCCGCCTGCATCAGGAACGCTCTACGAGCCAAAATGAATGTGAGCGAGAGCGCTAATGGGAAAGAAGGAGTGCACGCACGTTATGTCAAGAAGCACGAAGCACAGGGACAGCCGCTGCGCATTGATGCCCCCAACGTGCTTTTCTGGGACAAAAAAGTACACGAAGCGGCTCATGAGGACATAGAGGAAGGCGTTGATCCAAATAGGAGCGAGGAGAATAAGGATCTGCGAAGGTGTACCGAATGCGGGGGAGGTGGTGTTCAACACCGAGAAGACGCGCAGGGTTAGGCCGCTCGTTTCCCAGATCCCGGCCATTATGACAACCCAGCAGAATTTCTTCCGATAATGGATGGCTTGAATGATGTGTGCAATGGTGGTTAGCCCAAATAGGGCGGAGAATAGTACGGCTGCCGGGAAAGAAGGGCAATACAAGAAGTTGTAATTGTCGTTCGAAAGGGGATCTGTTAACCACTGGTCAGTACATGGTCGTGATGAAGAAGCCGGGGTTTTTGACCGAGGCATTTAACTTGAACCATATCTGAAGTGGAAAGAGAAAAGGCAAAGGAAGAAGTGAATGAGAAAGATAGCGGAGAAGGTGTACTGAGACCTTGTCAATTGACGAGTCCTTATATACCACGGGAAACTAACCCGGTCGTGCATGTCGTACTCCGCAGCTAAGAGCCGAACCAAAATTATGCAAGGATTCCCAGTGGGCTGTGTTGGCCCAGTGACGAGTCCGTGATGTTAAGGGATCGGACTGCGGCGTTTCTGGCGCGTCCGGTACCTTACGGCCATCACCGCACCGCATTGCTAATCACACCTTGATAGGAATATTTAACCCGCAGCCGCAGCTGGTGCCATCAAGGAAATTTGGATGGTTTGTGCAACTGGTAGGTTGACACGCTAAGGAATTCTGTGGGGACATGCTTGAATGTGCGAGAAGTCCGAGTGCATAGTATTGATTTTGATCAAAAGCAGAGTGGCTTGGAGCGGGAGGCAGGAGGCGTCAGCTGTGGGCGCGTGAGTTGTTTTTCGAGAGCTGAATTCAGGTCTAAACCTTGTCTAAACCTTCAAGAGGTCACCGGTCATACGTTGGTAGTTTAAGAGTCCAAGTTCCGCATTGATCCGAGTGATCGTCGGATTGATCGTCGGCCTATTCCGGTCCGACACTATTGATTACCCACATGTGCAAAAAAAATATTGATGTTACCGCTACAACCCCAAATCTCGCTGAATGGTCCTCGGCATCTGTGCTCGGGTCTACCTGCTTGACAACAGCATGTTCCCAATGTCAAAATGACGGAGTCGTTATTATTGCCGCTGCATATTGCCGCGGTGTGGATTCGAATCCGCCGCTTGTTGTTTTTTGTTCTGTCTGTCATTCACTTATTATTCTTTTCTTCAGCACCATGCAATGGGCCCCGCGGCGTGCTCCGCGCAGCGGGCCTAGCGGCGAGCATAAGGGGTCCGCGGGGGTCTCCCCCCCGCTAGATCACGCAGAAAATTCAGAATAAGCTGAAAACACGGGATTTCACACGAAAAAAAATATTAATAGGCTCTTCGCAGTAGGCCCCCGCGGCGAGTGGATGCACCACGCAGTGGGCCTAGCGGCGAGCGTCCACGGGGGTCCACGGGGGTCTCCCCCGTGCCAGATTAATAATTCACACTGTGATTATGTAAACACTTAAAATTTTGAATAAACTGCGTATTAAATCATTTAGACGCGCCGTCAGGCCAAAGGAGGGGGGTCTGGGGGGAGCCCTGCTCCCCCCAGCCTTAAATAAGGCGTCAAAAGCCTTGTCTATCGACGCGTCGCGAAAACACGTGCTGGAAAGATGATGTAATGTCATTGTGGGGGAGGGCCAAGGGGGTTTAATCCATCAGATTCCCGCGCTTCCCGGACCTTGGATGCCGAGTTGTGGCGCCTAAAGATATTCCTCTGCGCTTCCAAGATAGGAGTGGTCGGCTTTTGGAAATCTTAGATGCCTTTCATCGTGCTCTACTCTATCCTTGCGATTTTCGTTCTGCGATAGCCAGCATACACCAGATACAGTACATGGATACATACATCATATGTGCATAATAGATGGTACGTGGAGTGTTTATGCATAACCTCTTCGGTGATTGAAGGCTGTTAAAAAATCGTTTGAGCCTTGCGGTAGCAGAAGAGGCTCAAGTTCCAACGTACATAAATACCTTCTCCGCGTGAGACTCATGAGCGAAGACGGCGCGCGGTTATAATCTCAACGAGTTTCGGAACGACTGCTGGTGTGTCTTGGCCATGGCGAGGGACCAGGAAATCCTCGGCCTTCAGTTTTTTAATTTGTTTGACCACCTCGTTCCGAAAAGACGGCTTCATGTAAGCGTCCAGCGCTTTAGAAAATGCGAGTGAAAAAGGCTGGCTTCCAGCGATACCCGCCCCAGATGTTTGCTCCGAGCATATGCAGATAGCTGTGGGTACGTATCAATGCAGAAAGATAGACTGAGCCAAAGCCGTAGGCGTACCAGCGATAAGTTCAAAACGGCCGGAGTTGGTTTCAAGGCAGTCACCCTGTTGCCGGTTGATTGGCCGCATTAATTGCACGTAAATCAGGAAGCGGCGTACCACACGGGGATACTTCGTCTTTAGTGACTTAGCGCAGGCTGCGATAATGGCGTTCTGCAAGGAGTTGAGATGCACAATCCGGACCGGGAGACAACGTCCTCACGAACTGCAAGATAATTGTTAGTCTCGAAGAAAAACCCGAAGTCTAATACTGACTTCCTAAGTTTGAACATCACGATCCTGTTCGTACGATGGAGAAATACGACGCACGCGGAGAAGGGACTGTTGCTGTCGTACTTTCGTCAGCTTCGCTAAGTTAAGAAGGGAGACCAACATGTACCTTTGGTAGACGAGGCGGGCTCGCCCTGGGAGTGGCACGACCGTTCTACAATTTCGAGGCCGTTCGGTACACAAATTGACAAGCTGATGGAATGCTCTTTCTCACAGCTGGAGGGGGAGACGATTTTACTGGCTGGTTCAGAGTCTTCTTCGGCAGGCTTCGAACTTTCTTCGAGCCATTTGAGATGCCCTTGTTCTAGTGAGGATCAGATCGAACCCACGGATAACACCGGAAAAACCGCACAGGCTGTGAAGACGTTTTTGCTTTCGCGTTCTATCCGGATATACACGAACCACGTCGTCCAGTCAGAACGAAGCAGCTTTGACAACGTACCACGCACGACGGGCAGCTTAGCCTTGAGCTAGGTCACGACCCTGGGCAAAAATCATACGGACATGCTTACCGATTTAGAACGCTGAGTCGACATCCTGGGGTCCGCCATAGGCTCAAAAGAAAGATGAGATACGGCGCAATAGTTTCGCGAGAGATCACTCACCCAAGCCTGGTGAAAATGCGCGAGAGTGTCCCGGACGAGTACTGAGTGCACATTATTACACACACAAGAGTTAATGGTCGTGTTAAACTTGCCTCTTAGTTCATTAGAGGTCCTCAAACTTTTGGTGAGGCTGCCGATGAGCTTTTGAAACCAGGATATCCTAAGCGACAATGAGGCAGGATTTTTTCACGACCTGGTGGGCTATCCACTTACCGACTTGGTGGGGCTGGTTTCAAGTTGTATTTGATGAATCTGATAGCGTTGGAAGAAGCCGAACTATCGCCAGGGATGTGGAGACTCACGCATCAACAGCATAATATATGCAAAGGTCTACGCTGTTCCGCTGTGAGGATACGAACAACAGTCGAACAGGATCCTCTGAAAGAGCTTTGGCAGTTGTCCGAAGGACGTCGGTGCAGTCCGCATGTTCTTTGCGCAGGTCTAGGGATCAAAAAGTTATCGGGATTGCTACGGATCGATGCTATTTCTTACCATCAAGTGATACATAGTCTACTGGAGGGCGCTTCGTTGACATAAAGGGTTTTCGGAAATGCGTGTTGAGCATTTCCTGTGCCCTGATCGTGGTCAGTTCTCGCGCCTGCGTCAAACTCACTCCTTGACCCATGAGCTGGACAAACGCCTGCGTTCTGAGTGCGTCCAATTTGGTAAAGACTATGAGAACGGGAACTTGACTCGTGGTTTATATACTGGCACAGAAAGACGGGCGGAGGGAGACAGACCTTTCCCAGTGATGTCATTGTTGAAAAATCGTTCTTCGGATTTTAAAAATGGGCGGTTGGTGTCTGTCGGCAAGCAGTACCTGGTTCCACTGAGTCGAGCCAGATCCCTAGAAGCACACACTCACCAGATGGCGTGCAGGCTCTCGGCCAGCAGAGGGCTCGCAGCACGCTGTGTGATGAACTTTTTCACTTTATCCATCTCCTCGCCACTCCCACTTTCGAAACCGCCGGAGACGTGGAAGATCGTGTGGGGGTTGCTTCTGAAAATTAGCTGGTTGTTGATGTCGTGGGGAGGGCGCTGCGGCGTGGTTAGCATCTATGTCTCGCATTTCGACGTAGAAGAACCTCATCAGTGCCAATAGCTGTGTCCATCTACGGAAAACCGTGATCAGCCTGAGCCCTGGAAGCGGGACAGCAAGTACCGCATTCCCCCCGGCGTCGAAGACCTCGGGATTTTCGTCGGAGTCGCAGAGTCGCTTTAGCAGAGTCGTCTTCCCGGCGTTCGTGCGTCCCACCACAAGGATTCTGAGGTGGGGACTACTGCCACGCCGAGTGATGGTGTTGTTCATAGGTGCTAAATGGAAAGTTCAACGGGCAGGGAATAAGACAGTGAATCCAGGTACGAGTAACTTTGAAGATGTGTGGGACGGATGCAAGGACAGGGAACAAGGTCAGATAGGCAAGGCGCAGTTTTGAATGACTCGCCGAAATCTCCAGGCGGCATGTGTGGGCAACGTGTTCACGCACACGCGTATTCCATTCTACCTGTAACGTCTCGGAAATGAGCACGAGTTAACGATACATGAGATGTTGACGCGAGCGTCGTGGATTCCAATTTCCAGGCGAAGGAAGAAGTAGGACGGCGAGGAGACGACGAGCTAAACGTGCGCGGAGCTGGCAGCCTCCGTTCGGCGTTGACTCAAAGGGCATCTCACATAGCGTAATCCCAACGCAAGTATATGCCCCATACCGCAACCTACATATAGCGGCGTCAGAGCTGCACACCAGCTTCCAGCCCGAGACGTACCTGACGCCGACGGAGTGGAGTACTGCGAGCCATGTGTCAAGTTCATGTTAGATTTCTATCACACATGGTTTGTTTTAAGCTCCATCCAGTTCTAGCCGGATTACGGCGAGGGCTGGAGGGCGGAGAAAGCTTACATAAGAGAGCGAGCAGGCGCATCAGCATCACGATTCACGCCTAATCGAGAATGCACTGCCACCGTCGCCATCGCAGCGCCTTGACTCGTTCATCCGTACCTCCACTGCCCGTGAAACTAGCAAGATGCGTACCGCCAGCACGGTGGAGCCAACCTGCGCCTTTCTCGTTCCACCAGCCATGCAGCTTGTGCGTGGCCCCTGGCATGCGGCAGCTTATATCCGTCTCTAAGCTTCCGCAAACCAGCTTTCTTGGACTTCACGTTCCCCGTCTCCAATCGGCTTCGCCTCAAACTCTGGAGCTACATGGGGTGCCTCCTAAGCCTGTGTTGCCCCCCCAAGCCAGCATCGCGGACCCATAGCATCGAGGTGTGTACGCTTCAGAGCCATCGGCTCCTATCCGAACCTCATTCTGTCCGTTTACCGCACACTCCGTCCAAAAATGAATAGCCTTCCGAGGATGAAGTACCTCCGACTGAAACTGTGAAACCTCCGGTTAAATCCAAATCTCTATCCCCCGTGTGTACCTCTCATTTCTAACCACGCCCTTTTCAATAATTTTCGTTGTGTCAGACGATTCCGACTCGGAGTCTTCCCGATCCCGAGACTCCGCCGGCTATGGGTCACATAAATCCAATATCCACGCCATCGCCGTCCTCGGAGACTGGGCATGCGGTAGTTACTCAACCGCCTAAAGTACCTCCGACTGTGAAACCTCCGGTTGAACCCAAATCCGTGTGTACCTCTCATTTCTAACCACGCCCTTTTCAATAATTTTCGTTGTCAGACGATTCCGAGTCTTCCCGACCCCGAGACTCCGCCGGCTATGGGTCACATAAATCCAATATCCACGCCATCGCCGTCCTCGGAGACTGGGCATGCGGTAGTTAATCAACCGCCTAAAGGACGTCTGACTCTCAGTGTGAAGCCTACGGTTACAATCGAAGATCCCCTCTCCGTGTGTATGCCTCATTTCTAACCTCGCCCTTTTCGATAATTTTCGTTGTATCAGATGATTCCGAGTCTTCCCGACTCCGAGACTCCGCCGGCTTTGAATCATAGAAATCCAATACCCACGCAATTGCCGTGCTCGACGATTGAGCAGCCTGACGCCCCCCCACCTGCTTATACTCCGTCTTCTCATGAAATGCCCAAACCTCAGACAGTGAGCCAAACGCTCTCTGACAACTACCGTACTGAATCTTTTCTGCAACCAGAGCGACCCTCGCCTCGATCCAACGCTCGTCAATCCAGCCAATGGGCAGTCCCGCGCACCGGCGAAGCTCCAAGTTGTGAATCCGGACGACGCTCCGTCTGTCGTAAGTTCTGCTCTACTACCGGTTGGACGGGCATTCACAGCCGCTAGCCCGCGCGGGAGTTTGTTCCTCGCCTCCCTACTGTTGTGAAACCCGAACTTGAGCCCGGTCCCCCAGCCCCTGTGATCGTTGTCCCGCCCACTGGTCCAAAATTCTTGCCCCCCAAATCAGTAGATGCACAGGACCAAATTCCCCAACCCACCCCGAGCGCACAGGTGACGCCCTTTGACCTCTACAACAGTCCAGAAGACCCGGCTGTGAGTACTTCTTGGGTGGGGTTCTTCGTGATATCGAACGTCCTATGTCGTCAGAAGTCCTATCCCTCGCAACCGTCGCAACCGTCGCAAGTCATGAAGGTAGAACATTTCGAGACACCAACTAGTACTGACAACCACTCGCAGCTCATTGGAAAACCTGACCCAGTGAGTCCCCGTTCCAATTTTCATCGCAGATTACAGACGTTTGTCTTATCTATCAAGCAGATCGCCCCGTCTCACACCGGAGGTTCCCCTTCCGCAGGCGGCTCAGCGCCAGCCAGGATAGGGCCTGACGTTGCGATAGATCCGGTCACCAGCCCCACCGCGACTCCCAAGCCCCCCGTTCCATCTCAACCTACGCGGCGGATTTTGCCCAGTACGAATGACAAACTTCGGTGCGATTCCATGTCATCGTACTTCCTAAGCTCATCCTAACCGCGATTCCAGCCTCCGAGTTTTAGTTGTAGGCAGGGTGCGCAAACTTACCATTATCGCAAGCAAAAAATTAATTGAAGTTCGACACAGGCAGGAGTGGGAAAATCCTCACTTATCAGCTATGCATTCGGCGTCGGGAAAGAAGTAGGCCTCCATTTGCGAATGCAGCCATGTCATTTACCGTCGTTCACAAGTCCATCTCCCTTCACAGAAAGCGGAAAGGCAGATATAACACAGCCGATTACGCCCCCAGAGAACGATCGGTTCATTCTCCATGACTCGATGGGTTTTGAACATGGAGCTTCGGAAGAATTCAACATCGCGAAAGATTTCCTGGAATCTCGTAGTGGGAACAAAGTAGCTCTCGAGGAGCAGGTTCACGTCATCTGGTGCGTCGTTGTCAGTTGGATGACAGCCTCAGGATTGCAATGAATCAATGGGTTCATAGGCTCTGCATAAGGATCCCGTTTGCGATCCCGTTTGCAGCAGACACCAAATCCTTGATAATCGCAGGAGGGAGATCAGGCATTCCTCAAGCTCGCAGCAGAAATTTCCGGTGAGGGCCCACACTCGTTAGAAGCATTCTCTGAACGTCCCTAGTGCCAATTGTCGTAGTGTTCACTCAGTTCGACGTCTTGGTTATGCGTCCTTCGTGCTGAATCTAGGCGCGACGCCAGCCTCCGCCCTCGCGCAGGCAGAATCCGCGTTCCAAGACTTGTGCACCGAACCATTACAGACCATGTCCAAAGGGTTCCGGATTCCGATCCGATATCAACGAATGTCAGGTTGGTGCTTTTGCTTATCGAACTGAATCGCTGGACTAATCTTTGTCGTTCGGCAATATCATAAGGCCTCGACGGGACGAATCCTGATGCAGAGGCTTTGGCGCAACTGATTGAAAAAATCACAATTCATTGGTGATAGGCACGTAGAAGAAGAGGTTTGGATCGTGTACGCCAGTGGCACAGCGAGCAGATGTCAAGGCGAAGCTCAACACCTCTTTCGAGTAGGTAGATTCCTGCTTTCCCCTGTCTCGGGCTGAGAGTTCTCATTGCAGGATCGGCATGACTCGTATCCGTTCTATAATATTGCCATGCCTGGAACACTCATCCTTCCTCAGAGTACTGGAAATACGTAGCTGCAAGCGCCGAAGTTACGGTCAGTAACTGGACAATTGCAGAATGTTTGAACACACTTCACCAAAAAATCGTGACGAGCTGGAATATTTACGATCCAAATGAAGCAAGCAATTTATCGCTAGTCGCCACTTTTTTTGATGACTGAATATCGTACAGCTTCTCCGGGAATCGCAATTCTCAGAGCAAATCAAAACGCTCGTACAGTACGTGACACTGGAAGTAGAGCAGGCGAAATCGATGTTGTGAGGCCTTAAAATAGTCGACTTCGGGGACACTCACATTTTCTAGCCCGACGTGGATTTCATCCACCACTGGATCGGTTTAGCTGTGCCAGTTGCCGCTTTTTCCGGCCCAGCAGCCGTGGCAGTAGTGTTGTCGGCTGAATTCGTAAAGTGGATTACAAGAGTGAATCAGAGAAAGTAGGTGCCCAATCTATCGTCCTCGATAGCTGTTGAGATCTTCAGGCCGGAAACGTTACGCTGCTTTATGGCTTATATTATCGACCTCACCCTTGTTTTGGAGCATGCATTCGGTCTGGTGCATCTCAAACCAACACCCGTCGCTCTGGACAGGGATATGCTCGACGTGGCGGTTCAGGGATACAGGAATCTCCTTCATGGGTGATGTTCACCATGAAATTAGACGCTATGCGAGCGAAGTCGGGATTTTTGAGAAAGATAGGTTACAGAAGAAGATGAGGGAGCTTATTTGCAACGAGGCTCAAGGGAAGAAATAGAGGACCATAGCCTCCTCGAACTCTTGACGACCGAGCGTTATGTTGGGCGCCGCCGTATTTGTCGAGGTTAATTTAAAACATCATTGCTGCGAGTCTTTGATCCCAAGTGATGTTTGCCGTACACCGAATCGTCTTCGCAGCATCTTCGATGCTACCTTCTTTGTAGTGAATGCCCCACCGTACTCATCAACGCTGAAGCCTTTGACAGTGCACATCCCGAACGCAATGGACGTCGACGCACCGGGCTACGCGCCGTCGCGGATGTTTGCGCGGTTCTAGACTCGAAGTCGCGGGACGGTGGTCTGCTCGTTACGGCGTTGCTTCAGTCGAGAATGGAGGCGGTAGGGCCTCGCACAAGGCGTGTTGTTGTGGTCTGAGTATTAGACACCATGCTGGCCGTATTGTTGTCTCGGAGATTAGAGACGGGAAAACGTTCACGAAGACAGCGCTGCTGCCCACGCTGGAGCAGCACGGTACGAGGCCAGTAGGCGACGCCGATCACGCAGCCTGGTGGAGAATGTGACAAGCGAATGTGGGTCGGTAGGTGGATAGAGTGTAGGTAAGAGCTCACCACTGAAGCCGCTACTTATCG
Organism: Mycena vulgaris; assembly: GCA_029204335.1. Taxonomy (NCBI): domain Eukaryota; kingdom Fungi; phylum Basidiomycota; class Agaricomycetes; order Agaricales; family Mycenaceae; genus Mycena; species Mycena vulgaris. The sequence continues at coordinate 807,599 of JARGYA010000005.1, forward strand.
TCCCAGAGCCGCCATCCGGGCCAGGTACCTAGCCACTGGCTGGAACACCCTGACGGAGAAGGGGACGGATGGGACGGACGCGGATGGCGTCGACGCAGAGGAAGAGGGTTACTAGTAATTTTGCCAGGGTTCTCAGCCCTTGCTTAAAAGTAACCAGAGCCTAGGGTTTATTCGTCCTGGCTAGCATATAGTGCACCTTTTTAAAAAAATGAAGGACTGGGTCCTTGCATTGTGAAATAATAGGGCTGTTTCTACCCCAAGCCTAATGAAGCACGCACCTATACCTCGAAAGTAAGCGTCTGTTGTATCGGTAAGCACCTTAAATATCAAGTTAAAACCAAAAGGAAAAACAAGCTAGTAGTTTAACCTAGAGGCCACACATAAGTACTTCTTCGACTAGAGGGAAAAAAAATTGAGCGATCTCCAGAGTCAAACCAAGTGTGACCTTTGACGATGCAACCTGCATCGCGAACGGTCACACTGCACCTGCCTTCAAAAAATAAAAATAATAAAAATAATAAAAAACGGGTTGAACTGTGTACCTGATCCGTGAACCTGGGGCCAGGTTCCATTCATTTAGGCCCCTTCGAGCCATAGATGAACCTCATTTAATCCTCCATTTGGCTTAAATTTAAATGACTCTCAGTGATGTGTTTCTGCCTGATTCACCGTGAACCTCGCTTATTTTATGTGGAAATCTCTTGATTCACAGTGAATCTGGCTTTTTTTGCGTGACTGTGGCTTTTCTTGCATGAACCTGGGATTGTGGAGCTCCCTCAATTCGCAGCGAACCTGGCTTTTCGGGTCCAAAAGAAAAAAGCGCCTCATAGGGGTGGTTTCAAAGAAAATGGATGCCCAGAATCAGTGACGGCCCTCGTGCATTTAACACCTCTGGACCGTTAAATCTATTAAAGAGCGCATTCAAGGTTAAGCCTTGTGCAATTTGCGATTAGCGTGCGCGTTGTATATATTTGTCAGAAAAATGTCTCTACCTGGTATGAGGGATCGAAATCACATAAACAGTATGCTTAAAGAAATGTTCCAACATAGTTTACATGCTCAAACAACCAATGAACAGCTCCTGGATGAATTTATGTATCCCAGTACAAATCAATCAAGCAAATAGTGGCAACCCATATTGGGTGTGCGTGCGAGGCTCTGTATGGGCACTTTCTGCTGAAGATTTCGCACCGCAGATGGTGGCTGGTGGGTTGACTCCGGTCGAACTGCAATTTTTTTGCACGTCAATCGACGCTTCTGAATTAAATTGTCACAAGAGCGGTGCATATCCGGGAACGGCTCCATCTGAGAATAACTTGCTGGTTGCGTCGATTCTTAGTTAAGTTACGGCGCCGACGTTGTTCAAATGCACGAATCAAGAGTCCAAATTACAACGCCCGTCGAATCTAGGTCCGTTGTGCACGGCCAGAATCAACTCGAACTTGCTGCGGCATAGTGCATGATCAGTAGAGGGCCAACTTGGTAGAGCGAAAGGTGTCTGTTGATCCATGTATCTACCACACCGTGAGACAAATAACCCATTGGGCAGAGTCAGAAAGACGGCTAATATTAATGCACGTGGGCCGAGAAATAGTGGGGGTCTGCATTAGAGTAGGATCGTGCGGGCACGCGCGCGCACCCAGGAGCCGATGTGCGTGCTAAATTGCGTTGGGGAGCACAGACCGTACCCTCCCCGGCTGCAGAAGTAGGGTGTGCGCGCCATCTCCGTACGTCTCGGCCCGAGCCAGTTCCGCACAAGAGGGCGGCGGATATCCCTGCGCTGCTCGGTCACGCCTAGACCCGTCGCCAGAGAGTCTGGCAGCCACGATGCATGCAAGTGCTGCGGGCGCAGCGACACAATCGCCCAGTCTCCCATCGGGGAGGACGACACGAAACAGCCTAGCCGCCTCCCATACGCCGACCATGCAGATCCCGCCTGCTTCGGGCGGACCACAATCAATGAGCGGCCCCCGTGTCCCAGCTAACACCACCCAGCCCTCACCACCCGCCCCCCTGCGTACGCCGATTCCCTGACGCGTAATATCCGTGCAAGGCACCCCCCTCACCGCACGCACGCCGCCGGTCTACACTACCCACACGTCGACGGGTGAAGGACCCGAGCTCTCGCTCGCGACGCCGTCGTTAAAATCTCCGCACGAGTGCCCCCCCTGTTTCCGATATGCAGCTCACAGCGTCCGTCCACCTCCCATTCGCCCGCGCCCCCAAAGCCGGCGCGTACCTGGACCCGTCTATACAAAACGCGACGGTCGCGGTACGAAGGGGTACACGGCGATCGCGCCCTCTCCGCCGTGGTGGGTATCTCGTCTCCCCAGATTCCGGTGTCCACCGACGCACAGATGCATTGCCCCCGCGGAAAGCCCCCCCTCCCCACAAGCATGTCGCCGGTCTACAGTAGCACCGATGCGAGGATCCGCCGCCGCGCGAGAAGAAGCACCACGCGTCGAGGGCGAAGAAGCTCCCGTCAACGACGCCAAAGGAGCTCGCGCGCCGCCAATCGTCTGCCTCCCCGCCACACAACTTTCTGCTCTGCATCCAAGCTGTGAGCTTATCCGGCGCGTGCACGACGTCCATGGAGCAGAGCAGCCCATCCCCACCACGCGTCATTACCGAGAGCATCCGGGCGTGCTGCTCAGCTCGCCGAGTGCCCCACACCGCGTGCGAAGAAGCCCCGCACCTCGATGAACAACACCCCGCCCACACATCCCACCAAAGCCACCCAACGGCGCCAGCGCGTGCGCGGTCCGCTTAAGAGTCGCTCGTCGTAATTGAGCATTGTGTCCCTGGTACGCAGCAGCACCCGCGCACGACAGGCACACAGCCGCACGTCATCCCCTAAAGAAGGCCCCGCCTCGCACTGTGCACTTCGACGATGAAGCTCTCACTGTGCCCCATCTGCGACGTACGCCCGAGGGAAAGCACATGGGCCCGGGCTCCGCAGAGAAAGGACGCGGAGGTATCGTCGACGAAGGATATTCGGATGCGGGGAGAACGTGCGGAGGATGCGGGGGCCTCGAGTAGCATGGTGTGCAGACTGCCGCGATGCCATCGCGCGGAGAACGCGTACATGGCCGGAGCGGAGAGCTGGGGAGGGTGGGGGGGAGGGGACATGCTGAGCATCTGTAAGCGACGTCGGCGGATAGCGCTTGTGCTGACACAGAGGACAGTGGCGTGTCCACGAGCGGAGCGGGCTTGAAGTATGGATTATTGTACAGCGAGTGGGAGCGTGCCGCGGCGAGCGGAGCTGGGAGAGCGCGCTGACACCAGGTGCGAATGGGTGCTGGTGTGCGGTAGCGGCGCTCGGCGGCGAGAGATTTTGTATCGTCGTCTGTGCAGAGGCGGGTGAGGGATCTCCGCGGGTCGTCGAGGAGGGCGGACACGGCGGGAGAGGAAGCGGGGAGAGTGGAGGCGGGATCAACGTTGAGACGCGGGCACCTACGTCGGCGAAGGAAGGCGGAGATGCCTGATGAACAGAGGAAGAAGGATGGTCGTAACCGGGAAAGAAGACGACCCAAAGACTAGAGAAGGAAGAGGGACTTCAAGTTCCGTTTGGGGAAATCCGGATATCGGGCCGTCCGTGACGCTCTCTGCTTTTTTGCCAAAGTAACAAAAAGAGACGAGAAATCTCGGGGCGTCTGGCTGCGGATCTTTCGGGATTGGATTTATCTGGCTCCCGGTGTGGACATCTCGCGGAACAGACGAGTGCTTCAGCTACTCGCGTCGCAATCGCGCCACTTGCATTGACCAGCGCTCGACGGTGCTAACCTACTCGCTCTCGGCTGGCAACTGCTTCGTGCGCTCTTCAAACAGTACCTGAATGCACGCAAAAAATGCTCACTTTGTCGTCGTGAATCTGCCGCAAAAATAAGGTGAAATTCCACAACAGAGAGCACGATGTTTTCAGCAGGCACAGGAGATCCAGGATGCTGTGTGGCACACCCGTGCTCTCAATGGAATTACAAGATGACATGTCAAGGAGCAACATAGGGTTCGAGTCCCTGCTCCCTAATGCTATAACGGAGCTGTATCAGCGCGAACTCACAGCCCAACGTAACTGCGTCAAGAAATACATCGACTCACACAAGGCCCCGGTATCCTACCCTCGCCGCCAGCCGCAGTATATTGTCGAGCAGATCTTCCTCAACTGTCTCCCGATGGACTACAGACCGGACATGCGCAGCACCGAAGCACCGCTGCTACTGTGCCGCATTTTCAACGCGTGGCAGATTGGAGCACTTTCTGTCCAGAATATAGGCTTCTCTGCATATAACGACCATTTGCGTCGTCTTCCCAGCGGAACACCTTTCCGCGCTGATTGATACTCATATCGACGTTGAGGCGACACTTCCCAACAAAAATCAATAATACAACTAAAACAATTAACCTACAACTGCAAAAATACAACGAAAACAATGATCCTAAACTCAAACCCCGCTTCCCACATCCAAATGGTGATTAAACCGGCACATAGTCTATCCATCATCTTGGGAGACTGCAGCCCTTGATACACGCGTCAAAAATCAATGCTGAATAAATAGGAGGTTGACGACCTACCTAAGCGGACTGAGTCTTCTGAGCCGCAGAGCTCGAGCTCTAAGAAAACGAGTTCATTAGAGATCCGGTTCGAATTATAATGAGATAAGGTCAGACATACGCTGGAGCTGGAGGAGCTGGAACTGCTCTTGGCCTGAGTGGATGTAGCACTGGCGGTGTTCTTCGCCTGTTTCAAAGCACCGTCAATGAGCTGGAATGTGAGAAGTGTCGGTAGGTATCCCACATTGTTATTGTTATTTGCCTGCGTGGAGGTGGACTTGGAGTTATTCTTCGTGTTTGCAATTTAGCGTCAAAATGAAACGGAACTATGAGGATCTATCGTACATTATTGTTATTAGAATTGCTGTTGTTGCTGTTGTTGTTGTTGTTGTTGTTGTTGCCCGCCAAGCCGGCCAACTGGCATTGGGCGTTGACAGCCTGCCCAGCCGTGACTACTCCTCCCAAAAGTCCCTGGACAGCACTTCTCAGTAAGGTATCCTGGTCGTGGGTGACATGGCTTACCTTCAAAGCTGCCAGATCGTTGACCACGTTCTGGTCATTGCTGCACAACATCGAATGAGAACGCAGGATATAGGGCCGCAAGACCATTACATACCTCTGGATGCCGTCAAGGAGCGACACAGTCTGCTCCGTTAAACTCCCAGCAATTCCCGCAGCAGAGCACTATGCCGGATGTGAGTGTAGTTTTATGAGGATGTGGCGGAGTAGCGTACCGCCGCCGCAAATTCGGCTTGCAGATCAGCCTGCCTATCGCGAGCTACAATGTTGGAGTGCAGCGGCAGCGGCGCCGCACCCGTCGTCAAGACGGAAGTCGCCAGGACCGCGAGGAGGAAGTTGACAGAGAAGTTGAACATTTTATGGTATTGAAAAACGAATAAAATGCGGCCAGAGCAAGCTGAAGCGATGAAGGGAAGGATGAAAGAAGTGAAGGGAACAGGGGAGGGGACCAAGCCTATCGTATGCGTAAACTTACCAGGCTTTTAACACCCGGGGGATGGATCTGCGTTCTCGCATGCGATGCACCTGACAACTATGCCGTCAACGGCCGTCGAACTTCACATATGGCTGATGGGCACCTGAAATCATTACACGGCGAAGCCCTGACGCGAGTTCTGGTTGTATGGTCGGTTTTTTCAAGTTGAACGGTAGATACATATACAGAGTCGGACAGACTCACTCGGTGCACATTAAGGTCCTTGGTATAGACATGAGGACCTGGTCTGAAAATATATCGATCAGGGATCTGCGATGGGGGCCCAGCGAGTATATACACCTCACCGAGTCTGTCGAGCTGGCCAATCGCGAAAAGACGGCGGTAGCAACTAGTATCCCGGTCCGAAATACCATCAATGCTGTGCGTTTACATTGAAGAAACCCCGTTGGCAACCGGGAGTCTGGGACCTGAGCATATGTTGAGTTACGAGCGGCTGCACAGGCAAGAACAAGACGCTAGCCGACAAGAGAGCAGCTCACTCGCCCTCGAGCCGTCTGCTTTTTGGGTGGTATCTCTGCACGAATGTCAAAATGGCGGAGATCTCGAGCACATGCACGAGAAGGAGGATACGGTTACTGCAGGGCGATCGCGCAACGCCTTGATCTGAATGAATAGACAGTCAAGGCGAACCTAGTTGCATAAACCACAATAGCCCGGAGCAGACCCGAGAGATCAGGTTACCAGGCAGCTGTTGCCGATCTCTGCCGTAGTGGGGACGTAGTGTGTGTCACTGAATGGGAGGCGAACTATGGGCTCCGACCGAGAATCCTTGGAGAATCCGGACTGGACCATTCCAGCGTCGGATTCCGTGGAATTCGACTAAATCCGTTGTGAAAGTTATGCGAGAGTTGAAGGCTCCGGAACTGCTACACAATTGAATCAGGCCACAGAATAGCATATATAACGATTAGTTTGCTCGCCGAGGGCTTCAGTTCGACCCTGAGTGCGCCTAGGACGGGTGTTTGAGCTATTCTGTCAATATTCTGTGCAGAGTTACCACCGGACTTGGATTATGATTAAAATTTAATCTCACCTCATGGGCTCCGATACCCGTTGACTTTCTCGAGCTCGTGAATGCCGACAATCCAATGAAAAAAACGTCATTCGGTGCAAAGAGGCAACGCTGAAGCACCTTTGGCACCTTTGTCTCGCAAATCCCCCAGTGTACGCGGCGGAAGGCTGGAGTCCAAACCTTGCAACAGCTACAGTCTACTTCGCGGGGAATCCGGCTGACTCGAAGTATTTAAGCGCAGCGAGATGTAATCCTTTGAAGGGCGTTTCAAATTTTAGTCTGCGACGGACATCGACGTTCGACCGCTGAGTGAGCACTGCCACTAAGCCTCGGCTCGAAATTGACCCGAGCCGGGCATCACTCGCATCTCCGCTTCAAGTTTCTGACTTCCTCACTGATTAATGCTGATTAATGAACACCACTCCCTTTCTCAGTCGAAGGACTCACCGGTGTGCCGATCCATTGTCGAGTCAAGACCTCTCGCCTCCTTTTCATGTCTGCGAAGTACAAGCATACTACATGTGCAGCAATCAAGCTGAGCAGGCGGAAGACCAGGATCCCTTTATCCGTTCGTTCCAGAAAATGCCGCCAAAGGCCGCAGAGTCCAAGAGATGCTGCCGGAATAATTCTTGATCATGTCCCGCCCGAACTCTGGGCGCCCCTCGTCGCTAAAGCCCCCCGACGCCAGGCCATCGGACGCCTTTGCCCCGTCTCACAGGCCTTCTACGATGTCTTCTTCCCGTTACTCTATGCCACGGCCACAGAAAACCCACCGCTAACGGATGACAAGGCTGCGGGGCTCATCGAGACCATTAGTGAGGCGTGCACACCACATCCAGCGTTCCTCGTCCGCAGCCTCGTTTTTCCGTATTGGACTTTCACGCTCGGGACACTTCAGAAGATCGACCCTCAGGCCTGCCTTGCCGCGCTTGGACGTCTTTTCGACCCCCGGGGTGCGGACGCCCCGTTCGGGGAGTGGCGCTTCGTGCACTTGAGTGGAGAGTGTACAACGGTGGCACGGACGCACTCGGGTCCCTCCTCGCACCCCCGGGTGTTTTCCGAACCTGAAGGAAATAATAATCCGGTGCCCAGATTTATTCACGCGTTTCGATGTATATATTTTGATCCGCCTGCGTTGAGACGGTGCCAATTGTCGTGTTCCTCTAGTTCCTCCGGATTCCTAACCTAGAGAAGATCGACTTTTTTGTGAGCTTCTCCGGTGAGTTCGTTCTCTGTCTACATACCAGGCACTGTATTAAATGCACACGCAGACAATGAATTCGAAAAATCGCGTCCTTCGTATTACGCACTCGGTGCGGACCTCAAGTCCCTGCCGTCGTTTCCGCCACTCCTACTGACGCTCAAGTTGAAGCTCGCTATCTACTGGACTAGGATCGCATCTCAGTCGGGGGACACACTCGTTGACGTTCTCACCCGAGTAAACGAGATACAGTTCCCTGCACTCTCGGCTCTCGAGCTGGTCACGCAGACGTCGTATTTACTCATAGCCTCTCGACTGTGAATGGATTCCGGACCGCGGAACACCAGCGGGGAAGAGCATGTTATGTAAACTGATGTGATGTCCTCGCTACATAGATTACGACCTTGTGCACCTGACATTTACCTCTAGTCATACCTGGCGCATCAATATATGCCGCCCGTTTTGGAGCGAGGATTATATAATCTCTTTTTTCTTATCGCTCCACCTCTCTCTAGATGCAATCCCGCTGCTCAGGCAGTGGACTGGCTGGGCTTCAAATTTGCCTCAGCACTCATGCGAACATCAACCGCCTCCTTTTCAATCTAGGGCCCAATATCTTCGAACACGCCGAACCGGGAATTCCGAACAAGTAGTTAAAACAGGCGTGTAACTGGGCTCAGATGCGCGACGGAGGCGAAAATTTGGATTTTATCGACGATTTGAACAAAATGGGCGTCCCACGTGACGACCCCTGTCCGATATACTTAAGCGTTTTAAGGCCGGAAAGGGGGGTCCAAAGATAAGAAAATATGATATCACCTACACTTTTTTTGGGAACGGCCTTTCGGGCTTCGACCTACCAACCTACCGTGGGAATTCGGTTATATAAGCCTCAAATTTGCCGCTGGAGTTTTTTTGAGCCCTGGGGGGACGTTCAAGTGCCGGAGTCTATCCCGGTGTTTGAACCACGAAATTGGTGCGAGTTGAAGGAAAAGGCTTAAGTATTAGTCCAGACCATTTCGGGATCACATGATGACTTGCCCGATCGGGAGGCCTCAGGCAGTTCGAAACTCGATGGGCCATATTTACAGCCAACCAAGCTATTGAGACAGAAATATGTCGTCAGAATTGCATACAGTATGCTTGGGAAATTGCAAGAAGGTTCTAGGCCTCATATTAGTGCAAAATAAAAGTACATACAATTTTTTTCGCTGGCGGCCGGGGCCCAACCAACCTACCCAACCCCATAGAGGCAATGCTTATCCTTGGACCCCTTGAGGCCGGATTTCGAAAATTTTCTGGACGACCCTTTGTAGGGGCTTCACGGGGTCTCACAGAACGCGCTTTCCAAGGCTGGGAAAGTGAGTTTTGGGGCAGAAACTACTGTGTTTCTACTTCCACAACATTCAACAACCCTCAGCGACGAGATCACCTCGATCAGGGGGTGCTGAAGCCTGGAGGGTTATATTCTGCTCCTCCCACCCAGTTATTCACTTGAAACGCTTTGTGGGTTACAGCAGTCGACGGCGTTGCTTCGCCCCATCATTGAACCGACGCTGTCCTGTTTCAATTTGAATGCCTCGGAATCACGATTGTTCACCGCAACGGAGGAGGCTGTGCTAAATCAAGATCTCACCCTTTAATGTTCGCCGGATTGAACTTCCCGCCAGATGGGTGCGATTAATACTGCGCTTGAACCTCGATTCGAGTCCGGGGCGTTGCGGCCGGGAGTTTCCAACCTTTCATGCACGGACTTCGACGGAGTGAGTTTCTTCGTCTGGGGTCAACCATTGTAAGTCATTTCTCCGCACTCACTCAAAGCGCTTACACAAAGTGATTGCGCGACAGTTTGTTTGGTCGAGACTCAAGCGTCCGGTTTGGTGCAGTCTGATTTTTCGTCGCAGACGCTGACTGTTCTGCTGAATATATTCAGACTTCTTTTGCATCGCTCAAGGACCCGGCTACGGAACTAATGTATCTTAATTCGACGCCTAACGAGATTTGTAGGAGACATTGACTGGTTGCATAATTATTTCACCGGTGGATTCCCTGTGCCTTGAATTTACCTTTGCCTGCCACTTGAACGGGCCAGGTAATCCCCACACTCTAAATCTGGGGAAACTTCTCGTATCTTCCTGACAATACATATATATATGTATATTCCACTCAGGGATCCGCCACAGGTTGCGTCGCTTCTGTGCTGATGCCCCCTCGGATAAAAAACAGCACAAGGACGGGTACGAATTCTTATCTCTCGAAATCCCCAATTATATTGCCCAAAACCGGATGGTGGCGAGACGGCGACGGTGCTGATGGCAAAAGCTGCCGGCACATAGATGGGATCAAAGCGGAAGGTACTTCCAGGTTCACCTAAAACCAACGTTCAACCCCGTTCTAGACTGCAGGTAAACTCACTGAGCGGGTCTCACCAATACGTAAGCTAGCCCGCGCAATCTGGAAGTGCTCACCACGTGGGTGGATTGCTTACTCCTCCCCGCAAACCTCCCCGGACCCCATTTGGGTATTTTTTATCACAGAACCGCGGCGATACGGAGCAGAAAAAATCATGAGACGTGACTATGCAACCGCGGGAACTATACCTCTCGTGGTCCTGAGTATAGCTCGTACGTGTGTGTAATCTTTGTGGGATTCAGGGGTTGATAATGTTCGATGTAAAATCACCAGTTCAATCCCTAGCTGGGTGACCAGTCGGCAGCCTCGCAAATGTGGCGGCATTGAAATAGCTACAGCCCGGTGGGTGGGTGATGATCTTTGGTGGAGAAAAGACAGACCAATCAAGACACGGGAACACAAATCTGGCCGTCGGCGTAAACCAGATAGACGCACTTCCCATCAAAGTATATATGTGTTCAGGAACATAGGCGGGAGAAGAAGATCGACAGCTCCCCGATGGCAAGATCTGTTCACCCAGCAGAAGATCAAGGAGAACTTTGGATAAACTCTTGAACGCAGCGTCAAGCGGGGTATTCTGGAAAGAAGTCAAGCGCATGGCTGACCCCAAACCCGCTCCCATCGCAGTCACAGCGGAAAGCCTACGGGAAGTTTTCGAGAAGCGTCTGAACCCGCCAAAGGTGATGCCCGAGGCGTTTGACGATATTCAACACAAAATAAATCAGACGTTGGCCACCTTGATCCCAGAAAATACTGTTGATCTTACCCCAGAGCGGTTCTTTTCTGCGGAATGGTTCGAAGACGACGGGGCATGGGTTAAAGACCATCTGCTTAAGCACTCAGTGGACAGCTCCTCGGGAGATGATGCTGTTACATACGCAGATATCATGGGAATTCCTAACGAGGCCTTGGTCCACTTCTGCAACGAATGTGTGCAACGGGGTGACAGTCCTTCGATCTGGCTTAGAACGGCAATCATAGGTCTACTCAAGAAGGGGAAACCAGGCGAGATTCCGGATAGTTATCGGATCATTGCGCTGGAAAGCTGCTTTCTGAAAATTCTCACCCCGTTGATCCACCGCCGCATTACTCAATGGGCTGCCGCGCGAGGTTTAATTCCGGACTGGCAGAACGGTTTCCGCGAGAAATATCGAACGAATAACAACCCGTTCGTTCTCCGTTGCGTACGTGACTGGGCGCGAGCACATGGGAAGACAGTTTATGTCGCGGCTATTGATGCAACCAACGCATTTCCGTCGACGGACCACTGCACCATGTGGCTGAAGTTTGCGAGACAAGGGATGGCAGGACCAGTGTCGGATTGGCTCCGCAAGACATACATGACCATGGGTTATTACGTCAAGCACGGGGATTCCAAATCCGGCGAGTTCAAAGCACTGATTGGCCTACTGACTGGAGACCCCGCATCGCCGGTGCTCTGGAATTTATTCATGGCCGATCTTGTAATGCTGCCTGACCTGGACGATGTGGTACTGGAGAATACTCGAATAGCGATGATGGCACAAGCGGACGACATACTTTTGATCTCGCTGTCTGCGAGAGGTCTGCGCGCGAAGCTAAAAACTCTCCAGGATTGGTGTGCCCTGAACTTCATCCTGATCAACATGTTAAAAACTGTGATCTTGATACTCGGCCTTGTACCCAATCCCCCACCCGTCTTCATGCTCGGAAACGAAGTGCTCAAGATTACCAACGAGGAAAAATATGTCGGCGTGAATCTACGATCCGATACTCAAAATCTTCTGCAGGATCACTATAAAGCTAAGGCAGGCACTGCGAGATACTGCGTGCATCGTATCATGGCAATTGAGGATAAAACCGGTCGGCTGACTCCCAAAGAACTTAAGCTGCTCTACATGGCGCGCGTGGACTGTCATCTTACCCACGGTTGCGAAATTTCGCCCGATTGTGAAGATGTTCACGTGAAGCAACTCTGCGAAGTTCAAGTTTCTTTTATCCGACAAATCCTCAATCTCCATGGACGCTCCATGCTTATCCCGCTATACACGGAAACGGGCATTGTACCTCTCCGAGTTCGACGTTTCATCCTTGCTCTTGGATATCTGCAGTACCTATTAGAACTCCTTCCCACTCACTATGCCCGTGCCGCAGTGACCAATTCAATTAAACTGGCTGCGATGGGCAAGAAATCTTGGGCAAGGGATCTAATGTCTGCCGCCTCCAAGCTTCCATTTCCATGCCCGGCCCCTGATTTTGCGAACGCTACGGCTAAATCCATAATGGAATACGCAAAAATGGTTGACGGGTTAATGTTAAAATGGATTCAAGGCGAAGTCGACTCATCGGACAAGTTATATCTGATTCAGGGACGTCGAGAACCACAGAAAGACAAACCTCCTGCACCGCAAACGCTTCGGTTACGGCACTATTTATCAATGGTGAAGACTCAGAAACACAGAGAAGCTCTGACTTCTCTGCTGCTGTCCACTCATCTATTGGCCGTTGAAGTTCTGCGATACGGGGATCATTTGCAACCACGAGAGGACGATCGTTCAAGACGTGTATGCCGGTTCTGCAAAATTAAGGTTGAAACACCGGAACATGCCCTGCTAGTTTGCGACGCCTCGCCCGAGGTTATGTCCCTGCGCACCGCATTCCTGGCCAAACTCTTCACCACTGCACCAACCTTGCGCCGTCTCATGGATGAACTTGATACAATCGAGTTCTTTAAATCCATGGTGCACGAAAGATCGACCGTGGCCCTCGTGGCGAAATTTGCACATGAAGTTCTTCAGGTTTTTTACGCAACTCCGGTTTTTAGACTAGCTGACTAAGAGGTATCGGTGTTTCATTTCCTCAATTTTGCTTTTATATTTCACCTGAGTTCTACGACGCGAAGGGAGACTGGGTGCGTGAGCTCGACTCGGGAGAAATATAGAGGTCAGGGACGATGGTGTACATAATAAGCCTGTAGTACACCGGGATACTTCCTGAAACCGGCGTTCCTAAGCGGGACCGTGCCGTGTAATGCTACCTACCTACCTACCTACCTACGGTTGGCGAACATTGGCAGAATGTTCTCAGCCGCATCTCGCCCGCTAATGAAAATCCATCAACTCCAGTGACATTTACATGGTCAGTATCAGAACTATTATTGTTACAGCCGCCCCTATCGTTACACTATTATTGCGTCTCAAATGAGCCGCCATCTCTGAACCCGGGTCTGACAGGTGCACCTCGGAGCCGGTCACGCATCTGTATTCAAGTCGCCACCGTGTTATTTAATTACCAGCTGTGGGTCTGATTCCACGCCTGACAGGAGTGCCTCGTAAGATATGTTTCTCAGCCGCAGAGTCTGCGCACTCGCACGGATGATTCACTGGGTTCAGCGCCCCGATAGCCGAGGCCGCTTGCTCACCAAGTTTCCAAGAGAGAACAAGAAAGCACCCAAGAGATAATAAGACCCGTTTCGGGGTTGCAAGAAGAAGCGTACAGACGGTACCGAGAGGAAAGGTAGTGTCAGCGCCCCGATAGCCGAGGCCACGTGGAGCGTCTGCCACGTCTGGCTACGTCCGGCGATCCCTGGCGAAGCTTTGGCCACCTTCGTCACGTCACTTTTGACTCACTTAGCCACGGCAACTTAGCCACAGCCCGTGGAACGCCAGCAAGGTGATGGCTAAGTGTTCGGCTAGGCTACGGCGAGCCTTCGGCTAGCCTCCGGCTAGGTAGAGGCAGTGCCTGCGGAGCTCTACCGTGGGCGTTAGCCGCGGCTAGCCGCATGGCTCCACAGATGGACGGCGATGCTCCGCTGTGGCTAATGGGGGCTCAAACGCAGTGATTCAGGCATAGCAATGTGAGCCGCCATCTCTATTCAAGCAGTCACCCTTGTCCAGTCGAATCGGAATTCTCTGAAGATGGCCCAGAGATATGGAGACCAGCCACGCCAGTTAGGAGAGATGCACCGATATCACTGGGTACGCAACATTTATTCTCAAATTCTAAGAAGAAAGGCGCGGTTCATTTGAGGGGATTTGTCTCGAACCATTTCTGCACCTCTGCATGAACGTCGTACATAAACTGTTCTTGGTGGTTGTGTTTGTCACTGTCGCCGATCTTAGAAAGACTGGAATCCCTTGCAACCTGCTCCGGTCCGTCCGGCAGGTGGAACATCTTCCCGTTCTGGCGCGATATTTCTCCTATGCGTGCACACCGAGCTTTTCTGATCTCCATGTACCCGTCAAGCATACGCGGGATTTGCGAGTGCGTCGTGGCATTTGATAGAAGTCGGGCCAGTACTGCGGCATCCTCGATCTGAAATCCTCCTTCAGACTTTTCGACACGACGGATGCAAGCTGACTCACGGCCATCGCAGCACCTGTCAAGACCATAGAAATATTGTCCAAATCGTATTGAGTTAAGTGGAAGATCACGAGAAAATGGCTTACCTTGGCCGCCGTACGGCTGTCGAAAGAATCGTTGGTGACATAGTCAAAATGTTGGCCAAATGAAGACTCACCAGAAGGGGATGGCATGCGTCTCCAATAAGGACTATGCCGCTCTTGTGCACCCATTCGTTCAGTACAGGACGGTCCACCAACTTCCACTTGGAAGTTGACGAAATTAGATCAATCAATTTTTGAATGCTGAACCCCTTAGTAAATCAACGAGCTCGACTCCGCATGAAAATAAAATTTTAACCTGGGCTCCCATCCGACGTAGTCGTTTCGTATCATGTCCACTTCCGCTGGCACCGACCACGACTCCGATCCCAGGTCATTTGGAGAGGATGGGCAGGAGAATACAAGGTTGTACCCCGCTCCTCCGCTCTGCAATAGATGAGCACCGGAATCCGTATGTAAATTCGACACATACGATGCAGTATCCGACGATGTTCCGCCCGGGTCCCATCCAGCAAGTTACCTGTTGAAAGACGTCAGTCAGATTTTAAGACGATGGATAGGGGCGTACATGGGCCTCTTCGACTAGGACTTTCAACTGAGGATCTTGCACCATCTCATGTGTTGGCACGATAGCACTCCGTACGAATGAGTTTTTGTTCATCGGAAATTAACCAACTCACCGGTACGCAGAATTAGTAGGAAGACCAGTCACTTTATCGTTGCAGACAGTGTCTCGGGTCACCGACTTGACGCCATCGGCACCCACGACCAAGTCAGCAAAGATCTCGCGACCGTCTGACAGAATTATTGAGGGGCGGAGTTGAAGATCGATCCCCTCCTCGCACTGCTCCAGCGCAGGGGCTTTCACAGCCGTAACACGACAGCCAGTCTCAATGTTCACAATGCCAGTTGTCGCATTGTACATTATCCGATGGAGCTCTCCGCGCTACGCCGAACGAAGTTTTAATTCCTGTTACCCGCATCGGAAGAGGGAGATACGGACATGTACATTGTAATGAGCAATGCCATATTGTTTCTCGAATGTACTGGCATCGAGGGATCCAATTAATACCCCATTGTCATCTGGAGGGGGATCCGATTAATGGCAATGTGGGATTTAGAAGGGTTACAGACACCGTCGCCAGCTGGCAGCCCTCGGTTTAACTGCGATTCGTTCGAGCTCCTGTTGCAAACCCCACTCGCGAAGAAGTCGGGAAACATTGGGCGGAACCTGTATCCCTGCACCAATCTCAGCAGCTTCACTGGCGGCCTCGTACACGGTCACTTGGTGGCCTGCTTGACCGAAGCACAGTGCTGCAGCAAGGCCCCCTAGCCCGCAACCAACGATAACGATAGTGAGCTTCAGGGGGTTAGGTACAGGGTCCATAATTGAAGCGGGTGGATGAGGGATGGTGAAATGCAGAAAGTCGTTCACTCGCGGGGGATGGAGATCCGTTGCGCGGGGAATGTGATCTGTGGGTCGGCGAATGATTAATACCGAAGGTATTAGTTTTCTTGCAGTGTGCATCAGCGCTGACCCAGGAACATACATCTTACGCATTGTGTGACGTTAGTGTCGAACCGCGATCAGATCAAATGGAACCAAATCTTAGAAAGCTCCCGCGACGATACATTCAATGACCTGGTGAGCTGCGATTGATAAATCCGATCAATTTCAACCGGAATACAGCTGAAACTTCCACAGCCCAACTGTCAACTGCGAATTTAAATTGAATATTTCGGCCCCAACTCAAGCAAAGTATAGCGGCATGGGGAACCCGATCCCATAATCCCATCAATTCAACCAGAATACAGCAGAAACTTCCACAGCCCGACTGTCAACCGTGAATTAAACTAAATGTTTCACTCCGAACGCGAACACAATATGGCACATGGGCCGCGATCCCCACTCGGATAACAAGATGATCTTACAAAGAACAGACACATAATAAATATTCGCTTTTCAATGAATAGCCATCCAGCTCCACAGCAACGATGTATCAAAATATCAATCAGTTCTCCATTTTGGGTGGATACTAGGATGTAGACGCCTCAGTGGCTTCCACTTTTGACAAAGTTAGACACTTACCGAATCCAGTTCAATAGTATTCGTTGCCGTGGGTAGGGTGAAATGAAATTTGCCGGTCTGTGGGGTCCACGGAACGGTGTCTCCGAGGTCCCCCAATAGAGTTGCGGTGAATTTGGGATGTGCTCCTGCATACACCGGTGCTGTTGCTTGCCTACGCATGTTCAATAATAACCTGCAGTCCATGATATGAGTGTATGATGTGTGGGATATTCTCCACACCTACCGTGATACCATTATGGTTGTAATCCTAGGAGAGACAAAGTCAGAGCTGTACCGTGCAGGTAATTTGAAATGTCGCCTTACGCAGGCGTAAATTCAACGTTGATTGGCCTGAGGTCCTCCTAGCAGCAAGATATCAATGAATTAACACGACATCCGTGCCGAATATACCCACAGGAATTCTGGTCGACTAGACAGGATGTGTTCTGATTAGGACAGGAGAATCAATGGGTTCAATACGGACCTCTATGAGCACCACATTTCCCAAGTTGACGATGAAAATCACTGAGAAGTAAAGGAAGCCTGGATTCGGGTTGTTAGGAAGAACGCGCGACCGCAAAATAGAAACGCTACCGTCACGAATAATAATTTCAGCCAATGGTGTTGACATTCCCGCTGAGCGTTTGCTCTTATAGACACGTAGAGCAGTCAAGATAAAGATGAGTGTATCTCAATTTTGATATCTATCAGCTCAGAAAGTCGGTGGAAACAGGAGAGCATACCGAGCATTAATAGACTGATAAATAGGGACGCGATCTCTGTCGAGCAGAATGTAAGAAGACTGGTCAAGTATCAGGAGGAAAAACTCACTTCCGCTGGTTATGTCATTCGGGCTTTTGGGGCCAATGAAGCATCCGCTAACACCTGAGATAATAGTTTAAACCTCGATTGCAGCAGGGACATGAGTCAAGGACTGACCAGGGGGAAGGGGAGCCATTGTGGAAGCAGGGAATGACCACTGTCCGAAAGAATCACGAATGAATAGACGAAGGATACCATGACTTACGAATGCTACAATAATATTGGCAACGAGTGCGGATAGCATCAATCCAAGAGCCCATTTAGCTAGGGCATATTGAATCAGCATGCGTGAATGGTATATTGAACAGTAGTATCTCACCTCGGTTGAACAGGGCGTAAACTCGAAGGATCAAAACAAGCGATGTCGCAACGGCGAGGGATTCATCGACAATAATTCTCCACCAAATCCACTGCTCACAACTTGCGGAAGTCCAACTAGTTAACTGATCCGCTGCGAAGGGATGAGAAGTACGACTTTTCAAGTTGTGTTCATTTCACCCATGATCTAAGAGGTTGGAAACATCAGAATTTACGCTGGCGAGTACACATGAACTCTTACAGATCCGAGCTGAAATATAGGAGTCAAATAGCGGAACTGGATGGCTGAAATTAGAATGATCCATGCACAGAAGAATGGACATCAACGAACCAGCAATTTCGAGAGGCAATGTCAGAAAATAGTCGTAGACAAGCATCGCAAGCACAGCAACATTGTAGTACTTGGTTGCCTGTCTGTGGGCCGATGTAAGCTAGGCAAGTCATGGAAATGACCGACACATACAGATGTATCAACGCCGTGATAAGAGCAGGTGGCAATCCAGGTGGGCTGTCCATGACGCTGGGGGACTAGCTAGTCCGGGGGCCGGTGTTATAAGCAAATGAACAAACCAGCTAACTGGGTATGATTCGGATAGATCATTTCATGATCATTAGAAGTCAGATCGGCCCGATGATCGGATTCCAACTGAGACCAAAATGCACGGACTCGACACGGGAGTGATTGTGGGGCAAGTGACCGTCGGTCTTTTTTGGTTCTCAGAGAAATTTGATCTATAGAATATTCAACTCAACTATACCGGGCAAAAGGCTTTGATTCTTTTTGCAGCGGCAGTCGGCGGTACTTGTAAGGTCGCATTGGCACTTGCGCCCTGCCCAATTAAAGCGAGATTTGATAGTTCCTGATATGAAGATTTCCTACTTCCGTGTCCCGGATGAGATATTTGTTTCCTCCACCTCAGGTGATAGCGAACATACTCCTGAGATGAAACCCGCACAAATCCGTACCGGCCGAGGAATGAATGCGCATAGCCCTCGAGCATCATGGATAATCGATGGCCATCGTTTCTAACTGCAAGCGGCTCATGTACGGCTGTTGTGCGAGTTGATTGTTTGACTTGCGGGCGCGGAGATCTGTACTCGTCTCGCACAGCCTACGCCACATTGTCCGGGTTATTCCGTAAGATTCTCTGGAGAAATTGTTGGCATCTCAGACATTTCGCAGGTCGCTGTGATTGCGCTATTATCACCGCACCGAAACCGGCTCAATATTGATCCAAGTCCACTGCAATCCGACTTCTCGCCCTGAACCCATCCATGTGCACTACTGATTCCTAAATCACATCAACGCTTCTTGTAGGATGCGAACAGAATCTCTCGCGCGGGGTACGATTTTACATGCGAACGGGAACGGGTGGCTGTAGAATATAATGTTCAGGACTTTGGCAATAAATGGCCGAAGAATTCTTTCTTACGAGATATGGCCAGAAGTAAAGTCCACCTCCGGCTCAATCGCTTTTCCTTCTGCATCCAGAGCCTTCGTGATGCGAAGGGTTGCGAGAGTGTTCGATATAGCCATGAAAACCGATGCTTCACCCAAGTGCCGTCCCGGGCAGTTGCGTCGTCCAAGCCCAAAAATGATTGTTCGTGGGTCAATTGTCCTCTTCTGCGGCACCCATAAAGCGCCCAGGGTCGAATGTGTCAGGATTTGGGAAGTTGGACTCGTCGTGAAGGATCCCCCTAGACTGTGAATTAGCATAAATCGGAGGAGACTGAAAATCCCGCCCACCAAATATTGACAAAGACCGACGAGCCTTGCGGAATAAATAGCCTTGGTAAATGTCATCCTGGAGCGGACTATGGACTATAAGCGGTGCCACTGGGTGAAAACGATAGGTTTCCTTGATAAGCGCATCAATGAAGGGTAACTTGTCTCGGTCTGTGATCTGTGGGAGCCGACTGGTTCCAATGATATTCTCGATTTCGGAGGCTGCCTGCGACTGCACATCCGGATGAATTGCCATCATCAGGAAAAATGTCGCCAGAATTGAGGCAGTCTGGCGAGAGGACTCAGCGATTCACGCATCAAGTCAACGAGAAATAGTTACCGTGTCTGCTCCGGCTAATGTAAACCTTGGTTAGGGTGTCAATGTTGAAACAATTCGATTGCATACCTGCATAAAAGCTCGAGGCTACATGCGCTATGATGTTCTCACTTGCAGGTGAACTTTCCAGAAAATCCGACTGTTAGGGAAGAAAGAGCTGTCCCTGCGTCCTGAATGAAAATTTGAGAGTGAGAATATAGAAATCAAGTATGAAATTACTTACAATTTTTTTTTTGACTTCTCGAAGCGGGGAGTAAATGAGTTCATTGCTTCTCCTTCTCGCGTTGGCTGCCCATGTTTTGAATCCGGCCCCAGGGTATCCAACGCGGGACAAATCTCACTGGCATAGTTGAGAACGGATAGGACGCCTATCTGTTTGAGTCAAACAGTACGCCAGGGGAATGAATCCACGAGCCATTTGCCGGGTTCAATTGCAGCGGTGGTGATGTGGGCTAGTTCTTCGGCCAAAAGAACATACTTGTCGTCATCTGATTCGACAATGTGACCATATGCAATGCGTAGGACAACAGCGCCGGCATATCTAGATCGCGAATTTAGTATGCGGAATGAGTAAACAAAGATAGATGTTGGACCTTCGGATTGCTGGCATAAGCTGGTCGGGAGAAGCTATAAGCCTGTTTAGAAACTTGTGGACCTCTTTTTGTTGCAGCTCCCAATGCCGATGCGCAACCCCGGGGCCCAGGGTTGAGTTTAAAGTCCTGCGATAGTTCCGAAGCCGGTCTCCGTAATGCGAGAACAGTACCGATTCGTCGCGCCCAACAAGTTCTCCACACATGACGAACACCGGCCTGTCACTATAGATCATCGACCGCCGTTCAAACAGATCAAGCGCAGTGGACATTGAGCTGAGAACTATGAATTCACGGCCGAACACCCGAAAACGAAAGATATCGCCTAACGATTCTGTGGATCAGGGAGGAACAGGTAGCAAGAATATCTTCTCACCAAAGGTGCGAGCCCAATGAGCATAGTGAACCCAAGGTTTAGACTTGGAGAGTTGAAAAAGGTTTCCGACGAGTGGAATTCCAGCTGGGCCTACGGCAAACGGAGTCGGTGTTGGTCTGCGAGCTCTGGAACAAGATACCTGGTGGATATCTCTTCTTTGGAGCCAGGGAATTATGGCCGATCCAAATAGCGACAGCGCCGCAAACGACAAAGGCAATCTTGGAAAGGAATTTGGTCATTCATCGACAGCTAGTAGTAATTGGGCGAATTCGAGGGACGGGGGATATCAAGGGTAGAAGGCGGCATGTGCCCCACGGATCAGCTTGAAAACGGTCGTGGAATCATTTGGCTGAATGGAGATTACATAGACGCAGGGCGATGATCCACGGGGATCTTTAGTTCAACACCTAGAATAGCCTAGCATGCCGACATCGTGCCAACCGGGAGAGTCAGGGGCACGCCGTCTTCAGGCCGTGCTCCCGCTGACATGAATCTTTCCATTCATTTACATGACAGGGCATCATGGTACCGCATGCAAGTCCTGTTACCAGTTAGACATGTTCTGCTCGAGGCGTTCAAGGCACGGGTATCGGTCTAATTCGGGTTTTCTTGGCATTTTCTTCTCGCACCTTGGAATACATTGAATCGGACTCCATACTCGCTGGTCTGAACTGATGGCGTAACTTGAAACTACGTGTATCATCTCACCTGGTTCTGTCATATTTTTCAGCGCTCGTGCCATGCGGAATATTACTCTCACCGATCTCATCTTGGTGCACTGCCGTGACCGGGACTTGCATGATGCGGGTGTTTTTCCCGCTCGCGTCTTGTAGAATGCATCAAGGCATCGCCTTCCACCGAATTCATTCCGGTGCACTGAGTTTAAGCCCGGCTGTCACCGGGACTTGCAATATCGCAACGGTAGACGCTATGATAGGGGAATGCACGATTGAACCGAAATATCAAACGACATGTACATATGGTTAGAGCAGTTGGGCGGCTAGGTAATCCCCGAACATGCCTGCAGCAGACCATGTACCCGAGTCTCGAATTTCGCCTGAGATTATCTGGAATAGGTTAATCTTCCGACAGCAATTTATTTGCGACCGTATTCACCGCTAAAACTGGTTGGGTCATCCACATCGAGGAGCCGAATTTGAGAGCAGAGTTCCACGAAGCTGCACCCGACGGATAGTACAAAGAAAATTGGACCTTGCTTGTTTAAAATTCCCACTGCGGTCAACGAAATGGCAAAAGCTGCAGCGCAAACAGACAGGAACCGGTGAAGGTTGCTGGCTGTAGCGAGGGCTGATGACCCAACACCCAGCTTAGCGTCATCTACACGGTCTTGAACGGCGTAAATCGTGTCTAAAGTCATTGTATGTCAGCGGGGTTTAACACTGAAGGTTGGAACTGGTTTACCATAGAACATTGTCCAGCTAATTCGGCGTGTTAAACGGAGAACTTTCAGAAGTTTAAAATCTTACGCGAATAATCCGAGCATCAGGCAAGCGAGGACTGGGAGGTCGAGCCTTTGATTTACGCTAGTCCAAGCTATGACTGCGCCCCAGTTCATCTGGTTCATTCCCGCTTAGATTCAACCTGAAGAAGAATCTGTTGTACTCACAGCTATTCCCAACCACGCTTGGGGCCAGTTGGTAATTCGTTTCATCCATGGGTATGCCATAATTCTAGATTGATGTGAGAAACAGAGCTTGACAACATTGAATGGTGCCCCACTGAAAGAACCAAATGAGACTATTTTGAATACTGCCGAATTTTATCAGGTGGGAATGATGACAAGCTAGGGGAGAGAACGTACACTGCATAATTCGTACGATAAAACATCGCCGTGAAGACAATGGCTTGAACCAAGAGGAATATTCTGGCGCCGAGGACGCTGACACGGCCGCTTGGAAGGGGCCGCTTCTTCGTTCTCTCTGCAGCGTGTAATGTAAAGATTTGGATCGAATGGATGAACAGTACATACCGACTTGGCCGTCGATATCGCGGTCGCATATATCGTTCACAGTGCAGCCGATGCTGCGACCTACGAATGCCCACAATGCGAATAATCCCACAAAATGGAGGGCTCTGGAAATGGGCATGTTCTGGGCGTAGGCTGACAAGGCCAAACTATAGACTGTCCAGAAAAGTGAATAAACCACATCGGATTTGAAGTACCGTATCTCTCACCGAAAGGCATGAAAACGAGGACGGTCCCCGCCGGCTATCATAAAGACCGTTGGCTTTAGTTCCAAGTCTGAGAGACGGGCGTCACCTTACTAAACCGAATCAGGTCGGCATATCCATTGACCACAGACAAATAATAGTCGAGAGACTTGGAGGAGGTAAACATGGTGGTCAAGGACTCGTGGTAATAAATTTCCGCAAGTTAATAAATGAGTCCCTGGGCTGAAGTTGACTTGAAACACATTTCTTGTTTACGTACGGCGACTCTAATCTGAATTCGTCCGTGAGGATATCCCCGCGGAGCATGATACTCGAGTTGGATACTCGGGGTTCTTCTTGTTCCGCATCAGGGCCGATGGACAGATGGTGGGTTGATCGAGATGAATTGGATGGATGGAAGATGGAGGATGTGGGAAGCTTCGACCAGGCTCGGGTCATCAATCCAAAATAGATGCCGGCCGGGTGGCTGTGGGGAGCCGACCTCGGCTCATGATTCAATTAAACTAAATATAAAAGCAGTG
This sequence comes from Mycena vulgaris, assembly GCA_029204335.1. Lineage (NCBI taxonomy): Eukaryota > Fungi > Basidiomycota > Agaricomycetes > Agaricales > Mycenaceae > Mycena > Mycena vulgaris. Next base: position 831,123 of record JARGYA010000005.1, read on the forward strand.
GGCATCCGCTCTAAATCTCAACAGCCCCCACATGGCTTCTCCCTCTGCACTCCGCCAGCTCTCGGACATTATCGCCAATGCAGTGTCTCAAATCGAGGCAGACTATGCAAAGGCATCCGCCCCCTTACCCTCTCTCGATGAACCTTTCAATCCCACAAATCCAGCGGAGGCTATCGGCATGAACCCCAGCGTCATGACTGCGAGCTCGCTGGTCATCGCCGCGGCGGCCCAAATCACTGCGGCAGTGAGCAATCCGGCCCTTGCGATCATCAACGACTCCCTGCAGGTATGTGGCTGACGTTCGCTCCCTCGATAGTGGCTAAACCAGACCATCAAGTTCCATCTATCGTCGTGCCTCCGCGCCGCCGCGACGCTGAATGTTGTTGAGATTTTGAGAGAAGCAGGCCCCAACGTAACTCGCACTCTCAAATCGCAATTCGTCCGCTGACACAGATCGTTTCCAGGGTCTGGATGTCGAGAAAATTGCGAAAAAGGCGCGTACGGACCCGGACAAGCTCGGTATGCCGGTTGTTAGCGTACGAATATTCCGCTAACTATTTTTAGCCCGGATTTTGCGACTACTGGCTACGCACCACGTATTTAGAGAGGTTACTCCAAATGTGTTTGCGAACAACAGGATCTCGTCCGTCATAGACAAAGGGAAACCGTCCGATGTCCTCTTTGAAAAGTAGGGCCATATTCATACCTCAAGCTCGGTGCTAATCGACGTGCACAGACCTGCCGAAAAATTCATTGGAACGTCCGGTCTTGGGGCCTACCTCGAGCATATGTAATTGAATTTTCCATGCCCGCAAGCCCTTGTTCACCGTATCCTGCAGCACCGATGAGGGATTCAAGAGCTCGGCCTATATGACCGATGCCCTGATCGACCCCAACACCGCATTCTCCGAGGAACCCACCGCTACGCCATTTTCGCGTGCCTTCTCCACCAATGCACCCATCTTTGCATGGTTCGAGAGCCCCGAAAATCAGGAACGTTTGGTTCGCTTCGGGATTGGACAGGCCGGGAGTACGAAGCTCGAATCCCCAGAATCGATTTTGCTTGGTTTGTCTTCAGCCCTGGGTTCAGGCTCGTTGCTCATTGTCGATGTTCAAAGGACTTAAATGGGACCAACTCCCCAAGGACGCGGTGCTCGTTGATGTCGGCGGAGGCGTAGGCTCAACATCGTTGACCATAGCTAAGGCCAACCCAACCTTGCGGATCATAAATCAAGATCGCGCCCCGGTCCTCGAGCAAGCTAAAGCCGTGAGTCACCTCCTTCGGAGTAGAGAATTCTCATCAATCTGGGGACGCAGTACTGGATCGAACATCTCAAGAGTCACGTAGAATCTAACATGGTTGAATTCCAAGGTCGGGAAACATAACCTGCCAAACATGCTCACACTGACTTCTTGAACCTTGTAGCACACGACTTCTTCGAGCCGCAGCCTGTCAAGAACGCAAATGTCTTCCTGCTTCGTCAGATCATACACGACTGGCCGGACGAGGCTGCGGTCAAGATTTTGAGCGCGCTGCGCGGATCAGCCATACCTGAAGCGAAACTCGTCATCGTCGACCAAATTATTCCGTACGCCACCGAAAGCGATCTGGTGAACTCGATCCCCGGCACGGCGCGGCCTGCGCCACCCGCCCCTCTGCTGAGGAACATGGGTGTGGCGAGTGCCGTCCCCTACTGGGCTGACATACACGTGAGCTAGCACCACCCGTTGATTTTCATTTCTTCACGCTTTTTCCCAGATGTATGCTCTCCTCAACGGGAGGGAGAGGACCATGGGGACGTTTGTAAAAGTTTGCGAGAAGGCGGGATGGAAGATCGTACAGGTCCATCATCTTCCTGGATCCCTCTTCAGCGAGATCGTCGCAGTCCCCGCGTAAGTGCCTCCCCAGAGGCTGGCGTGTTTTATTTAATATCGAGGTGTTGCAATCGTTTTAAATAGCGGGAGGAAGAATTATTTTCAGCGCGTTATACGCTCGACGCAGAGATTAGGTCCTTTCAAACGAGTAGCCTTCATCATTCGTAGTACACTGTCAAATTGAATATTATGGTAAAGTTTATACTTGCGGAAGCTCCGGATCCGACGTTAGCAAGCCAGATGCCAGATAGCTTGTATTAGTGTGGCAGCGAACGAATGCTCTGCCAACAATGACCACAGAGCGCAGCGGCGCAGACATTGGAGAGAGTTGAATCGAGGTCCGGCTTGATCCGAGTGCCGGAAGTTTTCGCATCACCCGGCTGCTTGCTATGCTCTACCATCCGTCGGACGTCCTCTCGTCTAGAAGTTACGAGACGAGTCAGGGTGAAAATTTTCCAAAGTGGAGCCATCGGAATAGAAAGCCGGAGCACCACGCTTTGAAACAGTGATGGTGTGAATGCGAAAAGGTGTGCGGCGTATGGGGACGAAAATGATGATGCGAGGGGGGCGCGTGAGCTTAGCCTGAAAGCGGAGAGTCCGAGTGTCTATGTGCGCCGCGCGAGCCTGAGCGGCGGTACGGAAACGTTGATTTCCTCGATGGAGCGAGTACGTGAACGAGAAGAGCAGTGGGGCGCGGGGAACCAATAGGCAACGCCCAATTTGAGGTGGTGAATGCACACAGACTAGGCCTTGTCCTGGGGAAACCGTGTTCGGGGGATGGAGCATGGCCTCGGGGCGCGGTGTCTGATGCCGGGAGGCGGCATTCGCGCGCGCGCCAGAACGAGTACGGCGAAACCTGCCCTCAAAAAACCGTGTTCGGGCGGAGGAACATTTGCATGACCTCGCGGGAAAGTGTACGCGTGCGGGAGGCGCTGGCACTCAAGCGCGAGCTCGGGACGAGTGCGGGAAGGTGTTTGAACGCAAGCCTCAGGGAGGGACAAGAGGGTAACTTGGACGTCTGGGAGTGTACGGGAGTTAGACATAAAGGTTGGACGGGACCGGAGTAGTAGGAGTGCCAGGCTGGCAGCGGCGCGATTGTTCAGATAACCACGGAGATGAAAGGATCGAGTATACATGCGACGGAACAATAGCGCGTCAAGGGCGCGGCGTACAAGCGAGCTGGAGCAGTGCGCAGATACAGCGGAACTTCTGAAGCGAGTGTGTCGGCGGGGCGACACAGATTTCGATGGACAGCACGCTAGGAGAGCGGCTGGCCGCTGGCGCAGGAAGAATGAAGCAGAGGCGGAACGGAGAAAACAACGTGCTCCAGGCAAAGGCGCTTGACGCGAGCACCTCATAAAGAGGCTGTAGCGCAAGGTGGCCGAGAATAAGAGGCTGGCAGCCTGAGCGCGGGAAAATGCCGGCAGCCGCTACGCGGGAACGGGTACGGGAAAAGTGATGGGCGGAGAAGAATGCCACTGCTAGAGGGGCTACCATCGAGGGGTTCGGCCACGACTGCCGGGGATTCCGATCGCCAGTGGAAGCATTCAATCTCGAGCAGGGCCACATGATGGGACGGGTACCGGTGTGTGTGCTCGAGTGCAACTCCGGACGATGGACGGGTAGGGAGCCGGCCCGGGTGTTAGTGCGCCCTCGCAGCGAATGACTGCGCGAGATGGCATTTGCGCATGAGCTCGGAGGCGGAGCAGAACATGGATAGAACATGGGTGTGTCACGGTGGCGCGAACGGGGACGTGTACGCCAGCCGCGACTCGAAGAGTAGGCAGGGTAAACAAGGAGTGCGTCAGTAGGCCGTGGCTGAATACCGGGAACGCAAAACAAACCCCCGCGCGCGCGGGCGTGAGTGGGGTGCGGGAACAGGATTCAGGAAGCCGCTCCAGAAATATTAATATGGTGCACGAAAAACGGAGGGCCGTCAAGTTCAGGTTGAATGGCGGTAGACTCGGACGAGCAAACGCAAGGGCCAATCCTGCACTCCAAAAAGCGCTCGAGAGACTTGCGCGGAATTAAGACCTTTACGTTAGGCACACGAGCGCGACCGCCGGATGGAGCATAGACTGATTGGGCACGACCTCATACGAGTACGGCCCAGGCAAAATTTGAGCCCGGCCTCATGATCAGAACGAGGTAGGGGGTGACATTCGATCGACACAACCTCACGAGACGGCGAGGGGAGGACGGAGGCGGCGTTCGAGCACGGCCTCAACCGGTGCGACAGACGGCAATCTGAATGCGAGAGGTCGTATGCGAACACGAGCGCGACCTCAAGAATACGAGGGCACGAGGGTGCCAGGCCGGCATGTGACACGACCGCGGAGGATGCGTGAGAAGGACCTCGAAATACGAGAGATGACGATGACGGACGCACGGGACGGAGGGATACGGGCGGCAATGTAGGAGCAAGCTGCAAGGCCGTGGAAAAAGGTATGAGAGGTGGCACACGGGCCCGACCGAGAGGTGGCATACGAGCTCGGCCGCGAAACGGTATGAGAGCGCTGTGCGAGCACGATCCAAAAGATGGCACACAAGCACGGGCCACGGGAGGGTGCGGGGGTCGGCACACGAGCGCGACTTCAAATGGTACGGGAGGCGGCATTAGGGCAACACCCCGCCAGGGTACGAGGCGCGGCGTACAAGAAGCGTACGGGACGAAAACGTCCTGAAAAGTGGGGGAGGCAGCTCACGGGCTCGGGCTCGAAGGAACGAGAGGCGGCATTCGAGAATGGATTCAGAGGCGGCATAGGAGTACCACCTCGACGGTACGGGAGGCAGCACCGAGCAAGACCTCGGAGGCAACATGCGGCGAAAATTGGACATGGACGCCGCCGAGCTTCGTCGGGCGTGCGGTGTGAAGCAGCGGCGTGCGAGCGCGCAGCGCTGTGGTAGGTACGAGTGCGCAGGCGTTGTAACAGAGACGAGCGCGCAGTACACTGAGGCGTGGCCACGAGCGTGGCGGCGAGAAGCAACGGGTGCACGGGAATCGTAGCAGGAACGAGCGCACGGTGCGCTGAGGCGGCAACGAACGAGCGCACGGTGCGCTGAGGCGGCAACGAACGAGCGCACGAGCCCTGGAGCGGGAATAATGTGCATGGCAGTACGCGGGCGCGCGGTGACGATGTAGTCGGAAGGATGTACGAAAGGAGCAAAGTGAGAACAAGAACGAGAATGGTGCACGAAGGGAACGAAGCGAGAACGGGGTGTGAACAAGCAAAGGGAGGGGATGGCAACGAGAACGGGTCGAGCACAGCGCGGAGCGTGGGCGGAGCGGAATCAGCGCGCGCCGACGGGCGGTAGCAGCACCGAAGGGTGGAAGCGTTACCCGATGCGCCAGCGGGCGGTAGCGCACGAACGAGCGGCAGCGTTATGTGATGCGCCAGTGGGCAGTAGCGTCGCCAAGGGGCGGTAGCGGCCACAACGGGCAGTAGCGGCGTGAACGAGCGGTAGTGGCGTCAACGGACGGTAGTGGCGTCAACGGGCGGTAGTGGCGTCAACGGGCGGTAGTGGCGTCAACGGGCGGTAGCGACTCGGATGTAGTGCGCCGGGAATTCGAGGGGTGTGGACGAGGCAGCGGCAGGGTAGGATGGAAAGCCTAATCAAGTAGTAATTCACGTGCGTGATTGAAGTGCGCACGGGCCATGTGGTTTCCGATCCCTCGTTCTCCATGAATACAAAAGCTTTGGACCTGCTACAAGTATAAAACACTCATATGGTTTCTTGCAGCACCCTCAAATAGAAGGGGCCTTATTGCACTGCTCAACTGGACCTGTTTTCCCAATGAACATGATGTCCTTCCAGAAATTCGGGGGGGTACCAGGGGCTTCATTGCATGCTGGGATATATGTACGGACCACAAATAACTGGTTCATGATGTCCCGGCATCGATTGCATTCGGTGTTGTCCTCTATTAAAGCCAGGCTGTGCAGCATTAATTACAGCTCTTTGCTAAACTTAGGGCGCGGCATGTTTTTTACTGTGTTGGGACATTTTCGGGAGAACCACCGTCCCGGGCTCAAATCGGGTCCAAATCGCTCGGGATATAGACCGTCAGAATCGCGCCCGGAATCCTCAAAGCATCGTCTCCTCTGAATCCTGAGATTTTGTTCGGGGTCGAAATTTCGATGATTTCACTCTATTCCTCGGCAGGACCATCGTAACTTTGGATATAATCTTCCGATTGCCTAGTATTTTGGATATGGTATGGGCCCATGGTATACCTGGTTAACGATGCACTTTATACGGTTCAATGAGATGTATTCGTCGTTCAGGATGCCACTATTTTGGGGGTATAAATATGCGGGCCGTATTGAGCAATCCACTCATTACATCGAGTCCGCTATCTATCCCACGAGGCCATGCGCTGGTAAATTCCCTAAAGCGCTCTGAAACAAAATTACGGGTCATTTGGAGCACAACTGCCAATATTACAGCGGGTCTGCGCAGAAGGGCCGTGAAATCATCGAAATTTTCAACTCTGAGCCAATCTCAAAAATGCGAAGAGGCCCTGCTCTGCGCATTTCAAGTGCGATTCTAACAGTCTATATCCCGAGCGAGTTGCACACGATTTGAGTCCGCGACAGCGGTTCTCCCGAAAGTGTCCCCAAACAGACAAAAACACGCCGCGCCCTAAGTTCTGCAAAGAGCTGTAACATATTAGTTGAAACACAGCTCACTGGCTGGAACCTTCCTCAGAGTCAGAGTCAAATGAAAACTGAAAAATATATCAGGCACATGTGACATTTCACTGCCGTTGGTACCTCCGAGCTCCCTATCCGACCACGCTAAATCCAGTGCGTTGTGTCTTCAAAGGAGGTGAATTAGGCCGCCATGACGGAAATGCCCCGTTATTGGACTCGTACTGTGCTATGGATATTGACATGAACATGGGTCTGAGTTCTTTACCATCAGAGCCTCCCGAAGGTCTGTTGTGTCTAATACGTTGCGCAGCGACGGGAAAAAAAGGACAGACTCTGTGGTTTGAATTTCGAACAACATCCGTGTTCTGTCCCCTCATACTACACAGCTGCCAGCATCTTCACTCTGGGCATGGCCAGGAGATGTCTTTTCTCTGCACATTGCCTGAAAACAGGCCGTGCAGCGCCGGAAAAAAAAAATCCCCCTTGTCCGGAGTCTACCGTAGGGCTGTTCGCCGTGCTCGTCGCGCCGGTTCGACGGGTTCCGGCGACGGGTGGCCGACCCGTTCCGTCGAGGCCTCGAGGAAACTTTCCACGGGACGGTAACGGGACGGATTTCTGCGGTCGAAATCACGGCCGTCGACCGTCACTTGACGGGCGACGGTTCTGAAGATGTTGAACATCTGAATCTTCGCATATTCGGACCATTTTGGTGTGGAAATGGTCGCTCTACCTCCCTGGGTAATTGGACGTTGGATGATAGGCATCGTATGACATCGGTTCTTTTAATAATGGCCTCAGCGTTTGCCAGAAGTCAGCGGTGATGGCAAGATCATCGCTTACCTTTGTGGGTCACCTTCAAAATCCAGTTCTCAACTTGGCTCAATCCTTCCTCGAACGATTTTGATGCGTTGCAAATACGCAGAAAAACGCAAAGGGTCCCATTTCGCTCGTTTTCTTGCTCTTTGAGGCAAGGGAACACAGTGCTCAGCTTCACTGTTTGACGGTAAATTTCGACTTGCTGAAAAAGCTCAACGTGCAGGCGAATTTAGAGCATGTGTCCATGTGTTTCTTGTCTTTTAACTTGTGTTTCGCGACCGTCTGGTAGCCGAACCCGTCGCGTCGGCCGTGACGGCCGTTCCGTCATCCGTCCCGTTCCGTGGAGCCCCTGGTTTACCTAGCGACGGGACGGATTTGACCGTTGTACTCCCGTCGAAACGACGTCCGTGCCCGTGACGGGCACGGCGAACAGCCCTAGTCTACCGTCTGTACAAAAGGTGGTATTATAAATTGAGGTGGCTGGAAGGCATTGAAATCTCTTACTCTCATTCTCTTTTCCCTCTTTCCTTTTTTAGTTATTTATTACTTATTATTAAGCACCCACAAACATCATTAGCGAGCCCCCCGGACCCCATTTGGGTATTATGTATCACGTAGATCCGCGGCGATAAGCAGCAGCACGAGACGTGACTTAGACTATGCGGGAACCGGGGATTCAGGGGTTCGATGCCGTTGTGAAATCACCACTCCAACTCCAATCCCTGGCCGGGCGACCACTCGGCAGCCTCGCAAATGTGGCGCCATTGAAATATCCACATCCTGGTGGGTGGATGATCTTTGATGGAGCAAAGACAGCTTCGCGTGCATTTCGCACAAATTGAACCAAAGAATACGATCGACGCCCAATCAGGCTTCATAAGTATATGTGTCCAAGGCGCGGGAGCACAAATCTCAGATCTGGCCGTCGACGTAACTAACTTCCCATCAAAGTATATATATGGGTTATGTTAATATGGAGTTGGTACTAGCCGGGAACAGAAGAAGATCGATCGACAGCTTCCTGATGGCAAGTTCTGGCCAATCGTCTCGCGCACCGCTTCGAATATACATAGGAGGGAGAGAAAGGAGTTGGCCGAACTCAGCCGGGAGCGGCCAGTGTCGATTGCCGTGTATGGATGGCTACCTAGGGAGGGAGTATGGAATGTGTGCGTGTATGTAACTACTGGATGTTGGGTGGGTAGCGCAAAAACGGGCTATGAACTGGTAAGGCAGTGAGATAAATCCTAGAGACCAAAACCGCACTTGGCAAGGCAGTGAGATGAGCCGAAGAGGCGCATCACCGCTTGTCAGGGTATATATCCGAGATATCGGGCTTCCGGCGACTTCTGTCACTGTGAAAACATGCTTGAGCCACGAGTCAGGAGGTTGCGGGAAATTGAGGATTTTCGGACCGCTCACCGCTGCGACTCTCGCTTGGACCCATGGGGTGGGGAGGAGCGACTCTTTTGCAACCGTAGAGGATTTACAACCATAGAGGAATTGCAAAAGAGTGTGAGCAGTCGCTTGATGGTGCAAGGAAATTGGAGTGCTCACTGCTTCGACGCTCGCTTAGACCCATGGGGTGGAGAGGAGCGTACTCTTTTGCAACCGTAGAGGATTTACCACCTTAGAGGTAAGAGCGGGAGGGGGAGGTAGATCGGAGTAATCTTGCTTACTCGACGATTAGCCTTGTATAAACTCCACTTTAAACTCAATCAGCAGAAGATTTACATCAACTTTCCCACGGTTGGCAGAATGTTCTCAGCCGCATCTCCGCTGATGAAGATCGTAGACATCGACTCCAGTATTTAAACTGTCAGTATGCACTATTATTATGGCAGCCGCCCCTATCGGCTCAACACTGCCTATCGGTATACCATCTCTGAGCAAAGTCTGACAGCCGCACCTCGTGAGTTGCTGAGTTGATCATATTTGGATTGAATATGCAAGGCCCAACCGGGTTATTTAATTAGCGATTGTGGATCCGGTTTCACGTCTGACAGGGGCACCTCGTGAGATCTCTTTCTCAGCCGCAGAGGCTGCGCAGTCGCTCGGATGAGTCGGACATGTTCAAATGTGGGCCGCCATCTCTATTCAAGCAGTCACCCTGCTCCAGTCGAATCGGAATTCTCTGGAGATGGCCATCAACTTCCCCAAAGATACGGAGACCAGCCACGCCAGTTATGAGAGATGCACCGATATCACTGGTTTCTCGTACGCAACATTTATTCTCAAATTCTAAGAAGAAAGGCGCGGTTCATTGGAGGGGATTTGTCTCGAACCATCTCTGGACCTCTGCATGAACGTCGTACATAAACTGTTCTTGGTGGTTATGTTTGTCACTGTCGCCGATCTTGGAAAGACTGTAATCCCTTGCAACCTGCTCCGGTCCGTCCGGCAGGTGGAACATCTTCCCGTTCTGGCGCGATATCTCTCCGATGCGTGCACACCGAGCTTTCCTGATCTCCATGTACCCGTCAAGCATGCGCGGAATCTGCGTGTGCGTCGTGGCATTCGATAGAAGTCGGGCCAGCACTGCTGCATCCTCGATCTGAATTCTCCTTCAGACTTTTCGATACGACGGATGCACGCTGACTCACGGCCATCGCAGCACCTTTCAAGACGGCAGAAAATTTGTTCATCCATCGAGTTCAACTGAATATCGCAAGCGAATGGCTTACCTTGGCCGCCGTACGGCTGTCGAAAGAATTGTTATTGTCGTGGTCAAAAGTTTTGAATACATGAAGACTCACCAGGAGCGGGTGGCATGCATCTCCAATAAGGACTATGCCGCTCTTGTGCACCCATTCGTTCAGTACAGGACGATCTACCAGCTTCCACTTGGAAGTTGATGAAACTAGATCAATCAATTTCTGGATGCTGAAATCCTTAGTAAATCAACTAGTTCAACTCTGCATGAAATAGTATTTTCACCTGGGCTCCCATCCGACGTAGTCGTTTCGTATCATGTCCACGTCCGCTGGGACCGACCACGACTCCGATCCCAGGTCATTTGAAGAGGATGGGCAGGAGAATACAAGGTTGTACCCCGCTCCTCCGCTCTGCAATAATTGAGCACCGGAATCCGTATGTAAATTCGCCACATACGATGCAGTATCCGACGATGTTCCGCCCGGGTCCCATCCAGCAAGTTACCTGTTTAAAGATGTCAGTCATATTTTAAGACGATGGATGGCGGCGTACATGGGCCTCTTCGACTAGGACTTTCAACTGAGGATCTTGCACCATCTCATGTGTTGGCACGATAGCACTCGGTACGAATGAGTTTTTGTTCATCGGAAGTTAACCAACTCACCGGTACGCTGAATTAGTAGGGAGGCCAGTCACTTTATCGTTACAGACAGTGTCTCGGGTCACCGACTTGACGCCATCGGCACCCACGACCAAGTCAGCAAAAATCATCCGACCGTCTGACAAAATTATTGAAGGGCGGAGTTGAAGATTATTCGCCTCCTCGCACTTGTCCAGCGCAGGTGCTTTCACAGTCGTAACGCGACATCCGGTCTCAATGGTCGCAATGCCAGCTGTCGCGTTGTACATTATCCGATGGAGTTCTTTCTCCGCGCTAGAAACCCCTTGTTCACATCGGAAGAAGAGGGAGATAGTAACGGACGTGGACATTGTAATGAGGAACGCCGTACTGTTTCTCGATCGTGCTGGCATCGAGTGTTCCAATTAACATCCCAGTGTCATCTGGAGGGAGGTCCGATTAATGTCAATGCAGGATTGAGAGGATATACAGACACCGTCGCCAGCTGGCAGCCCTCGGTTTAACTGCGACTCTTTCGAGTTCCTGTTGCAAACCCAACTCGCGAAGAAGTCGGGAAACATTGGGCGGAACCTGTATCCCTGCACCAATCTCAGCAGCTTCACTGGCAGCCTCGTATACGGTCACTTGGTGGCCTGCTTGACCGAAGCACAGTGCTGCAGCAAGGCCCCCTAGCCCGCAACCAACGATAACGATAGTGAGCTTCAGGGGGTTAGGTACAGAGTCCATAATTGAAGCGGGTGGATGAGGGATGGTGAAATGCAGGAAGTCGTTCACTCGCGGGGGATGGAGATCTATTGCGCGGGGAATGTGATCTGTGGGTCGGCGAATGACTAATACCGAAGGTATTAGTTTGCCTGTAGTGTGTATCAGCGCTGGCCCAGGAACATACATCTTACGCATTGTGTGACGTTAATGTCGAACCGCGATCAGATCAAATGGAACCAAATCTCTCGGTCAATGGCAGTGAGCTCCGGTTGATAGATCCCATCAATTCAACCAGAATACAGCAGAAACCTCCACAGCCCGACTGTCAACTGTAAATTAAATTTTTCACTCCGAACGCGAACATAATATGGCTACATGGGTCGTGATCCCGACCCGGATAACAGGATGATTTTACAAAGAACAGGCACATAATAAATATTCGCTTTTCGATGAATAGCCATCCAGCTCCACAGCAACGATGCATCAAAATTCAATCAGTCCTTCAGCTTGTGTGGATACTGGGGTTTGAACGCTTCAGTGACTGCCACTCTTCCCAAGTTAGGTACCCACCGGATCCAGTTCAATAGTATTCGTTGCCGTGGGTAGGGTGAAATGAAATTGGCCCGTCTGTGGGGTCCATGGAACGGTGTCCCCAAGGTCCCCCAATAGAGTTGCGGTGAATTTGGGATGTGCTCCTGCATACACCGGTGCTGTGGCTTGCCTACGCATGTTCAAGAATAGCCTACAGCTCATGATATGAGTTTATTATGCGTGATGTATTCTCAACAGCTACCGTGATACCATTATGGTTGTAATCCTAGGGGAGACAAAGTCAGAGCTGTACCGTGCAAGTAATTTGAAATGTCGCCTTACGCAGGCGTAAATTCAACGTTGATAGGCCTGAGGTCCTCCTAGCAGCAAGATATCAATGAATTAAAACGACATCCGTGCCGAAATATACCCACAGGAATTCTGGTCGACTAGACAGGATGTGTTCTGATTAGGACAGGAGAATCAATGGGTTCAATACGGACCTCTATGAGCACCACATTTCCCAAGTTGACGATGAAAATCACTGAGAAGTAAAGGAAGCCTGGATTCGGGTTGTTAGGAAGAACGCGGGACCGCAAAATAGAAACACTACCGTCACGAATAATAATTTCGGCCAATGGTGTTGACATTCCCGCTGAGCGTTTGCTCTGATAGACACGTAGAGCAGTCAAGATAAAGATGAGTGTATCTCAATTTTGATATCTATCAGCTCAGAAAGTCGGGGGAAAACAGGAGAGCATACCGAGCATTAATAGACTGATAAACAGGGACGCGATCTCTGTCGAGCAGAATGTAAGAAGACTGGTCAAGTATCAGGAGGAAAAACTCACTTCCGCTGGTTATGTCATTCGGGCTTTTGGGGCCAATGAAGCATCCGCTAACACCTGAGATAATAGTTTGACCCTCGATTGTAGCAGGGACATGAGTCAAGGACTGACCAGGGGGAAGGGGAGCCATTGTGGAAGCAGGGAATGACCACTAGCCGAAAGAATCACGAATGAATAGACGAAGGATACCATGACTTACGAATGCTACAATAATATTGGCAACGAGTGCGGATAGCATCAATCCAAGAGCCCATTTAGCTAGGGCATATTGAATCAGCATGCGTGAATGGTATATTTAACAATAGTATCTCACCTCGGTTGAACAGGGCGTAAACTCGAAGGATCAAAACAAGCGATGTCGCAACGGCGAGGGATTCATCGACAATAATTCTCCACCAAATCCACTGCTCGCAACTTGCGGAAGTCCAAGTAGTTAACTGATCCGCTGTGAAGGGATCAGAAGTACGACTTTTCGAGTTGTGTTCATTTCACCCATGATCTAAGAGGTTGGAAACATCAGAATTTACGCTGGCGAGTACACATGAACTCTTACAGATCCGAGCTGAAATATAGGAGTCAAATAGCGGAACTGGATGGCTAAAATTAGACTGCTACATGCACGGCAGAATGTGGGTCAACGAACCAGGATAAACAGGATTTTGGGCAGGGACCAGGCATGCCGCTTCCAAACTTGATCAATTTCGAGAGGCAATGTCAGAAAATAGTCGTAGACAAGCATCGCAAGCACAGCAACATTGTAGTACTTGGTTGCCTGTCTGTGGGCCGATGTAAGTTAGGCAAGTCATGGATATGACCGACACATACAGATGTATCAACGCCGTGATAAGAGCAGGTGGCAATCCAGGTGGGCTGTCCATGACGCTGGAGGACTAGCTACTCCGAGGGCCGGTGTTATAAGCAAATGAACAAACCAGCTAAACTTAGGTATGATTCGGATAGATCATTTCATGATCATTAGAAGTCAGATCATGATCAGCCCGATGATCAGATTCCAACTGAGATCAAAATACACACATGGGAGCGATTGTGGGGCAAGTGACCGTCGGTCTCCTTTGATTCTCAGAGAAATTTGATCTATAGAATGTTCAACTCAACTATAGCGGGCAAAGGGCTTTGATTCTTTTTGCAGCGGCAGTCGGCGATACTTTTAATGTCGTATTGGCACTTTCGCCCTGCCCAATTAAAGCGAGATTTGATAGTTCGGCGGGATCACATGCTGATATGGAGATTTCCTACTTCCGTGTCCAGGATGAGATATTTGTTTCCTCCACCTCAGGTGATAACGGACACACTCTTGAGATGAAACCCGCACAACTCCGTACCGGCCGAGGAATGAATGGCCGGCGTAGCCCTTGAGCATCATGGATAATCGATGGTCATCGTCTCTAACTGCAAGCGGCTCATGTACGGCTGTCGTGCCAGTTGATTGTTTGACTTGCGGGCGCGGAGATCTGTACTCGTCTCGCACAGCCTACGCCACATTGTCCGGGTTATTCCGTAAGATTCTCTGGAGAAATTGTTGGCATCTCAGACATTTCGCAGGTCGCTGTGATTGCGCTTCGTATTATCACCGCACCGAAACCGGCTCAATACTGATCCAAGTCCACTGTAACCCAACTTCTCGCCCTGAACCCAGCCATGTGCACTACTGATTCCTAAATCACATCAACGCTTCTTGTAGAATGCGAACAGAATCTCTCGCGCGGGGTACGATTTTACATGCGAACGGGAACGGGTGGCTGTAGAATATAATGTTCAGGACTTGGCAATAAATGGCCGAAAAATACTTCCTTACGAGGTATGGCCGGAAGTAAAGTCCACCTCCGGCTCAATCGCCTTTCCTTCTGCATCCAGAGCCTTCGTGATGCGAAGGGTTGCGAGAGTGTTCGATATAGCCATGAAAACCGATGCTTCACCCAAGTGCCGTCCCGGGCAGTTGCGTCGTCCAAGCCCAAAAATGATTGTTCGTGGGTCAATTGTCCCTTCTGCGGCACCCATGAAGCGCCCAGGGTCGAATGTGTCCGGATTTGGGAAGTTGGACTCGTCGTGAAGGATCCCCCTAGACGTGAATTAGCGTAAATCGGAGGAGACTGAAAATCCCGCGCACCAAATGTTGACAATGACTGACGAGCCTTTCGGAATGAAATAGCCTTGGTAAATGTCATCCTGGAGCGGACTATGGACTATAAGCGGGGCCACTGGGTGAAAACGATAGGTTTCCTTGATGAGGGCATCGATGAGCGGTAACTTGTCTCGGTCTGTGATCTGTGGGAGCCGACTGGTTCCGATGATATTCTCGATTTCGGAGGCTGCCTGCGACTGCACATCCGGATGAATTGCCATCATCAGGAAAAATGTCGCCAGAATTGAGACAGTCTGGTGAGGGATTCAGCGATTCACGCATCAAGTTAATGGGAAATAGTTACCGTGTCTGCTCCGGCTAATGTGAGATCCTTGGTTAGAGGGGTACAATTGAACGAGTCGATTGCATACCTGCATAAAAGCTCGAGGCTACATGCGCTATAAAGTTCTCACTTGCAGGTGAACTTTCCAGAAAATCCGACGTTAGGGAAGAAAGAGCTGTCCCTGCGTCCTGAACGAATATTCAAAAGCGAGAACATGGAAATCAAGCATGAAATTGCTGACAATCTTTTGTTTGACTTCTCGAAGCGGGGAGTAAATGAGCTCGTTGCTTCACCTTCTCGCGTTGGCTGCCCATGTTTTGAATCCGGCCCCGGGGATCCAATTTGGGACATACTTCACTGGCATAGTTGAGAACGGATAGACGACCATTTGTTTACATCAAAACATACGCCAGGGAAATGAATCAACAAGCCATTTGCCAGGTTCAATTGCAGCGGTGGTGATGTGGGCTAGTTCTTCGGCCAAAAGAACATACTTGTCGTCATCTGATTCGACAATGTGACCATATGCAATCCGTAGGACAACAGCGCCGGCATATCTAGATCGCGAATTTAGTATGCATAATGAGTAAACAAAGATAGATGTTGGACCTTCGGATTGCTGGCATAAGCTGGTCGGGAGAAACTCTAAGCCTGTTTAGAAACTTGTGAACCTCTCTTTGTTGCATCTCCCAATGCCGATGCGCAACCCCGGGCCCCAGGGTTGAGTTTAAAGTCCTGCGGTAATTCCGAAGCCGGTCTCCGTAATGCGAAAACAGCACCGATTCGTCGCGCCCAACAAGCTCTCCGCACATGACGAACACAGGCCTGTCACTGTAGATCATTGAACGCCGTTCAAAGAGATCCAGCGCAGTGGACATTGAGCTGAGAACTATGAATTCACGACCGAACACTCGAAAACGAAAGACATCGCCTAATGGTTCTGTGGATGAGAGAGGGATGTGTAACAAGAATATCCTCTGACCAAAGGTGCGAGCCCAATGAGCATATTGAGTCCAAGGTTTAGACTTGGGGAGTTGAAACAGATTTCCGACAAGTGGAATTCCAGCTGGGCCTATTGGAGATGGAGTCAGTGTTGGGCTGCGAACTCTGTAACAAGGCACCTGGTGGATATATCTTCTTTGAAGCCGGCAGATTATGGCCGATCCAGACAGCGACAGCGCAGCAAATAACAATGGCAAACTTGGAAAGAGTTGAATCAACCATAGCCGACTGACTAGTTGGGCGGATTCGAGCGACACCTCTAGACGGGGGATGTGAGAGGTAGGGTACTACCACTCGTCATGTGCCCCTCACGGATCAGCTTGAAACCGGTCGTGGAATCATGTGGCTGAATGGAGATTATATATACACGCAGCGAGATGATTTACAGGGATCTTTGGCTCGGGGGAAGAATATGCCTAGAATAGCCTAGCATGTTGACATCGTGCCAATATGGCGGTCCAAGTGCACTTTTAATAATGCGCTATACACTTTCATGTTTTTCACTTTTGCGCTACTTATATCATGAAACTGACACCTTTGCGCTACTTATCGGAGTTAAAAAAGGACCAAAGTATGTAGCGCGAAAAGTGCGATTCTGAGCTACATACATTCACCCGGTTAGATTTCGCGCTACTTTATTGACAGGTTTCCGATTGCGCTACTTACAAACTTTCGGCAATCTCGCAACATATACACAATCACTTTTTTTTTTGGCACCAAGAAATCTTCCACTATATATATATTTCCAAGATACACGGTAATGGCTACAGCATTGTACGTAGCCTCGCAAGCGAGGAGTCCCGATGCACGAGGGCCACAGAGGCGGACTGCGTGCTGTAGCATGGGCGCTGTATCATAGCCATTAGCCTTAGGCCCTGTTCGGGATCCCCAGGTAGTTAGCCCAGAGCTGTGCCCCGCCAAAAATTACCTGTAAAGCTAACACCACATACAGGGCTCAATTGGGAAGTCACCATCAGTCACTCAAGTCTAGACCCGGTCCGCCGGATCTTTCCGAAGTACCGGCGCTTGGCATCGTCGCCACTTCGTCGGCATTACCCCGCCGTTCCCGCCCTCTCCCGCCCCATCGTTCCCCAGAGTTTGACGAAGTCATTGAAGTGATTCATAGGTGTAGAACGGGTATTATAGACTAGAGGATACATTTAAAGAAAGCCCTGCTCTCAGAATGAGAGAGGATGGTGAGATCATTGGAGTTCGTCGCTGTCAACGGCGAGCGAGGGTGTTGCGGCAACGACTAACAACAATGTGCGAGCTCGGTGTTTGACTGATCGGACCATCGGGCCTTATCCCATGACGTGTGACAATCTGTGACCATTTAGCTGTAGGAAAATAGATGGAACTCCATCTAACTAGCTGAGGATCCCGAGCAGGGCTTATAGCTACCGTGTATCTTCGAAATATGTCCAGCGGAAGATTTCTTGGAGCCATAAAAAAAAAAAGTGATTATGTATATGTTGCGAGATTGCCGAAAGTTTGTAAGTAGCGCAATCGGAAACCTGTCAATAAAGTAGCGCGAAATCTAACTGGGTGAATGTATGTAGCGCAGAATCGCACTTTTCGCGCTACATACTTTGGTCCTTTTTTAACTCCGATAAGTAGCGCAAAGGTGTCAGTTTCATGATATAAGTAGCGCAAAAGTGAAAAACATGAAAGTGTATGGCGCATTATTAAAAGTGCACTTGGACCGCCATATGCCAACCATGAGAATCACGGATATCACGTCTCAGGCCGTGTTGAGTGAACTCCCATCAGATCTAGCCCCTTTTGTACCTCTATTCGGCAGCCTACATCTCAATGCCGGCGGGTCCTGGCGGCCCTAGTACCAAGTACGTTTCCAGGCGTTGGACCTATGTATTGAGTTCATTCAGCTCTGGTAAATCGAAATTTCCAAATTCTTAACGTGCATGACGAGGAAATTCGGAAAACAGACCAGACAAGCCAGCTCCCGGCATCTCCGAGACGAAAACACCGAGGAAAATAGTTCTCGTGTTTCTTGTCCTTCGTAAAATAATACTGTATGTGTCGCCAACTAGGTATGAAATCTTTCAGACGGTGCCCCGAGCTGAAACAAGTTTTCTGCATTCAAAACTTGGTGAAACAACGTTGTTGCCGGACGGAATTGTAGGAACTACATACATGGAAACTCGGCTTCTCTTACACAAAATCCTGGACGAAACGACCTTGAAAGTGATTTATTAATGAGTCTGTGGACACAGTGGAGTTTGATTTGGCATGCGCCGATAGACGGCCGCATCGCGCCGTCATTTTTTTCACACGGCTTTGTTTTATGTAGAAAAAAACTGAGCAAGCACTGAGTCTTTTAACGAGTAATACAGGTCAAGGAGAGGACTTTGACAATTTCCAGCTCGGAGGTGGCCAACATTTGGTTCCGAAAGTGGTCGGCAGGTGCCGGCAACCTTTTCCGAATTGATCGCAGTTCTAACTCTCCACTACGGACTCCGTCTCAGGCCGTGCTCCTCCCGCTGACATCAATCTCTCCATTCATTGCAATGACAGGGAATCATTCCGCCGTAGTCTCAGTGCCAGCCTGCCACGACATCCCAATGTCGGAGACTAATACCGCCGTATGCCAATCCTATTCCCAGTCAGACATGTTCTGTTCGAGGTATCGGCTCATCTGATTCGAATGCTGTGAGCATTCTTTTCTCTCGCATCTTGGGAGTATATTCCATTCTCCCCGATTTGAACCTGAATCGCCTGTGGCCGGGACTTGAAACCCCAAGTATCATCTCAACGGATTGGGTCATATATTTCGTCGCTCGCGCCGTGTGGAATATTATTCTCGCCGATCTCATCTTGGTGCACTGCCGTGACCGGGACTTGCATGGTGCGGGTGCTTTCCCCGCTCGTGTCCGTAGAATGCATCAAAGCATCGCCTTCCACCGAATTTTAAGCCCGGCTGTGGCCGGAAATTACTAGATCACAACGGTAGACGCAGTGATAGGGCAATGCATGATTGAACCGAAATATCAGAAGACATGTACAGATGGTTGGAGCAGTTTGGCGGCGAGGAAATCCCCAAACATACCTGCACAGACCATATATCCGAGTCTCGAATTTCGCCTGAGATTATCTGGAATAGGTTAGTCTTCCGACAGCAATTTATTCTCGAGCGTATTCACCGGTGAAACTTGCTGGGTCATCCACATCGAGCAGCCGAATCTGAGAGCAAAGCTCCCCAAAGCTGCACCCGACGGATAGGACGAAGAAAATTGGACCTTGCTTGTTCAAAATTCCCACTGCGGTCAACGAAATCGCAAAAGCTGCAGCGCAACAGACAGGAACCGGTGAAGGTTGCTGGCTGTAGCGAGGGCTGATGACCCAACACCCAGCTTAACGTCATCTACACGGTCTTGAACGGCGTAAATCGTGTCTGAAGTGCATGTCAGCCGGTCGTTTTACACCGGATGTCAAAACTGGTTCACCGTGGAACATTGTCCAGCTAATTCGGCGTGTTAAACGGAAGACTTTTCGGTGTTTAAAATCTTACGAGAATAATCCGAGCATCAGGCAAGCGAGGACTGGGAGGTCGAGCCTTTGATTTACGCTAGTCCAAGCTATGACTGCGCCCAAGTTCATCTGGGCCATTCCCGCTCAGATCATTCCCGCTCAGATATCACCGAAGCCGAATCTGTTGTACTCACAGCTATTCCCAACCACGCTTGGGGCCAGTTGGTAATTCGTTTCATCCATGGGTATGCCATAATTCTAGATTGACGTGAGAAACAGAGCTTGACAACATTGAATGGTGCCCCACTGAAAGAACCAAAAGAGACTATTTTGAATACTGCCGAATTTTATCAGGTGGGAATGATGACAAGCTAGGGGAGAGAACGTACACTGCATAATTCGTACGATAAAACATCGCCGTGAATACAATGGCTTGAACCAAGAGGAATATTCTGGCGCCGAGGACGCTGACACGGCCGCTTGGAAGGGGCCGCTTCTTCGTTCTCTCTGCAGCGTGTAATGTAAAGATTTGGATCGAATGGATGAACAGTACATACCGACTTGGCCGTCGATATCGCGGTCGCATATATCGTTCACAGTGCAGCCGATGCTGCGACCTACGAATGCCCACAATGCGAATAATCCCACAAAATGGAGGGCTCTGGAAATGGGCATGTTCTGTGCGTAGGCGGACAGGGCTAAACTGTAGACTGTCCAGGAAAATATAAATTCTATTGTAATCGAAGCACCACGTCGCTCACCGAAGGGCATGATGATGAAAACGAGGACAGTCCCCGCCGGCTATCAGAGAACGTTGGCCTTTGATCCAAGTCTGAGAGACGGGGGTCACCTTGCTAAACCGAATCAGGTCGACATATCCATCGACCGCAGACAATAATAGTTGAGAGACTTGGAGGAGGTAAACATGGTGGTGAGGGACACGTGATAAACTCTACAAGTTAATAAGTGAGCGCCTGGGCTGAAGTTCGCTTGAAACACATTTCTTGTTTACGTACGGCGACTCCAATCTGAACTTGTGAGTCCACGGAAGGACCCCTGATTATATGGTCGAAGGCCAGGTCAAACAAATCTGGGATCCTCCCATTTTTGTCCGCGGCGGTTTGGACGCGTTTGGAGCGTTTTTGTCCGCGCCGGACCTAGCCGAGGATGACATACTCGTCGTCATCAAAAGTAAATATCTATCAATGCATTGTGTCATAGCATGTGCACGAACTTTAACCACCAACCACCAGTGTATGGCCCGCCATAACAATGACCCCCAACTCGACTCTCCTCACAAGAATTGGTTCATAGGAGCAGTCCAGAGCCATGGAAATGTCACGCGTGCCGCTCGAGACCACGGCATAAAACGATCAACTGCTCAAAGGCTCTGGGAAAAATTCCAGGACACCGGCTTGACGGTCAATCGCCCTCGGAGTGGACACCCAGCCACCTTCTCCACCCCCGAGAAGTCTATCATTGTCGATTACGCCACAGAAAACCGCTGGAAGCCTTTTCGCAACATCGGCAATGAAACCACACCACGTGTCAGCGACAGCACAATTCGGCGGGTCTTGGCCGACAAAGGCTACCATAGAGGCGTTGCCAGGAAGGTTCCTTACCGTTCAGCCACTGTCAATCAAAAACGGCTTGCATGGGCCCTGGAACAGTCCAAAACACGGTCAGCCAAATCTTGGCGTGACATCACCTGGTCTGATGAGGCTTACGTTGGCCTTGACGACAAAAAAAAGGCCGTGTGTGGGTCACCTGCAAGCCTGGGGAGGAGCTCCTGGATGAGTGCTATGTGGCTGTTGTGCCGCAGAACCCTGTACGGCTCATGGTGTGGGGAATTGTGATGAAAGGTGCAAAGGGGTCCTTGGTGGTTCTCGAGTATCCCGGCGGCTGTGGTGGTGGTATGACGGCCCAACGGTACATCGATCAGGTACTTGAGGGACCGCTCTTGGAATTCTACAACAGTAGAAAGCAGAGGCACCTCGGGTTTCGCTTCCAGCAGGACGGGGTGGCAGAGCATCGCGCCAAGGTCACCAAGGCCTGGCTTGCCGAACATAACATCCCCATTTTCCCACATCCTCCGACTTCTCCTGATGTTTCACCCATCAAATGTGTTTGGCACGTTCTCAAGACCCACCTCCGTGATTACCAGCCTTGCCCATACAACAAGCAACATTAGGCAGCATTTTCGAGGTTGGGGAAAACTTGTCAAGAACGATCAATTTACCCGCTCCGTCCGTGTTGAAGCAGAGCAAGGTGACATAAATCCTAAATGTTTCTACTTTAGCTTGGAAATCACATTTGTGGCTATAAGGCGATTTATTTCTACTTTTGATGACAACGAGTAATCGCCCCAAAAATGGGCAGAAAATCGTCAAATTTTTCTTCCTGGTACATTTTTCTGCTGTTTTGGGCAAACCATCACAGATGTGCGACATTTCATCGCGTTTCACCCCGGAAGGATATGATTTGATAGATTTTAGGTCCTCAAAGTTGACCGAACTGGGTGATTTTTGTCCGCACCCGACCTAGGATTTTCGCTCCCAGGACCCCATTTTTGTCTGCGCTGGTCGACCTAGGTTTGAGGCTCAAAATCCCAAAATTTTGTCCGCGCGCGGACCCGGCCTTTGACAGTATAATCAGGGGTCCTTCCACGGACCACGGACTACATAACGGGAAAGATACTCGGGTTCCATACTCTCGGGTTTCTTCTTTCTCCGCATCAACGACGAGAGACAGATGGTGGATTGAATCGATGGATTGCAAGATGGATGTCTCATGGGACAGCCCTGCTTGTGGGCGCCAATTTCCCGTGATTCGACCAGGCTCGGGTCATCAATTCAAAATAGATGCCGGCTGGGTGGCTGTGTGGAGCCGCATGATTCAATTAAACTAAATATAAAAGCAGTGGGCATCCGCTCTACAGCCCCCACATGGCTTCTCCCTCTGCACTCCGCCAGCTCTCGGACATTATCGCCAATGCAGTGTCTCAAATCGAGGCAGACTATGCACAGGCATCCGCCCCCTTACCCTCTCTCGATGAACCTTTCAATCCCACAAATCCAGCGGAGGCTATCGGCATGAACCCCAGCGTCATGGCTGCGAGCTCGCTGGTCATCGCCGCGGCGGCCCAAATCACTGCGGCAGTGAGCAATCCGGCCCTTGCGATCATCAACGACTCCCTGCAGGTATGTGGCTGACGCTCGCTCCCTCGATAGTGGCTAAACCAGACCATTAAGTTCCATCTACCGTCGTGCCTCCGCGCCGCCGCGACGCTGAATGTTGTTGAGATTTTGAGAGAAGCAGGCCCCAACGTAACTTGCACTCTCAAATCGCAATTCGTCCGCTGACACAGATCGTTTTCAGGGTCTGGATGTCGAGAAAATTGCGAAAAAGGCGCGTACGGACCCAGACAAGCTCGGTATGCCGGTTGCTAGCGTACGAATATTCCGCTAACTATTTTTAGCCCGGATTTTGAGACTACTGGCTACGCACCACGTATTTAGAGAGGTTACTCCAAATGTGTTTGCGAACAACAGGATCTCGTCCGTCATAGACAAAGGGAAACCGTCCGATGTCCTCTTTGAAAAGTATGGCCATATTCATACCTCAAGCTCGGTGCTAATCGACGTGCACAGACCTGCCGAAAAATTCATTGGAACGTCCGGTCTTGGGGCCTACCTCGAGCATATGTAATTGAATTTTCCATACCCGCACGCCCTTGCTCACCCGTATTCTGCAGCACCGATGAGGGATTCAAGAGCTCGGCCTATATGACCGATGCTCTGATCGACCCCAACACCGCATTCTCCGAGGAACCCACCGCTACGCCATTTTCGCGTGCCTTCTCCACCAATGCACCCATCTTTGCATGGTTCGAGAGCCCCGAAAATCAGGAACGTTTGGTTCGCTTCGGGATTGGGCAGGCTGGGAGTACGAAGCTTGAATCCCCAGAATCAATTTTGCTTGGTTTGTCTTCAGCCCTGGGTTCAGGCTCGTTGCTCATTGTCGAGGTTCAAAGGACTTAAATGGGACCAACTCCCCAAGGACGCGGTGCTCGTTGATGTCGGCGGAGGCGTAGGCTCAACATCGTTGACCATAGCTAAGGCCAACCCAACCTTGCGGATCATAAATCAAGATCGCGCCCCGGTCCTCGAGCAAGCTAAAGCCGTGAGTCACCTCCTTCGGAGTAGAGAATTCTCATCAATCTGGGGACGCAGTACTGGATCGAACATCTCAAGAGTCACGTAGAATCTAACATGGTTGAATTCCAAGGTCGGGAAACATAACCTGCCAAACATGCTCACACTGACTTCTTGAACCTTGTAGCGCACGACTTCTTCGAGCCGCAGCCTGTCAAGAACGCAAACGTCTTCCTGCTTCGTCAGATCATACACGACTGGCCGGATGAGGCTGCGGTCAAGATTTTGAGCGCGCTGCGCGGATCAGCCATACCTGAAGCGAAACTCGTCATCGTCGACCAAATTATTCCGTACGCCACCGAAAGTGATCTGGTCAACTCGATCCCCGGCACGGCGCGGCCTGCGCCACCCGCCCCTCTGCTGAGGAACATGGGTGTGGCGAGTGCCGTCCCATACTGGGCTGACATACACGTGAGCTAGCACCACACTCTGATTTTCCTTTCTTCACACTTGTCCAGATGTATGCTCTCCTCAACGGGAGGGAGAGGACCATGGGGACGTTTGTAGAAGTTTGCAAGAAGGCGGGGTGGAAGATCGTACAGGTCCATCATCTTCCTGGATCCCTTTTCAGCGAGATCGTCGCAGTCCCCGCGTAAGTGCCTCCCCCAGAGGCTGGCATGTTTTATTTAATATCGAGGTGTTGCAATCGTTTTAAATAGCGGGAGGAAGAATTATTTTCAGCGCGTTATACGCTCGACGCAGAGATTAGGTCCTTTCAAACGAGTAGCCTTCATCATTCGTAGTACACTGTCAAATTGAATATGACCCTGCGTAAAGTTTATACTTGCGGAAGCTCCGGATCCGACGTTAGCAAGCCAGATAGCAGATAACTTGTATTAGTGTGGCCGCGAACGAATGCTCTGCCAACAATGACCACAGAGCGCAGCGGCGCAAACATCGGAGAGAGTTGAATCGAGATCCGGCTTGATCCGAGTGCCGGAAGTTTTCGCACCACCCGGCTGCTTGCTACGACCTATCATCCCTCGGACGTCTCTTCGTCTAGAGACTTTCTGACCGAGTGGGAAAACGATTCCACGGCGTATTTCATTTGGACCATCTTTGAGTCATGATCGACCGGAACCGCGCCGGGCTGACCCCTAAATTTGCGCTCCTTTTATTGACGCGAGCCACTCGACAGCCCCCCGCACCCGAACCTCCACGCAGATATGAATCGGTGCACGGTGAGCATATAGACATCCTCCCTACACGAGCTGGCACTCATCACTTCACAGGATTCTAACGATGGAGCGGAGAGTCAGCGCTATTTTACTCCAACCGTTTCAAACTCATGGTTGAGGCCGCATACTTCAAGGGCGTCCACCGGGTCTATTACGGACGTCCCACCAGAGCTGTGGGCACTAGTCGCCAAGGAATCTAGCCGCAAGGCCATCGCGCGTCTCTGCACCGTCTCAACCGCCTTCTACACCATCTTCTCTCCGCTCCTCTATGGCCCGGCGATGGCAAACCCATCGCTAACGGATACCCAGGCTGCGGGGCTCATCGAGACCATTATCAAGGTATGCACACCACACCCTGCGCTCCTCATCCGACGCCTCGTCTGTCCTTATTGGACCCGCCCCTACCGCAAGATCGACGCTCAGGCGTGCCTTGCCGCGCTTGGCCGCCTGTTCAACGCCCCGGGAGGCGGGCTCCCCGTGCGCGGAGCAGCGCTTCGCGCGCTGGAGTGGAGGATATATGAGGGGACCACAGATGCCCTCGCGCCGCTCCTCCGCGCCCCAGGGTGTTTCCCGAACCTGAAGGAAATCACGATCCAATGTTATCCTTCATCCACGCGTTTCGATGTATGTGCCTTAATTTGACTGCTCGCAGATGGCGCTAACGGCTGTTTTAATCAGTTCCTCCGGATTCCTACACTAGAGAAGATCGATCTGACTGTAATGCTCTCCGGTAAGCTCTCTATGTCCACCACGCATGTTATTAAATGCACCCGCAGATAATGAAACACTGCGTCCCGCGTGCGACGCCCTCCGTGCAGACCTCAAGGCCTTGTCGTCGTCACCGCTCATTCAGACGCTCAAGTTGAAGCTGATAAGCTACTGGCACGACACCACGGCCCCGGTCTGCGACGAATTCACCGACCTGTTCGCCGCCATAAACGAGCTGCGCCTCCCTGCGCTCTCAACTCTCGAGCTCGACGCAGACCTGCCCACCGTGGACTTCTCACCCCTCCTATCCGCGCACCCGCATCTGACGCACCTCACTCTGCATGCTGCGGGGACGTCCATCCCCGCGGACCCGGCCGCGCTCTTCCTCCCACGGCTGCGCTCCTTCACGGGGTCCTTAGAACATTGCGCGGCCGTCGCCGCCCGGGCGCATGAGCTCGCGGAGCTGTGCATCCTGTTCCCCAAAGGCGACAGCCAAGCCGCCTCAGTGGCGCTGTTCCCGCCCGGTATCGCGCCGACGGTGACGCGCCTGAACGTGCGTATCGTCGACGAGGACAGAAACGACGTGTTATTCGCTTACGCGTTGCGCCCGCCCTCCATTAGTTCCATTGTGTCCGCGTTTCCGAACGTCACACACTTGAAGGTCGTCCTCGCATTGGACCTGGTGCGTCGCGGCCAAATATGCCCCCGCTGCTATTGTTTGCTGACTTCACGCTTAGGAGGACTACACTCACATCCTGCTGGCGCTCCCGCGTCTCAAGTATCTTCGTCTGCAGCTGAGCAGTGATGTGTCGAACATGCCGTGGAGCATGTCCGGCGCGGCGATTTTCCCCGTGGCGGCTTACGCGGCGCACATCAGCACCGCGCTCCTCCCGTCGTTGGCGCAGCTAACGGACGTGCACCTCGTGTTGTGGGGGGACCGCGAACCCTGGCCGATGGGGTGCGACTCGTGCGACGAGGACAATCGGCGATATGCCCCCGGTCCTCTGCGGGTGGATTATCGGTTCTGGGTGCGCCGGATGGAACAAGGAGAGGCAGAGCTTGTGCTCACACTGGAAGAAGCGTGACTCCACAGCCGGAACTCGCGACATTAAAGGTATGTGCTTATTCTCTTATCTATACTGCTCGTTGCGTATGTAAAATAGGCTCCCTCGAATATCTTTGGCCAACCGGCCGTTAGTGTTGAGCGACTCGCGCGTGCTCGACAGCGTCATACTCGGCTCACCACTGTGCATAGTTTAGAAAATGCGGCGTATAACATTGCATCTAGCATTGTAGTAAACATGAAGCCCTCCACGTGGAGGTTGTGAGGATGAAGGAAGGATGACTCAAATACTGCGCATGCTTGGAGCATCCTTTCGTTCTTGGTGTTCACTGTAAGAGACTGGATTTGCGCGTGTGACAGAAATGCGGAGAGCTTTGGCCCGATCTGTTCGGTCCGCCTGATGTGGCCGCAATCAGTGTTCGCCCGAAGGGCGAAGGCCTTCGGACCTTGAAGGCCTTCAGAAGGCCTTCGTGAAGGCCTTCAAAATTTTCGGCCAAGAATTGCGCTCTTCGGAAGGCCTTCAGGAATCACGTGTGTATCATGTAATTTTTAATTTTCGCTCCGCACTGCTCACCCACCGCCACCTTCCTTTATGATGACCTCTCTGCAGGATTAATTTTATAAACGGGGAAAGCAGAATGGACCCACTTTGAGAATTACGGCAAGGTGTGCATCAAAAAGCATATGGAAAGTGTCGGTGCACCGATGTCGGACCTTGTGACATGAGGGCAAGCATATGGGAGACTTGCCGATGAAATGGAGGCCGCCATCCCCGACTATGAAACGAGAGAAAAAGATTCAGACGAGGAGTCTCGCGCTTAATTTATTCCATTGGACTGGTGCAACACGGCGGTAGCCGGCGTGGGAAAGATCATTGAAGGCCTTCGGCAGGCCTTAAGTTGAAGGCCTTCACCTTCTGAAGGCCTTCAAGATCCGGGGAGCCCGTCCGAAGGCCTTCGGGGCGAACACTGGCCGCAATCCATCAGGGAAAGCCCTACAAGCCCAGGAAGTTGGAGATGTTGGAGCATGAGATGGGAGTGCCGATGTTGACAATCAATCTTTGAGGAGCGCACGGTCGAATTGGGCACTGCGTGGAAATCATATTCATCGAAACTGGACTGATTGACCAGGAGCTCGACCCGACTCAAGGATGTGGATGAATCCTCTAATCAGGACGCGAGCAGCTTGAAACTGTCTGTGGTCAGCTCCTGTATATCATCCCAGGCAAAATGGGCTTCATGGCTGGGTTCAAATTCCCGGAGCGATAAGGAGTGCATAGGGGCATGGCCGATTTCGCGCCAAAAATCCGCGAGTAGGGTCCCAATGCCCATGCGCCGGTCCGAATAGTGAGCGATAGAAGTCGATCAAACGGCCCAGAAAATATGGCTAAGGCCGGGAACGCCACATGGACGTCCAGCACTAGGGAAGTCATCCGGTGAGACTCTCGCAAGAGATGCTACGAGACGGCCGAGACGGCCGAGTACAGAATGACCTCGTCGTTGGAACCGAACTGGGGCCCACTCTGCCGGCGGGAGCGTAGAGTGGCGGCTACTGTGCAACAGGCTCAAGCTGCGTCTCATACCGAGACCTGGCAGCTCAGCATCACACAACTCCATGCCAGCGGCCCGTTCGCTATCATGTACACGTAGCAGAAACCGATCGTCGTCGTTTGAGGCATCCGATCCAGCTTTAATTAGAGTTCCAGGGCGCTGCGGCCTAGGCTGCGGCGCACCACGTCCCACGGATATCCGAGCCTAAATTGTTTCGCACTCGATAATTTCTTAGATTGAAGTATTAGCACGCACGGGTCTTCAGAGTCAGAGAATGAAATAGTTAAGAGTCGAGAATGAGAAGCGTAGGGTAGATCGGTGTTGGAACGGGTGTGTGGAAGGACAGAGAGTGACGTGGCACTCGTCAAGTCCGTTAAAATGGTGACGGGGAATCTCTCCTGGGCAACTCGCTGAATTTGTTAAATCCGGGCGGGGATCATATGTCCGTGTCTTCGTTTTTTGGTCAGAGTTGCAACGTATATATGTAAGGAGATGGTGGTCTGGAGATATTTTCAGCAAGCCACGGTGAAGGATTCGGACTAGCCATTAGAGGTTTCAGAGGAGCACAAAACCGCTTGACGGGGGTTTATTCTATTCCACAGGCAATAGCAGGTAGCAGTATAGCAAGATATACGACACACCGTGTTCGCATCTTGCGCGACATGGGCAGGAGTGCAGGAATTCAGGCTTCATCCACAATTACAACTTTTCCCTTGCGCTGCCCCGGCGTGTGGCGCACCCGGAACCGATATTCTACCTGCAAAGGACCGGGGTCTGCCCGATCCTCGTCGCATGTAGAGCACCCACGCTGCGGGATCCGGTCCCCACGCAATATGATCCGTACGTCTTTTAGCCGCCCCAACGACGGGAGGAGCTCCGCACCGATGTACGCCGCGTACTCCGCAACGGGGAAGATCTTCGCTACGGGGTCGTACCACGACCGCTCCGGCAAGTACATGTGGGCCCGCAGACAGAGAGACTCAAGGTGCGGGAGCGCTACCAGGTTCGCGGTGTAGTCCTTCTACGTGGATAGTCAGTAGATATTGGCAGGGAGAAGTCTAGGGCTGCGACGTACTATTTTCCTTGCGAGGGTGACATGTAAGTCCGCGAGGTGTGGAAACGCCGACGCTAAACAGCCGAGCGAACGCGGGAACAGCGCGCGCGGGAAGGACGCGAAGTGCCCATCCTCGTCCACGAAGGACACGTTCAGTAACGTTAGGGTCTGCGAGGCGCCGGGCGGGAACAGTGCCGGTAGGGCATCGGGGTCGAAGTCATATGGGAAGAGTACGCACAGTTCCGCGAGCTCGGGCGCGCGGCCAGCGACAGTCGCGCAATGTGCCAGGGATCCAGTGAAGGCGCGTAGGGCCGGTACAGCGGGGATCTGTGTCCCCACCGCATCCAGCGCAAGGTGTGTCAGGTGAGGGTGTGCGGATATAAGGGGAGAGAAGTCCGCGTCGGGCCCGGGGGGACTCGGAGGGGACATGCGAGATATCTACGCTGAGCTCCAGCGTAGCGAGCCCTGGGAGGAAAAGCTCGTTTATCGCTGCGAGCAAATCAACGTAGACGTCCCAGGGTGGTGACGTATCGTCTTTCCTGCCCACGGCCATCCAGAGCCTCAACTTAAGTGTGTGGAGGAGTGGCGACGACACCGGTAGCGACTTGAGTTCCGCAGCAAGTGCATCGCACGATGCACGCCATTTTTTGCAATCTGTGTAGGACTGGATTCAATACATGGTCGGTACGTAGAATGAAAGGCCTCACCACAGAGCGTCACAGATACGTCGATCTTCTCGAGGTTGGGGATCCGGAGGAACTGATTAACATGGCTGTTAGCATCAATCTCAGCGCGAGCGAATCGAGTCACGTACATCGAAACGCTTACAGAAAACCGGGGCCGCAATTGTGATTTCCTTCAGATCCGGGAAACACCCTGGGGTGAGAAGAAGGGGCCCGAGCGAGTTCGTAACGGACAAGGTACGGGTCCACCCCAAGTCCCATTCGAACGCGCGAAGCACCGACGATCGAATGGGGCGTCCGCCTCCTGGGGCGTCGAACAGGCGTCGCAGCGCGGTAAGGCCCACTTTGGTGTCGATGGGGCGGTAGCCGGCATATGCCGGGAAGACGAGCTCCCGGACGAGGAGCGCCGGGTGCGGCGTGCATGCAGCACCAAGCGTCTCCATGAGCCGCAGAGCCTTGGTATCTCGTAGTGGGGGGTCTCTCGTCGTGCGATACAAAAGCGGCGCAAAGACAGCATAGAATTCGCGGGAGACCAGGCACAGGTGCGCGATCGCCTGCCGTCTGGATACTTTGGCTACCAGCGCCCATAGCTCGGGCGGAACGTCGAAGATGGCCCTTGAAATCTCCGGTCTCAGCCCAGCGTTACAAATGGCTGAAACGAAATACCTGATATCTGCCGCATTGCCGGAATTCTGCGAGTTGTTAGTCCCTTGCAGGCGAGGAGAATGTGGATGGTTACCGTGCTTCCGCTCATAGCTGAGGTGCAAAGAAACTCCATCGCGATCCAGGGATCGCGGCTCCGGTTGACTCGAGATCGGCTCGGCACCGGTAGGCCAATTTCAACCGCCGGAGGTTCATTCACCCAGCCTCCTTGGACAGGACATTTAGAGTCGGGCTTTGAGTTTCACCAATGACTCAAAGAGCCGATTCTCCAGATGTTGGCAGGAAGCAGGAGAGAGTGATGCGAAAACTGCCGACGTTCGGATCAAATCGAAAGTCCTCTCCTGTCAAAATTAAAATTAAAATCCAACTCTCGAGTGTCTGGCCAGGGCAATCCTCGACGACGCGGGTTGATAACCGCTGGCAGGCGTGAGCCCAGAGTCCGTTCCGTGTATCACTTATGTAGGCTCAAACGGGCATATAGACCAGACTTACAAGTAGCAAGCACCGTCACGGAGGAGTGCGAAGTATATGGGCGCAGTACGGCGCTGCAAAGGAGTGGAATATGAGAGGGCGCGCATCGTATTCCGGAGTCGAAGAGTCGAAGGGCAAGAGGTATTTCCGAATAGCTCCAGTCGTCCAAATTTAAAACTGTTCGTGGGAAGGAAAATACAACTGACGCTGTGGTAGGGAACAGCGGTGACGCAGATTAACCTGGTTTTATTCAATAACTCAGGTATGACTCAAGCAAATCTGGGTCATTTCATCAAGCCTGATACTCCGCACCTCGAGTGATTTTCAGTAAATACTTGACCCAACCGTTGGAGCCGACTGGCTACATTTGAACAAGTTGATACAGTTATACGGCCAATAGTTGAGGTCGCATGGAGGCCCGCGATATAGCAGAGCCGACAGAACAAGATATGTAAACCCATACCAATTCCATGGGGAGCGAACTACCAATCATAGCGCAGATCCATGTAATCCACCTTGATCTTTGAAACGGACTCTTGGAAGTTGGTGTGGTAGAAGCCGCGGGGCATGCGGGAGCGGGTAACGCGGAGCTCCTCCAGACGATGGAGCCGGGTCAAGAACGACACGAGTGATGAAATGTAGGTTTCCGGCTCGTCGAACTCGGTAATCTGCAAGAGCTTCAGCGCGGGAAGCGTCAGGGCGTCGAGTACGGGCGCGAGCTTGCCGGCGAAAAAGCTATGCGGGACGAGGCTGAAGGAGGTAAGATGCAGCAGAGGAGGTATCGCGATCGGGTCCATGATCGTGAACCTGAGGTGGGCCAACGAAAGCGAGAATCGCTCGAGGCGCGTTGTGTGGCGAAGGATCTCTGCTATCTCGCTAGAATATAGGCAGCCCACAAGGGTTGTGATCTGAGCCCACGGCAGAACGATGACGAAAGGATTAAACATCCTCGAGAGAACGACGTCCGTAAGATTTGGAGCTCGATCAAATAGAGTTATAGGCGTCGTGACCAGTGAGTAATCAAGGGGCGTGTCCGATGGACCAACGGTCACTTTTCGGAGGCGGGGCATATCGCCTTGGATGAGACGGAGTTCCTTGAATGGCACTACTAACAGCATGTCCGCCCAGCGGCCACAATGGGGAACAAGCGCTTCGAGAAATGCGCCGGTGTTCGAAGCCGGGTGGCCCTCGAGTGCGACGGAGAGTGGACATTGTTTGGAGCGCTCCAACCAAGCGTTGAGCACCCACAGTTGCTGCGGGTGCGAAGGGGAGTGGTCGAGGTCTAGGTGAATCGCGCTCCACAACGCCGGCGTGGCGAGCGCTATATCCCGCCAGGTGCGACAAATCTGGCACAGAAACGAAGGCGAAAGGGGACCGTCTGCGAAGGGACGTTCCGGCGGGGCTGGAAGAAAGTTGAGGAATATTTCAGAGGTGATTTCGGTCGGCAACGTCAGAACGGGATATTTGTATGCGCTGATCAGAGCTTCGCAGGAACGTCGCTGATCGGCCAGGGCTTTGAGCGAGAGATGTAGAGCGCTGATTTGCATATCTATTTCCTGAATGCGCGCACGAGCGGCTGATGGCAAGGTATCCATATCAAAAGGGCGAGGTTGGAGACGGCTGAAATGATGATGGGTTTAGAATAGTAAAGAAATAAAATCCTATTGAAAGACGCACAACGGTGAGCAGGATTCTTGCGAGGCCAAGGTCTACGATGGGAGTTGCAAGGAGGAATTGTGTGCGAGTGTATCGCGTCTATCGATTCCCACGCTGTCTCACCCAAGCTTTTTGATCGGTCTCGTACGTACGTCTGTACATCTTCTCCGGTGAACTTCGGAATGTGTGTGGAGTATATCTAGCATATCAAGAGGCTGAATCTCGGGTAGCTTAATTTCTGAGGCCGAATTTATGCCGCAATGAACATTGAAGCCGAGATGGGAAGAAAATGATGCAGCAAAAAAGAATTACATTAGGATTTGGCGGGCGATCCGATCGAAGTCCCTCGGTTTCCGACTACAGATTCTCTGCTGGGCTCAAAGGGTCGTCATGGGCCTCATAATCTCGCCAATGAACTTCTGGGTACTAGACAGATCCCCAAATTTCAAGTCAACTGGGGCAAAATTGCGGCCACCCCATCAAGTTCTTGCACTTTTCAGAGGTGGGTTATGAATAGTACGCATGGTACGTTTCCCCGGCGGATTCCTGGCACTTATGCATCCATGTACACCTGCTTCTCGGATTTTCTTCTGTGGCGAACGGAAATCCATCAAAATCAAAAAATGTTTGATGACTCCGGCCGCGGCACAATGACCCGACTCACGGTCCACGACGCTGGTGCTCTTTCGCTTCTCTTCGCCGCCGCAACCCGCCCGCGCGCTGGGATGAATTTAAAATCGGGAGCCCGCACACCGGCTGCACACGCATATCCGAGGGAGCCCTTGAGTGAGGGAATTCAAAGCGCATAGCGAGGGACCCCCAGCTGCGCGCGCGCGGTACCGGTTCCGTTACGATTCCTTCAACGAACACGAGAGAGACGACTGGCAAGGGCTGGGCGTGGAATAGATAGATGCGGCGAGAGAGATATGCGCGGAGGGGAGGGAGCCTTGCGCTTGGACTTGGAATTGTCCCAGCCAGGATGCGGATCCGAGCTGACTTACTTTGAGCTCATTCGTGGGGGCGAGCCTAAAAATCTCGTACTAAACCCAGAACCAGCCGGCGGGGATCGAATCCAAAACCAGGAGAAAGAAATACGAGTAGGATTGATATTGAGTTTCCGATGCGTAGGGTAAGCAGGTAAGTAGTTGTCAGGGAAGGAAAACGTGAGATGGGAGCAGAGGTGAGCAAGGTGTACAAGAGATGAGCGAAGCGAGGTGTGCAAAGGGGTGGGTGGTTAGATAGCCTCGCAGTCGTAGCACGTCGTGCTCCTGGGCGCTAATCAGCCCAGCTGTAAACACAGAATCAATGAGCCGGAAAACACGCACTCTTGAGGAGTCTCGAAGCAGCACGCGCGGCACACAGTGCGCCCGCACCCCGAGCCGTCCTCCACGCGCTCCTCCGCGTCACCCTCATCTTCGCGCAGCTTTTTTCGCTTTGCAGCGCCAGGGCGCGGCATCGACATTCGCGTTGGCGTGTCCATTCGTCCCCGTGTTCGTGTTCGTGTTGGCGAGAGCGAGTCGGCGCGGGGAGTGGTTCAGCGCGAGCACGGGTGTGGCCGTCGACGTGCACCTCCGCGCGCAAATCGCGCACGTCGCGGCGGCGCACCTATTATAGACAACATTAGCTGATTTCCCCGCACAGCCGTATAGCTCTAGACGCACCGTGCGCAGGAAACGGCGGCAGCTTGGGCGCGGTGGCACGAGGCGCACACGCCGGCGGCGGGCTTCAGGTTCTTCGCTAGGCTGGGCGGCAGTGGGTGTGGTGAGCAGAACGGCGGGATTGAGCTTGCGCCGCTTGGGCAGCGGGCGCGTATCGCGGACGTGGGGCATGCGCTGATGAAGGATTGCGTTGCGCGTCGAGGAGAAAGAGAAGAAGGCGTGCGGTGGCCGGGCCGCAAGCCGGCGTGATTCAAGTCCCGATTTGATCGCCGCCGGCAGTGCACGTTTTTGGTTCAAGTTTGGTTGAACAACTTCAACTAGTGTTCAACGCCGCCCCGCCGTACGAAATTTGCGCACGGACCTTAGAGACAGAATTTCTCACAGTGAGCGCCTGTGGAAGTGGAAGCAAGCAGAGGGGCAGACGCAAGAAGAGAGTTTGGAGATAATAGCCGAATTGAAGCTAACTAACTAGATGCGGAGGCCCCACAACAGCTTTTCTAGACTTGTTCTGGATCTAGAAATCTATGACTCAGAGCAATCCGACAGCTGGGAGGACGGCGGAGGGGGTTAGACTTGGCCAAGTATTCAGCTACGCGAGCGTAAGATCAGGGGACTCCCTTCAATCCCACTCAGCACTTTATAGTAAACGAAACTCTGAATATACAACGGAGAAAGGTGTTCGACGGTAATCGTAGCGATAACCGCCGAGGAGACGTGAGGCCTTCTTCCATACTCCCGTGTCCTTCTCCCAAATCTGTTCACTCCGCTTGAAAGGCGGCATCGCAGTAGCAATGCCACGCAGTTGGGTTGATGCATCTAACGGGTTGGGCCGATCATTTGGATTTTTGGCGGTCATATTTTCCGCGACGGGACGAAACTCTTCCAGGTCAGGATACGCCTTCGGAGAACATTCAGGCCAGTCAGAATTTAAATGGATGAACTTACGTCAATTAAATTATGGATCGTCAGGCCCAGCTGGAAGATGTCGACCTTGAAGGGGTTGTAGGGCACAGTCTGCGACAATTCCGGAATGGTGGGGAACGTCCTGAGAGTTCCGACATAAAGAGCAGCATCTTCCCCGTCCGGAAAGTATAAGGAGAGGCCGAAATCTATGTAGTAATAGTCCACAGGGCCGACGGTGCATCGGTCGTTCCAGGAGAACAAGTCGTAGAAGCCCGTGTGAGTGCGAGGGTTGCTGAAATGCGAACCCTTGGGGATGGCTCGAGTTTCGTCCATCATCATATTCTGGGGAGCAATATCGCTGATAAAGGAACTTAATCGTCACCACCACTGAAATATCTGGTCAGATGCGCTCACAAATGAACTATGTTATGCTCGTGCATGAATTGCAGGCCCTGGCTGGAGCTCAGGGACGGGAAAGACCGAAAATATGGATCGTACCTCCAAGAACTGATTCATGGCTTCCAGAAATTCATTACGGGAATGGAATGGAGGATAATTGGATCTTCGACAGTATGGCATGACCAGGAATGACTAAGGACTATCGGGCAGAGGTATGATATCCAACAGCGGGATTGTCCGATTGCGGGGATCTGGCCGCACAGACGGAGCGTATAAGTACTTTATAATTCCTAATTCGTGCCCATCGTTTAGGAGACGTTTCAGGATAACCTTCTTGCCGTCGTCGATGTGTGTGGCGTCGAGAGCGCAAATCTGAAGGGAGACGGTCATTTCGATCATGTCTTCAGGGCCCAGCGGAATCTTCTCACAGAGTTGATATCGAGGTTATCTTCATATTGATTATACCGATTCTGCGCCACAGTCCACGACGGTATCCAATCAGGGTGATAGCGAGGCCGGAGTTGGTAACCCCGACCAAGGAGGAATGTTTGGTTGTCGACCCAGAAGTTTTCCTCTTCATCTCGTAGGTGTCGATATTTTTGAGACCCAGATGCACAATCTGTCATTGCTCAAGACTTAGTCGATGTGGTCTAACGGGAGCCAGAAGCGGTGCTGATGTTGATCCATGTGGACGCCCATTGATTCCCACGATCGATGGGAAGCGATCACTACGGCGTTCCCCGGCGAGTTCGACCTCCTATCAAGACAATATCAAGATCTTGAGATTCGGGTCTGCTCACTCTTGACTCGAATATCATGGACCCACACTACTTTTAGAATGTATAAAGCCCTGGTTCGACGCTGTTCGGAGTCACTACTCTCTCTCGAGTCCCCACTGTTTGGTCCGCACTGTGAACCGACAACCCACAGTTGATCTTTCCGTCCTCTATGTTGTACGCCCAAATGGTATGATTCTTCAATTTCTGTGGATTATTTGGCAGCTCGTTCACGACTCTGATAGACCCCCCACTTTGATGGCTCAGCCTTTTGGCAGATGCAGGCCGCTTCCTTGGCCCAAATAAGTAGGAGATGCATCCTTCTACTCCCTCATTGTTGAACACTATCTCTGGATATTTTGGCTTGTATATCATGATAAATTGAAGATTCCATGCCAAAATCAAATTGAACTTCTCAAAACTCAAGGAAATTTAGATAGCTAAGCTTGAGCTCAGAGAGCAGACATCCAGCTGTTTCAATAAAATTCTAGGCATGTATTTAGTGTGTAAGGAACATAGCAATATTTTGTGTTGACCTTGCAACACCGCCCTGCCCAAGTCCTTGATATTTACTTCAGAATTTAGGCAACTTGAAGAGTGAGACAGCAAAATCAACCCTGCTGGCTCGGAATTCCTGTGCTCAATGCAAGCTGGTCAACGTGTCAACTGAGCGAGAATTGGGCCGAGTGAATCTCTAATGTCCACGATATTACTCCATACCTTGGTGAGAGAATTGAATGTTAGATTGAGTAATAATGCTTCTCTGATGTTTGAGCCATACACTGTTTTTCAATAAAGAGACCTGAAATGGATCAATATGGCTTTGGGTGATAGTTCTCCCCAAGTTCTGCCAGACTTCCGACAGTGGCAGGACTTGAATAAACCATGAAAATTGGATTGCAATTGACTCAAGTGATTTGATGCAACCAGTTAGTGAAATGTTATATGCCCACTAACTTTAGGTAGTGGGTCCTCAGGCCTCAGGTGCCATAGTGAAACACAGCGCCCCGCCAAATTTTCATTTTTAGGTCACCCGTTCGGTTCTCACAGGTGGCTGTTTTTTGTTTGTGTTTTTGATGTTATGTTTTGTCAACATGGCTCATTTTCTCACATTACTCGTCCCAAAAATTCAGGGAGGGGCATTCTTGTGCTCATTCCTTGTTTCAATTCATCTCAGGATATCGGCTTGTATATCACGCACAAAGAATTGAAGATTACCAGACCAAAATCAGCTTGAGCTTCTCAAGACCCAAAAAAAAAAAGATTTGCTCAGTTTGAACCCAGAGAGCAGACCTAGCAGTTATGCCAATAAAGTCCTATGTGTGTACTTGGTGCCCTGAAACATAGTAATATTTCAGGACTAAAATCGGACGTACTAGAAAGCATATGGCTGTATGTACAGGTGCTGTAATACCACATTTTCGTTACCCTAAATGAGCCTTATACAACTGTTGGGTCGTAACACTGCGCCCAGTCCAAACCAATACGGGTGTTTGCAAAATCGATCTTGACGGAACCCTGCCTGGATATTATCATACATTGTGGAGATTGGAGGAATTGTTCCATGTCGGGGGGAAGCCACATCCAGCGCTCGTTTCTGGAGGAGACGATCCACCCGTCGGGCTTCATCTCCCACTCCGCCTGTGCTGTGTCTGCATGTTTTATTACAACAAATTAAAATGGATGATATGGTTAGTCACCTTGTTGAGAGACTTCCCAGATGCGTACAGTCCCGTCGTATGAGCCGAACATGGCACGTAACCCATTTGGAGAGAAAGCAACAGAGGTGACATTGGTGGCATGCGTGTCTCGCCGGTGTAGCTGGTTCTCTGAAAAGACTTCCCAGATGCATGCACCTTTGTTACTGGAACCAGAGATGGCATACCAACAGTCCTGCGTGAACGAGATGGGGCTGGCCCATCCACGGGTTCCATGGAGTCGAACCAGACGTTCCCCCGTGGAAACATCCCAAATACACACGGTGTGGTCATCCGAACCAGAGATGGCGGTCGATCCATCCTTTGAGAAGCCAACTGCAGTGACACAATCGCCGTGTCCATCCAACCGGTACAACTGCTTGGTCATAGCCACGTCCCAAATACGTACGGTTTTGTCATTGGAACTAGAGATAATGTGCGATCCTCGTGGCGAGAAGGCCACCGATGTCACGGAGTCTTCATGTCCATCCAACTGACAAAATTGTTTCCCTGCAGGCAAGTCCCAAATGCGCACAGTCCTGTCGTCACCACCGGAAATGGCGAGCAATCCATTCGGCGAGAAGGCGACAGAGGTAATCTTGCCCCTATGTCCAACAAGTTTTTGCAGTTGATTCCCTGTAGATACCTCCCAAACTCGCACCGTCTCGTCAATTGAACCGGAGATCGCATGTGACCCATCTTGGGAGAGGGCGACTGATTTCACCCAGCCCGTGTGTCCATCCAGCCGACAAAGCCATTTTCCTGCGGAAACATCCCAGACCTGCACGGTCTTGTCAAAGGAGCCAGTGATGGCGCGGGACCCATCCTGTGAGAAGCCGACGGAGGTTACTCCATCGTTGTGACCATCGAGATGGATTCGTGTCCCTGAGGGCACTTCCCAGATTTTTACGGTTTTGTCATCGGAACCAGAGATGACGCGCGATCCATCTCGCGAGAAGGCAACCGAGTTGACCCACCCAGTGTGCCCATCCAGTTGACACAGCTCCTTTCCAATGGACAAGTCCCAAATACGCACAGTCCTATCAGAGGAACCAGAGACAGCATGCATGCCGTCTTGGGAAAAGGCAACTGACTCTACGCTCCCGGTGTGTCCGGTCAATCGGTGTAGTTGTTTCCCCGCGGACATATCCCGAATACATATGGTCCCGTCATCGGAACCAAAGATGGCGAGGGAAGCATCCCGCGAGAACGCGGCCGACTTCACCCAACTATTGCGGCTATTTAGTTGATGCAGATGCTTCCCGGTGGATACCTCCCAAATGTACACGGATTCATCAACCGAAGCAGAGATTGCGTGCGACCCGTCCTGCGAGAAGGAGACAGACTTCACACCACGGACATGTCCATCTAGTCGGAGAAGCTGCTGTCCTGTAGACACTTCCCAAATCCGCACGGTCTTGTCAGCTGAACCAGAGATGGCGAGTAACCCATCTGGTGAGAAGGCGGCCGAGGTCACCTTGCTCCCATGTCCAGCCAGGTTCCACAGCTGTTTGCCTGTTGATACATCCCAAATGCGCACGGTCCTGTCAGAAGAACCAGAGATGGCTTGCGACCCATCTGGCGAGAATTCGACGGAGTTGAGTACGTCTAATCTCACGAAGTTCGGGTCGCCTGGTACCACTTTCCGGTCGCGCTCTCCGATCACCTGCAGTTCCTTCCCTGTGGCAATCTCCCAAATGATCAAGGTGCCAGCTCCCACATCCGAGTGTGAACCAGAGATAGCGTGTTGCCCATCTGGGGAGAAGCCGACGGAGCAGACCACGTCACGATAAGGCAATGACGATAATACTCGTCCAGAATTCAAGACTGCAACGACACCGGGAATTCCCGGAAACCTGGTATGCCATCTAGCCAGGAGAATCGAGTCTCGTGATGCAGCAGCGAGTGCGGAGAGATAAAGATGAGGGGTAGATTTCATCATGATGTTGGTTCCAAAGACGGTCGCCAGGTTCTCTGCTGCAGTAAGGTGCTTCCGAATTTCCAGGTTCTCCTATATGCTCAAGGTCAGTGCTAAAATCTTTCACATAATGAGAGATTACCTTTCCGAGCCACCGACGGGCTGCCACCAACGCAGGACAGCATTGCCAAGTCATTTGGAGCAGATTCATGGCTTCCATCCAGAAGAGTAGCCGTCCATAAAGCCATCCCTCCATTTGAACGATAATTGCTTCCCTTCTTTCATGCCCAGCTGGTATCTTTGAAAGATGTGCCGCCCAGTAGCGACAGGCATACCTCAACGGAGAGGAAATGGCATTGCTGAGGCGTATACCAAGGCCGTCTATCTCCGAATCGTCGAGAAAAGCCGAGGGGAGGTCACAGATGTTGAATTTAAGGGAATCCATCAAGTGAAAACAGGACCCAGCGAGCCGGAATTGTATATCCGAAGTAAGGGAGCAAGTCATGGCGAGTTTCTGGTCGGAAAACCGAGTGGAATCAAACATGAAATCGGTGAAGGACTTGTGGTTTACGTATACACGGCTCGAAGAAATGTAGAGCACAGAATGGAGATGCTGGAGAACATCCAATGTAGCATCCTCCTCAATCTCGAGCTCGGTCCAGATATGAGGGATGTCGGATACCAAAATCGGCTCCTCGACACAGAGCACAGTGTGGAGAACAGCCAAAGCGACAACTCGATCGAACTCGGCCATGGGCGAAAGGTATCTGTCGAGGATATCCTCATATAGACGATCAACCAGTAGACCTTCGGCACTACGGCGTGATTTGTCGGGCCATGCTCGCAGGAGGGTCTGTAGACGTTCCTTCTGAACACTGACGGGAGGATGTAGTGCTGGAGGATTGATGAAGCATACAGCTGTCGCGGCATAGATGAACAGGCCAGATGCCTGATCAGCGAGGCCACTGAGCTGCCTGTGGTCAAGCGTCGGAAGAGAGGCACGGAGATAGATGTTGATATCGTCTTCTGCGGCCCTGCTGGGCATGTCCTCGAGACAATATTTCGTACTAGAAGGGAGGATGCTCCCAGCTCCCACAATGCTAGGATCCCGACGGCTGGTTATGAGGAACTTGAGACCTCGGAAATCGTTTGGATGGTCCTCGATCTCGGAAAGCAAATCTCTGAGGAAATTGGAGTCGTCATCAGCATCCTCCACCTCATCTAACGCATCGACTATGACCACCAGGGGAGGAAGGCCCTCACGATCACGGAGAGATGCCTTCCAGGGCGTGATGATCAGGGAGTTGAGATGATTTTTGAGTGGCGGTGGATTGGCATCGACCTTAGAATCAAGAAGTGCCCTCCGGAAAGCAGGAAGTTCGAGGGCGAGTTCATGGGACAGGGTGGGAATTATATTTCGTCGCTGACGACTGGCTTCATTTTGACGCCAGCAAAAGAAGGAGGCCCCCAGGCGGGAGGCTTTGCCGTCGTCAAACAACCGAGCAGAGATTGTATATGCGATGGTTGTTTTCCCCGTTCCGGCCAGCCCGCTCAGCCAAAACACCGAGGATGTGTCGGGCGATGTATCCTGAGACCAGGATATAATTCTTTCAATGATCTCTTTGCGGGTTCCTGGTGTACAAGGCTTCACCGGCGGCTTGCGGTCTAGCCCATTATATCTAGCCGTCTTTATCGGGTGGAGCTTCTCAAGGCGTGTAACCTGCGTGCAAAATTATGTGACATTCTGCGTCAAGATACTTATAATGTCTCCTACCTCGGTATCATCCTTGATACCGTTGGCCTGTCTGAAGTTGGCCAAATTCAACTCAAGCTGAAAATCACGGTCATTGGAATGTCCTATTGACCAGTGCAATCCGCATACCTGAAAGTTCTTCGTTGCCTCATCAACTTGGCGAAAGATGTCATCGATTTTCTTGGGATGCTCATCAAGCTCCAAAGTCCGCATAAAAAGCCCTTGGTTATCCATCTTGTCAAGATCCGCAGTGGCTGTCTTTAGAGTACTAAGCGCACGTGAGTTTGCGTACGTAAGCCACGGCGGCACAACGCACCTGGCAAAGCGGTCGAACGCTGGCTTGATGTCTGTAGGCAGGCAGGTATCCGACAAAGCCTCGCTAACAATCCTGAGGCGTTGTCCAACCGGCAGCATGAGTTCTACCATCGACTCCTTGTTCTCGATAACGGCCTGTAAGATGAGTGAGGAACTCAGGCGGAGACGACGTAATGTGGACCGACATCTGCAATGGCAACAAGTTTATTGAGAACTGCGATTGGGATCCTGAAAGGAGTTCCATCGAGAACGTCTTCAACCTTGTTCGACACAAGCTTCAAGCCATGCCATGCGAGCTTCGCGCTGTTCTTCAATGCAGTGGACCCTACAAGAGCATGAGGATAGAAGGTGGATGATGAAACGTAAAAAACTGACCTTGCGCTTGACGACCATCTGGATTCAGAACTAGACGACACACATGCAGTCAGATTCAAGGGGAAAAAGGGCGATACGCTACCCGGAGTGGCCAGTGGGGGGGTCAAATCATGCGGCGGCGTTGTCACTGGGGTGGTGGGATCTATGGCAAATGGCATCAATGCCACGGCCATCTCGATATCGAGCATTCTAGGAGCGAGGGAAAGACAATTACACGTACCGTGCTGTCCTGCTTCATTATCTGTGTCCTCCGGTGTCGGCAGAGAGGCACTGGTGGTTTTAGAGGACGGCTTGAGGAAACCACGCACGAAAGTCTTCACACGGTGAGAGGTTGGTGGCCTGGGGCTGGGGCTCGTCAGCGGCGGCAATGCTGGATTCATAGTCGGCGCCAATAGCAAGCAGAACCTCGACGTCAAACCTGTGGCAGCGCTGACAGAGGGAATGCCGCGGCGGTGGCTGTGCTATTGCCGCGGCGCTGCCGCGCAGCGTTTGACTCAGTCCACCAAGCTTCCCCGGCCCTAATTTATGTTTGCGCACGCTTTTCTGGTTGCGATACACGATTTAGACACAAAAAACCCCTAGTTGAAATTTCGTTAGTCGGGCTTAGTCGGACCTGGACAAACCTCGCCCCATCGCAATGATCGCCGGTTACACCGAAATATTAGGGATATTAATTGATTGCTATCCCACTACAGTCCAATCAGTCGAAATGAATGAGATGTTACTTCAGATCTGACTCATGAGCACTGATTAAAATTTGAGTCAAGATGCCGGGTTACTACGGGTCCATTTTAGCCGAGTCCGCAATACTGGGTTGGGTGAATGTGCCGCGCCCGCCGCGGCATTGACGCAGCAGTGGCTGCGCAATTGCCGCGCAGCGTTTAACTCAACGTGGAAAACATGCTCACAATATATATGGGAGAACAACCAATTGATATACTATTTAACATATGTGTGAGTGGGTCAGAGATGTGGTCAAAGCGGCACTCCGGAGACCCTCAGTCAATATTGAAATTCAATGTTTGGAGCTCCGAAAATATAATTTACTTGTATGAGGGGTGGTATGGATGTAATGTGTACCTCAAAGGCCTTCGTAGTCACAGTAGAGTCCACAGAGATGGACCGCAACA
The DNA here is from genome assembly GCA_029204335.1 of Mycena vulgaris. NCBI lineage: Eukaryota > Fungi > Basidiomycota > Agaricomycetes > Agaricales > Mycenaceae > Mycena > Mycena vulgaris. The sequence continues at coordinate 874,926 of JARGYA010000005.1, forward strand.
TCTTTGGTTTGGATTTGAGAGCTGTCAATGTGGTGGCTGTGAGCCCGCCGCTAGGGGTGGGAACCTCCTTCCTTATATAGGAGGGGAGGGGAGAGGAGGGTCTGGCCGAGGGTCGAAAAAAACTTTTCGACCCTATATCCGTTTTTCGAATCCCGATTCCCCCTTGCGCCCACCACGTGGCGCTCCTCGCCAACGCGACCACGGGAAACGTCACACTGCACGTGGTGGGCCGTACTCAGGATCCATGTTTGGTTCCACTTCCTATTCGGGCGAACCCAATGCCTATCACCGCCGACTTGGATCCTTGTGAACTCACCACCTTCGAATCCGGACTGCGATGCACAGTTCTGGCAGGCGAAAACTTTTGAATGCGTGTTATCGTTCTGTGTGGTGGTGGACAGCTCAAAATATCGGAAAATCGGCTGGAAAATCGGCAGGAGTATATGCATCGTCAATGCATGCATATGGTGCATCGTGATTCGGGAGGATCTGGCTGAACCAAAACTCGCAGCGGGATAAATTGCACTTTCTGTTACACGGAACTCGTATGGAACGAAACGGCGAACAGCCATCAAGCCATGAAGTCTCGAACGATCTCGATGTATCTGTCGCGCTCCTCCCACATCGGCAAATGGCTCGAGTTCTCGAGAGTCACCCATTTGACCTTCTTGATCTTGTCGAAGAAGGGCTTGACGACGAAGTCCTGCGAGATGTCGAATCTCCCGTTGATGATGAGGCAAGGGACGGTGACCTGGTCGAGGCGATCGACAATGCTCCAGCCTTTGAGCGCCCCGCCTGTTCCTGTATAGCGCACACGAGAATTAGCAATAAATATGGAAAGAAACGGGAAGGACTTACATGGCCAAGCTGCTAGTAGGGTCGCCGCCTTCCCCGGTCTCTCTGTCTCCGAAGATCGGGTCGAGGCCGCCCGCAGTGACCTCCTTGGGCTGGGGGGAGATGCGGCAGGTGTGGACTTTGTAGAACTCCTCGAGGCTGCGCGATATTTCTTCATGTCTATGAAGCCGCCTTTGAGGCCTGCTTGGACGTCCTCGGGGAACTTGGACATGAGCTCCATGTTGGATTTCCCCCACAAGCCCATGTCAGCGAGGGAGTCGGAGAGAACGATGCCTTTGAGGCCAGCGGGGTGGCGCCGGACCTCGAACTCAGTCGCGAGGATTCCGCCCCAGCTGTGTCCGAGAAGGTAGAATCCGTTCTGGAGGCCGAAGTGCTTGATCACGTTCTCGAGCTCGTCGACGAAAAGATCGATGGTCCAAAATGTGTTTGGCTTCCCGGGAAGACGGGTAGAGCGAGCATTCCCAATCTGGTCGTATAGAATGACCGGTCGGGTGGCGGAAAGGTCCCCGAGGGGAACGAGGTAGTCGTGAGCCATCCCTGGGCAAATGTCAACAAAAGAAAACTCGGAAGGCGTTGAGGAACCTACCTGGTCCGCCATGCAGACCTATCAAGGGCGACTGGGTATGGTCGGATAGATCCCCAATGATTTTGTACCACGTCTCGCAGGTCTGGCCGTCGACAACAAGCGGAATGGTTCCTTCGGGGGAGAACTTGGAAGCGGACATGGCAGTGGTTGGTGAGAGCGATGAGGGGTGACCACCTTATAGCGACGTATAACCTCCGTGTACACGCCGCACAGCATAAAGTACCTTTGTTTGCACGCGCGAAGTCCAAAAATAACGAGCGCCTTTTGAGTGTTATCGTGGTTTGCACACCGCCGACCGGCAGATGAGCACGAATACTTCTGTACGTACAAACACACGCCCAGCTTCTGTCAACATTCAGTAAGATTACTTTCCCGCTTTGTGATTTCCGTCCTCCGGTTCAACACCGTGACACTGCGGGTGCATGACTCCAACCGACCTCTATTTACCTAAATACATCTTCCGAACCAATCACCCCTGAAAACCCAAACCCATTCATAGAGAGTTCACCACCATTGCCCGTTCGTACGGGCGGCGACTGGCGGCCATCTGGCGAAGTATCATTAATCATTAACTTCCATCTTATTATTGCGATGCCCGTTCGTATCTGACTTTGAACGGGCGGCGATCTGGCGATCAATGTTGACTCGGATGTCTCTGCACAGCAGCGCCGAAAACGGTGACCCCGAGACATACCCCGAACCGTTGTAACCTGAATCAAGATGACCAGTCTCTACATAGACCAAACACTGCAGGCGGAGCGGTATTTAAACCAAGGCCTGAATCAGTGTTGAATTCCGAGTTCCAATTGAATTCAGCCACCCGCTGCATCTGCCCAAGCCCACCAATGCTGCCCCAACGGATCTGCCCCCACCTTAGGGAATCCGTATGCTGCTGCTGCTGCATAGTGTTTTTGGCAAAAGTCTGTCAGCCTGCCAGCCAGGTTCTGCCAGCCAGGCAATTGCCGGCCGAACCTCCGAGGGCTCGGCACAACCTGGCAGAACCTAAATGGCAGCGGGCTGGTAGCTAGGGAAAGTCGCGTTGATACGTAGCATATTGCCAGCGATAGTGGGCGTCCCATCCTCTCACAAACCATGGCATCTACGGGTGGTCGTCCCCCCGACAAGATTTTAGAAAACCACTTCCGGCGGGGAGAAAAGATCGGCAATAAATCGGGCAGATATTACTGGAGCTACAATTACTGCGATGCTGCCAAGACCAGCGGCCAGCGATTCACCTCAAGGACTGCTCCGCGTCGCCGGTTGAAGTTAGACAGGCGGCGCATCGGCATCTCATGAGTAAGGGCAGCATAACGGCATTCGCTGGGCCAATCCTTCCTGATCTGATCGCCCCGGCCGTTGGGACATCTATTCCTGACGCGACATCCATGGCAGCCGATCCGGGCCCGGGGCCATCTGGCCAAGCTTCTGCTTCCAAAAAGCACAGATTCGGCACGCTGGACGGCTATGTTGATCAGGCTATGAGTGAAACTCAGAAGGCGGACACGGATCTAAAGTTCTTTCGGTGCGAATCCCGTCGACATAACTTCCCAGATATCTCATGAGCGCTTGCAGATTTATTGTCCACAGCAACAGTGCTTTCCTACTCGCCCACAATCTATATTTACACACCTGGATCCAATCTCTTCGACCAACATACGAAATTCCCTCGCGTTACGTGCTCAGCGGGAAATTGTTGCAAGCAGAAAATTCCCGTGTCAATCTGGACGAGGTTAAACGGTTAAAGAGCAGGAAAATGGCTACTCTGTTGTTCGACGGATGGGAGGACATGCTCCGGCGTAGCCTCTACGGCACTGTCGGTGCTGGAATGGACGAGTATCCGAGTCTCATCAGCTTAGACAATATGACCGGAAACCGAGGTTCCGCAGACCAATATCTGGAGACAATTACCGGCGGGCTGAAAAAGATGGATATAGGCGACGCAAAGAATGTGATTGCGCTGACGACGGACAATCCGACCGTTATGCAATCATTCCGTCGCAAATTCCAAGCACGCTTTCCATGGGTTCTTAAGACTCTACATTTTCTAGTCAGCTGTCACCCCAATAAACTGTAGCTGTTTGCGTGCTTCCTTCATGGCCTCAATACAATCATTGGAAAAATTGTAGCATTCCCCGGAGTCAACAAGACAATCACCGCGACTGCGACAATTGTTCGTTTCGCTCACGCACCGTGAAATCTCCAGGTATGATCTCGATTGCACAGATGGTTGGGCCCGGCAGCAAGGGTTTAGAGTCCAAGGTGGGCACAGGGGAGAAGAAGAGGGTCTAGAGAAGGGGAATTAGCTTCAGTGGTGGAGATGTACATAGAAAGAAGAAGGAAGTTCAGCTACAAGAAAATGTAGGAGGTTATTAACTCGTGGTGCAACGAGCACTCGTAGTCTAATTTAAATGGGTAATCATAACAGGGGAATAGGAGAGAAAAAGGGAAAGCATGAATGCTTACACGTTGGGACGCAAGCGATTGGTGCAGGTAGCCGAGCAGCGTTGCCACTTGTTGCCACCACGAGCACGGTGTGCATGTCGAGTAAGCCAGTCGCTGGACGTTGGTTGAATGGCCACAGTCCCACGATCCTCGCTTCAATGTGGGAGCACGGGCATTGCAGAATGGCGCATACGAGATTGACGAGTGGAGGAAAAAAAAGAGGAAAGCACCGCCACTGGGAAACAGTCGCACACAAGCACACACATCGCGTGAATATTCATCCGCTTTGATCCGAAAGGACGGTTTGATTCCGATGACGCCGTGTGGGCGATGGGCCTGTGTCCCTGCGCAGGAGGCAGGAGAACCCTGTAAATACCGTCCAGCGGTCAGCTCGTCTCACCCAGAACCAATCCCCAATTTCAACATGGCCACCCCTGTCATCCAAGTCCTCGAAACCCAGTTGAATGTCGATGTCGACAGCATGGACCGGAACGTCGCCAAAAGCCTCCCTTTCGTGCCCCACAACATGATCAGCAACCAGCTCCTCGTCAATGAGCAGATGCAGGTTCCCGAGAACCGCGAGATTCCTCGCCGCTGTCAAGGAGTACGGCGACAAAGGCTGGGAGGTGGTCCTTGACCGAATCGTGCGTGCATTTACCTCGGTAACAGCAGTACTCACTTATGAATGACCTTTTTAGTCGGCACAACTCTGTGCCGCCAACATTGCCAACCTCCAGGGCCGCGTCCTCCAGACCTCGCCATTCCATGCATACGATACCCAGAGTATGATCGAGCCTAACCCTTCTGTGAATTGCTCTAACAGAAATCCAGAGGTCGTCGACCATGGTAGTCGCTATGCCGTCGAGCTCGAGAAAGTCGGCATCTCCAAGTACGTATCCATTTTTATTTCTAATGCGGGTATACTTTCTGTCTCCACGGGACCTATCTTGACAATTCCTTACTCCGCCTCATTTTACAGGGATCGTTTCTGCATCAAGATCTCCGCGACTGGCCCTGCGATAAACGCCGGGCGCAGGCTATCGCTTCCAGCCAGGCCGGCTGCCTCTACATCCCTTACTAAAAAGATGTGAACGCCTTACCTCTTCTTTTAAGCGCCTACTGTTTGCTCGTCCTCGTCCAGAGGTGCGCGCGCACGCCGACCTCAAGCTATGACCCAACTCCGAGGGCCCCACGCTCGAGCACCCATGTCGCACCGCATAATGCTGATCCTCAAGACCTACAAGCGCCTCTACAAGGACACCGGGAAGCCGGAGCCCAGGATCAAGTCTGCCAGGTACCTCCCGCCCCCCATCTATCTATCCTTCGCTTGCGCCCCACAAACACAGCTCCATCTCCGCGCAAGAGGCGATAGGCGTGCGGCGAGATGGAGATGCACCACTGCCACCATCTCCGCGCAGGTCCTCGCGGACCTCTGCAAGCTCCCCGCCACGCCCTCGACCTTCGCGCGCATCCCGGGCATCGCGAAGCTCGACATGACGAAGCCGTACGCGGGTGCGCCGCCCACCCCCGCGCGCCTTGCCGCCGTCTCCAAGAGCGACCCCCTGACCGCGAACTGGGACGGCACGCTCGCAGTCGACGAACGTGGATTACCTCGCGGATGGTGGGAAGGCGCTCGCGGCCGCGATCGAGGCGGACCCTATCACGAAGCAGCGCCTGTACGACGCGCTGGAGCTGTTCAAGGGGTGGAGGGCTCAGCGGCAAGGCCATCATCGAGAAGGCGATTGCGGAGTTGAAGAAGTAGGCGAGGACGGGAACTGGTTTTTTTTTCACTCTTAGATACATGTTGAACGACTGTGCACACGAATCAATTTTATCTTTCTCACCTTCCTCGCTGTTTGTACACACCGGCCCTTTAAGCGAGCTGTCTCGTCTACGTTCAAACACTCCTGACGTTGAACCTCCCTACCCGTTCTTGCGCAAAGTTGGACGTCCCTTCGTCGTGAACAAACATCGTGATTGGTATGCATGAGAAATCCCAAAGAGAAAAATACACTATGATACACTTGGTCCAGAACGAAATCTATGCCGACCCTCCGGCTCTACCAAATCGAACCCACAAGCCTCCCTAATGAAGCAACAAATTAGCCATAGCGAGAAACACAGTTTTCGGCAGACGAACCTTGATATATAAGGTTAAAGCCGCTGCCGGCCAGATCTTCTCGACTACCTGCCGCCCCTTGCGGTCCTTCCACTCGGCCGGCGGCAGGGACCCCGCGGGCTGAAACTCGGGCGCCAATGTGAAGGTGTCGAACTCCTGCAGAAGCCGCACGAGGAAATACGACGCCTCGTTGTATGCGTAATTTTGGCCGATGCACTGCATCGCCTGGGTCAGCAGCCGCGCGGACCGATGAGGTAGGAGTGCTCACGATGCGGGGGCCGGCGCTAAAGGGGGCGTACATCGTGGGGTTCGAGACGAACTTCGAGATGCGATCGGGGTTGAGCCAGCGCTCGGGGTCGAAGGCGTCCGCATCGGGGCCCCACAGCGCCGGGTTGCGCTGCATGAGCAGTGGCAGGTACATGATCGTGGTGCCGCCGGGCATGTAGAAGGGGCGCGGGTCGTCGGTCACGTACGACGCGTCGGACGGGGGCAGGGTGCATGCTTCAGCCCGCGATTCGCGAACGTTAAGGGGGACCGGCGGGTACAGGCGCAGCACTTCGTTGATGACGGCCCGCACTACGGACAGGCATGCATCAGTTAGCGTCATCGCAACTGCGATAGCGACGTACTGTATTTCATGTCCCTGATGTTTTCGTAAGTCGGGGCTCCGTGAGGCCCGCAGTGGTTCAACACCTCGGCTCGGAGTTTCGTCGCCATATCGGGATAAATAGCCATAAAATAGGTCACGAATGTTAAGAGACACGCCGTCTGATGCAGCGCGTCAGAAGGGACCCGGCAGCGGTGGTGCCTAAAAAGGAGACATACCGTATCCCTCGAGGCTAATAATACACTGAGGAGTTGATCGCGAATGAGGACAGGATCTATTGGAGCAATTAACAGACGAGGGGAAACCGTGATGAAAAGCATACCATCCGTGCTGTCGGCGAGATGCTGCATAAATGTCTTATCTGCGACGGGGCTGTCGATGCCCGCTTTCTGGGCCACGCGTTTATCGTCCACTGCCCGTCTGACAAGCGGATCCAGCCACCTGATCGGTTTGAGCGTCTAATCCGAGCGAGTACGACATAAACATACGTCCGAATTACAGCCGCGTTGTCCTCGTTCTTGTCCTTGAATAGCTCAAACAAGGGCCACAAATGGCCGATACGCCCGCGGTCCGTGATGATCTGTTGCGCCATCTCAAACGCCTTGGCGAAGGCGCCCCAGCTGTCGTCCGTCGCGGATCCCTTGGGGCCCATTTCCGTCTTGCCCGCAACCGGGAGCTTCCCCCCGAGCGTTTCCAAGTCGGTGCCGAACAGAAATTCGGACGCAGCATCGAGGGTAAGCCGCGAGAACAGGTCTTGGGCTTCGCAGGCCTGGCCAGAGAAAGAAAGCGACGAGACGAGGTTAAGAGTGCGTCGCGTATACTTTTCGAAGACCTCGAAGTCTGAGATTCGTTCACGGGCAAAAAACGGGCGCGCGACGTTTCGGTGCTGAGAGGAAATTCAATTTGGCGATCTTTGAAGGCCGGATTCAACAGACCATTTTCCACATCTGAGGAAAGGTTAGATGACTGGTTTGTGGGACGTTTACAAAACCCTCACCTCATCGTCCCGATTGAATATTCCCTGAATGACTCGGTAAATTCATGCAAGCCGAATGTTGTTTCGTGCGTACCTGGCCCAGGAACGTTTCCCTGAATTAACGGATTAGCATCGTAGCGGGTAGAATACTCCCAGGGCTCACATTCTCTCCTTCTGAGAATGCCCCCTCCAGAAATGACCTGATGAAATTAAATGAATAGAAGGGAAGGTGAGGGCATTTGACCAACGCACCAAAACCCGTGGATAAAACGAACTTTGAGTGCTGCTGATCCATGGTTATAATCTGGAGGAAGGTTAGATGAAGACAGGCGGATTTAACAGCCCATCGAATCACATGGCACTGCGCGAATTAAACCTCACATTATCCAGCCATAAAATCCGGGTATTCAGCGTCGTGCACTGGTACTCCTCGAAGAGCTGCAGATAGACGTCCAACACATAACTTGTCTTGAACGCTTTCATCATTCTCAGGAGAACGTCGATGTTTCCGGGCCACTTGCCCACCACCTGCCGAACAGGCTGTGCCCCGAGCTGTCGCGCGGTTCGTGCGTGCGCCGACTGCCTGAGTACTTCTCTCCCAACCGCCCACAAGATCAGAAAGACGAAGTAGACTGGTATCGAAAGAATTGGCCCCAGGTGGATGTCAAGAAGCCTGAGCGTGAGCCATAAGCATGCATAAGGAAGGACGATTGCGCGACCGATGTCGCTGAGGAGGCGCAGGCGGTAGCAACCAGGCTTCATGTGGGGAACGGGAGGGAAATCATGGATGGTGCAATCAAGCTTTATAGAGATCTGAGAACGTGGAAGCAACCGGTGGTTTATGGCTGGCGGCAGCGGAGAAGCCTTGCCGAATGCCCTTTCGTAAGCCAGATTGATGAAACGTAATAGCAGCAAACATCGGCGCGTTTTACCTCCGAACTCTCCAACTGCAGTTTCTACTCGTGGGATGTCTGCAGCCGCTGTGTTTCCTCCTTGGACTTATTTCCCGGATCTTTTCCCGCGGGGTACTGGCTGGCAGGTACTAACGCTCAACAAGCGCTTGGCAACTCCCAACTGGGATTTTAGCGCGCTCCAACCTAGGAACTTCACCACAAGCCCGCGTCCCCGAGACAGTCCGTCCTGGATACGCTGTGGGCGGCGTGGGTCAGAAGGACACATCGGCGCGGGCCTTGTAACGGTCCGAACAGCGGTACTATTTCTCCCTCGCCGCCCTAACTCCATGAACACAAAAATCATTCACTCTGAGACACTCGCTTGGAGATCCTAGCGACATACGCCGTCCACGTGTACATGCTACATGTTTGATCAATCGATTCAAAGCTACGTCTGCGAGAGTGCGCCGGAGCGCGCCAACATGCGCCACCGCTCGCATCCACCTGTTGATGGAATCAGCGGGTGAAACTTCCCCCGCCGTACTCGGTCGATAAGCATTCGACAGGGTTTACATGTGTGCATCGTCCCACCGACGTCCGCGCCCACCGTTGTTCCGGGGGATTTTCGGCGTCGGCGACCTTTGGCCACGTCGGCATCGGCATCGGTGCAGGTTCCCTCCGTGACGGACAGCTGCGGATGCCTACCGGAAAGCTCCTCCTCCGAGTCGGTCGACGGCCCCAAGGCGTGCGGCGTCAGCGCTCGACAAGTTGCGTCAAGTCAATTGCGTCAATTGCGTCAATTTAGCATTGGACGCGCCGCGGCAAAGAAGACTGATAAAAATCGCGACCCAGGAAGACCCTAGACTCTAGCCTTTGGTATCAGACCACCGGACTGAGTCGGCACCTCTCGAACTTTCGAATCTACAGCGGAGCTCCCAAGCACACAATTGTCCTATGACGTGTTCCGGAAGTCCTTTTCCACCGACCTTGACATCACGATTCTCCCTGCGATTGTGGGTAAGCCCAGACAGGCCTAAGGTGCGTGTAATCCTTCTTATACGGCTTTGTCAGGGCCCGAGACTAAAGATCCCCGGGCCGTGCAGAAATTATTAAGGTACGCCTGATGTCATTCATCGATCCAACGAACAACAGACCTGTCAATTTATAATTAGAATCTTGGCGGGAAACTTGACCCCATCCAGCCCAAACATTTTTGCAGCTCGCGACAACCCGCCCGAGAATCAATTTTACCAGGCAGCCCTTCTATCGCAGTCCGGTACCATCGGTCCATCCCGAGCAAACTAAATACATCCTCGTCGCCGACCCATAATCCCCGCGATCCGCTCGGCGCCGCTAATTCCGAATGGAAATAACAACGAACAGTAAAATAACGCCGCACATGGAAAACATATCACCTCGGCATTCCAGCCAGAAGGGTGCGTTGATATTAAAACTTGAATGCTGTCGCCGCCCTGAGCTAGCATCTATCAGCGGCAGAACTTGAGGCTGCCTGCGCCTCTCCCGTCATTGTCGGGGGCCTCACCCCCCTGGCTCCGGTTGGATGACGCCCACGGTCCCCGACTCGGAGGCTGCCTCATCTCCTTGAAACGCAGTCTGCAGCTTCGCCTGCAGTACTCGGACCTGCGCTTCCGGCAAGCTCGGGTTTGGCTCCCCCCGCGCCGACGCGCGGCCTTCCTTCGTAGATGGACTGGAGCGTCGGGGTGAAGCCGTAGTTGGCTCGGCTTCGACACCGGTGGGAGGTGCGCATGGCTTTTCTTCGTCTGACGGGAAGTTTGGAGCCTTCGAACGTCGGGAACGACGCCAGACGGCAACATAAACTACGAGCAAAAACGCAAGGAAAGCGAGCGCTCCGACCACACCACCGGCAATAGCAGCGGCGCTACGCATTTTCTGGGATGAAGACGGCGATAACAGCGACGCCGTTGCTTGAGTGCTGGCGCTGCTTTCCGTGGATCTCAGAGGGTATTCCGACGCCTCATAGCTTAGTACCTTGTTTTGGTACTAGCGTCGAAAATATATTTATTTTATCGTATTTGTTTGAAGAAGTAAGGAAGGACAACGGAAAGCTACTCCTCCAGCGCAGTGTCCGGGCCACTGCCCATCAATATTAATGCCTGAGAGAACTCTGGAGTATGAAAAATGGAGTCCCTCCCTCCAATGGAGCGCCTCTGGTCACTGGGTTACTCCATAGGAGTGCTTTCGAGTTAGTCCCTCAACTTCACATGGTGCCGCCGGGCATTCATTTCCACCTGCATATAACACTGCTATAATATCCGAACGGTCGGCGCTACCCTCTATATCGACTTATGTTTGGTATACTCTATCAGCGCTTCGCCTCAGAAAAGCTTTTGATCAGCTTCTTGTCGACGTAGAGACTGTTCAATTTGTATCACAAGCTTCGGTATGAGTTGCGTCCAATATCCAACAGTCCACGATGCCAGGTGCGTCCAAATATCTACTGTGATCGGAAAATATTGACCGGTTGCATTCAAGTAGATCGTCATGAGCGCGGACTCGAAGCTGCTGGTGCGTTAGTTACATTCTTCAAGACTTCCAGTGGAGGATAATCATTTACCCCTCCGAATCTAGGAGTTACTGCGCCGATGTTGTTACACAGCTTCCGGGGGCGATCACGATCTGTTTCATTGCAGTGACTCCTCGGCTCTACTCTTCTTCGTGCTCCCTCCTCCATGTTTCTGGGCCTCTGTGTCGAACTGCTGCAGGGGATTGGAATCCAGGTCTGTACATTGCCTTTGATGTTCAATCTGTTTTGATGTATGGCTCAGCTAGCTGCCACGGACCGCAACCGCTTCCGCGCAGTCTGCAGGTACACCGCCTTCGCGATGGAGCCTCTTTTCTTCTGCGCCGTTGCCTTGCCAGGTCTGCATCCGTGGCACAAAGACGATATTTGGATCCTCGAAAGTCTGGCGACGGGTGAGACAGGATGGTCCACCTACGCCAAGACGCTGCGCATTGCCCCGAGGACGCTTGCGAGTGTGGAAAAAGGGATGCGTTCCGACCTGTCGGATCTAGCTTCGCAAGAGGCTCTTGTCTCCGCATTGCGCGCCATGAAGAACATTCGACAACCGTCATGTAACGTGGCTTTCACGCGCACAAATAAATATCACTAATATCAACGGTTGCTGCAGATGGGATATGGGGGGTGGCAGATGCCCTACATGGGAGCGGAATACCATCTGCAACTATCTGCAGTCATTGTATCTTCTCGATGACCTCGAGATTTCGCTAGGCTTCGCCGCAGAGCTCCAGTTGGGGAACCTCTCGGGTCTCACCCGGTTGAAGATCACGACGCCGTGGTGGATGCCGTGCCAGACGGTCCAGCAGGTTTCGAAAACTGTAACACAAAGCCACAGTCTTACCACTCTGCACGTCGTCGGGATCGACGACTGGTCCGCATTCTGGTCAACGTTGTGCGATGGCAGCAACTCGCACATTCGTCTCAAGGACATCCGATCTGGCATTGTTACAGCCGATCTCCTCGCTTATCTCGCGTCTTTCTCCGGGATCGAGAAATTGTCGTTGCAGGCATTATCTCTGTATCGATCTCGGTGCAGCCGCGCCGAATCTGACCACCTCTCGGACACATTTTTCCAGACCATCCTTCCCAGACATGCAGAAACGCTGGTCACCCTGGCCTGCCCCACGGGCTATGAAAGCCGTTGGAGTTTCGGGCGACACAATGTCAACACAATATGCACCTTGCGCAAGCTGACCAGTCTCAAAATCGCTCTCAATCCCGACGATGTGGAATATAGGCACCCGATGAATACTGTTGTACGTGCATCTGGTTGATAAAACTCAAGTGTTGATCTGGTTATATGCCTTCAGGATCTTCTCCTTAGGACAGTGGCCCGCATTCCATCTCTTCACCACATATCCCTATGCTCTGCATACCCACCTCTGCGACAATTAGAAGACCGCGTAGTTCAGCAGGCCCACGTGGACATCAGGAGAACAATCTTCGCCTTCAGGTCCAGCGATGCCTCGCCCTCAATTGTCCGCGTAGGTGAAAATGCAGTTTACGCGCGGGAACGTATTGGTCGGAAGGGGCCATCGAATGAGAACGTCCTCTTTCAATACGGCAGAGTTTAAGTACATGTAAATTATTTCTCTTTGCATTAATTATAATTCCCTTTCACGCTCTATCTTTGACCTAAGCTTAAAAATCACACTCGCTAGGATGGCGATGTTTCCGGCCTTTCTAATATTCTTGTCCTTGGGCATGTTGCACATCCGTCGCAGATTCCCACTTTATCATTTTATAAGTACGTCAAGAGTCTAGAAAACGTGGCTCACATCCGGCAGGACAAAAAAGCCATCAGGTATGTGATAAATACAAGAGATTGGTCGACGGGAGGCCCGGACGGCTTTTCTTTGTCTAACGGGAAATTTCGTCGTGCTCCGGATGACAACACGAGCTATGAGCAGAGACGCGAGAAGAACGAACGCTCCGACCACACCACCTGCAATTGCAGCGCCGCGACACATTTTCTGCGAGGAAGATGGCATTGAAGATGTTGTCGCTGGAGTGCTGCTTTCCGTAGAGCTCGTCGCGATCTTCGCAGAATTCGACTTGAAGCGCCCAACAAGGGTGTACTCGGAGGATTGGGGAGCGCTTCCTCGTCATCCGATCTTAAGAAAGCCGGATATGAGGGTGTCTTTCAAAGATGTAGATGAGGCTGTCAAATCCCATCAAGTTGCCTTCGACCGGAGTGATCAGGAGAGTGTGCGGTCCGTTTGCCAAGTTCTCGTTCTTGTATCCCAGGAGGCCCCCGTCGACTGTGCGCAAAAATACATTAAACGTTCCAACGATTTCTCCGTCGACCTGGAATAAGTTTTTCGTCCCTGCCACACTTCTGAAGAACACATATATCACAGAGCCTAGTATTAGTATAACATGAGTTGTCGGTGTTACTACATACGCTTTACCTGTGAAAGGGATTCGGATGTGCACTGCAGTGAACGTAATCGTCCTATTTATCATCTGGTCGAAATTGAAAGACGAGTCGGAGTCGCACAAGCAAGGATAGGTCATCCTAATCGCCGAATATACGACCAATGGGCTATGATCGTCAATTGTATGGTTCGTCAGGATAGCATTGCCAAGCGAGAAGAGGGAAGTGGAAATAAAAAGAAGGGCATAACCCAGTCTCATCCTCATCTATATGGGACCTGGGATACAATGCGCTTGTGCCAGAGGCGGACGACAGGGAGGGAAAGAGGCTTACATTGAATAATGGCGACGACCATCTGCGAATTACGGACAGCGAGTATGTAGGAGAACCCCGGCCAATACGTCAAACGTCTGATGCGGACTTCTTTCTTGGTAAGAAAAGAAACAAGCATGTTTTGAGCATGTTTGATTATTGACAGTGGTCGTCGTGTCCTAAGCTACCGAGAGACCACAGATATGGAGAAGCTGTACGTCTTGTCCATATGCATCCAAGAGCGACACGAGGTGATATTCACAGATCGATTGGAATTGTGAACAGCATGCAAAGTGAGCGTGGCCAGGCGGCGCCGAGTTTGACCGAGGATAAGGGAGGACAGCGTGGGAGTTGATGGCGGCGACGCACTCACACACAATGATCATCCTAGCAACGCCATCGGACACTTGTTCCTGCAAGAATCGTGGACACCATCGTTGTACGTGTTTTTCGACAGATTTTGTGTTCTCAGTCTAAACCTAGAAGCACATCAGCCGCCGCCGACCTCGTCGCTCTTTCGAAATGCCTGCAAGTGGCGTCGTGACATCCGACTCAGCAGCTTCAAAGTCCGCGCGGAGAGCCGTTCGTGCGCGCATTCAGGAAATAGACGTCCAAGTCCGTGCTCTACAACTCTCGCTCAAAGCCCTACTCAATGAGCGAAGTTCCTGCGAAGCTTTGCTCGACGCATACAAATATCCCGTTCTGACCTTGCCGACCGAAATCACCTCCGAAATACTCCTCAGCTTCCTTCCAACCCCGCCGAAACGTCCCCCCGCATTTGGTTCCCTTTCGCCTTCGTTTCTGTGCCAGATTTGTCGCGACTGGCGAGATGTAGCGCTCGCCACGCCGGCGATGTGGAGCGCAATTCACCTTGACCTCGACCACTCCCCTTCGCACCCGCACCAACTGTGGGTGCTCAAAGCTTGGTTGGAACGCTCCAAAGAATGTTCACTCTCCGTCGCACTCCACCGCGAGGAGGGGGAAGTTGACGAGAAAATAACAACCGTTGCATTCATTGAAGCGCTTGTTCCCCATTGTGGCCGCTGGGCGGACATGCTGCTCGTTCTCCCATTTCAGGAACTCCGCCTTATTCAAGGCGACATGCCCCGCCTCCGAAAAGTGACTGTCGGTCCACATTTCCTTGTGTCACACGCCGCGGCACCTATCATTCTCTTTGATCAAGCCCCAAATCTTACGGACGTCGTCCTCTCGGTGCTTTTTAACCCTTTTGCCATCGTTCTGCCGTGGTCCCATATTACGACCCTTACAGGCTGCCTGTATGCTAACGAAGTCGCGGAGATCCTTCGCCACACAACGCGCCTCGAGCGCTTCTCGCTTTCGTTGGCCTCTCGCCTCATGTACCCCACCGCGGTACCGCCCCTGTTTCATCTCACCTTCCTCTGCCTCGTCCCCGCTACCGACAGCGCAAGCGAGAGCGTCCATCACCTCCTCGACTCCTTGACGCTTCCCGCACTGAAGCTCTTCCAGCTTACCGAGTTTGACCAGCCTGGAACCATCGTTCCATCACTCGTTTCGTTCTTGTCCCGGATCCACCGTCTGGACGAGCTCCGTGTTACCCGCTCCCGCATGCCCCACGGGTTCTATCACAGCAAATTCCAACATTGTGTCTCAAAGGTCGAGGTGGATTACGACGATTCGTTCGATGACGATAACACTTGATAGTTCGCTCGCTCTCATACGTCGGTGGCCTCCAACATGGTGTCAATTATGTCCGCTTTAACAAGACTCAGGCCAGGGAGGTATGCGTCGGGGAGGAGATCTATATTTTACTTCGAATCCGAGGGAACAACCGCCAAACTTCTTGCTGATCTCTCCAGCACAACATAATAGGAGCAAAACTCGACGTAATATTACATCCATGCTAAATCATATGGGACTGCAACTTACTTCTCAGTCGGCATTGGGACCATTTTTATACTCGCTTTATCTCCGTCGCCCAGCGGAACTCCCCGTAGGAACAGCTTCCTCTGCCGATCACGCCGCCGCCAGAAAAATGCAATCACGGCCAGGCCAGACACTAGAGCCACCGCGCCGACCACTCCGCCTACGATCGCTCCCACATGGGCTTTCGGGAAATTCTTCGTGGCGGCGCTGATTCATTTTTAGATCCGGCAATACGACTGAGAACGGTGATCACTTACGTGTAGATAACATAGTCGAAATCAATGAGCATATCCGCTTGAGCGGGGGAGATCAAGAGTATATGAGGTCCGTCGGGGATGGATGTGTTGTGGTAGGCCATTTGAACCGCGACGTTGCCAGTAGGAGCGGTATTATTGAAAACTCCGACATAGGCGCCGTCGAGATTAAACATACATGCTCCAACGATAGCAAGGTATACGTATACCGCGTTTCCTGCGCAAGTTCAGCGGGATACTGGGATGGGTGGACTTGAAATCGTACCGGTAAACGCGACGATAATCGGACCCTCCGTCGACGTCGAAGTTCCATTGAACAGTGGAGTCGTCCAGGGCTCGGGGCAAGTGCCTCTGGTGCACTGAAAGATTGGTGTCTCGCTGTAGATCACGGCCGATGCTCCATCATCAATTGTATAGTTGGTGAGCCCGGCACAGGCGAGACGGGAGAGGAAGGCGATGCCCAAGATAAAAGTGAAACTCAGCATAGGAAACGCACACGGGGCAACGGGCAGATGAGGGAGACGACCGCTGGCAATGGCTTATCGAGCCCCCTCATATACTTCCGATCGTCCCGCTTCAGGAGTTCGGCACCGCGTTCCTTCCCGTCGTAACAATCTCTTCTAGTCTTGGCTCATCATGATCACATGGCGGTTCTATTTCGAGTTCAAGATCTCTACCCGGTGGAATGAGAAGATAGTCCCAGATGAGCTGTAATCGATGATCCGGATACGCTAACCACAGTGCGAGCCTACTGTTACCAGATAACAACTGTCCAGGATTGGGTCGAGATAAACTTGTAGATGATGATCTCGAATCTCCGGTAAATTTCCGGAGCATGAATTGCAAGGGAACCCAACCGGGTCGAGGACAAATTTGGATAGCGGGACTAAAACTTGATCTCACGCCACGGATGAGATGGACCGAAATTACTTGGAGATTGAACCATTGAACGTGTGATCACGTGGTCAATGAGGAAAACTGAACTGAATTAATAGGGTCGTTCACAGTTCCCTTTTTTCTCCCCTTTTTTCTCCCTTTTTGCTGTATCTTTGGATCGGCTCGGATTTTGCCCGGGATTTTTTCCCTTTTCAACTAAGAGATGTAAAAAGGGAAGAAACCAAGTTCCCAGGTGTACCAGGGACGAAACGGCAGAAAAAAGGGCACCAAAAAGGGAAGAAAAAGGGCTGGAAAAGTGAACTGTGAACGCCCTGGCTCGCAGCTCCCTTTTTGCGCTCCTTTTTCGCTCCTTTTTCGCTCCTTTTTCGCTGAATGGGAGCTTTACATTGCTAGTGTAGCCCGTAACCCTATGAAACACGGGACGTGACTGCCTCTCATGATAACGTCTTGTTCCTCAAGTTGCTTGGTGTCGATTATATTGGATTGGGAAAAAGGGAGTAGATGGAAAAAGGGAGCAAAAAAAAAAGGGGAGGAAAAAGGGAACTGTGAACGACCTTAATGATCTAATACGCTCCACATTGGTCGGTTCAGCTTGAGCTTTCGACTCGCCCCCATTTACGACCGCATAGTAGCTTTAAAATGCAGGCATCTCGCAGAGCAATACGACTCGATTCCCACAGAATTCTAAGTGTAACTCTAACCCGGTTCCTGGGCCCTCACATCACGGCTGCAGCGAATCGGATCCGGTGGAGCCGATGAGAGCTGTATATTGTGGGTCAAAGGTCAACTTGGACTTGTCCATTCACTTCATAGCGAGAAATAAGTACTTCAAACATGCGCACGTTGGCTTGGAAAGTTGGACGGTACTACAGGCTCGATGCTGAATTGAAGTGCAGTCTCGATCCAATATAGCTCATTCTAGGTGCCCAACGCCCTCGCAGGCTGCCAGGAGTAAACGCGCCGAGTAAATAAGTACCAAGAAATGAGTCCTAGACTTGGAGACTGATTTCAGGTGCATATTTGCCAAGGAGCGCATGGAATTGTATCAAAGGACGTAGCGGTTCGTCGCAGAATTCCAGTGACTCCGAGTGAGTCTGACCCTGACAGTGAGATCTGAGCAATGGCAGTGCACGTGGTTTGCGGCCGGCCTAGTCCGGGCCGTGGCAAACCGTTCTCCGCTAATTTGCGCAACAGCCACTGGAGCCATAACATGGCTTATTTGGCGTGCGCGCACGAATGGCTCCACCCGCCAAAATATGACGTCAATGGCCAGTGGGGCCATTGGCCTGGCATTTTGGGGCGGGTGGAGCCATTATTTGCGCACGCCAAATAAGCCACTGATTGGCTCCAATGGCTGGTGCGCAAGCTGTCTAATCTCTCTTTGCATCCTCAGGTAAAAACTGGAAAGTTGCCCTGCGTTGGCTGGAACTCCTCTATCTCTCTGGAAAGAGTTCCGCATCGATTTCGTCTCTCTCTCGTCTACGACTTTGACTCAGAGCGGCTCCTTCAAGTCGATGGCTCGGCGACGGCAGCGCCCTAGCTTGAAGTCTCAAGACCCCCCAAAGCCGACCCCAACCCGACCTGCAGACTCAGAGGCCGAATATTGGACGCAAATCCAATGATGAATTGACTCGCGGACTTTTGGTGATTAGAACTCGAATAAAGCTGCGTTTCCAGACATATGGTATAGGGACTACAGAATGTAGTGTTTAACGTTCGTAGCTCTCCCGACTAGCTATCTGAATTTTTTTTGAACCACAGTTCGAACACTCGTTTACATCTGCTCTAGTGCAACCGATTCTAGAACCTGATGCTATGTGTCATGTCCTGGCCTTCGAAAATTTCGAAGTTCTGGTCTGCCTTGCCTTTTTTTCGCCTTTCGCCCCAAGTCTTTCCGTTCCTTCACTTACCATCATACCTATGGAGGCTCCGAAACCCACTTGGGACGATCGTGCTGGACCAATTCTCACCATTTGGGATCAGTGGCAGCTCAGTGGCAGCCCGCATGCGATGCCTGTGGTCGCCTCGAATCTTCGCTCAATGATCAACAACTCCGCTCTTGCTCGGGGTGTCTTTTGGCCAAGTACTGTTCTGTAAGTTATATCCCAGCAGTGAAACATCTTTCTCACACATCCATCTCGTAGCCAGAGTGTCAAAAACAAGACTGGACCGCCGAGGGCCACAAGAATCGATGCCATCTTTTTGAAGCCGATAGAAAGTTGTCGACTGTCTTTGCTAAGTCTCTCGGACCTGGGTTTGTCGTCTTTCCTCCCCATTTGCCTCTGCCAAGTCACACTCTGCCAGGACCATCAATGACCCCACCCTCAATCTCATCGACAAGGTCATTCAATGGTAAGTCGTTTATGCACCGCGTCGAGCCCCGAGTGACTCGTTCCCTCGTAAAGGAACTTTTTGAACGTGGATAACCACTCCGTGATCGCCTGTGCGGCTTTGAAGAACGACAACGAACTGGCGAAGACCGTGAACGTCGGCATTTTTCTCAAACTCGTCGAGGACCGCACCGGATGCAAATACGACCATCGCTCCTTCATTATCGAGAAGGTGGCGCTTCTGCCTAGGGAGGACACGGACGAATTTGCGAATCAGGCGAGATGGACGAAAGGCAACGCTCGTGACCCCCAGAATGCCATACGCACCACCGTCGAGCATTCCAAGTTATTGGTAGGGTTCTGCCGCCTTCCGGGCGGCCACATATCCGAGACGCAAATGTGGATGGTGCCGGCCGGTCCACTCCTGACCCAGGTTTCCCTCCCTCCCGGCTTCGATCTCCATCGCTACATCACTCATGTTAACCGCGGCATTACGCACTTTCATGCCTCGTTCTGGCCCCTCCCGCGCAAAATCTCTGATGCCGACCTCGACTCAGCACCAATACCGGAGGGATGGGTTGCATACGCGCAGCGGCATCACACGGTACTCTCGGGGCTCAAAGGCCAATGCGTCATCGGCGTCGAGAATCCAGATGGGAGCAGGGTACCGATCTACAAGTTTGGTCTGAATGGGCACTTCCGTCGTTGTGCGCCCGGAGAGACTGACACAGATGGGCCCGAGGAATTCAAGAAGTTGCTAGTGGACCCTAGCAGGATGGTCCGAATGATCGCGGGATATTTACAGATTTTCGATGCTCACCAAGGTCAGCCCGTCTGCATTTATTTTGCTGGATTCTCTGACTTATCCCCTCGAAGATGCGACCATGAAGGAGAAGAAATACCCGGGGTATACGGCGGAGCAAATAAAGGCGGCTCTCATCCCTAATCATTGAATCATGGATACGGCTTCGATACTGAATTTACTTGTACACTTCCATCCACGCTGCTCAAAATATTTCTTGCTCCCACCGCGCGGGATCGGCTGACCCAAGAGACCTTTCGTTCGGATTGCGAATTTCTGCGCAACGGTTTAATTATACCTAGCAACGTTGGCCAAAGCTGGGACGACTCAGTGAAAGTCTTCTGTTTACCGCACACTCTGGATCCAGACTTTCTCTTCGTGTTGAGACTGGCGGACGGGAGCTTCGTACGAATTATTCTGCACGCTTCTGTGACTCAACCTCTGCCGGAGGATGACGAGCTCTAGGCGATTGTGAAATGCGTGGATAATGGGAACTTGTTTAACAATGAGGTGCGCGTTCACTTATTATGACTCCGCTCTGCAACTCACTCCGATGCGCTCACCGCGTGACTCCGTGATTTTATCCCGGTCCAGAAAACCCATGGTATGTCCTCCGGGTAATAGTTTCGTTCCAACCAAGAAGCGACGCCAAAACGCAACACGAACCTTGCGAATCTCAACACGGGGTATTTCGAGCGGGTCATGGAGGGAGTCCACGTGTCGAAGTAACGGGCCAAGCTTGATTCCACAGAGCTGCTCAGTACGGAATCGGAGGTCGCTACCATATCAAAAGCCAGGCAGTTCGTCGTTGAAGCGCCCCATACCTTTGCCAGCTAGAATACGCGGACCCCGGGACAGTCTCCCGCGCTCGGGCTCGATACAGGAACGGCGACACTGAACTACGAGTGCCCGATTTTCAACCCATTAGAATTAGAAGAAGAAAAACGGCATCCGTCGCTTGTTACTTCACTTCAGCTCAGACTCAGTTTCCAGCTGAGTTAGGCAATTCTTACTCTGGTTAATACAACCCTTGATCTTCGGAGTCGGTCCGTGATCCATGTCCATATACCAGTAACTAGACCACATTCTGGGACCCGCGCAGGCGAGATGGCCGTTCCGTTCAGGTACACCGTTCCCGCCGCGTTTCCATTCACCCCATGGGTATACGCCCCCAGAATAGTATAAAAGTCTGCAGGAATAGCAGAACCAACCATTTCGCTCGCAAGAAACCTCACCTGCAATGAAGCTGCTAATCTCTCTCCTCCCATTCGTTGCCGCTGTGGCCGCCAATGTGGGCCCCGTCCTTCCGTGGACATAGTCCCATGATTGACTGGCCGTACAGCCCCTTTTCAAGATGCCCGCGCGCAGTGACGCTGCGGTAGATGCTCGCGCCGGCCCCGTCGTGAGTCGATTTCTTCGATGTTATCCCTTCATTCTCCTCACGCATTTTTTTATGTCCCTCCGCAGAGTTGTCTCGGCTTCAAGATCTGCGCAGGGGGTATCGACGAGCTCGCTTCATGCGAGGCGCAGGGATATGTTTGCGAGCACCACGGCAACGGTACCGTTCCCTTTCAGCTAGGCCCCGGGGGTACACCAAATGGCGCATGTACGAAGGATTGTTTCTGCGGGACGACCTGCGATTAGCCCATTTGAGGACGCACAAGGAAATGAGATGCATTAGATACTAATTTTGCTATCCGAGAATGCTATCTGAGAAACTGAGCAAGAAATCACGTGGGACATGAAAATTTATAGACCTAGCGAGCAGTTTACGGAACTGGATTCATAGCTTGCCAAAACGGCGTCATAAGAAGTGCGGAGGTCTCCGTTCCAAAAGCGGGCATCGCTTCCCGACCACCGCTCCTGCAACATCCAAATCACATTCAACCAATGCCGCGAGATGCCGATGAATTGAACGGCGGGTGCCTGGAGCTTGGCCCCATTTTGTTTCATAACAAGACGCCCATTCATCCGGAGCCGTGAATAGCAATCGGAAATAATCAGCTCCATGGAGTGATCCTTCGGGCTCCGTCTCTCAAAGCCTGCCGACAGTGTTTTATGGCCCTATCCGGATCAGGGATGCACTTCTTCGGAACGCGGCGAGGCAACGCCCGCAGAGAGACGTACAAGCCTATTCGATAATCGAATGCCCACCGCCCATCTAATGCGGGAAAACCACCTCCCTCACGAGGGACGTATCCACCTCCGCCGGCTCCACATGCCAAATCCGCACCTCCGCGCGCCGCAGGGCTGGGAGCGCAAGCGCCTCTATCTGTGCGCCGAAATCACGCGGAACGTGCGAGGCCGTGGACGCGGTGATCCAGAAGATGATCGTCTGCACGCGATTGGTTGGCGCGAGGGTGCCCAATACATCGCGGATGCGTTGCATGTTGACGGTGTCGTCGGACGGATGCCACTCGAGGTGGCGAAGCTTCGGGAATATCGCGAGATTGACGCCGGGGAGGGTAACTGGGGCAGATTTCAGCTCACGGTAATTACGGATGAGGATAAGCGTACGATCGAGAGCGAGGTGTTCGAGTGTCGAGCTGACTGACTGGACGAAGTTCCACATGTACCGCGGGACCTTCCACAGATCGAGGTGCCTGAGGTGCGAGAGATCCACCGCTGCATTGGTCGCGGGGAAGAGCCAGTCGTGCTCTACCATTATTACCATGCAGTTCCACAGCTTCAGAGATTCGATGCGGGGGCGGCGCTGACTCTCCGGCGAGAGGTCGTCTTCCATTATCCATACGTTCTCCAGCACGAGCGCTTTGAGACTGGGAGCGGAGCATACGACACGGGGCACTATGATCACATGGTCGGCAGGGAACTCGATACGCGTCAAGGAGGGTAGGGCGAGAAGTGCATGAAGTTTCTGGAAGTATATGGGTCTGATTTCTCCACTCTGATTCAGATAATCTTTAGAATAGAAGAGGGTTATTGTCTCCAGATCAGTGAACGCGACCGTTGCGAGCTCGGTGCGGACGTCAGACCATGCGTCTACGGCAAGACTGCGGACGAGGGGGATGAGGTGCGCAGAGCTCCGCAGGGCCGCGCAGAATTTTGCGCAGCGGGGGACGGTAACCAATTGGGAGGGCGCGGGGATGGTGCGATACCCTCGGTAATGGTCGAGGTCGGGACAGATTTTGACGTCGCGAAAGAGGTGGAATTGGGCAGAGGGGCGCCATGCTGAACAGACCAGTGCACATGCGATCAGTGTCGCTGGGGAGTCGTGCAGAAAATCAATGATGATGTCGCAGAGCTCTTGGGCTAGAAAAATGAACGAAGACCCGAATATTGTAATGTCTGTAGCTTCCAGAGGATCTGCGCGAGGCTGCATTGTGCTAGTCTCCGCGGCGGTGGGCATCTAAAAATGTGAGCCACTTATCTCGCAAGCAATGAAAATGAAGCGCACTGGCTAAGATGAGCGAGAGGTGTGGTGGGAAAGAGAGGGCCATCGCCGCCGATCGGCGATAGGTGCGGTGGCCGGGGGGTCAGGTGATCGGGCCGGAGACCGGAGGTTCAATCCAACTTATAGTGGAAAGGACAAACAGATTGAAGCGGGATCTGGAAAAAATCTGCACTGTCGAGGGAACGATCTAGCGATTGGAAAGCAAGATATGCTGACGTACTTCAATGTATCTCCAGAAAGTACAAGCCCTGTGACGAAATCCAACAGTCAACAATCTTGTTCCCGTACGGCGTACAGTCCTATCCATCTCATCCAAACATTGAAACTGTAAAAGCCACGGAACTTATCTTACAGAAAAAGGCCCGGTTTGACCTCTATTGCTATCATTATTCCTCTAACAGACCCAACGATCTAGTTTACATACCTCTGGAGTCCTAATGTTGGATCGGATATTCGGAGGGACCAAAGGTTCTCGTACATGGAATCTCCAGTTTATTCCTTACGTCGCCGACTCATTGTGGACGGGCCAGATAGATATCACCGCTACCTCGCGGCATTTCTATTGACAAAGATGTCCTCACCACGCGCATACAGCTCATGGATATATAAAGTCGAAAAGAATGGAGGCAAGCAACATCACACCTCTA
The DNA here is from genome assembly GCA_029204335.1 of Mycena vulgaris. Taxonomy (NCBI): domain Eukaryota; kingdom Fungi; phylum Basidiomycota; class Agaricomycetes; order Agaricales; family Mycenaceae; genus Mycena; species Mycena vulgaris. The sequence continues at coordinate 898,900 of JARGYA010000005.1, forward strand.
CCACAATGAAGCTGTCCATCCCTCTATTCCTCCCGTTCATCGCAATTGTGGTCGCCAGCGTGTTGGAATAGCAACCGATGCACCAGCACTGCATGGCTGTGCGGGCGCTGCAGCGGAAGTTAATTTTTGCCGACTCTCTTCCTCACCCTGACTCACCCGACTCGTATTCTGTTTGTTTCCTCATGCTCCCTTCACTGTTGACTCTGGTAGATTCATTTGCGCGCTGTTGTTCTTGTGCTGATTATTTATCTCCTTATGTACTTATGACACATCTGTTTGTATAAGTACCATAGTGTTAAATCGAAACCTCTGCTCGTTTGCAGAGGGTCACTGTGGTATCAGCCCGATTTCCTACACAGCGTGGGCATAAGCCTTTGCATGCTTATCGTCCGATGGTTAACCGCTCACTTAGCTCACTGTGCCTGTAAAGTTCTCTGGACGCAGCGAGGCTGGGGTAGATGCTCGCGTCGGTGCCGTACGCGCTCCTTCCTTTGACGCCGCCCGTTTGTATGCTGATGTATTTTTCGCACGTCAACTCGCCGCATTGTTCTATCCAGTTCCGTTGCAACGGGACTGTCAATGCTGAAGTTGGCGACTGCAAGGCCCAGGGATACGCGTGCGCGGAATTCGGTGCCCCTCAGCTGGGCGTCGGAGACACAGCCAATGCCACCTGCACCACGGATTGTCTCTGCACTATTTTCTGTGGCGGGGATCAATCAATTCGAGTAGGGGATAAAGATGTAATTTCGAAGATGGTTTATGCAGAGTCGCGGGAGGTTGAACATGTGAGATATTCGACATCGTTGGCAGGCGATTCTAAGAAGTTGAGCGATCAGCAAACGGTGCTCCCACAATAACACAATCCCCGTCCCAGGAGCCCCAACTCCCTCGGGCATGACTGGAATGAAAGGGTTCTTCTCCATCCAATTAATGCTTCTGCGTGCGCGGGGATCAAGCGCGTTCAGGGGGCTCCGCGTTCTCCTCACCTAAACCATTGGGATGGTATTTAAATTCCGTGGGTGCCGGGAATTGGGGATGAAGTGAACAGATGAATATCGCGGGTACCTGACCCACCTCTCCGGGTCAATTGTATGACCGCACCATTTTCGCCCATCTGGATAGTAAACATCGCGGGTAGAATATGCAGACGAAGGACATCGACCCCCGAAGCTAATCGCGGAAACACCCCCGAACCTGGCCCAGCGCCCCATATCTCACGAAATATGGCGTGTATTCCATGCAGGCCCAAAAATCATAATCGCCGGTATTGCATCCCGCCGGAGAAAAGGGAGCATAGCGAGCGAGGGTTTGAAGGTGTCTGGGACGAACCCGCGTGAGTGCAGGGATGGAAACGGACGAATAGCGGGCGTACCATAAACGGCGCCCGTGTTAAGGCACGTACCCGATCGCCGCAAGTCGTCTCCGTGAACTGCGTCGTCGATGACGAATGCTACGCCACAGGTTTCGGCGAACTCTCCGATTTTTTCGAGCCACGAGTCCGCAACGGCTCGATGAGCTCTGCGGGGCTGTGCGGGCGCCTTTCCGCTGTATAAAGACAAGCGGAATGAACGAAAGGAGCTGCCGTGTGTGCCTCGATGGCGGAGCATCTCTAAGAGATGTGTCCAGTCGACGATGTCTTCTTCCCCACGGTCGACGATGTGAATGTGGACCAGTTCGGGGAAGACACCGGGGCGGCAGAGGAGTTGAACGACACTCTCGAGGATACCCCCAGTGCCGTAGGTGATGAGCTCCAGCTCCGCGAGGTTCGGAAAGAGCTCGGAGTATGAAGGCAATACGCCGGCGTCATCACTTCGATCGAAGTCGATGCAGAGGCGTCGGAGTTCAAAGTTGGAGCGCGAGAAGAGGTCCTTGCACCGGGAGAAACCCTCCAGTCCATCCGGGAGGCGCAACTCCTCGAGTGCCGGCAGTGTTAAATGTTCTAACACCCGTGAATTATCTGTGGCGAAAGAACGGAGCGAACGGAGGCTGAGAGGCGGATTATTGGCGGGGTGTCGGACTCCCCATCGACGGACGGAGCAGTATAGAAGCCCCGAGCACCGGCGCAGTAGTCCCATAACCCCGGGACCGTCCGAAAGGACGTCCAACGAGGTAAGTTGAGGAAGAGGGAGCGTCACGAAAGAACAAGGGTCTACAACGGCGTGCCGAAGGAGCGGTGCGTCTGCTGTCCATCCAGATGCGGGTGGCGAGATTCCTGCCCTAGGGCTTGTACAACTCACGCGCAATTTGCGGAGTTTGGGAAACGGGCCGGGGTGGTTGTTGAGTGTTTTATAGATGGGCAAATCCAGGAGAATGACAACATCTTGCCATTTATGTCTGAAGCCCAGGCATGCCTCCATCATTTCGGCCGTATTGCAACGCAAGGCGATGGTTAGCGGGCGCTCTGATCCGCTCATGGCGAACCACCGAGTGACGAGATCCGGATGGACGGCTGTTCGAATGTCGAGGGTGCTCCAGAGGGCGGGGGTGCGGTGCGCAATCTTCCGCCAGCGGTGACATATGTGAGTCAGCGATAAAGGTGCTTCGTACGACCGCGCGCGGGGTTGGCGGGAGGTAGGCAGACAATGCTCGAATATTTGTGACACGATTTCAGGTGGGAGGGTGAGGACGGGATATTTTATAGTGCTTTGCTCCTCCTCGAGTATGCGTCGCATGGTCTGGATGTGGTTCGCGAGGTGGTTTTCCATGATATTCAAGTCGTCCTGCCGGGTGCGCAGGGAGGCGGCTTCGCTGAGACCTGGGATGGGTTCAAGTAGAGCCCGCCCGAATGCAACGAGCGCCTGGTTTGCGGAAGTGCTGAGGCCAGGGCTTTTGAGGATGGACGCCGAGCCGGGGGCCATGGTGAAGGGAGACGCCAAGGTAGCCAAAGCGGTGTTTGATGATGTGATGCTTTGGCGCCCGGCATCTAGTTGCCGAACGGATGCCGTGATCTCTGATGCTGACGCCTCTGTCATGTTCAAAATGTTGGCGTAGGACGATGGTGTGAAAAAGATGAATTAGGTTCGTAGGAGAAGCACCGGCTTAAATACAACTACATAACAGCTTTCTGACTCATGAGGAGAGACTCAGTGCAGTCCCAAAGCTGTAATTTATTCTCCGGAGCACTGGTTACATGCAGTACTGGCGGGTTGCCCGAGATACGAAGGCACTGTTTCTAACTAACGGTTAAGGTAGCTCCGCAGCGTGTGGGTATCGCTTTTGGGGGCCCACTCGGGTTTGGTTGGAGGAAGACGGATCAACGGCATGGGAGAAGAGGTAAAACATTATGGTATTCGTGGGGATATAGTCCAAGTAGAGCAGATTTTGAAAAGGAAACGATGCACCCGATTTACAACCAAAAGATTAGATCGCCCCGGATTTGTGACCGACGCTCAAGCCGCAATGAAAAGCACCGATGCCTCCCGAGCTAGTCATCCGTGAGCCACGATCCGAACGCATAAACGTAGAACTCGCTATGCTTGTAAATCACCCTCGCGTAGTAGCACTGAAAATTGCACGTCAGCTCTGCACACCACTGCCGCATTAGTCGACGCATCGAATCGTCCTCGATCTCATACTCCTCGTCGTCGTTAATCCACCTTCATCAACTGCTCCTGAAACGCGCGCGTCTCCACCATCTCAACCGCGCGGTCCACCAACGCCGGCTCGAGATCATCCACACCCACGCCCGCGAACGTGCGCAGCTCCGTCCACTCGTAGTCCACCTCGAGATCGCCCGACATTCGCAGATCGGAGGGATCGAGGTCGTCCCCGTTCAGCCCGAAGTACTCCTTGTACGAATGGTACACCTCCTGCGCCGTCGACAGCGTGTGCATCAGGACGCCAGCGTACATCTTGAACCCGTATGCCTTGGCCAATGGAGCGAGGTGACAAAGGAGCGTCGCGTCGTACCGCGTAAATTCGCTCGCGGACTCGGGGCTCCCGCCGAGGAAGAAGGGCAGGAGCGCGGGGGCGGGGGTGGGGGCAGGGGCGCTGCAGTTCAGCGCGTGTCGCCAGAGGCAGAACGCGTCGCGCAGGGACGGGAGCGCGCCGGAGAGGTGCGAGAGGCGGGGAACGAGGGATGTTGCGCCGCGGTCGTCTGGGATCGCGCCGACGGGGTACATGATGCACGGGAGTTCGCCGCCGGCGCCGACCCCGAGATGCGTGGGCAGGAACGACATCTCCCGAGATGAGAGCGGGAGCGTGAAGTCTCGCCACGAGTCAACAGGCTTGTAGTCGGAAAGCCTGGCACCGCGAACAGGGCGAGGAATGGTGCGTTGTTGTCGCACATGTAATCGGCGCTGGTGAACTCTCTGAGCTAACTCTGTGGATCGGTAGTCAATATGCGGCAGGAGGACTTGGGAAAAAAGACACACCTTGATCTCGGCACAGTCTGGGTGAAGCTCGAGCTGCTGGGGGGGGATGTACCCCGTCGCGTCCGGCATGAACGCGTTCCAGTCATTGGCGGCGTGCAAGTTGGAAAGTTTGAGAGGATCCATGGTGGGTGTTAAGTAAGTACCGGGACGGGTCGTGCAAGAATGAGGGTTGCGTCCCTTAAGGGACCCTGGGCCACCGGCTTGATTTATGAATGATTCAGGCCATTGTGCTCAAAATAGCCAACCTTTACGAAGCGTAATCGCTTTGGTTTAACGCTTGAGCCGCCGAAAAGAACACGGCGGTGAGGACCTTGATTGGGAAATCTTTGTCTTTATTTTTGGGGCAGGGTAAGCGGATGGCGTAATGTGAGACTCAAGACAAAGAGGCTGCATGTACGATGGTGGATGTCATTGGTGGTGGCAAGGTGGTGGACAATAATAGAGAGTTTGCGCTGCAGCCATCAGCGCCACTCAGTGGCTGATTTGCAGTGCGCAGGCGAGTGGCTCCACCCGTCAAAAATAGCTCCCAGTGGCTCCAAAAGCCATCTGTGGGAATTTTTCGCGGGTGGAGCCATACGTCACACCGGGGGCAAAGACCGATGCACCTGGCTGCCAAGTGCGTTGAACGCATGTGCTCCGCAGGTTGTGATGCCGCTTACAATGAGTCTTTGTGTTGCAACTAACAAAGTAGCAATTAAAGACTACCTAGATACAAAGAATATATTAAGTTATTTTGAAATGTTTAGTGTGTTTCTTCACCCTCCAGTACTTATTTATTTGCCATACCTAAACATTTTGCCATCGCGAGCCACGACTCAGCCGCAGATGCCGTCGCATCTATGCCGAGCAAGGGAATGACGGCGCCGTAGACGCCCAAACGACGAGTGATGTCCTTGTGATGAGCCAGAGTCACACTGGCCGCCGCTCTCCCATTCGTCCCGCCCACTGCCGGCGTCACGCAGCTGCTCGCCCCGTGCCCATCCGACGCCTCGCTTGACACCGGTTACTGGGGCCCCGTCGCGCTTTATGAAATATTGCTTCGTCAGCACGGCACCATGCCCGCACATTGTCTTTGTCGGGCTGGCACTGTGCCGGTACATTGTCTTTGTTGGGCTACAACCATGTACAGACATCACCTTTGTCGGGCTACCACCCCACCCGCCCGTCGCCTTTGTCGACCCACTAACGCCCCCGAACGTCGCCATTGTCGGGCTAAGACAGCGTCCGGACATCGCCTTTATCGGGCGACCACTCCAGCCGCACGTGGCTTTCGTCAGCACGCAACCGAGCCTTTGTCCTCGGGGCGGACCGCCTTCGTCCCGCCTTTGTCTGCCAAAAGAGCCGGCCGGCGGCCCGACCCCGTCCTTCTTTTGACAGTCCCGCCAATCACGAGGAGCCCGCTTGTGCGCGGGTTATCCTCCGGAGCGGGATTCGCTCGGCGCTCACCGCGAGCGGCGCACGCACAACACTCCGCGGAGTCGTGCGCGTCTCTGCGCCCACCGCACGCGATGATCACATAGCTAGAGACAGTATGTTAGCTCTGAGAGGCAGAGAATTTGACGCACCTTAAGCTCTAGGAGCGTCTGCTTGGGCTGCAATACAAACATGTACAAATAACAGGGTCTTTCCAGATTTTCGGTTTCAGAGCTGGGGATGACTGTCTAATATCCCCTAGTATGCTTTAAAAGGCTTAGTCGGACCCTCTTGTTGAGCTGTGATTTTTTTTTTGGCTCGGCAGTTCGAAATAAGCAGGGCCAAACATTGGGCAAACACTAATTCCCTTACAGAAAACCTCATCCACTTGCATTTCAAACTCCACGGCGCTTGGATTGCGCCGGTCGAGTGGCAGTTCTGCAGCGTAAAATTCTCCTACGCACCGCGCTGCGGCGGGATCCGGAGGATCGGTGTTATCGCAGTTGTCGAGTATTACCCGATATTAGGTGAGTCAATTTTATGGACGTCATTAAATCTCTACTGATTATTTGAAAGTGTTTGGCCAATGTTTGGCCCTGCTTATTTCAAACTGCCGAGCCAAAAAAAAAATCACAGCTCAACAAGAGGGTCCGACTAAGCCTTTTAAAGCATACTAGGGGATATTAGACAGTCATCCCCAGCTCTGAAACCGAAAATCTGGAAAGACCCTGTTATTTGTACATGTTTGTATTGCGGCCCAAGCAGACGCTCCTAAAGCTTAAGGTGCGTCGAATTCTCTGCCTCTCAGAGCTAACATACTGTCTCTAGCTATGTGATCATCGCGTGCGGTGGGCGCAGAGACGCGCGCGACTCCACGGAGTGTTGTGCGTGCGCCGCTCGCGGTGAGCGCCGAGCGAATCCCGCCCCGGAGGATAACCCGTGCACAAGCGGGCTCCTCGTGATTGGCGGGACTGTCAAAAGAAGGACGGGGTCGGGCCGCCGGCCGGCTCTTTTGGCAGACAAAGGCGGGACGAAGGCGGTCCGCCCCGAGGACAAAGGCTCGGTTGCGTGCTGAAGAAAGCCACGTGCGGCTGGAGTGGTCGCCCGATAAAATGTTTAGGTATGGCAAATAAATAAGTTCTGGAGGGTGAAGAAACACACTAAACATTTCAAAATAACTTAATATATTCTTTGTATCTAGGTAGTCTTTAATTGCTACTTTGTTAGTTGCAACACAAAGACTCATTGTAAGCGGCATCACAACCTGCGGAGCACATGCATTCAACGCACTTGGCAGCCAGGTGCGTCGGTCTTTGCCCCTGGTGTCAGCGCACTGCAAATCAGCCACCAGATGGCGCTGATGGCTGCAGCGCAAACAGGCTAATAAAATAAAATATGCGCGTGTTTGAATGATGTTTGATCCCAATTGGCAGTGTTCCGGTCCAGTGCCGAATTTGAGGGCCGTGTGTCCCTTGTTCCGTATCCACCATGTTTCGGGGCGACGCACTGGCGTCGCTGGAGGAATACCACAGTCTGGACAACTTGGATGATGCAGCCGCCGCATTTTCACTTCTTATCTCCTCCCCCTCGACACTGGCGTGTTGGACGCCCTCTACTCGCACTTGGAGCCGTGCAAGCGTAATGAGAGAGTAAGACAAAAAGGCTGCCTGTACGATAGATGTTTATGAAGCACACAGAACTATTTTTCGAAGGAATTTTTTCAAGCATACACATTTCACAAACTGAAACTACAGATGCAGAACCGGGAATAAGCTGGACCCTTTTACGAATCCTTCATGCGTTATGGAGCTGCCCCAGCTGCCATCCTCCCTTGGTTGTGAAAACTGCCTCACTGATTGTCGTAGGGGCCCCAGCACTGATAAACCCAACTCGAATGAGCCCGGTAGCAGCATCGTCCCTCAGCGCGTACAGAGCGGTGCTTCCGGGCTTGACGCCGAATTGGAGAGTGGTGATGCAGTCCGTACAAGAGGGACCTCCGCGATTGGCAGGCTGTCGAGGTTGCTGGATGTACTCGCTCAAGATCCAAGTAGGGGAGAAGAAATAAGTCCGGATCTGTACAGCGCGCCATCGAAGCTGTTCTTGGAGGGAACACATATTAAAAGCTTCGGACATACCTCTGTGATGCTACCGGAGCTGTCCAAATCGACGACTGTGGCGATCGGAGTTCCAAGAAGGGCCTCGCTGGCTGGAACAACGGGCGTTGTGCTGATGTCCAGTATACCGGTGGTGAGAGGGCCGTTGACACCCACTTCCGTAATACTGGCGTCGGCGTTCTGCCAGTAGAGACGAGTCTCTCCGGTGTTTCCTTGTTGGGCTGAAATCGCCCCCACGGGAGAGATAGGGACAAGGACGTCCGCCTTGCGTGGTGCAGGGATGGTCCCTCCGAGAACTACGACGCAGAACACTGAAATAGTCAGCTGTTAACTTGCCACCTCAGTGGGTGCGGTTGGGCCGAGAGATATCACATTACCGTGGTGATGAGCTTTGAGAACATGGCCGCAAGGTGCACAGCTGAGAGTATGAGCCGTCTTACCTCTGCGCAGAGGCAACGGGTTTTATACCGAGACTAGGATAAATTTATCCCTGAGGAATGGGTAGGGATGACCAACATCCGTGAACTACGGGGCATCTCACCGGGAGTCCGTACAGAAGATAGAGGTACGAGCTGTAGAAGGCGCGGTATGGAACTGTTAGGACCTGGTCCGAAGCTGGGTTTCAGGCCCCGTGTCGAGCTCCACAAAAACACTGAGTTTCCTGCTCAGATCGAAGATCGGGTTCCCATTTGCCTCTATTTTTTTCATGGTGCGACTATCGGAAGACGAACCAGCTGTTTGCGAGCCGTAAACTGAGCAAGGAGAAGAGAGATCAGCAGAGAAGTCTCATCAAAACAGAAACTACCACCGCCCGGGGGAAAGGCGTTGCGCACGAAGCGATACTACTTATGTATATAGAAGGTTCAATTTTGGGATGACGTTCCTGACCAGGAACATTTTCATCACGCCTGTTAACGCTCCAGTAGTGCCATGTAATGCCACACGCCAGCCCAGCAGCAGGTGTTGGCAGGAATAGCGTGCGTTAGATCGACAGACCCGGCATTGGACGACATCTGGTGATTTACTGTAAGCCTGAGACCAGAACAGAGGCCGATGAAGTTGATCTTGGTCAGCAGAAAGAGTAATACCCGCGGACCACAAGCGTGTACAATCCGTGTCGAGTGCAAGTAAAATGCCTCTGACGGAACTTGAAACTTGAAGCTTGAAGCTTCAAAGCTAAGGATGGCGAGCGCGGGCGTAGTGCAGGGGAGCGTAGCTGAGGTCGTCGGCCCAAATGCCGCGCTTGTCATCGACCCGGCGCTAAAGACACGGTCGCGGAGTCGGTGCAGCAGATATGGGGGGTTTCCGAATTTGATAATTTGATCTGAGGCGAAAAGTCAAGGTAGGTAGGTAGGTAGTTAGAATTACAGTGTAGCTGAGGTGGGTAGGTTGGGCCGCAGCCGCCAGGAAAAAAATTGTATGTGCTTTTATTTGCCCTAATATGAGGCCTAGAACCTTCTTGCGACTTCCTAAGCATACTGCATGCAATTCTGACGGCATATTACTGTCATCAATAGCTTGGTTGGCTGTAAATATGGCCAACGTCGACTTTTGAACCACCTCCCGATCAGGCCATCATGTGATCCCCGAAATGGTCTGGACCAACACCAAGTCTATTCCTTCAACTCGCACCAATTTCGTGGTTCAAACACCAGAATGGACTCCGACCTGCCATCTGAAAGTGGGTTGGCAGGTTGAAGCCCGAAAGGCCGTTCCAAACAAAAGTGTAGGTGATATCATATTTTCTTATCTTTGGACCCCCCTCAGTTGCAAAGCGTATATTTCGACAGTAAAAGTACATTCACGAGATTTCAAGGATACGTGAGCTTCGAACTAGAAGTACAATAGGTAGCGGTGCATATTTCTTTGGTAGACGAGTAAGGCTGAAATGAGGTCAGCGATTCGGCGCTCGAGATCTCAATGTAAAATAAAATAAACCTTGAAGCCGTTTACTGATTAACGGCAGCAATCGCGTCATTGATCTTGATAGGAGTTCCCGATTTCTTGAACTTCCCATCGATCTCAACCTTCGATTCCTTACGAAAGACGACCGCAAACGAAGATCCACCGAAGTGGAACATTCCCGTCTCGTCGCCGCGCTCTACGTGCTGACCATCGTAAACAGTCGCCTGGCAAGTCGAAATCTCCGTCATTCCAATGGAAATGAAGCATATGAGACCGATGTCGGCGTGATCGGCGTCGATGAACATGAGCTGACGAGCGGCGGTATGGGAAAAATATCTGAGCGACTGCAGATATGGAGGTAGGACACTGTCGTCATCGGGAATGGGATTTCCAATCGTACTGGGAGCTTGGGCGAAGTAAGTTCCTGGGACATCTACAATCTTCCTGATGGTACCAGTGACAGGTGCGTGCCAGCGGTGATAGTCCGTAGTGCCGAGAAACCCTTGGATGACGCTGCCGCCGTCGAACGCTTCCATGAGGGAGTCGTTGTTGAGCAAATGTACGAGGGAGTAAGCTTCGTCCTTGATGAAGAGCTGATCGATCATCCGGACGTTTTCCTGGACGTTGTACGACACGGATTCACAAGGGGCTCCGACGATACGTGTGTCGTTGACCCCGCCGACTACAGGACGATCGATCTCAACGGACCTGAATCGTCGATTGAAGAAGTCGTCGTAAGACCTGAATCCGTGGTAAGGAGCGTCCTCATTACAGATGAAGACTTGTTCGAAGGTGCGCCTTGTATATTTGGCCATCATTCCTGCCTTGGCCCTGTCGCTAAACCACCCCTCGTGCTTATCGTCAAATTTGCCTTCAACGAGCACATTACGAGAGTCTGCAGAGGATAGGAACGTGGCCCAAGTCTCGAACAGCTTTTTGAAGTGGAGATTCAAATTCTCCTTCGTAAACGCAGAGAAGCCGCCCTGTGTGTTCATGATCCGAGCCATTATCATGTAAACAGGTGGCCCTAGATCGCCGTAGTAAGGGGCTCTACGAAAGATGTCATTGAACATGTTCAAAAGTCCCGTGTAGTCAGTCGGCTACAAAATAAACACCAGTGAGTGATTTATTCAGAAATGACCTGACGACACGCACGGGCTCGGTGATTCCCTCAAACATTCGGACAAATTCTTGGTAGACCGTAGGATTCGTCTCGATAAATTCTTTGAATTCTTGGATAGGCGGTAGAAGACGGACGTGATACGCAATGCCATGGGGTGCGATCCTATCGGTCAAATCTTTCATCCATTCGTTATAGATTTCGTTGGTGGCGGGGAGCCAGCCAGCCTTTCGAAAATCCTCAACCGAAGGGCGTAAAGTTGTCGACATGGCTCACTGCAATACGTTAAACCGTAAGTCAATCAAGGCGAGAAAGGAAAATGCTATAGGATCAACATACGACTTATGGAAACAGGAATATCAATGGTAGACCAAGTTGAATATGAGCGTTGAGGTTCGGGTTGGGGGCCTACAACTTTCTCAGAGAGTTTTTATATCTGTCTTGTCGGCGGTGATATCATCTAAGTTCGAACTGTCTGCCGTCGATGGGAAAGAAAGTTCACATCTCACCTGTCAGACCTACAAGGAAATTTTGAACGTCCGAGGCTGTTCTTGGTCCATTAGGTCCAATTCTATTCAGACTTCGATTTCGAAATGCCATCCGCACGTCCGCCGATGAATGATCTGGATTGTACCTACGTAAGGACGCGGCCCGAGAAATCAGCATCCTGTTTCGGACTCAGCGATGCCAGTGGCAAAATCTGCTGAACTGATGACCTTCGGGGACCATGCACGACACTCTCTGACAGCGCCGGAAAGGCCGAAGACATCGTTTCTCCGTAGCCGTCACCTATCTATTCCTGAAAGCGCCCTTGTTGAGACGTTTCACAACAGGGTTTCTCAATTGCGAGTCAGCGACCTTTACTGAGGCGCCTGAATGGGGCACCCTTTGCAGAGCCACTCGTCCCCTTCGGCATGCGCACTTCCGCAGTGTCCTTCCCTCTGCGTACTCACGGCGACTCCCGCGCTCCTCCCACTCCTCTCACGCGGACACGTCTCCCGCACTACACGTCCCGCGGCCTTCCTGCTACCGTAGGCGAACTTTCGAACGCAGCTGTGCACGTCCAATCGGTGCCAGTTGGGCTTTTTTGGAACCATCCCTCGCTCTCTGTTGCCTCCAATTTCTTTCTACTACTCGGCCAATGACATGGGTTGGTAAAATTAATGGACCATTTCATCTATCACCCCAATTCCACGAGAACATGGATCCCCAATTCCACCGAGATTTCTTTTCCGCAGCGTGCCTTTTAATAGACCGTTCGATTGGATCAATGAGGAAGAGGAACGCACTGGTTCTGAGAATACTGAAGGTCGCCGCAGTGAACAAACAATCCCTTTCGTGCGTGTCAGTTGGTATCAGGGGAATTTTCTGTGGCATATCCCCCCGATCGTGGCGATAAGCTGGTAGGATGAGAAGGACCTTCCGTGTGATACGTCAATTCACTTATGTTGTGCGAATAATAGTCCAAACGTGGTATAAATCCAAGGTAAATCTATGACTGAACAGTATCCGGACGGTCCGACACCACCGTTAATGAAAGTCGTCACGCGTAAGGCCCCAGTGTCAATGATATCTTCACATGGTGCACCGTCTCACAGAAGCGGGGTGTCTGTCAGGTAAATGATCTGGATCGTAGCGCGGCCCCACAAATTAAGCGTACGAGCGAATATCGTTGTACTGTCTATTTATAAGAGACTAAGTTCAAGTTTCCATAAGCCACTGTCAGCGCCGCGGGAAGCAACTATACCTTGGTATTGTTTATATCATTTCTTCCTTTCCGCGAATTTCATTTCTCCTGTGGGAAGTGCCATGATCTTAGATCTCAGTCTCAACTGAGTTAACTCTGAGCGCTGAGCTCGACCCAGGGCTCGTTGCGCCAAGGACGGAGGCAGCGTGCTTACGTTGCATCCCACGTAACTTCTGCTGGTCTACCTTGTATTCAAGTTGCTTATTTGCCACAAATTTCCTTGTAAGAGTATTCAAACTTCACAGCGAGACAATTGAACCCGATGGATCGCTGAACAGTCTGTCTGGAATAAGATAAAAACTGCTCACTCTTCATTAGCACCTAATGTACTGCAAATAATTCATCCCAAGTTCTGTTTGTGACCCGCCACTTGAGGAAGCCGGTGTTTGATGATGTGATGCTTTGGCGCCCGGCATACTCTTGCCGAGTGGTTGCCGTGATCTCTGAGGCCGGCGCGTCTGTCATGTTCAAAATGTTGGCGTAGGACGATGGTGTGAGAGGTTCGTGGAGAAGCACCAGCTTAAATACCACTACATAGCAGCTTTCTGACTCACGAGGAGCCTCAACAGCAGTCACAAAGCTGTAATTTATTCTCCGGAGCACTGGTTACATGCAATACTGGCGGGTTGCCCGAGATACGAAGGCACTGTTTCTAACTAACGGTTAAGGTAGCTCCGCGGCGTGCGGGTATAGCTTTTGTGGGCCCACTCGGGTTTGGTTGGAGGAGGACGGATCAACGGCATGGGGAAGTGGTAAAACATTATGGTATTCGTGGGGATGTATAGTAGAGCACATTTTGAAAAGGAAATGACGGGGCTACGCACAACCAAGAAATTTGACGGCCCCCGAGTAGCATTCAAGCTGCAATGAAAAGCACCGATGTTTCCCGAGCTAGCCAGGTGTAAGCTGCGATCCATAACGCAAAAATCCAGAACTCACTGTGCTTGTAAATCACCGTCGCGTAGTAGGACTGAAAACCGCACGTCAGCCGCGCATGCCACTTCCACTGTAGTCGACGCACCGTATCGTCCTCGATCTCATACTTATCGTTAAGATTCACCTCCATCAATAGCTCCTGGAACGCGCGCGTCTCCACCATCTCAACGGCGCGGCCTACCAACGCCGGCTCCAGATTCCTTACATCCACGCCCCCGAGCGTGCGCAGCTCCTTCCACTTATATTTCACCTCTGGATCGTCCGACATCTCGAGGACCGAAGGATCGAGCTCGTCGCCGCTCAGCCCGAAGTACTCCTGGTACCCATGCTGCACCTCCTGCTTCGTCGACATCGTGTGCACGAGGTCGCCGACGTACATCTTGAACCCGTATGCCTTGGCCAGGGGCGCGAGGTGGCACAGGAGCGTCGCGTTGTCGCGCGTAAATTCGCTTGCGGACTTGGGGGTCCCTTCGAGGAAGAAGGGCAGGAGCGCGGGCGCGGGGGCGCCGGAGATGAGCGCGTGGCGCCAGAGGCAGAACGCGTCGCGCAGTGGTGGGAGCGCGCCGGAGAGGTGCTCGAGCCGAGGGACGAGGGACGCCGCGCCGCGGTCGTCTGGGATCGCGCAGACGTGGTACGTGATGCACAGAAGCGCGCCGCCGGTGCCAACCTCGATGCGCGCGCCGGAGACGCCAGCGTACACGCCAATCGCGCTTACGCTCTGGGTGAGGTCCGTGGGCAGCTGCACGCTGTTGGTGGCGGTCTCGTGCATGGCATGCACGCGGATATCGGCGGAGGCGGACAGGGCGGGCAGAATGACGAAGATAGGTGGCGAAGTGGTTGATGTTTTCTGGGGCGGTTCTGAAATATTACTCATTAGGATACGCGAGTAGATAGAAAAAATAAGGCGCACGACAGTTTATGAGAACCGGCCTTGAGGACGTCGAGCGTCTTGAAGGATGTTCGCGTGGAAATTCTGTGATCCATGACTTTGAGCTTGCGCAGCACATCGGTCTGCCTCGCCGAGATGGCCCTGCAACAGGCGTCGTTGAGAAATTCGACCTGCCAACGTTATCAGGGAGAAAAATGCCACCAGCAATGCAACGCACCTCATCTTCCCCCACGGTATGCCGAGACTCATGCCTCTCGCCGAGATGCGTGGCCAAGAATGACATCTCCCGAGACGAAAGAGGGAGGGTGAATGTCTCGCCACGAATCAGCAGGCTTGTGGCGGGAAAGCCTGGCGCGGTGGACAAAGCGATGAAGGGCGCGTTGTTGTCGCGCATGTAATCGGTGCTGGTGAACTCTCTGATTTGAGTCTAGATGGGGTGATAGTCAGTATGCGGCAATCAGACGTGGGGACAAAGACGCACCTCGATATCGGCACATTCTGGGTGCAGGGCACGCTGCTGGGGTGGTATGTAGCCCGTCGCGTCCGGCTCGAACGTGTTCCAGTCATCGAGGACGTGCAGGTTGGAAAGTTTGAGAGGATCCATGTTGGGGGTCAAGTACTTAAGGGGAGTGGTCGTGCAAAAATAAGGGTCGCTTCTTCTAAACCGGCTTGATTTATGAATGATCCAGGGTCATTTGTGATTGTGCTCAAAATAGCAGCCTTTACGAGGCTACAGGTTTGCTTTGATCTTGACGCTTGAGCCATCGAAGAGAAGAACATGGCGCTGAGGGCTTTGATTAGAAAACCGTATTTATGTTGAGTGGAGGAGTAAGTAAGAGGATGGTGCGTAAGAGCCAAGACAAAGAGAATGCAGAATGAACCTTCCTGTCAGTGTCACCAAAAACAAGCGCCCACCGATGATGTCAGCCAGCGCACGTGCCCAGCGCGTCGTCGCCGTCTCCCCTCCTCCGTTCCTCCGTCTCTCTCCTGGGCCATGGATGATACCTGCACACCCGTAAGCGCCCGAGCCCTTCCTACTCGTCCCGCTCTCACAGCAGCTCCCTCTGCGCCCACTCACCATCTCCCACGACTCGCTGGACAATGCCACCCTCATTGCTGACTGCGCCTCGCCTCGTGTATGATATCGCAATCATATCCGGTGCCGACCCCTCCAGCACCATGACTGGTTCACTGCAACCCTAACGCTATGCCTCTGCATCGGCCTCGTCATCTCCTACCTCCCGCAGCACTTTCGCATAATACACAAAGGCACCTCCGAGGGGCTGAGTCCGTGGTTCCTTCTGTTGGGCAGCACGAGCTCCGCGGCGGGGTTCCTTAATATGTTCGCTGTTTCCTGTTTCACTCAATGTCATGCCACTGACTGCGCCCAGGATAACCGTGCAACACACCCAAATCCGGTGCTGTCGCGTCGTGGTGCGTCCGTCTCTAACCGTCTACAAATGCGGGCGTTGAATCCTGGCCAAGTCGATTGCAGCGTGCGTGGAATCCACCGCGGGGATTGTGCAGGTTGGCCTGCAGTGGGCGATGTTCTCCTTCATGTGCGTCCCGCAAATATTCAGTTATATCATTCCAATGCGCGCTCATCTCCCTGCACCACAGTTTCGTCCTCTATATGCTCTACTTCCCCGCTCACCTCAAGTTCACCGACTCCTCCGAGCTGCCTCCACGGCGGACCGGCAAGGCCCCCCGCGTGCGCACACAACAATGGGCGCGCAGCGTCCTCCTCGCGAACGTTACCGTCGCGCATTTGTGAGTACCCGTTGCCACCCACACAGGCGCCTGCGCGTCTCGCATGACGTCGTGACACACATCATACCCCTCGCAATTACCCCGCGCGCTCTCGCCTTCTTTTCCGTCGCCTCAACTGACCTTTCTTTTCCAGTATCCTCTCCGCGCTCTTAACCCTCGTCGTCGTCCTCGCTTCCCCCTCGCCGCTCCACCCACCCACCCCGCCCGTGCCCTACCCCACGCCCACCGAGCCCGCGTTGCCCGTCGCGCTCGCGCGCTGGGCGCTCTACCTCGGCGTCTCCTCCGCGCTGCTTGCCGCGATCCAGTATCTGCCCCAGATCGCCTTCACGTGGCGCGCGCGGCTTGTGGGCGCGCTGAGCGTGCCGATGATGTGCGTGCAGAGCCCAGGCGCGGTGGGGATGGTGCTTAGTATTGCGCTGAGGTGGGTTTTTGTTTTTTGTTTTGTTCTTATTCCTTTCTGGCCTCTTGGACTGTTTTCTTTGTCTGTCGTCGATTTCGAACTCCCCTCATTTCATTCCTCGCTTGCCGTTCCATTTCATTCGCATTCTGCGCTCCTACTTCCACGTTACTTTTAACAACCGTTGTTCCCTTCTTACACACTCACGCCTCCCTTTGTTTCCTCGCAGACCCGGAACCAACTGGACCAGTACGTCCTCTCCATCTAGCCAAACTTAACCAACTTCTAAAGCCTCCCTCTGCAGGCTGGATAACCTACGCCGTCGCTGGCATGATGCAGTTCACGCTCCTCTCCATTTGCCTCGCGTGGAAGCTGCGCCAGCGCCGGCTGCGCGTCGACGACTTTGGCGCCCCCCTTGCGCCCGAGCCGGGCACGCACTTGCACCCCGACGCGTACCGCGACGCCGCGGGGGAGGAGGAGGAGGAGGGCGTGCCGGGGATGGTGGTCGGCGCGGAGGAGGACGCGGGCGCGGTGAGGAAGGCGCTGGAGAGCGCGCTTGGGGAGGCGGTCGCGGGGGATGTAAGGGAGGGCGCGGGGGTGCTGGAGACGGAGACGGGACGGACGGGGACGGGACGGAGGAGACGCCGTTGTTGGCGCAGCAGCAGGCACAAGGGAAGGGGAAGGCGCGCGCAGGGTGGTGGTGAGGGTGATATTATTATAGACGCTGGTATGCGATGTGCGTGCATATATATGCCGCGCGGCTCGGGTTAATCATAATTTCAGTGCTGGCTTGGATGGCTGAGTTATCTGTAAAAACTATTAACATTACTACCGCTCGAAGCTTTAATCGAGCCCGGAGTTGAGCAAAGCTAGAACGGTGCCTTATATTCTGGAGCGCTTCAAACGACGCGAATATTTTCGGACACGGACAAAAAGATAGGTTTAAAGCAGATATATGGATCAAACATTCAGAGACGGAGACTACAACGGATGGTCGTTCATCTCGATTCCCCTGGTTAATCGAGTTTGACGGCAGCGCGGTGTGTCGCGAAGGCCTGGCGTGTTTCGCCATCGGCGGTGAGAGAGGAGCTCAATTGTCCCTCAAAAATCTGCGTAGGTGGGTTGGGAGATGTAACCGGAGCCGTCTAAAATCGTGGATCAGCTCCGTGAAGTTTCGAAGAAGAGGAACCACCAACCTAGAGGTTCGGGGCCTTCCAGGGAGTGATGGCCCCGGGACTGCACCCGTATTGCGCGGACAGGGCGCCAAAGGCGGACTCGTAGGTGTCTTTCTCTTTCGCCGGGGTCGACCGGGCTTGGGCGCCGACGGCGGGTTTCGAGCTGCGCTTCTTCGATGCGACGCTGGGCGCCTGCCCGCCGAGCCCGTACGCGGACTGTAGCGTCGCGAATGCCGCGGCGTAGTCCTTGGGCTGCCCGGAGGCGAAGGATGCGGTAGAGGAGGATGCAGATGAGGACGACATTGTGGGTAGATTAAAGTGCTGAGTGGTTCGAATTTGGGAGGAGGTTTTTGGTTTTGGTTCGAAGTCGACTCGGAGGACTGGTTGTTTCTGAGGTTGGTTGCAGACGTCCGCAGGTTTTATACATGTCAGGTGTGCTGCGGGAGCTCGCCGCAGTTCAGGGACTCGCGAATATCAGACGCAGCTCGAGCGCTAACTTTAGCTGCGCAAAATTCGCTGCGCCGGGCCTGCGGTCCGAATGCGGGAATCATTCTGTAGCCGGGTGTGACCTCGTTACTGAATGTCACGTTTGGTTGAACATCCGCTCAGGAAATAAAGCGGGTAAGGCCGACGAGCGGCAAGGCCCGGTAACGTTGGTTGGTTTGAATCTGGTTAATTTCTAATTCTTCGATCCAAGCGGCACACGGATACTCAACCTCCTTTATATACACGGGACTCGGGTTCAATTAAACTAGTACCCTTGAGACTCGTCGGCAAGCGTGCGCACTACAATTTCTCAGCAAATATGTCCGTGACCCAAGGGAATGAATCATCCGTCAAAAACTGAGGCTGTTTCTCGTCTCTCGTACACAGATGCCTCAAAAGACAGTGAAGCTTGTACTTGCCTCCGACTTACGCTCTTTGACACCAGGGATCTGAGCCCCAGCCTGTTTCTGCGACACTCCGTATCTGTCACGTTCGCTGCCTGCCTGTGTTCTGGCCATCCCGTCCTTGTGCGCCCTAGTGGAGCACCAAAAGCGACAGATCAACCACAATTTCCATTGCAGATAAAGCTGTAACGCCGGCGAGTAGCATGGCCCGCTACCAAATTTATAAGGCAAGTTAACGCTCGATCTATTAAACTAAAATGCAGCAGTGGTAAGTCGGCAAACAAAACACGAGTTGGTCTAATAAATTATGTACGAATAAGGAGCAGAAGCACATAATTCAACGGAGTGGTGAGCGAAACAATTACTTGTGCCTGCCCTCTTCATCGGTGAACCCTTGGGCACCGGCGTCGGCAAATTATACAGAGTCGGCGGCATCATCCCTGGCTCGGAGTTGCAAGGCAATGGTAGCGAGATTCGTTCCCCTGGTCGAGAATCCTGAGCCGATTTTGATGGCTCTCGAATGAGTAGAATGCAGGATCAACATCCCTACAGACATTTGAGGTCGACGGCTCAGAATCTGTGGAATTATGTCAGGAGGCAGATTTACATCAGGCAGCGGAAGCTCACCGGTTGGTGGCTGACCAGGTTGAACGACGCCCGAGGAGATGAAAATGACGCCTGCGGAAGGGTTAGATGGCAGCAGCACCACCAATTGCGG
Organism: Mycena vulgaris; assembly: GCA_029204335.1. Classification (NCBI taxonomy): domain Eukaryota; kingdom Fungi; phylum Basidiomycota; class Agaricomycetes; order Agaricales; family Mycenaceae; genus Mycena; species Mycena vulgaris. Next base: position 918,347 of record JARGYA010000005.1, read on the forward strand.
CCCACTTCGAAATCATCGTAACCACGAGCTTCATGCAGCCAGAAACTGTTTAAACAGTCCGATTTTTTCTGGGCCAGCACCGTTCGAACACTGTTCAAACAGCCTTAACATCTGAGATGTTACTGTTTAAACAATAACGGTGCTAGGGTACGCGCCGTCTCATGGATGAGCTCGACCCAATTGAGTTCTTTAAATCCATGGTTTATGAAAGATCTACTGTGGCTCTCGTGGCCAAATTTGCTTATGAAGTCCTTCAAGTGTATTACGCGACTCCACTGTTCCGATTAGCTAGTTGAACCGAGGTACTGATTCTTCTTTTTTTCCGCTCTATTTTTTTGCTTCTATGTATCGCGCGGCGAGTTCGACGTTTCGACCGAAGGCTGCGACCGTGAGCTCGGCTTGGGAGATATATAGAGGTCAGGGACAATGGTGTACATAATAAGCCTGTAGTACACCGGGATACTTCCTGAAACCGGTGCTCCTAAGCGGGACCGTGCCGTGTAATGCTACCTACCTACCTATGATGCAATCCCAGAGGGCGAGGTGAAACTTTTCACCACAAAAGATGGGTAAGTCTTCCTATTGTTCTCAAGGACCCGAGTTCATTTGGATGTCTACATACCTTTCAAACTGACAGGTCCTTCGACCCCGAGTTCTTCTCTGACCCAACCGACATGGCGGCACAGGTCAAAGCGCTCACAGGGGCAGAGATGATGGTATCCCTCTGGCCCAGCGGAGAAGACCTGTCGGTGAATAATCTGCCGCTGCAACAGCAAAGACTGCTTGCGACGACACGCGATGGGACCGGCATCACGGACTCATTCGCGGGCGTGTATACCAGACTGATTGACTCGACGAACCCGGCGGCGAGGGAGTTCCTTTGTGAGTGTTTGCTTTAGTTTGGGAGTAATGCATACCTCAAGCAGACGATAGGGAAGCGGTTAAATGAGAGCTATTTCTCGATTGGTATTCATAATTTCTGGATCGACCAAGCTGATGGTATGCGATGTTGTACCGCATTGGGTGACTCTATGATACTGACGTTGAACCAGGTGGCAGCCTCGGGGAGGCTTTCGTCAACAGTGAGTATATCCTGGAGCTCCGCGATGCAACTGATTCACCATCCAGATGGACAAAACATTGCGTCCCTACCGTCCGCCCGCCCCTTCACGCAATACTTCCTCGGCACGTAGGAGGGCTACAGAAAGATGTATCCGTGGTTTCACCAGCAGGCCATCGACGAGCTCTTCTCTAACATAACTTCCACGGCGCTCACAAGCCCCTCCACCTCCTGCGAGCATATGTCCCTCGCGCGAAGTACATTTCTGGGCGGGCAACGATTCTGCAGCTACCTGTGGAGCGGGGACACCCAGTCGCGCTTCGACGTGCTGCTACAGAAGGTGACTGCCGGCATAAACGTCGGTGCATCCGGTATCTCCAGCTGGACGCTGGACATTGGCGGTTTTTCGGGGTTGGACGTGGATAGCACTTCGGTGGGTCAATGGGAAGGCGAAACGCTATCAAAGATTTCATCTCTCGCACAGGGTCAAGAATTGTTGATCAAGTGGCTGAGTATGGGGGTGTTTCTGCCTTATGTGAGTTGAATCCCCCAATGGCATCCCGTGAACTCTTTGATATTCAAATTCACCAGATCGTGTGCATGGGTGGTACTTCTTTAATTTTTACCGCCCACGTCTATCTCATTATTGTAATAGAGACCACAGTTGCAACATTAGATCCCCATCGACGCCGCCGTTTGCGAACAACTGTCCAAACGAAGTAGACAAACCTCTCCTCCTCATGATACCTTTTTATTTATTTTACCCACTCAGCCATGACCGTACGGTGCAGAGAATTTCGAAATCATCAAAGGAGTACTGCAGTTCCAATTCAACTAACTCCAACACTGACCAAGTGCCCAGTACATCGCTTTACGCTACCAAATAAAACCGTACGTCTCGCGTCTCTTTGCAATGCTGCAGGCGTCGGGGAAAACCATCGTCCGCGGACTCTTTTTTGACTTCTCCAATGATCCGAAGGTCGTCACTGGGACAGCAGTGAATGATCCTTCGATCGTGCATCAGTATATGTTTGGTGCGCATACATCCTCGTCCAATGTGGTATGTTCATCCTGGTTTGAATCTCATTCCCCAGGCCCAAGACTTCTTGTGTCGCCGAATGGTATCGAAGGCGCAACGACCAAGGAAGTCTACTTGCCCCTCCTCAATGATGAGTTCCTTGCCCAGAACTTGACGTAGACGCACTGGTTCGGGTTTTCTTCGTGTCCGGCGAGGAGGATCCGCAAACTGATGGTCCACTCGGCAGGTGGTCAGATACAAATTTTGGTCAAGGAGGGACCACTGTGAACGTGAGCGCCCCGTTGGATCAGAGCCCGGTGTTTTACCTCGGGAGCAAGACCTATCCTTTCCGGGAACGTATGAGATGTTGTATATGAAAGCTCTGGGAAAAAAATGTTTGTTGACGACTACCCGTGTCCTGTTCGCGCCGAGAACCGGGACGGCAGACACGGTCCAGAGGTAGACACGTGTGCGCGGAGGGGAGTGCAAGTTACTGATGGGATGGAGTACGAACGCGTCGGGCGCTGGCGGCTGGGTAGAGCCTAGATCCGGGTGGCCTGAGATCGTGAGCCGCCAAAGGGTGATTTGAAATAGTTGAGCGCAAAGTTTCGGAACCTGGTACCGTGTAGCGTCTAGAGAGAACCGGCGAAGACCGAGCATCCTAAACGGGAAGGTGGCCTTGGCGGAACTAGTCTATCGCGCTCGTTGCCTCGTTTTCCCCAAGGTTTTGCGTATCCCCGTCCTGGCACCTCACCTCTCCCATTTTGGCGCGCCATCTCCTTAGTCTAGCCCGTCAATTTCGCTGAATTACTCGTATATTAAGCAGATGCCTCGTGTCAGATTGGTCCTGTTTGCGCTGTTCCGAAAATACCCCGTTTGTGAATCCTTCCCATCCAATCCCATTTTGGGCAGTTCCTTTCCTCGCAGAAGGAGAACCTTCCCACAGCTCAGATCGGTGAAATTCGTTGGTTTCGCACAATCTTGATGTTGGTTTAGTTAGAAACATTTGAATCAAAGTATGTGCCGATTCAACCAAGGTTCAACCACAGCTAGTCGACAAGTTTTGACTTACAGCTGATTGCAGTACCGAAGGCGCGAATCAAAATTTCCTGTTTTGGGACATTTTCGAAGAATCCCCGATAGCTCAGCCAATTCTTCACCGATTGGCTTGGAAATTAGATAAATATACTCGGCTAATTCACTGGCAATTATTGATAGAGGGGAATGTGTGAAAATATCATGTACTACCCATTTTCTGATTCCGGGTTGTTTTCGGACCGAAAGCCGTATAACATGCTGAGAGCATGGCCCAGCAGCGTCATATTTTGGTTTGGACAGCACATTCGACTTTAGAAACATCTAATAGAGCCAGAGGCATAGATAAATCACTTGCAGTCCCTCCAGATCCTGCGGACACATTTGCCAGTTTCGGCATCAAAACATATGGTAAAGATTACATTTATCCATAAATTTCATAGATTCCTGGCTCTATCACTTGGTTCCTCAGTTGAATATGGTGCCCAAACCAAAATATTACGCTGCTGGGACATGCTCTCAGCATGCTAGACGGTGTTCAGTCGAAAAGCTGTAATCAGAAAATGGATACATGAGTTTTCCCGTTCAAGTAAGTAGATCATCTATTCCAAGTGATCAGTGAAGCCTGGTGATATTCGGGAATTCTTTGAAAGACAGGAATTTTGATTCGGCCTCGGACTGCAATCGCGTAAGGCTCAACGTTCAGTAGAGTGTGTAGCCAGGTTTCAGACAGGTTCCGTCAACAAGTTTCAACCAGACAGTAATCAACAATAGGACCTGAGGCTCAAGTCGCTCAACTAACAGTTGCCAAAGCCCGTGTTCCTCAGACAGTTCTACCTTTTGTTGCATTAATTAGCACCAACGACACTTATTTTCAGGTATGTCCAACCCACGCAAAGATCAGGTTCCATCTTACATTTCATCATCTCGATGAAGTTCGAATCAACAGTTCCACCCACTGTGCCAGCAAATTCATAGTAAGTGGGCTTTACGACGAAAAATGTCCAGGAGCCCAGGGATCAGACTCAAAAGGACGTGAAGACGGCACCAAATAATTATGGCTGAGAGAGAGAAAGACAGCCCTCATTCGGATCAGGCCAGGGCATGTTCACACCGCGGTTCAGGCGATGTAATCTAATTCAAAGACATGCAACAAGAAATTGGTATGTTCTGGAGCATTCGAGGGTCTTTGTGAAATCTGGGCCTCGAAGCTTTGGATTTGTGAGTGCGGCAGCTTAATATGTTGTTAGCAAGCAAAAAACGGATCGGAAAATCAGCTCAGTCGGGATCCAATTGTATTCATCGGAATGAAACGGCGGAATGGTGTCGAAATCGGTAGATACTAAATACTAGGCCTTGAGAGGATCCCAAATCATTGTGAAGGCGAGCTGTTAACAGGAGCTTCTGAGTCATATTGAGCCTCAACAGAAAACCCGCAAAGCAGACCCATTTCAAAGGTACGGAATCAGAGCAATTAATCACTCAATTAAAATTTTGCATGGGGAATAGGCTGCTCCTGGCAGTTACTTATGTAAATGCCTTGGAACCCACAGTGAAAGCAACATACATAGCACGGGTGTTTCAAGTATCCTATCTTGAGGCCCAACTTCACGCCCAACTTCGTACGAAGATAGAACACGGAATAGTTTGGAAACCCAAGTTGAATGTCAAATCGTGCTCCGACCATGACCTGACATCTAACTTGGACTCCGACCGCATGATCCACCTTCCCCAAATTTCTTGGAGTCGTCCTTCGTTCCCGGAGGGAAAACGCGATCGATTTGGGGTCCAAATTGGGACGAAGTTGGGCTTTAAATTGTACCACAAGTTGGGCCAAGTTGAACGAGGAATAAGATATTTGAAACCCTCTAATTTCCCAGACTCATAGAAAAAGTGGACTGACCGGAAAGAGACAGGTACATCATGTCCAGCTCACGCTGCTCAGAAGCATTCATGCGTGAATAAATTTGAGGGCATGCATTAAGCTAAATGACCCAAGGGAGCTTGCGCCGGAGCTCTTAAGTACCGACAGGTTGTAGGCTGATACTTCCCTGTAGTGGCCGCACTAGAGCCGGAGCGAAGCTCCGGCATGTCTTGTACAACTGTATCGAGCACGGGCGTTACACGGCATTTCGGAATTCCGCTCGCACATGCGACTCGGGTGCGCTCAAAGTTTCTCAAATACCTTCCTTGCATCCTTTCACGCCGCTTTTGAACATCATTACAGACGGCACCTATCGCGAACAGTGTTCAGCGTTCATTTCCCGCGTTAACTCCTCCAATTCTGCCGCATTTCTTTCCATCAGCGACGCCGGCAGAAATTACTCCTCCGCGACAACGATCACCGCCTTCGCGGTATTCCTTCCCTGCTGCACCCGCAAAATCACGTCTCCAACAGACTCGAGACCCTGACTGACTTCCTCCGTGTACTTGATCTCGCCGGCGGCAATTGCCTGGGGAATCGTGGCGTAAAACTCCTTGTCGTGCTTGTCCTGCAGGTGGAAGACGAGGATGCCGCTGATGGTGAGTGATTTGGCCCACGTTTGGTGTATATTCTGGGAGAAATGAATCACACATAATTGGCAGAGATATTGGAAGGGCAACATACCATGACGGGCTCATAACCGGTGTTGTAACCTGTGAGGATCGGAGTGAAGTGCGCACTTCCACGGACGAATATACGTACCTGAGATTGTCCCGCATTCCTGCAAGGGTTCATCAGAATACGGTCCGGAATTCAGCGTTCAAGACACTGAAGCGCACCAAGATGCGCCCGTTGATCGCCGCATGCTCCAGAGCAGCATCGAGCATTTTTCCGCCCACATTGTCCCAGTATCTTCCCGAACCCCGTAAGGATAAGCTGCCCAGACAAATGCACCGAATGGAGGTACATACATGTCAATGGGCCCCTCACGAGCCAGGACCTCCCGCGTATCCGTCGTCTTGTAGTTGAAGGCGACATCGGCGCCGATCTCTCGCATAAACTTAACCTTCTCGTCCGAGCCGGCGGAGGCGATGACTTTGAGGCCGTCGCGCTTCGCCAACTGGATTACCATGCTATCGGCCAAACGCCCCTCAGTTCGGTGCATTCCTGAACATAAATGGAATGCATACGAGCCGACAGGACCTGGAAAGGTAGACATTAATCCTCGTGGATCTGAACGACCAACTGAAAATCACACACCTGCTCCCGTTGATATGAAGGCCGTTTCACCCTAAATTACATATTCAGCTGGATAAATTGGATAATAGAAGAGCTCTGACCTTCTTCGCGCGGGAGAACTCTTTCCAGCCCATGAACGCTGTCTTGCCTAAGTACCCACTCGTGAATATCAACACTTCTGCTAGAGTTTTCCTCTTACCGGGCATCCCGGCCGCGCCGACAAACACTGTCCACGGTAACTTGGGGTCTTTTTCGAGGAAGGTAAGCCCCTCCATACTGGGCAGGACGGTGTATTGCTGGTGAGCTAGTGTGAAGAAATCAGTCGGACAGTCTTTCATACAGGTCCGGGAAAGAACTGACGGATGATTCCGTAAACATACTTCCCCGCCACAACCTTGGGGTTTTCGGAGCGCAGGACGACGCCCACGCCATAGCCGTTAATCCTAGGAACGGCTGTATCAACTTGAATGCAGAGGATGCCACAATGACCGAACGCACGGTGCACCCAGTATGAACGCATCCTGCGGAGAAACGCAACAGGTGAGCGACACCCACGCGAAATGACTGTTACGTACAGCATATGACTTTTCCTCGGCGGGACGCATACTTCCTCGCATGTATGGATCGATTGAGAGGACGAGGGTCTTGATCAGGAAGCCTCCATTGAGGGGCGCAGCCTCGAGGTCGATTTTCTGGGACGTATCATATACAGTGGTCTCTCCAGGGATGGGAAAGTCTGAACGCGGGGTCAGCTCTGCAAACTTGGCTATGAACAGATGGGAAGTGGACGGTGCGCACCTTTGGGAATTGCAGCAAACAGGACGCGGGCATTCGTTATCGGAGCCATGAGTCGTTCGATCGAATTGTTTTGAATGTCAAAGCAGGATTCACAGCCGTCTTATATGCCCGTACTCTTCGTCTGAGTAACGGTGTAAGACCATTGTTGCGACGTTATAGTGGTCCGGCCCGAGAGAAGAACGGCGAGTTCGGGGCATGTGAGAATGATCACGGTATGATCTTCTCCCGGATCCGGAAAAACGTCACAAAGATTTGTCTCCGGCGGCCGTGCACGGAGAATCCAGGCGCACAAAAGCACGGAACAATGCTAGGAAGGTAGCGGACACAAGGACCCACGAAAATTATAAGTATTGGGATGCTGGGGAAGCAGCGCGATACCAGAAGATCTATCTCGTGGAGGTTTCCTTGACGGAGGGAACCGAATGTGAGGTGTAAGGGGTTTCCAGCATGTTACCGGTGTATAAATGTGGGCCTTGAGCTATCAGAGATACCGTACTTGAAGAAGGTTCCATCAACTTGAAGCTATACCGTATCGCGAAGTATCAGAAAGTACTGTGGTTCGGAAGACATTCAAGACTTCGAATAGGTATCGTGAGTCATCACGGAGACTGAATCTTCGCACACCGAGAGCCCGGGCGGCTCAAGCCCCACTCCACTAGGAGTCCAGAGTGATTCTGAACCGTCATTGTGGAGAAGGCTTTGCATCTCGTTCGTGCAGAGTTCCAGACAAAAACGATGACGAGGAAGAGCAGGAGAGAAAGCGTGATTGCATCAGCTTGGTCATGTTGACTTCCGTGGCGATCATAGGCTGGCAACGCTCCATGATGTCATTAATCGTTGCCGCAAAGGAGAAATGAAGGGTACAAATATCGGGGCGGGGAGTCGAACCCCGGACTGCGAGATACAAGTCCTTGCCTTTTTTGTTCACTCAATACGAAAGCCCGCGGTGTGCCGCACACCACACCCACATCACTCTTGACCGGAACCATCATCATCTCAAAAATAAGATGCTGAATTCTGGCTCAGTACCCTCCCAGTGGATCTACGATAGACGGGGCTTGCATGCATGGACAGCTAGCCCTGTCGACTCGAGACCCTGAGTGATTGGGCTGAGTCGGTCGACGTCGCCGTCCGATGGTCTCTGCAGCGACAGGTACCGCCGACCGCGGGGTCATACGGCATACCCATGTAAAGCACGTAAAGACTCTTAGAATGTACTCTGGTCACTGGCCATGGACCAGGAGACATTTACAAGGCTTGCAAAATGTGGGCATTTTTCGTGGCGCGGCAGGGACAAAGCTCCAGACCCTGTGTCCTACGCGGTCCCGGCCCGATGATGGCGTGCTTTGACGTCCGGATCTTTTCGGCATGGCACATCAGATAAGATAAGATTTCGTTCAGAGCGGCAGATTGCAGGCTTTGGGCTAGCCCTTTCTGCTCGCCAGTTTCTCGCCCCCTATTATTTTATGTAATTTTGTAGATAGTTTGCATGCGTGCCTGGAGGGACTGTTGAGGCGACGTACCGGTTCATCTTCTGGTCGGCGGGGATTCATGGTTGATGGCAAGGAATTGCTGTCGGCTACCCACAAGGTTTTAACCGCACGGCCCACCTGTTGTGGCCACAACAGGTCGGGAAGATTACTGGATGCTTAGCTTTTCCGCCCCCCTTCAGTAGTGCGTGTGTTCGTAAAGACAGGTGACCATTTAGCCTACAATCAGTTACCAAATGTCTTCGTAGTAAACTGGCTGTTCCAATTGTGGGACCGTGTCAGTATAATTTACTTCCTTCCTTCCTTCCCAATCCTTTGCTTTGGTTGGTCCTGGGATAAATCAGCATTCATTTGAATTGACCAAAGGGCAAGAAATCCACACCTGTTATTCCAGTCGTCCAGCGTAAGATATTTAGTCTTCATGTCATTTGGTTGGTAGAAAAATGGACAATAGGGGCAGTCAGAGTAGAGGACTATGGAGAGATTCTCGAGCGATTAAGCCAAGGATTACGACGTGATTATGGATTTTAAAAAGTCCATAATCATGCATAATCGTGGCATAATCCGACTCAACTTTGACCGTCCCGGATTATGGTGCAAGGATTACCATGGCGCGATTAATCCGTGATTAATTGTAGGGCCATAATCCGACCATAATTGTGGCCTTAATCTTAATCTTTGCATAATCTCCTCCGGAGGAGATTATGCACGATTCAAGGATTATGAATTACAGTGATTCTCCAACGCTGAAACAAATACATAATCCTTCCAGAATCATGATCCATAATCCGTGCTTAACCGTCTACTCTGACTGCCCCTAATGAGCAAAAAGAACCCATTGAGCGTTTCCTGGGGCCGGAGGGAAATTGTTACGGCATCCAGAGCACCACAAACGACACGCCTCGCGCCTACACATCTGGCTCATTCATTTGGGTTCCCAAATGAACCTCACATAGCTAGGCACCAGTGGCTATGCCAGAACACAGCCATCTGTTTTGTACCACAAAACGGAGCGGCAAATAGATAGCGGCGGCCATTAATTCGTCAGCATTCCCTTCTTCTACTCGCTTCTTTTGGTTAAGTTCTAGGTCGTCCCTTGTGTCAATTCATGGGTCGCCCCATGACATAAGAGGGTGACGCCAGGTTTCCAGCCCTGGCACCACCACATGACCCGCATCTCCTCATGAATGGTCCACTTCCCCGGGTACAACGGGTACTCGACGCGTCTGTGGAAAGGCACCTTCCATCAGAACCTCTCCCGCGCAAGAAGCTCGTCGGCCCCCTCTTTGAGTCGCAGGGGGGCGCTGGTTGAATCGCCCGGAACCCTGTTCGAAGCGCACGGAAACGCGCTGTACTTCTCTCGTGGGAAGGATACAGCTCGTCAACTCGGCACTCTCAGGACGTTCCCCAGCATCCCAGAACTATCGCAGACCATCCCCTACAACCCCTTCAAATTTGCCAGCTCGGTCTGACGATGCATAAATTGATCGATGTATGCCGACTTATCTGCACTTTTTACGCCTCTGAATGACCTTCCAAGGCCTACCCCGACCTGGTGGATTTTCGACCCGTCGCGAATAGTCTGACTGTAACAAGTCCGGACTCCTGAGGATGCCCTACAACATCTGCGTAGTATTTCCGTCGTGATGGGGCCGACCAGGTTGGGTGCGCAAATATGGCAGAAAGACACGGGACTGTGGAAGAAGCTTGAAAGGATATTCCTAGGCGGTTATCGTTACGACTACCTTCCGCTTCCCCCTCCTTCTATACATGCTTCATGACACTATCAATTTTTCCTTTGCTTCGCGAGAAAATCATACGATCTGATGGGACTGGCTAGGATCTCCCGAGTTCGCCATCTCTTTAGTTGTCAGTCAAACCGGCTCGACTCATGATCACAAATTTCATCGATAACGATATAGGAGCACACCGCCTTCGGACATCAGCAGGGGAATTCTGTGATGCGGAACAAAGGCAGAAAAATGGCCGACAATATAATGATACCTTCTAACGCGCGCGCTATTAGCCGGTAGCGCGCTGCGCCACACAGAACTCTCGGTGGCATAACAAAGCTGAGCTGATTCTGGACAACACCAGGCAACAATTGGAAGACCAAAGCTGCACCGAGAACAAGGCGCGTGGTAACGGTCCGAATACAAAGAACGCCAAATCGGATGTGCGAGATTGCGGAATGGCTCGACCTGGGGGCCAGCGCTAATATTTCACGCGCGACGCGGCGGCTGTCAGTGGGTAGTAGAGATTGACGCTCACAGACCACACCAGCTGGTGATATAACCTTCATGCTGAGGGGCTATGCAAGTCCGAGGTCCCTGGAAGAGATGGGACACCAATGATTGATTGGAATTACGCACATAGAAAGGCAACAGAAAGGTGTCATGATCGGTGCGCCGCACCGGTGGAGGACAGATAGCGACCCGGATTCATTGAGCATGCTCGGAGTACAAGATTCTCCGAAGATAATAGGGTTGTTCACAGTAGCCCTTTTTGGTTCCTTTTTGTGTTCCTTTTTGGTTCCTTTTTGTCCTCCTTTTTGAAAAGAAGCCGAAAAGGAACGGGAAAAGGAAGCCAAAAAGAGCCCTTTTCTAAAAATGAGAAACCTCGTCCATTTTTCAAAAAGGGTCCTTTTTCTGTTCCTTTTATTTTCCCTTTTTCAAACTGGTCCTTCTTCTGGACTTGGTTCTTGTTGGAGGACATAGTTCCTATCTTCTTAAATACCCTCTGAACAAACCATGCACTCCTTCCAACAAGCAAATATTTGACAGGATATACATGCTCCGGGAAGTTTCCCTTTTTGTCTCCTTTTTCCAAATTTGCCAGACCACCCGTTCACAGTAGCTCCTTTTTCGTCACTTTTTCACTCATTTTTTTGTGTATTCTGCCCAATTCGGCACGTAGGAGTCTGCATTTTGGGGTTTGGGGCCTTTTTACATCTCTGAATTGAAAAGGGAAAAAAAAACCAGACAAAAAACTACGGGAATATCAAAAAGGAGAGAAAAAGGAACACAAAAAGGAAGCAAAAAGGGCTACCGTGAACAACCCTAATATTGCTGTGAATCCGAGTCAGAGTCGTAGGCTAGCGGGACGAGAATCCGCTCTTCACATGCGCGTGGGAATAAATATATATTCGCACGCCGCGCAACGAACGAAAGATGATATGCAGGCCGAGATACCCTCCGCAAACGGAGTACTAGTGTAAATCGAAGGCGCTGCTGGGCGCTGCTTCCCTCCGAACATCGTCAAGTCTGGCCTAAGCGCGGTCATGTCGGGGGAGCATCCCGGATCGGTAATTAATATATAAAGGTCGATTCTGGTGGAATAACAGAGAATCGGGAATTTTCAATTGGTCGCCGCTTTCATCAGCCGGGCCGAAGTGCACATCAACGGGATTTGCCGAGGCTCGTCTCTCTCACTCACTTCTCCTCCAGACACAAACATAATGTCATGTAAGTGAGAAGTGGAGATGAAACAAAAATTACGTACTCGTACTGGCTGGGCTTTGCCACGGCCTTTATTCCAAGTATATGTTCTGAAGAATCAACACTCCGCCATCGCATCGACGAAAGGAAATTCCCATCTACTTCACAGTCCCCAAAATATATCCACAGGGTCATAAGTAGATCTGTAGGATCCCCGTTTGACCTGGGTTTGGCATCAACCACTTCACCGGTGCATGTTTCGTTTTTCTGACATCTCATCTGAACTCACTTTATACACATTCTAGCCTGCTTCCGTGCGAGAATGATTAGGCATCATGCTGAGCCCGCTCATTTAATTCTTAGAAATGCTCCCAAAATATAAGCATGGCCACAGCAGAGGAAATCACTCCGGTCTTGGAGACTGAACCTTATTCAATGTTGACTTCGACTTACATTTTTCAGATGACTGTTCACGGAAATGGAATTTGTGGCCGTTGCAAAGTAGAAAGAGCACATATTTTTGCCAGCTAGCCTCGTTGGTGCTCCCTTCAAGACAATACACAAGATTATAAGTACAAAGCAGTGAGCGAGGAGAGAACGGGGTGCCGAAGTGATCCGAATCGTTCCGCTTCCTCACGATCACAATATTGCTCATTCGTGAGTTTCTACCCAAACATACAACAAACATCTGGGCCGGAGCTTCAACTCATTCCTTAGCGATATCGCTCCTCAGAATATGACGATGGATGAGACCCGAGTAGTCCCGAAGGGTTCACATTTCTGTAACCCTCGTACTCACATCACTCGAATCGAGTGGCAGACTCCGTGAGATTTAGGATTCCTATTCGCTCTAAAGCTCAGAATCTGAACGTCGCATTGCAGCCTTCGAACCAAGCGCCTTCCCTGGCCTTTCAGCTCTAGGAGTTCAAACGATCTGTTCCACTCATGGATCACCGATGTGGTATGTCATATTTTGGAATGCTTCGAACCAGCGATGATATTTTCAGACACAGATAAAGATACATTCAAATGCAGCTAGAGTAAATAGATCAAATATGGCTGCACGGAGAGTGCGACGGATGGCCGCTGGGTCGCCTTTTCTACCTGCGCTCGTTTCCTTGCCAAAATCGGGCAGGCAGCGCGGTGTGCCACGAAGGCGTGACGTGTTCGCCAGTGGTTGTGAGGAAGATGTTCCAAGGTGCCCCTCGAAAATTATCATCAGTGTGAAAAAAAAAACATCTGACTAGGTAAATGTTCTGATTTCTTCGGGAGAAGAAAGACAACCGACCTAGAGGTTCGGAGCCTTCTAGGGCATGACGGCGCTGCACCCATATTGCGAGGAAAAAGTACCGAAGGCGGACTCATAGGTGTCTTTCGCCGTGATGAACCGGGTTGTTTTGGCGGTGACGACTGCAGATTTCGACACGGGCCTCGACGAGACGCTGGGCGCCTGCCCGCCGAGCCCGTACGCTGACTGCAACGTCGCGAATGCCGCTGCATAATCCTTGGGCTGCGCAGAGTCTGATGAAGTGGCAAATGACGTGGTGGATGAGGATGCAGATGAGGAAGCCATTGTGGGTTAGATTAACTATGTGGTTCGAATTTGGGAGGAGGTTTGGTACGAAGTCGAGACCGGTTGTTTTTGACGTTTGTTGGCAAACTCCTGCAGATTTATACATGTCAGCTGTGCTGGGGAAGATGATACGTAGCTCAGGAAATTTTGTGAATGTCGTACGCACCTCGAGCGCTGTGTAAGGGCGTTTGTGACCTCGGTTACCACATGTCACGCCTGGTTCAAAAGGTTCAAAACAGACAGCGGGGGGGTGTTAAGTATCTCTCTCTCTCAAGGACGGTGTCTATCGCCAATATATAGATTTAAAGACAGATTTATTCAAATTGGGATCGTAGAGAGGTCATAAACAACGAGGGTAGTGGAAAAGAGCGAGACGATGAATGCATGTGTGGGTCGTGATTAGGATCGTAAGGTGTCAAACGGGCTGAAGACTGGGAGCGAGCAGATAGAGAGAGGGTTCTCGGATATCAAAGGTTTCAGGCAGATGGACCTACACCCCAGTTGTAGCCCTGATTGGGGTTGTTCTGATATCTGCACAAAGATGAGCGGAAGGCAGCGGAAGTGAACCACATATAAAACGGACTGCTGTTGGGCATAGTAGCTGGGAGATGCGTTGTCCGTAATACCGTATGGGTTGTATCCCGGATTATCGAATCGGGTAGGGTCCATCTGATACCTGTAAACGAATCAGTGGAAAGTCGTGAAAGGTGGAACGGACTGTTGACCATGGCCTGGTGGCAGCGCATTACCTGTCAAAGACGCGACGGGGGGACGGTAACTATGGTCACAGCCTGGTCATCGGCAGCGTTGAAACGAAAGAAAATATTTACACAGGACCCGCAGGAGCCGGACGGTTTGACGGCGGGATCCTTCCGAGGAGCCTAGGCATACTGTTGTAGCACGTCAGATATCATGCAGGAGAATTTTCAAATTACAGACTAACGGGTAGAGCTGTTGATGATGTATACTGCTTGCAGGCGAACTGAAAGGAAAGATGTCAGAATATCGAAAGGAATAGGACAGATCAACTGACTTCTGGCCAGAACTATCGCTGTCCATGGCAAAGAGGCCGTTGACGCTCGGACTCACTGCGTTCCGGGCCCTTGTAGTCAGAGGGTCTGCCTACACGCGTAGGCACAAACCGTAGGCACACCTGTATGACTACTTTGGCCTACCTTGGCCTACCCAAGGTAGGCGCAGCTAGTACACATGTCGCTACATGTGTCTATGCGGGTAGACCCACGTAGGCTCACGTAGGCTGAGGTAGGCCCACCCCCATCTTATATAGGCACATATGGCCAACCAAAATTTTCATTAATGCCCCAAAGATGGCATTGCGTGGTTTGCGCATTGATGTTCAGGTTGAATATCAGATATTTACTTTTGTTGTGTACCGGCATCGCTCAGCATCATCCGGCGATCAGTTGGTGTAAATTCGGCCAGCCACGCAGCGGGAGAAGCTGAAAGGGTAGTTGACATTCAAAATGAGGGTAAATAATTATTTTGAGGTTGGTCGAGGCGGATCGAGGTGGGTAGGCTAATGTAGACCGACGTAGGTCCCGAGGGTGTGACTACGGTGTGACTACGTCACGTAGAGTGACGTAGGTGAACCTCGCCCTTTTTGGGTCGATGTCGCGTAGGCACACTGGGTCTACGGGGGTAGACCTATGTAGAATGTGCCGTAGGCGCAACTTGGCCAAGTCTGACTACATAGGGCCGGAACGCAGTGACTGTTCCGTGCTTCTCAGAGAGTGTTTCCAGCGAGGAACATGAAAGCTCACCTGGACCCATTTGGATTGTGCCCTGCGGGGAGACTGTATCCCTGTCGAGTCGATCTGAAAGACATCATCAGTAAGATCCTCCGAACGAGTGATGATGCTCCCCACGCTCGGATGCGGGACTCATGCTGTAATAAGAGTAGTACCTTGTAGTCTTCCCAAATGCGTCTGAGTTGTTCGTCGGCGGCTGTGTCCACCTTACCATTCATTAGACGATAAAGACGACCTTTCCACCCCGCTCCCAAGCTATGGAGAGAGTCAAAAAATCTACGATATGAAAAGTGTGAGCAGATGGTACATTCTGAGAAAGAAACCACAAACTCGCGAAGCCTCTTATCCGTTTCCTCTTCGAGGGCCGGATCTGCCTCCCGTACGAGAGTTTGAAAATATTCGGCAATTTGCTTATCGAACTTCCGGTAGTCCTCTTCGGAGACATGCCTCTTAGCAAGGTTCCTCTAGCCAAGTAGTGAGAATGTACGGAAGGACGGAGAGACACGATCGCACCTGCATCTTCGATGACGTTAGGAGTTAGGGTGTCGGAGTACGAAGGGGAAGGAATGACCAGATGCGCTGAATGGTGGAGAAACCCCTCGCATTTTATATGTTTAGAAAGCACTGTGGGTCCACGATACGGAGTCAGAGTCCAGTGGATCTGATGAACTAGATTTGCGATAGGGGCTGTCCAAGTTGGGCACGATTGATCGATCAATTCTCACGATGACCCATGTGGCCTGGGAACCCGCGTACACAGGGATCAACACCGACGCTTGACTCTTACGCTGAACTCGCCGGCCCCATCAATGGAGTGCAAAGATTCTTGGGATACGTATGAGCCTCGGCTCACTTTCGAGGAAGGCGAGCAATTCTGGACCGACAGTCAGCCCCTGCTTTTGGCCCGAGGGTATCAACTGCGACCTCGCTACCGGCCAAATTGGATACCATCGTGGACGCTGAAGGCAAGCTTCAAACAACAGTACGAGGATAACCTTACTTTTGGCTTGGTATTTTGATTTCCTGCCATTTGTTGTCGAACGTTAAAATCGACACCTCAGAAATATCTGATCCTCGACGCCACGCGCATCCGCGATGGCAAAAAGGTCGTTCTGAAGCGTGTGCCGACCCAGGGGAAAGAGCTCGCAATTTTGAAGCACCTAACTGGTCCCTCTATGCGTTCGGACCCCCGAAATCGGACCATACCACTGCTGGACATCATTCCCTTGCCCGACGCTCCCTGGTCATTGTTGGCCATGGAATACTGTCGAACGTTCAATTATCCGCCGTTCCACTGTCGTAATGAGTTTCTGGAAGCGATGAGTCAGTTCTTGGAGGTGTGGTATATATATTTGGAGGTTCCAGTCGCTTACTTCTGCAATTCATGCACGAGCACAATATTGTTCACTTGTAAGTTTCTGGCTGTAATTTTCGGGAAATGGACTTAAAAAAAAAATTGGCTCCATAGCGATATCGCTCCTCAGAATATGATGATGGACGAGTCGCGCGTCGTTCCAAAGGGTTCCCATTTCCTCAATCCTCGGACTCACACAGGCTTCTACGGCTTATTCTCCTGGAAAGATCGATGTACCGTCGGCCCGGTGGATTATTATTATATAGATTTCGGCCTCTCATTGTACTTTCCAGACGGGCTCTCGCTACTCTCAGAACGTTCCCCACTATCCCGGAATTGTCACAGACTGTGACTTACAGTCCCTTTAAAGTCGACGTATTCCAGCTCGGCCTAACGATGCACAAACTCATCGATGTACGTCGATCCGCTTGTCTTTTGATCCTTTTGAACAACGTTTCCGCAGGCATACCCAGACCTGAATGAGTTTCGTCCGGTCGCACCGCTGCGAATCCAAACCATCGCCCCACCCCTGAAGAAGCTCTAGCTCAACTACGTGGGCTCGCGACTACAATGGCGCCGTCCAAGCTACGTGTGCAGATCTGGGAGAAAAACACTGGATTCTGGAAGAAGGTCGCACGCATTGTTCTCGGTGGTTATCGCTACGACTACCGTCCCAGCAGCTCCGCCGAGGTTGATATTTTCTGTATACCAACAATGCCATTAAATTCCTCCTGTGTCAGTCTCCCGAGTCCCAACTTCGCCCAACTTCGGGCTAAGCCTGCTACTCCGCTTCCTGTTGTGAGATTCTTCCGACTCATAAATTTCATCGATAACGATACGCCCAAAACGATATAGGAGTACACTGCCTTCGGATCTCAGTGGGGAGATTCTGTGATGCGGACCAAATGCAGAACAATAGGGCAGCGGAGCCGCACGTCCGGTCAAATGCACACAGGGCTAACTCGCCTCCCAATCCGCATCACCGACTACTCGCCATTAGCGCGCTGCACAGAACTCCTGGTAGCATGTGCTCAAGGCTCGACCCGACATTGCGGACAGAATATTCCGAAAACCGTGGACGACCAAAGCCGGACCGAGTACAAGGCGCGTGGTCACGGACTCATGGTGCGAAAACAAAGAACGCCAAATCGGGTGGGGGAGATTGGGGAATCCACTGACTCGTCGCAGGGGCCAGCGCTAAAGAATGCCTGCATGGCCTGCGTTCCCACAGACACCTGGGGATAACCCGTGATTCAGCGTAAGCTAAACCGGCTCTCTTGCCTGAAATGGTATATTCGCGGGTCGCTCGTGAATCCGTTCAAGCTTTGCGAGATTTTCACTAACTTTGTCCCTCCGTCTGGTCCCCACCTCCGTATCCGCCCCCGATGCCTCCTACGAGTCGCTACGCATCCCACGCACACGTCCCGCACCACGACGTCACATCTGATTCCGCGTCCCGAAGCCTATGCCTATTCCTACCACATTACGTCCACCTCGGATGACCTAACCGACGCCAAAACATGGGGTACACTGCCGACGCCACTTTTTGTCTTCCCCGGTACGCCTCTGTGATTCAAATTCCGCATTGTCGCACTATTTACGGTTTTTTGTTGGTTTTGTCTAGGCTATCGAAAGCCTCATTGTCTCACCCACCTAGAGCCTTTTCCCTTGGCTACCGAAAGTCACCTTTCTAAGCTGTCGAAAGCGATTTTATCTCTCATTTCGTACAGATGTCTGCGGCCAGACAACGTTCCTCCCGTGCCACCGAACACCGGGTTTTCGGGAACGATGTTGCTCGTCCCTAGAGTGCCCATGACGCTTTAATCTCCCGTGGTTTCATACGCCCTTATACGAGCGAACGCTGATTCTTCTCAGGATTGAGGTTTCCGCACGAATTTAGCGCCGCCGGGTGCGGCTTGCAGTTCTCGGGGCATTGCAAGCTATTTGCCACGTCGCTCAGGGCGTATCCAAGCTGGCACCTAGATCGGGGTGCCCGTCCCATTTACCTCTATGTGATTCTGGATGAAACCCGGTTTCCTCTGTAACGGTTTCATACTTGGGGCTGGGTCAGATTCGATGCTCCAGTCGCTGGACAATGCAAAAGTTTTCTGAGATTTACCAAGGTGCGTAACCTTCATGAGGAATGCGAGCCCATGCCTGGTCTTTCTGTTTCGGATTCTGTTGTGACGAGTTTGAAACGTCGCTGATTGCCGCTAACCCACTAACATGTCTTTGACTGTACTGCCCGAGTTGCTGACCTGCTGACTGACCCAATTCACTCACTGTCTCATTCCCACAGGAAGCGGTCCGGTCCATTTCTTCGTTCGACTGGCTTCGTTGGGTATCGAAACCCTTTCATCGGCTTGAACCACATCCAAAGGTTCACTTCAGGCATCGAAATCTCTTGGACTGCTGGCATCTGGCTGCGTACTGGTCGAAGTGATAACCCGTTTGCTGATCTGAGTTTACTGACTATCTCATCTCCACAGGAAGCCGTTACACCGCCTATTCCTTCTGATTCATTCATTGGGTATCAAAACCCTAGGACTTCCGGAGGATTCAACTCACGTCTTGTAGAATCACTTCGGCTCTGGGAATTCTGGGATCCTCTTGACTGCGTACTAACCGATACTGGACCGTTTACTGGCCCGGTTTACTGACGCTCTCATTTCCACAGGAAACAAGCTCTCATCTCTTTCTTTCGATTCACTTTTTGGGTATCGAAACCCTTTACATGTGATCATTGTTCGATGCAGCTCCCAGAGATTCAATTCGCTTCGTTGGGCATCGAAAGCGCCCCAGTCTGCCGACATTTGACTCCGTACTAACCCATCTACTGGCTTAATGTACACTGACCTGAATGTCATTGACGATCTGATCTGATCTTCACAGGCACTTTGGATCTACTTCTTATTCGATTCATTCATTGGGTATCAAAACCTTGTTGTTCGTGGCCGTCGATGCTGGTGCTTTTGATGGATTCGATTTGCTTCTTCATGTACATATCGAACTACCTGCCTACTAGCCTAGCGACTGACCCAGCAAGTACCGAGCCGACTTACCGACCATTTCTCTCCACCGGAAATAGATTTGGTTGATCTCTTCTTCTGATTCGCTTCGTTGGATAACACAATCCCGTCATTTGTTGTCATTCAAAGTTCCACTTCTGAAGGATTCATCACTTGCCCATCGAAGCATGTTGGGCTGCGTACTAGCCGAATCCCTAACCATATCCAACCCTATTTAATGCATCAAGAAGCGGTTTATGATTCACTTCATAGGGTATCGAAGTCTCCTTCTTTGTGCAACACGCACTCGTTTTATACGGAACTTCGCTCAGTTTTCACCGCCATCTGTCGTGCTTACGCGACCGTGGGACGTAGGGGCATTCATTTTCACCACACGAGTTAGGTTAGAGCAACGTTCCATGAGAGCGCACCTTCCGTTCTTTCCAGATCGTGCACTCACACTATTTGCATTATCGATCGTCCTACCACGGACTTTTTACTTTCAGTATCCAGTATCTGTCGAGCCAACGTGATTTCACGGGATGTAGAGGCATTCACGGCCATTTACGGCCCACCACGATGACAACGTCCGGTCGAAGTGTGTTGTATCCCAGTCTGCCAGAGTCTCCTGATTGTTGCAATAGGATATTCGGGGGTATGGCGAAAGTCTAGACATGGACATTACTTCAAAGACTGAGTGAAATGAGAACGAATGCGTTCAGCGCGCAGAGAGTGAGCCAGGAAACGATTGTGGTCGTCGCAGAACCAACCGAGCCTCCGGAGGCTGGGCCCCCACCGGCGGCGTCGGTCGGTGCACTGGTAGCATCGAGAGCGGTTCTGGGAGAGAAAAGCAATTGATGTTAGTACAAGGCGTGGTGAAAGGCACAACACACAAACCTAGTGCTCGAGGTTTTGGCAGCTGATTTGGTGGGTGTGGTGATGGGAATATCATCGCCGGAATTTCCTACAAAACGTCAGCATTCGCGGACACGTTCCAAGGAAAAAACACCTACCACCAACGGTGTCCGTAGGGAAGGAATTATGTTCTGTAGTTTCAGTTTCATCCGTGGTAGTGGTTAGTTTGGTGGTGGGCGTCGTTGTTGTTTTCTTGGTCGTTGTGGTCGTTTTTGTCGCGGGAGAGTTGCCGCTGCCACCATTGCCGCCGCCGCCTCCACCCTCATTCCGGCAGAAGGGGCCATCAGCATCTGTCGCTAATGGCATCAACGAGAAGAGTGAGCATAACAGGATTGAGCTATGCGAAAGAGATGAACGCACCACAGTCGCTGGCGGAAGCTACGCAAAGTATGAGACACTGTCTAGAAGTATGAACGAAATGCAGCACGTACCGCAGCATCCATTGCCGTCTGGGCAACTGACGTGGGTAGAAATAGCGCATTGGCCCGAATCACCGCTGCAGAGCTCGCCGATGGAACAGCATCCGCCGCCGTCACAGTACGTGCTATATGCGATGAGCATTCCGGTCGACGTTGGAACTCGAGTGGAAAGTGGACGTACCCCAAGGGGCAGCACCCTTTGCCTGACAAATGAAGAGAGGTCAATTAAACGAAAGGTAAAGAGAACCATGCTCAAGCGTACCTGAGCAGCAGCTGGCCCCAATTTTGCAGCAGCCGACGCCGCACTCGCTTTCCCCGAAGTCACAGCCCTGGCGCGCACGAAGGAGGCCACCGATGACGGACGGGTGCTGGACGTGGAGAGCTTGTACGTAAGGCGTGAGCGGCTTGAAGACTGCACCGCGGCTCGAACCGACGGCTGGAGAAACGAGAGTGAGGGCAAGGCTTGCGAGGAGGAGGAAGCGCGAAAGAAGTGCCATTTCGGACTGGAATGGAGACAATGCGGACGACGAGGCTTTAAATTCAGTGGAGTGGCTTAATTTTGGATGCTATTGTTCATCATGTATGGCGTCTATGAACGGGAACCTAGGAACCGGAAAGGTCATGGAGGCTTTTGACGGACGCGATAAACATCTATATACATTATTTCGTTAGGCGCTCTGCAGAACAAAGCCATAAAATGAGAATTTGTCTGCGTTTCAAGACGTAGCGGAAAAGATCTTGCTCTATGGAAGCTGAACAAGTACAATGAGAATCGTTGGACTTGGAATGTGTTGGCATTCCAACATGCCGAGAAAGTGCAACAATGCTCTGGTCTTAGAAGGTACAGAGACAGTTCCGTCAGTGATGGGCTGTGGGCAATACCGCCTCGTACCGAATTCCTTCCTTCCAATATCGCTATCACAAGTTCCTGCCGAGTGGATCCTCATGACCAATAGAAATAGCAAGTGCGCGATAGAAGGTCTATACTAGAACAGCATCCGAACAGACGGCAAAGATTTGCACATAACGTGTGGTATGAATCGGCACTTGATAGTGGCGCAATAACAACGCTTATTTGATAGATTTGGCTTGGCACATAATTTTTTCGTTAGCAACTGCCTGGCAGGGAAGATGTATAAAACTCACACTGCACTTCTGTCACTCGCCGTGAGCTTCCAAGAATCTAACTGCCCTTATGCCCTGCTCTGTTTTTGAGCGCCACCGTCGTCGCGATCCGCGGTCGTGAAAGCTTCTACGAAGCAACTCACCGAGCCTGAGAGGGGCCAAAAACAATAGATCCATACCACGGTTGTTGTTCTGATACAGATCCTCCCGCTGACAGTGGCGATAGCCGAAGGTGACCGTGGGGGTGCGGCGTCCTATTGGATCTGTCAATGGTCTCTGATCTATCTGCCAATCTTGGACGATGGTTGAATGGTAGATTCCATTCCATGACGGGAAGAATATGTTCGCGCGCGGATGATAAACAACTAGTACTCTGGTCTCCTCAAACCACCACCATGCCAAGACCGACCGAAAAAATCCACAGGATTCAATACAGTTTAAGCCATGGAATTCATTCTTGGAATGAACTCAAATTCTCGCCAGCGTTGAACCCATTTATCCGCATCAGCTGCACCAAGTGAAGACGACTCATTCATGAGCGTGCGAGAAGCATGAATCCCTTTGAGAAAAGCGACCTTGGGTAATAGGCCCATCCTTTCCACACCGGCCCGGGTGGCCGGCTTCAAGCCGAGTTGGAAGAAATCCAAAAGCTTCAGGGCCGCGTATGCACCACCGGCGTACGAGGTAAATTCAGCCGTAGCTTTTAGGCGCGCGAACCATTCTGGATACGGCACCAAACGCACGTCGAGCATTGCTGCCAAAAGCTGCATCACCGCTCTTCAGGTAGTAGGACGGGGTGGACGAGGTGGACGAGACAATCTGGAGATCGGCACATCGTCACCGTCGGGCAGGCATCCAACATATTCGCCAGATTGAACAGAGCCGGGACCCATTGCGAGGTATCCCACGAACCGCTGAGACTCCCTATCAACAGCCCAACGCGAATGACATTGGCGTTGAAATAGTGTCTTTCGGAGGCAATCTGAACGAAGCGCTCTCCATCCCATTTGGACTCCGCATATCCGGTCTGGACAGCAAATCTGGCGTGTTCGATGGGAAATTCGGGTGCGAATCCCATGCCTGGGGACACTACAATACCCAGTCGGAATTCAAGAGACAATAATGAAAATCTCGGGGGCTTACTGTTCCGACATACGGCAACCGTACAGTTGAAAGAGAACGAAGGCCGAGTTGAACATGTTGATCTCAAAGCAAATTCGAGCAATTGACGCGTGCCGACAATGAGATGTTCGAAGTCCGACAAGCGGACGAAGAAATCGACACTCCAAGTTGCAATATAGGAATGAATTCCGCAGTTTTGTTGAGAAGAAGTGTAGCGCTTACCGTGTGTATAATATGCATAACAGAAGAGAGAAGCTGCGCAGCGAAAGAGTTAATTGTCATCAGGTAGGTAGGTAGGTAGGTAGCATTACACGGCACGGTCCCGCTTAGGAACGCCGGTTTCGAGAAGTATCCCGGAGTACTACAGGCAAGTTATGTACTCCATCGTCCCCGACCTCTAAATACCTCCCGAGCCGAGCTCACCCAGTCTCCTGTCACGCGGTAGAACCCGGTCGATATCTAGAAGCAAACGTGTTAACTTAACATTGCCACCTTCGTTCAGACAGCAGGCCGATACACAGGGGTAGCATAGAAAACCTCAAGAACTTCATGCGCAAATTTAGCCACGAGAGCGATTGTTGATCTTTCATAAACCATGGATTTAAAGAACTCAATTAAATTTTGTTCATCCATGAGTGGGCGCAAGATTGGTGCAGTTTTGAACAGTTGCTCCAGAAACACGTCTCGTAGGGCCGACACTTCGGCAGAGGCGTCACATACCAATAGAGCATGTTCTGGAGTTTCAACATCGATTTTGCACAACCTGCAAACCCGTTTAGAGCGATCGTCTACTCGTGGTTGCATATGATCCCCCCAACGCAAAATTTCAACGGCTAGCAGGTGGGTTGACAACAGAAGGGACGTTAGAGCCTCTCGATGCTTCTGGGTCTTCACCATGGATAAGTAGTGCCGTAAACGTAGCGTTTGTGGTGCAGGAGGTTTGTCTTTTTGTGGTTCACAACGTCCCTGGATCAGGTAAAGCTTGTCTGAAGCATCGACTTCGCCTTGAATCCATTTCAGCATTGCAGCGTCCACAAATTTTGCATATTCCAGCACGGATTTCGACGTAGCGGAAGCAAGGTCAGGAAGCGGGCATGAGAATGGAAGCTTGGATGCAGCAGTCATTAGATCCTTTGCCCAGGATTTTTTGCCCATAACAGCCAGTTTAATGGAGCTGTTTACCGCAGCGCGGGCAAAATGGGTGGGCAGGAGGTCTAAGAGGTACTGGAGGTAGCCAAGCGCAAGGATAAAGCGTCGAACTCGAAGGGGGACAATGCCCGTTTCAGTGTAGAGCGGAATGAGCATGGATCGCCCATGAAGATTGAGCATTTGCCGGATGAACGAGACTTGGACTTCACAGAGTTGTTTGACATGGACATCTTCGCAGTCGGGCGAAATTTCGCAACCGTGGGTAAGATGACAGTCTACCCGTGCCATATAGAGCAATTTCAACTCTTTTGGTGTCAGCCTCCCGGTCTTGTCCTCAATGGCCATGATACGATGTGCGCAGTACCGCGCAGTGCCTGCTTTAGCTTTGTAGTGGTCTTCAAAAATATTTTGAGTATCCGCACGCAAGTGTACACCGACATATTTCTCCTCATCTGTGATCTTGAGTGTTTCGTTGCCAAGCATGAAGACGGGTATGGGATGCGGTATTGTGCCCAGGATCAAAACCACAGTTTTCAGCATGTTGATCAGGATAAAATTGATGGCACACCACTCTTGGAGAGTTCTCAACTTTGTTCGCAGCCCTCGAGCAGAAAGCGAGATCAGTAGAACATCGTCTGGTTGCGCCATCATCGAAATTCGAACATTCTCCAGAACCACGTCGTCCAGGTCAGGTAACATCACAAGATCCGCCATGAATAGGTTCCAGAGCACAGGGGAAGCAGGATCACCAGTGAGTAGTCCGATTAATGCTTTAAATTCCGCGGATTCTGAGTCGCCATGCTTCACGTAATAACCCATTGTCATATACGTACTTCGCAACCAGTCAAATATCCGACCAGCCATTCCCATTCTCGCGAATTTCAGCCACATTGTGCAGTGGTCTGTCGAGGGGAACACATTGGTAGCATCAATTGCGGCCACATATATGGTTTTCTTATGTGCTCTGGCCCAATCACGCACACAGCGGAGAATGAACGGGTTGTTATTGGTGCGGTATTTTTCTCTGAATCCGTTTTGCCAATCTGGAATTAGGCCCCGGGCAGCTGCCCATTGAGTAATTCAACGATGAATGAGCAAGGTGAGTGCCTTGAGAAAGCAGCTTTCTAGGGCAATAATGCGGTAGCTATCTGGAATCTCGCCAGGTTTACCCTTCTTGAGAATCCCGATAATTGCAGTCCTCAGCCATATGGATGGGTTGGCCCCTCTGCGCACACATTCATTGCAAAGCTGGACTATCTCTGCGTTGGGAATTTCTATCAGGAAATCGGGGAAATTATTGTTTGAAGTTGTGTTGTTTACAATTCTCGGCAAGATTGATCCGCACATTGCATCAGCTTATCTTGCCTTGTAGAATGACCATCATCTTTGCGGCCGCATTGCAATCGGCCCCCAGTTTGTGATACCATTGTAGAGATACCGCAATATTTGAGCGAGAAATATATTACAATCCAACTTGTACAAAGCCTTCCGGGACTTTGGAGCTTCAATGCACCGTTTTGATCGTCGCACTGAAACCAGAACACTTAGTGAACGATAACGTCAAGATTTATACGTTGGTGCTGGAACGATTTCGCTGAAGGTTTACAAGCGGCAGTCAATATATATGAAGCATCCAGAAGCGAGGGAGGGTACACTCCAATGCCAATTACTACAGCAGATAGGAACTTTGAAATCGCCTAAGTCCATTTTAAACTCCGTCTAACATCTTTTGATCATCAGCGTTTCATCAGAGGTCCGTGCACAGTACGTATATGATCATCAAGAAATCAAAAGGTCAGACGTTCATTTTTCTTTCCCCCCATCATCGCCCAGCAGTCACTTCGCCCACCGCTCCAGTCCCAACCAGATTTTTTCCGGGCCAGGACATGTCTTCTCTGTCCCCTTCCCTTTCTCAGACTTCGCATGCCGCTTCCAAATCGGCTCGCCGCAAGCCCTC
This sequence comes from Mycena vulgaris, assembly GCA_029204335.1. Taxonomy (NCBI): domain Eukaryota; kingdom Fungi; phylum Basidiomycota; class Agaricomycetes; order Agaricales; family Mycenaceae; genus Mycena; species Mycena vulgaris. Next base: position 944,739 of record JARGYA010000005.1, read on the forward strand.
AAATGTGCTCGTCCTGCCTCCAAGCGGCCCTGGGGCTTGAATACCGCAGACTCAAGTTTTGTATCGCAACACTCGAGATCGGCCATTCAATTCATCAAGCGGTGTCTCTTCTTCAAGACCTGCGGCTCAGTTCAAGGCTTCAACGCTTCACGTGTCTGTTCAAAAAGCTTTCCTCTTCAATTCCTCAAGTGCCTACCAAGTGCCTACCTTGCCATCTTCTGGTGTTCTGCTTTGGCCTCATCTACTCATCCTCATCATCGCTGCGATCCCCGTGGTGCCACGATTGTCGTTACTCCGATCCCTGTGCGGCCGTGATGGCTGTGCAAGTCTCAGTATATAGTCTGGCAATACATTTATTTCTCCCCCATCGTCGTCGTGTTTGTTTTATCTTGAGCTGCATTGTAATCAATTTGAGTACAAAAGGAATGGTATTTACCTGCTATATATGCCCTTTGGAACGGCATGCAAGACATTGTAACACAATATGTGACTTGCGCACATTGTAATGTTGACAATAATTGTGAACATTGCCAAATAGCGTACGCTAGACATAAGGCGTTGCGATGTGTTGCAATGTTGGTCACAATTATTGTGAACATTGTGAGCCTTGCGCACGTTGTAACTACTATACATTGTCTTATACTAATTCCCCCGATTTCCTGATGGTTATGGCAACAAGGACTGGACAGCTTGCAAAACGTAACTTGATAATGCAAAACGTCACTTGATATGTGATAGGCGGGTCGGCTAACATACTAGGACCCCGGAGACTTCATGGCCGATGTATGAGCCAGGGTTGACGGAATTTCGGCGGCTTGGATTCGAGTTCCGAAATCTGGCTATAAATAGATTAGCCTTTTATGGCAACTGATTATTTTATCACTTACCATAAAAGTCTAATCCCTTATCAGCAGACGTTTAGTAGTTCAACTCCAAGGCGCCGGAATTCCATCAGCCCCGGTACAGGAAAGAGAAAATTAGGTGTAAATATTATGAGGGATTTTCAGTTGGTTTCAAGTACCAGGCAATTAAACTAAGCAGTAAATAAGTTGAGGAAGGGGAACCCGACACATCCAGGTCCGCGGGGAGGCGAGCAAGTGCTGCCGCAAGCGCGGGGCGCACAACTGGAACGAGACGTCCGAGCGCGATGTCGCCGACGTCCCTGTCTTGCTGCGCAGTGTCGAGCGCGGAGGGCCCGCTGAACGAGGCGGCGGCCTGAACGTGGCAAACCGCGGAGCCCCGTCCTCACGTGACCGCCGAGTGTGACGAACGCGCAGATGCGGCAGCACAGTGACCGGACCGCGCGCAGGCAGTGGAGGCACGGGGGATGCGGTGACACAGGTGTTGTGCAGTGAGCGCGGGTCAACCTCGCCGTAGTGAACTGGGGGCGCGTGGTTCCTCACGAAGTGCGAGGGTGATGGGCACACGAGTGCAGCAGAGCACGGAGGGAAGCCCGGGTGCATCGCGAGTGCTGGCGGCTGCGTCGAGTCTCGAGGATGGCGTGCTCCGAGCATTCGTGGTGCGGGGATGCAGAGGTGCTAGCTGGCGAGCTGGGGGAGAGATCCTGTTGCACGCTGTGCGCGGCGCGAGTCTTCCGTGCGAGGACCACTTGTTGTAGTCAATCCGTAGTCTCTGAATAAATTGTGTTGCGGTTGGCCTGTGAGAAGGCATTTAGCACACATCAATGAATGCTCTGCAGGAGAACTCACCGGCGTGGATTGATGTGCAGCATTTCCGGGCTCAAGCCGTACCCGGCGGACCGCGGTGAGTCGCGACGAGAATCTTACATGAACCAAGGCTTGGTGAGTCGAGAAAACCGGAATTCAAATCTACATATTGACCATAGGACAAGGGATTTGGAGAATGGCGCTGTATTGAAGCCCAGCAGATCGGAGCGCCGCGACATTGAAATCAGATTAGTTGGTTTGTGGAAATGGAATGAGAGTGGGGACGTCGCACTTGCACAATTTACATTTATACCATTGGCCAAAAGACATTTTGACCAGGGAGATCGGAGCTGAAGAACCACTTGTCCTGTAAAATAAAGAGATAAGTCAGCTAGCAGAAATAGTCAGGATGGAACGGAAAGAAGTGGAGATATGTAGAGTAAATGGGTTCGGTGCTCACGGTGCTCTCTTTTGATTCTACGACTGGAAACAAATTGAAAGTAAATAGAAAATAGAACTTGCCACGGGTTGAATTTTAAGTCGCGTTCAAACCCCTCGGAGATCCGCTATATACAGACTCAGGAAATATTGTAGCTGCATACATACCTAATCTCGTTCAGGAAACCTTCGGGGTTGAGACCGAGTTCAGGACCGAGATTATTTCGAGATAATCTCGGTGCTCGCCTCAAGTTGGAATCTGGCTCGAGTCAGAACACATACAACCTGAAATACAAAAAAAGCATCCTGACCTCAAATGAAATGCGGACAACTTGAAGCATAAGGATCGTTCAGGTACGAAGATATAGTTTGGAAAGCGCTGTGAATGAACTGAAGGTTAATACAGATTACAATGCTGGGCATAAAAATCCTAAAATTAGACACCTTCGCGATGACACCACGCAGTGGTGACTTGCCGCAGAGGACGGTACAACCCGCGGTGAAAATGGAATCGCGCTAGATGCCAAAATGATTAGCATGGGGGAAATCTGGACAAAGAGTTGAAATACTGACTGTCTAAATGTATACCTCAGTCAATTCAAGTGCCTGATGATTCTATTGGAGGTAAGTAAAAGAATCGGAGCGATATCAGTTCAGCGTCCTCCGCGACGGTCACACTAGACTCCAATGCAGTCTCTGCATTGAGTTAGGAGAAACGTGAGATGATAACCAACCACATACCTCCAATGAAACGGCCCCGAACGCTTCTCGGCCCGAAGCCCCAAATTTTGTGTCTCAAGTGTTCTTGAGTCTCACGTGACAATTGCTATTGCACACTGGCACAATTTTCGGGCCGCTCCTACATGACATTGCGTCTCGCGTTGTATGCACGGTTTGTGCAAGTTTAAACAACTAAAGTTATACTAACTTGGGGAGGGCGGAATGACAAGATAGTTTAGCATGTACATTAGAAACACAAGCCGATGATATATTTCGAGTACTTTTACCTTGCCCCTGGTATGCAGGCAAGATTGCAATGTACGCGTAAAACTATGGAGAAAAAGAGTGGACGAGATGTCGACAAAAAATCCAAATTGGGTCACAGTCAGATCGAATATTGGCATGTGCACATTATGCATGTTTTTCCTCTTCAACATGAGGCTACCTTGTGTATGGAAACCTGGTTCAATTGGGTTGATTTGGGGTCATTCAACAGAACACGTGAAATTATCAATTGGAATTGACATTTAAGAATTATTCAACTGAACTCTAACACTGTCTGATCAACGTCCTACTAAATTTGACCATACACCGTTTGGAATGACGCGGTTTTCAAGGTGGTAGAGCGCGTCGAACATTTCAACAATTGCCATCATGATCTGCACCCCAGTTGTAGCCGTGATTGAGGTTATTCTGATATCTGCACAAAGATCAGCGAGGGGCGGAAGTGAACCGCATATGAAACGGACTGTTGTTGGGCATAGTAGCCGGGAGATGCATTGCTCGTAGTACCGTATGGGTTGTATCTCGGATTTTCGAATCGGGTAGGGTACATCTGATACCTTTAAACGAATCAGTGGAAAGTCGTGAAAGGTAAGCAGATGGAACGGACTGTTGCCCATGGCCTGGCGGCGGCGCATTGCCTGTCAAAGATGCGACGGGGGGACGGTAACTACGCCCGCAGCTTGGTCATTACCGGCAGCGTTGGGACGAAAGAAATTATTTACACAGGGCCCGCGGGAGCCGAACGGTTTGTCGGCGGGATCCTGCCGAGGGGCCTAGGCATACTGTTGTATCACGTCAGATATCGTGCAGGAAATTTTTCAAGTTACAGACTCACGGGTAAAGCTGTTGATGGTGTATACTGCTTGCAGGCGAACTGAAAGGGAAGATGTCAGAATATTGAAGGGAATAGGACAGATCAACTGACTTCTGGCCAGAACTATCGCTGTCCATGGTAAAGAGGCCGTTGACGCTCGGACTGTTCCGTGGTTCTCAGAGAGTGTTTCCAGCGAAAAACATGAAAGCTAACCTGGACCCGTTTGGATTGTACTCCGCAGGGAGGCTGTACGCGTACGGCTGATTACTCTGGACATTTTCCTCTCGAAGTTCCCTAAAAGACCAAGAAAAAGCCGTCAGGTAATCGTGGGGAGAGTTGCGGTGCTGCGTACCTTCGGCGGGTCGACTCGCGCTAATAGGCTCGTGTCAGTGCAACGAACCGTAAGCGATGTTAAACCTCACCAAGTATTTGTTCCAAATGCGTGTAAGCTGAGTGTCTGCCCCGCTATCTACCTGACCGTTCATAAGACGGTACAGCCGAAGTTTCCACCCAGATCCCAAATTATGCAAGGAGTGTAAAAATCTGGGGGATGAAGAATGTGAATAGGCAGAGACTCAGCAGGAAAATAAACAGACGCAGTGAGGCTCGCATCAGTCTGAACTTGTAGATTCGGGTCACCCTCTGTCCGCAATTCGGCAATGTAGAAAGTAATCCGGTCTTCGATCTGCTTGTAGTCCTCGGCGGTGACTTGGCGTCGGACGGGAGCACTCTGCGTAACTTGTCAGTAGCTAATGCCGTATGGAGGCCTCATGCAGGGCAATAATCGAACCTGCATTATGACAGACGGAGGGACGAGTCGGTGTGGGAAGGAATCAAGGCCTGACGAAATGGACGGCGCACCTGGCGGTTTTATACGCCTGAGAACACTGTGGGTCCAGTATAGGAGTCACATTCAAATCGGATGACTGGCAGATAAGAGAGCGATCGCGAACGCCTAAAATGGAGAGGAACTTCCAAAGGAGTTGTGTCCGAGTTAGGAATGCATGATCGATCGATCAACTTGATGGGACAATGATGAGAACAACTTGACACAGCGCTTGCCTTGCACCTACACCAGCCCACACACCCTTAGCAATGGAATGGAAGGATCCGGACCATCGACGACTTACTCTAGAGGAAGCCGAGCTGTTTTGGGTTGCCAGCCAGCCATTACTTCTGGCTCAGGGCTACCAACTACGACCTCGCTACCGTCCGGATTGGATACCATCGTGGACTCTGAAAACAAATCCAAGACAAGAGTACGAGGATAATCTCTCGCTGGAGCTGGTGGTGAGTCTCTTTGCACTCTATCCAGTTCGGAATTCAATCTCTGTATAGAACTATCTGGTTCTTGACGCCACGCGCATCCGCGACGGCAAAAAGGTGGCTTTGAAGCGGGTCCCAAGCCAGGGACCAGAGCTCGCGATTATCAAGCACCTTGCTGGCGCTTCGGGGCGTTCAGACTCCCGGAATCGAACCATCCCACTTCTGGATGTCATCCCTCTGCCGGACACGCCCTGGTCATTCATAGTCATGCCATACTGCCGAGAATTCGATTACCCTCCTTTCCACTGTGGCAACGAATTTGTGGATGCAATGAGTCGATTTCTGGAAGTACGTTTGTTTTTCCTTCGCCTCTTCTCTCACTTGAGGAGTAACGTCAACGTCCAGGGTCTCCAATTCATGCATGATCACAATATCGTTCACTTGTGAGTTTCCAAGGAACGTATCTGTCGCGGAGCTCATATCCTCTCAGTGATATTGCCCCTCAGAATATGGTGATGGACGAGTCCCGAGTAATCCCAAAGGGTTCCCACCTGTGCAATGATCGCACTCACACAGGCTTCTTTGGCTTCTTTTCATGGGAAAACCGTTGCACGGTTAGCCCCGTCGACTATTACTATATCGATTTCGGTCTCTCGATGTACTTTCCAGATGGGAAAGATACCGCTCTCTATCAAGGAACTCTCAGAACGTTCCTCACCATCCCAGAACTGTCGGAAACTACGCCATACAACCCTTTCAAAGTCGATATATTCCAGCTGGGCCTGACCATGCGCAAGCTGATTGATGTACGTTGCACAGTTTGTGTTTTTACGTGGCTGACACGACCCTCCCCAAGGCCTACCCAGACTTAGAGGATTTTCGTCCAGTGGCGGATAATATGACTGCTACAAATCCGAACGACCGGCCCACCCCTGCAGATGCATTACAACATCTGCGCAACATTGCCGTCGCGATGTCGCCGACTAAGCTGAGTGTGCAGATTTGGGAGAAGGACACAGGACTCTGGAAGAAAATTTCACGCCTAGTCCTAGGTGGCTATCGATACGATTACCATCCGATCCCCCCCCTCCCCTCCACATAATAGAGCCTTTTGTAGCATGTCCTTCCTTATATTCCCGCGCAGAATTACGCTTGCACTGCGTTGCAATTCGTGGAACCTCATGAGATTTTCCGAGTTCCCCATCTTTCTAGCTGTCAAACTAGCTCGACTCACAAAGTCCATCGATAACAACGCCCAAAACGTTATAAGGGCACACCGCCTTTGGATCTCATCAGGAGGGCCGGGAAAGTTCTGTGATGCGGAACGAATGCAGAACAAGTGCAGCGGAGCCGCGGAAATCCTGACCGCCCAAGCAGGGTAGAAATTCAGGGAGCGCCTCGGACATCTTGCCACAATGTAATGTGCATTACATTCCAAGCAGAGTCCCACTGCTACTGTCAGCTAACCTGCCTCCCTTGAACATCGCCGACTACCCATCATTACTAGCACGCTGCGCCACACAGAACTCCCGGTGGCACGTGCGATCCGACCCGACATTCTGGACAACAGCCCGAAGACAATGGACAGCCCGAGTACAAGGCGCGCGGTAACGGTGCGAAAACAAAGAACGCCGAGTCAGGTGTGGGAGATGGCAAAATTTTCTGCCTATTTGACTCGTCGCAGGGGCCAGCGCTAATGGATGCCTGCATGCGACTTGCGTCCCCACAGAGCCTAAGAGCTCCATATGGCATATGATGTTTCACCTCGCAGGGCCGCGCCGCGGGCCGTTAGAAATATTGGTGCCTGAGTTAGATTCAAGTCTCCACGCTGGTAGTATAATCTACCAAGAGGGGTGTGGAAGGCCGTGATACGGAAGAGATGGGGGAGTTTACATGCTCCGCTGAGAAGTCAGATTGACGCCGACCGGCCGACACAGATAGAAACGGCCCTCGCCGACTTTCAGCAGAGGAAAGACAACACGGCCGTAAATTTAATCAGGCCTACTTCTACCGAGATTTTTGGGGAATATGATAGTGATGTGTTTGTGCACTCCCGCCCACACAAGCCTGCGGGCACATAAATCAAGTGGAATATTCCGGGGGTAGTTTCTCCACCTGTCTCGCCGGGGTCAAACGCAGCCCACTGCCTGTATGGAAGAGCATATCCGCCGCAGGCGTCGCGGGAGTGTGCTCCCTCACCGCGCAAGTCTGCTCGCCTTTCATGGTAGCTCTCGCGCGCGCGTCTGGTTCCCGTTGCGCGCGAAGCGCCATCTGGAGCTCCACCCGCAGAAAATCGATTTGTTCTGTGAGAGAACCAGTATCCTGTGTGTGCGGTGGAGCACCGGTGCCTGTGAAGGGATCGACGTCGCTCAGGAGTATGTGGCCGCGAGTATTCTCCCATCGTCCCGAGGGCCGTTTGAAGATGACGATCAGAGCAGCTAGGACTGTTATGAGCGCCCGCCCGCCGCACCAGTCCGCCGACTACGCCGCCCACGATACCACCAATGGGAAGGTTTCGACTCTTGTATATCGCAGGGCAGACAGAGGTCGGCGCAGGTGATGCGGTTGAACTTCCAGTTCCACTGGACGCGGCATGCCGCATGTGTAACTGCGTCGTCGAACCTATATCTGTTGTCAGTGTTGAGTCCGTGACGGCATGGCGAGGAAATACACCCGTACGTATAAATAACGGAGTCAAATGCGATCTCACCCCAGCTGGTTATAACCAGCGTACGCGTTCTATTGGGTGTCCGTAATATTGAAATCGTTAGTAGGCCGGATATTGGGCGTGTTGTCGATCTCAAATTAGCATTTCGCAATCGATGTGCAGCTGAGAAATACATAGACGCTGGTCCCTCGGAGTACGTCAGGGTCCAGAATTATGCCAAATTTGAAGTGAACCCATCTGCGAAAGGAATTGTAATTTGGCATGGTCCATCTTGAACTACGAAAGTCAATGTACGGCTGCCGCCTCCGTTCAGATTAAACGGGTTATCTTCCGCGCTTGGACCCGTGTCGTAGTGATTCGGGTTGCAACTATATTGCACGAGGGGATCGAAGTCCTCGATGGTCCGGTTGACGAGCGCTGCGCGGCCCGAGGCGCAGAAAGAGGCCAGCAGAGAGTAAATGAACGGAGTCGACACCATGTCGCAGCGAAATCAAAGGGAGCGAGAGAAGGTGGAGAGCGAGGGAGAGACCACCAGAAGTACATGTACGATGGATGGATACTGTTAATCAAGTAGTTAGACGGATCTTCTCAATCCAGTGGGAGGTGATCTTTGAGAACCAGATCCCAAGCGTGCACAGATCTTCTTCGAACTGGACACACTCTACCGTGCTTAGAATTTGAAAGTAACTGAGGACTCAGAGCTCCGAGACATTGCGACTTGTTCAACCCTCAAGTTTTCGGCGCGCAAGCAGAGTCAAATGGTGCCATTCGGCCTAGATCATAGGTTAATTTTACGACCGTAGGAATCAATGTGATACGCCCTAGATGTGAAAGCACTACATAACCTGTTCAACCATCCTCGATCAGCTCATCGTAACGATGTCAGCATAGCGGGTTGATGCAACCACGAGGATGGGGGGTCCAAAATAAACCGTGAGAATCCCTGCAGATCTCATCAGGCTGGATACGACGGGAATGCTCACACACCAGAGTATGAGATTACAGCGCCGATGAATAAAATGGCTGCAGATCTCATCAGGCTGGATATGACGGGAAGCACCTGCACACACTCAGAATAGGAATTCTTTCCCGGGAATCACGAGCAGAAGATGAACTACGTGCGCATTCAATCGTTGGCGACTCTAAGATCACAAAAACCGGTGTCCGTCCACGAATCATCCAGAAGCGAAAATAAACAGTCCATCCCGTCCCGACAAGCCCAGAATCAATCAGCCACATACTCCGGGGGCAGCTCCTCCACCTGTCTCGCAGGCGTCAAGCGCAACCCACTGTCTGTGTGTAGCAGCAAATCCGCGGCAGGCGCAGCCGGCGTGTGGTCTCGCACTACGCGCGCCTGGTCGCACTTCATCCCCGCTAGCCTCGTACTCACGCTCGGGGCCCGCTGCGCTCAAAGTGCCAGCTGAAGTTCCGCTGTCTGGGCCTGCAGCACACGGATCTGCTCCGCGAGAGCAGTGTTGTCTTGTGCGTGAGAGGGGCTACTAATTTCGACCAGGGTAGGTCCCGCCTCGACGTCGGCCGGCGGGCTAGTGTCCGCTAGGGATATTCGTCCCCGCGTATTTGTCCTGCGTCGAGAACGCCGTTTGAAGATTACGATCAGCGCCGCCAGGAGAGCTAAGAGTGCCAGCCCGCCGAATACGCCGCCCACGATACCACCGACCGGCGGAGAGGCTTGGGGAGGGCGGACAGATTTAGATGATGTACTCAGAGGGAAAACCGTCGAGGTGGTTGGCGTAGTCTTGGGTGCGGTCCCGTCATCGAACCTATGCCATCTCATAAGTTCGTTACGGCTAGGCGAAACCAGACCACATACGTATACATGACGGAATCGAACATCAGGTCGTCAGAAACGGTGATGACTAGCGTATGTGGCCCGTGGGGTAGGGAGGTATTGAAATATGATAACCCCGTGTCCGTGAAAGTAGTTGCAGGTCGAATGTTGGGATATACTGCAGTATCGTCAATCTCAAATTGACAGCCCGACGACCTGCATGCGAGAAAGGCATACACGGCGGTCCCTTGAAGCTGGTCAGACCCAAAGAATTATCTGAACACTCAAAGGATCGCACCAGAAAAAGGGATCGTCATTTGACATGGGGTACGCGGAAGAATGAGAGCCCACGTGCGGTTAACCCCTCCGTCTAAACCACACGGATTGGAGTTACCCGGGCCCGCGTCACAGTGGGTGGCGCGGCAGGTGGAATTCAACAGGGGGCTAAAGTCCTCGATTGTGGCATTTACGAGCGCTGCGCGGCCCCATGCACAGAACGAGGCCAGCAGAACGTAAATGAAGGGAGTCTGCACCATCTTCGAGTATGGAGTGGGAGGGAGGGGAGGAAGACATAGCACGGATACGGCCGGCTGGATACAGTGACAATCAATCATGTCGTTGGAGGGTTCATCTTCCTTGCGGGAGTTGATCACGAAAATCAAAGCTGTCCATGGAACTCGAAGCCGGACGTGCCTCCGAGACAGTGCGTAGTACACCGCCGCCGCCGTCTGCCCAGGTCCCAAGCTCGACATGGGAGGCGGAAAGATTGAGGCACCTTTCAGTTCTGGATCGCTGCTGGGTTAGTTTTACGCGAAGATCAATTTGGCATCGTAACACGGCTGTTGCAAGGATGTGGCTGCATAAATTTAGACTCGATGGAACGATAAACATGGAGGAGGCGACTGACGCTTTGCGGCGGTACTTGGAACATATAATTGAACCACTGGTGGGAGCGAGGATGTTGAAAATATTGCGGTTAGAGGTTTAGGTCGATGCAGTTTTTGCGATTCTCGAGGCTTGGTTATGGCAGGGATGTAGTCTCTCGTAGACAGACACTCTAACATGAAGCTCGTACCTCGCAAGTTAGAGCAGGGATGGGGCGCTCGCGGGGAGTCCACGCCATTTTCGTCACTTCGTAACTTCGCTTAGTTTTGGGAAACTTAGTAACTTTGATGGAAATCCGGGAAAGTTCATGATTTTGACGAGCTTCTGTGAAAGTTCGTGAGTTACTTGTCAAGCGGTGCTCCTCGGCACATCACGGAGTGATGCGTGCCAGCAACTTGCCGAGAGTGGCCGGTTAGGTTTGGGTTAGCGGGTTAGTGGTTAGAGGTTAGCGGTTTGGGTTTGGGTTAGGGTTAGCGGTTAGTGGTTAGTGGTTAGGGTTAATGGTTCGGGTTAGAGGTTAGCAGTTAGGGTTAACAAGGTATCTATATGAAAAGAATACGGAGAGACTTGAGTTGAATAAAAATGATGGCCGGGTTGATGCGTTTGATTTGTGTCTCACAAACTTCCCTGGAAACTCGCCAATGTGACAAACTTTCCCAACTTTCCATCAAAGTCACGAACCTTCGCACCTTTAAGCGAAGTTACGAAGTGACGAAGGCCACTACGACTCGCTCGCGGGACGGCGAGGTGTTGTGTCGAGGCTCGCGGGGAGTCGAAATATCGAAGATGGAATTGCGGGCCTTGGCGTGCGAGGTGGTGGATGGAGAGGTCGCGGGTGGTCGATACGTCGTGTCGGAAGTCGCGATAAGGGTCAAGCGCCGCGCAGCGAAGAAAAAATTGGGACGTAATCTAGAAGCGTTGAAGTAAATGAAAGAAGTTACACCTAGGATGCAATTTGAACTCACCAAGGGCCCCTGCCTTCAATTTAGCCGAATTCTACAACGAACGCGAAGAAATTCAACTTACTACGCCGATTTGAACTACCCCGAGATGCCCGGGACACGGCTTCAACGCGGAAATGTGTACTTACCATGCAGGAAGCTGCAAGCTGGATTAGTGTTGATACTGTATTGAATGAGACAGTAACGTATCAAATCCCGCGCGCCAGACCTTCAAATGAAATGTAGCGCGCACATCGCGGGGCGATCATGGCGCTCGCGGGAACACTAAGTCCCGGATGTAAATTCTGGGGAGTGGTAGGCACGCGGCGCGTTGATGGCGCGTTTGACGAGCGACGCGAACGCAAACTGAAAGAGTAAAGAGTCAGCGATGAGATAGAGATGGCGCGAGAGTGGACGCACATGTTGCCCCGCTCGCGGGACTCGAAATCCGTGGTAAAAATACTGGCGGCGCGTTGACTGGCAGTTCACTGATGGCGCGAGAGGAACACAGCGCCAGGTAGTGGCGCACAGAGGGCGGACCACCTTCACAGCGCGTTGACAATGCAACTTGAATGGAGGTAAGCACTGAGATAAAGATCACGCGAGAGCAAACATATGTGTACCCTTGCTCGCGGGAACTCGAAATCTAGAATCTGAATGTTGAGGACGGCGACGCGTTGATGGCGCGATGATAGTGCAGCAGCGGCAGTCGGATGTTTTCCTCTGCAATTTATTCAACACTACCTCCACTTATCCATCCTCGATCCTCCCCTGCTAGCATTAGAAATGGTCACAGATGGCTAAGGTAGACCTCGCGGCCGTGAGAGCCCCGCCATCCTCCCCAGTGTAGAAAATATGTTGAAAAACGGCAAGTAGTCTGTTTAAATTGCTTGAAATTCCTATGCTTCCTAATACACAATACAGTTACAACCATGGTCATGAAATACGTATAGACCATCTCAAAAGTCCTGGTCAAAGTTCAATCCTGATTAACCAGAGAAGCAGAGGACGTACACCAATGGTCTTCACTTGGTGGTCATTAATTCTTTCCTCCGAGAATATCTCCCTCTCAATTACAACGATGGGAGATTGTCCAGCGCGTGAAGTCGTACCGCCATTTGCCCCAGTATGCTGGAATTCGATCGGGGCAGACAAGATGTCCGTGGCGGATTGGCAAGTCCCACGACCACCCAGTATCTGGAAACGCGCATTGAGGACCACAAGTGTTGTGTTGGCATAGAGTGTTGGCATCGATGCCCCAAAAACTGCGTAGTAGAGCTGACCGGGAAAGGCGAACCAGAGAGCGACCGCTGCCAGTGCCACGGCAGCTACAGAAGACTGAACTCGGCTGTACAACATAAATGAAACATTGGATGCGTACCAGTCAAAGATCCAGTCTCGATTATCAAACGAATCAATTTCGAAACTAAGACGCGTGTTCGCCGGATTTGAGGGTCATTTCTGGATAGCTGGAACTCATGTCGAATAAATGCAATTGCAACCAAGACCAGAACACCCACATAATATGTCATGCAGACAGCAATAATGATGTCGCTCAGCGCAGAGGTGGAGAGCCAGACCTAGCAATGAGTCAGTGCTGTACGAAATCAGTCCTCCCACGTACCCCCTCAGATATAGAGAGCTTTCGGTTATCGTTCAGTGATGTGAGATCCTCAACTGAAAACGAGTCAATACCACGCAAGGAAAGAAAGCTATCACGCACATTGGGAAACAACGCCGCCACTGATCAAGGCGCAGACACTGCTCACGAGGGAAGTCTGTAGCGCATAGTGAACATCCGGTGTGGAATAACAGAGATGTAGTTACCACCACGATCAAGACTGGGATAGTCCAAGATCGCGAAGATAAAACATAAAGACGGTACGCGTAGAATGATTGGCCTATAAAAGCGACTACGGACGACAATCTTGCGACAATCAGAATCGAATTTCAAGAGTCGCGCCAGAGCAAATACCCAATCCGCCAATTATAGGGGACGTCAACCAGTATGTCCGTATCTTCGTCAGGGCCGAAACGTCTCCAAAACCGTATCCAAACGTCATAAATGCGTCGCGAGTGAGCAACACTGTCTGCACAACCTCGATAGCATATATGGTATAAACCATACATTTCACGAACGGTCTATCCCTTGGAAAGGCCTGATAATAGAGGTCTGAAACTTGTTATCACTTTGCATGGGTACGGTGGAAATGGTTTACATAGCTGCACCGTCAGAGCAGAGAAGAGTCCCCAATGCAAGAGATGTGCCATAATCTAGATCGGATTGAACAATTGCCAGAAAACAAAGTGGATGAGCGGGTGTACCAATGGGCCAGACCTGTGAGCTGATTGTGAGATCACGGCGGAATCCGAAATCAGCGCGTAAGCAAGGATGTACGAACAGCTCCACAATTTCAAACCCGGGAGGTGGGGCTGGACCAGAACTCATAGTGCGGGGGGAGAAGAACTCCGGATGTCCTGGTCCTCGAAGGTTATGTATTATATCGCTCGGCGGGAGTAGTGATCATGATGATGTTTCTTTTATCGCAGTGGAAGCACCACCTGCTGTTCAGTCTCCATGATGAAAGATGTGTACGCGGAAAAGGAAGCTCGATGTCACATTTCGGCTTTGTTTCGCCGCTGAAGAAGCGCTGTTCCGTGGAGAAAGGAGAAATCTAAGTATCAGCAGTTGATCATCATGATGCTCTACAGACGCCTTCTAAGGCTGTTCAGTTTCCATGAGGAGATGCGTGTACAGACTACTTAACACCGGAACCGCCATCATCTAAAAAAATGAAAGAGCGTATTCCGGCTCAGGAGCACACCCGGTTGATCTACGATAGACGGGGCTTGTATGCATTGACAGCAGGCCCATTATACGTCCATTCGAGACACTGTGGTTTCATTGTCGCCCGATACAGTGATCACTGCAGGGACACAATCTGGGCGATCTCAGCTCCTTGGATTCACATGTAAAGTGTAAAAGCCTTCGGGACTTGGTTGTATTCAATGGTGTTTACTCAGGGCGAGAGCTTCAGAATGAGACTGAAACTGGCGGGGGGGGGGGGGATCGAGGCATTCGCTGCCAGCGCATCAAGAAGCCCTTTGGCTTGAGCGCAATCATATTTGGAAGCTGCAGGGACGAGACTGTGCACTCGAACGGCGACGTGTGGATGACGAAGGATGGCTTTGCACCACAGGATGACATGGTGCATGCTTGAATCCTCAAGGTCGATGTCGTGGTACAGAATGTGCTGCGCTTCGTGTAGGAAAGGACGGGAGACCCTGAAGAGTACAAGGTCGCCACAATCCGCCTCCAGACAAACTGAAGTGCAGATCTCAGGAGGAATCCGCAGAGACATCCGAGAGGGGCCGGTGGCAGGCAAAGCCACGTCACACGGGTGCTCGGCTGCTCGGCATCACTGATCGGCTACGTCACACGTGGGGGCCGTGCAGCCGGCACCGTACTGCACTGGCACTCTTCGTTCGTTCATCGCGGACTCCAATTGGCTACCCTTTACTCGAACTTGAAGCCGTGTGCACAACTGCTTCGTCGCGACCCCGATCTTCACAACCTCTTCAAAACGGCCCACTCCTCTAAAAACTGCCATTGAATCCATACATAATCATTACGGTTAGCCTTTTCCCATCATCTAGGCTAAACCTTCTCTTCGTGTAAGAGGCGGACGGACTGACGGACGGAGCTCCATACGAACTATTCAGTGCGCCTCTGACACTCAACTCTCCTGGAGGCTGACGAGCTCAAGGCAATTGTCAAACACTCGGATAATGAGAACCTGTTTAACGGAGAGGTGCGCGTTCATTTATTTTAGCTCCGCTCTGGAACTCACTCCGATCCACAGCTCCCCGAGGTTGACGATGCGGAGCGCGGTGCGCTCACTGTGTGACTCGGCGATTCCATCAGGGCCAGAAACCGCACGTTCTACACGTAATAGCTTCGTTCCCAGCCAAGACGAACATGAAAACAGTGACGCCAAAACGCAACAAGAACCTCGCAAATCTCAACAGGGGGCATTTCGAGCGGGTTATGGAGGACATCCCTGTTTCGGATGTCTTCTCCCACATTGTGAACACCGTCACCCTGGCAAACGGCAAGCGACACACCGCGGATGAGGAACTGGAATCCGACTCTGTTGTACCATTCCCTCTAGATCTCCCGGTGGCGCGGAAGAGGAAGGCAAGCCCCGTTCCGGATGCTACCATCGTTAAGCGGGTGAAGCTTGATTCTGCAGAACTGCCTAGCACGGAATCAGGAGGCCGCTACCCATATCCAATATCGCCCCCAGCACTCGTCGCTGAAGAGGAAAAAGAGCCCCGTACCTTCCCCAACTAGGATGCGCGGACCCACCGACAGTCCCCCGAGCTAGGGCTCGATGCACGCCCACCAAACGGGGAAACTGAACGACGAGTCGTCCGTACGATGACACATAAAGAGGAACTCCAGACGCTGTTGCACTTGTGGGCTGACCGCTGCTGCCGGATTTTGTCAACCCATCAGAAGAAAAACGACATTCGTCGCTTGTCACTTCACTTCATCTCAGAATCGCCAGTTTCTCATATTCTTGGTCAGTTTCCAGCTAAGTTAGGCGACTCTTAAGTACTCTGGCTACTATGTAATTATGCAACCTTCGGCGTTCCATGTCCGTATCCCACTAATTAGACCATATTCTGGGACCCGCGCCGGTGAAATTGCCGGTTCCGTTCAGGTACATCGCCGCGTTTCAAATGTATGCGCCCCATGCGTACTAATCAGGAAAATCTGAAACTACATCAGTGACCATCATAGCCCAAGAAAGACATGGTAGATCTCATAGTAAACCCTCGTCTATATAGAAAGGTGGGAGGGGCGGTTTGAATTTCATAGACAACCATAATACTAGTGTTGTCTATGAAATGACCATAGCCATAGCTCTCATAGCTCTCATAGATCTCATAGTCGCTGTGGTTGACGCTGGTTCATGTCGCTTTAATAGCAGTGTATAGACGTCGAGGATATTATTAAAAGCACAATTTCAGCACAGAAAGCATTGTATATTATTCACGGTAACTACTGACTACTGGATGATGAACAGACAGCTAAATTAGCTTGAGACGTAGACGGTACAGTGCATTAAACACGATAATAATCTTGAATAGAGTATCAGGCTAAGGATTATAAACCTAGACACACAGTTAGCGGGTGGGCGGGAACGTCTGAGCTAAACGAACGAACATGAAAGCGATTGTACAGGGGTCACGAGAACCGAGTAAAGACTGTGGTGGTTGCGGGACGAAGAGACCTGTGAGCCATACATCAATATAAACATGAAGGTGAACAGGAATGATGCACACAATTCAAGCCGCCAATTCGCCGGTTGCAGTGGCGGACACATCAGGTCTGTCTTTGCCGAGTGCGTGTGCCTCAAGGGCTTCGAAGTCAACTCCATCCAGCTCATCCTCATCGGGAGGAGCGATGATTTCCTTGAGATGGGGGAAGTTCGAGGTCAAACTGCACGCAATGAGTTGAGATGTAGAAAATTAATAAGGACAACGTACACGATCTTGGAGTACAGGTTGCGCTGGAATTGAGCGAACCACGTCGGCGATTTGGCCTGTAAATTCAGCAGCGCGGCACGGTGACGCTGATATCTGAATGGAATTAATGAGTAGTGAACCTGAGGAAATACATATGAACTCACTGTGGGCCAAACTCTTCTTCGGTAAATTTGATTTGAATGCGAACACCTGTGGACCACTCGAGCAAGGAGTTCAACATCTGTATACTCATTAGCAAGGACCATGTATACAAGATCAACGTACCCCGCCCGTTACGATGGTCAATATGGGCACCGGCGAGTCAATGTACGCCCGGAATGTTGCGGTGCGCACCCCCTCGGACTTGTGAGTATCAAACCATTGCTTTGTCATGACATCCTTGTAGAACGGAGCACCATAGGGCTGTTGAATGTCATATGTCAGCGTCTGTATTGGGTTTGTTTAAGCCACATGTCGTGTGAAAGATATAAGGCAGAACATACTTTGAAATTGATTCCGCCGTACTTGAAGATGCCCCTTTTGCCGGTGAGCCACTTGACATATGCGACGATCTCGGGGACCGTGTATTCGCCGGGGATTCCATACAGAGCGACAGCGCCCTTGCAAAGGGTCTTGATCTCACCCCG
This sequence comes from Mycena vulgaris, assembly GCA_029204335.1. Taxonomy (NCBI): domain Eukaryota; kingdom Fungi; phylum Basidiomycota; class Agaricomycetes; order Agaricales; family Mycenaceae; genus Mycena; species Mycena vulgaris. Next base: position 962,394 of record JARGYA010000005.1, read on the forward strand.
AATCTGGGATGCACCACCCCATGCCTGGAGAATTAAATTAGCCGCAGAATCGGACGGAATGAGGAACACAAACATAAGTGGTCAATTGAGCCCGCCGCTCGTCGGAGTTCTCAGCCGCGGCGAGACGCTCAACGAGCTAGGGTACATGAGAGACTGTGACGGCATCTGACATGGCCTCCCACGCGAATTTGGTGTGATCGGAGGGGAACCCGTTCTGGGTAGCGATGCTCACACGGACCGCCGATCTGCCGACGTTGGCCAAGCGCACAGACGCTGGGCTGAATGATGATTGGGTTACACGCGCGGTGGTCCCCTTGAAGGCATTGTGCGAACCGGCAGTCCTCCTGCGCTTGACTACCGGTTCGTCCGTAACCATCTGCAAACCATTAATCAGAGTCGCAAGATTATATGTGGTGCCGACTGTACCTCATCGTCCTGCATGGAAGTAGGGAGCTCGTCCCCGCTCACCTCCGGATCTTCCTCATCCGAGAGATCTGCGGTGACAGAGCCAGCATCTGAGCTCTTCTCGTCGTCCGTGGTAACACGACTGGAGCCTTGAATGATGTGAATCAGAGATGCACGAAGCGATGACATCGAGCACATACCCAGAAGGCCCGACAGACCTGCACTGTCGTCCTGCTCGAATGAATCCGAGGTAGGTGGGCTCGAGCTTTTAGTCTTGGAAAAATGCATCAGCACAGGGAATCAAAGAAGTATGAATACATACTTTCTTTTTGGGCGGAGCTTCCTCATCATCCTCATCGTCAAGAAGCTCCTTATTGCGCTTGACAAGCACTAGCAAAAATTTGAGTCATCCCAGATCATAGAGGATCAAACGCACACTGGGCTTTGGTCTCCGCAAGCTGTTTTTCGAGTGCTTTTTGCTTGGCTTTCTGCGTCGCGATGAGTTTCTCCAGTTCGGATTCTGAAGCGGTCTTTTTGGTTCCCTTGGTCTGGGGTTTGAGTTTGGGGGCTATGCGTAGTAGAGGATTAGTGAGGTAGTGAAAAGAAAGTGGGAGTGGGAGGAAGAGCGAAGGAATAAATGGTGACTGTGATGGATTCAAACTCGGTCCATTTCTGATCGGGCACCTTTTCGCCGTACCTTGGCGGCCTTGGCATATAAGTGGCACCATTTATTTTGTACAAGTGGTGCCATCTTTACTCTTCTCTATACTGTCCGCTGGTGTATTCACCTTGCGCAATTTGAATTTCTCGCTTGGGCCACCGCTGCATGCTGCGGATCACTGATCTTCACTGATGTCGAGACATCCGCGGAAGCAATTTTGATCCTACCTGTCATGATCTGTTGGACGTAACTGTCTTCCCCGCTTTGATCGATAACGCGCTCTCTCCGAACATCCACGATTACCGCCAATATGTCTAGCAATGTCGTCGACGACCTGTACTGTCCAGCCTGCGGGAAACAATTCCGAACCCCGGGTGCAACGCAATCCCATCTCAAACAATCAAGGAACTGTGCCTGGTACCGGCGAGGGAAAAATCCTCAGGGTCGGCGTCGGACAATGAGAACACCTTCACCCGACCCACCTCCTTTCGATGATGATAATGCTCCGCTGGACCCCATCCTCGATATTCCTATGGAGGAGGTCATGCAGCAGTGGGAGGGTGATTTGTTCCAATTTATTCCAGCCGATTCTACTGCAGCGGGACCATCTTCGGGGCCGCAGCTCAATCAAGCAGGGCCATCTTTGGCGCCGCAGATTAACCCACAGACACGCCATTTAAGCGACGACGATGAAGGCCGTTTTATCGAGTCCCATCCCACTGCTGGTCACGTTATTCGCATGAATGATAATCTGCACGCAAAGTGGAAACGGTCATTCGGCTTAGCACTTGATCCTGACGGGGACATCGAGATGGGGAGCCCTGATTCTCCGAATCTTTTTGCGCCCTTTGCATCTGAGCTAGATTGGCGGATAGCAGAGTGGGTTATTAAAGACGGCCCGGGGCATAAAGCCTTTGATCGTTTGCTCGAGATTCCAGGGGTGGGCTTCGTTTATTGACCCATAAATTTAATCTGATGTTCGGACAGGTACACGAAAAGCTTGGGTTGTCCTACAAGAACATTCGGGGGTTACATCAGATTGTCGATGGCATACCCGAACACGCCGAAACTTGGATGACAAAATCTCTGTCTTTTCCAGACCGTCCGCGCGAGAAGCATATTATTCGATACCGCGATCCACTCGCTGCCATTCGGTCGCTCCTCGGAAATCCAGCGCATGCAAAGGACATAGTCTATGTTCCAAAAAAGGTGTTCTCGGATGCGAAGCGAGACAACCGCATTTATAACGAGATGTGGACGGGAAAATGGTGGACTGCAGTCCAAGTAAGTTTAATTCCCAATCTGAGCAACATCTGTCTCATTGTTGTGCAGAGTAAACTCCCCAAAGGCGCCGCACTTTCTCCAGTAATCATAGCGACGGACAAGACACAACTGACACAGTTTTCTGGGGGGAAATCAGCGTATCCCGTCTACTTGACACTCGGAAATATTCCCAAGGCTCTCCGTCGAAAGCCATCTCAGAGTGCTTGCATTCTTCTCGGCTATTTGTCTGTCGACAAAATTTTGCGTGCGGGGCTGACAAAACAAACTGTCAAAACACGCAACCAGAAACTCTTTCATGCGTCCATGCGCCTCATCCTTCAGCCGTTGATTGAGGCTGGGAACAAGGGCATGGAGGTAGTTGGTGGAGATGGGAACGTTCGTTTGGTGTTCCCCATCCTCGCATCATACGTTGCGGACTACCCCGAGCAGTGTTTGGTCGGGTGTACGAAATATGGCACCTGCCCCAAGTGTCAGCGCAGTGCCTCGGACCTGCAGAATCCGATTACCGGACTCCCTCGAACCCCGGAGTGGACCCTTGGCGTTATTAAGGACGCCGAGAAAACAGGGACCGAGAATAAATTCCATGATTATTGCATGGAGCACGAGGTCGCCGGCATTCACCGTCCATTTTGGGAGGGATTTCCTCTCACTAATCTCTCCCTTTCCCTCACACCCGACGTCTTACATCAACTTTATCAAGGAGTTTTCAAGCACCTTGTCGGGTGGTGCCAAAGTCTCATGACAGAGGCCGAGCTCGACGCACGCATTCGCTCTCTCCCACCCGCCTTTGGGGTGCGCCACTTTCCGAAAGGAATTTCTCTGCTATCACAAGTCTCGGGAATGGAACGGAAAGCGATGGCTCGCATCTTACTCGGGTGCCTCATTGGGAAACTTCCCGCGAAAGGCATTAGAGCTTGTCGCGCGATCCTCGACTTTATTTATCTCGCCCAGTACAGCACCCACAATGACGGGACATTATCTTCCATGCGATCCGCCCTCAAGGTCTACCACGCCGACAGGGACTACTTTATCACCGCAACCGTCCGTGAGGATTTTAATATTCCTAAATTCCATTCCCTCCTTCACTATGTCGAATCTATCGAATTCTTTGGCACCACAGACAATTACAACACAGAAATGTTCGAGCGCCTTGATATCGACTTCGCTAAAAATGGCTGGCGGGCATCCAATCGCCGCGACGAATTTCCCCAGATGATAACTTGGCTGGGCCGCCAAGAGAAGATCTCTTCGTTTTCCACTTACCTCGCTTGGTTGGAATCGACACGAAAACCGGCACCCCTTCCTGTTGTCCGCACTTTCACGGGCCAGGCTACCCAACTCGCCAAGAAGCCACAATCCCCCCGCCAACTTCTCACTACTATCGAACTTAATCACTCCGCCAATTCATTTACTCATACTCTAAAGGAATTCCTCAATAATAACTCAATAGGACCCATTCAGCTTCGCGCCGCCGCTCTTCCTTTCTCTAGGCTTGATGTGTACCACAACTTCAAGTTTGAGCCCTCCTCCCTCGATCCCGAGGTCGAACCGGACGAAAATAATCCGGAGGACTTCCAAACAGTCACTGCTCGACCGCGATCCGAGGACCGTACATCATCTGCTCGTTTCGATACTGTTATAGCACGCAATAATTCAACTGCAGAGGCAACCGGACTCTCGGGTAAATCACCTCCGTGTTCAACATTTCCATAACTGACTTCGCAAATAAAGGTACACGCGTCGGTCGTGTTAAGGTTCTTTTCAGACTCCCAGACAAGTTAGATGATGCCACGCCCACACCGGTCGATTGGCCGAAGACCTGTATGGCTTACGTCGAGTGGTTCACAAGTTTTAAACCCCGGCACGAGGAAAACCATGAGATGTATTCCATCACTGTCCCGCCTCGACGCGCTAATGGATTCTGCAACGCGTCGATCATTCCCCTCACCGACATTCGTCAAACATGCCAGCTTTTCCCGAACTTTGGTCGCGATGATGTCAACCCTGAGTGGACCTCGGACAATGTGTTGGATGAGTGTCGCACCTTCTTTGTCAATAACTGGGCGAGTCTATATGCGTACCAGTCAATTTGGTGACTTAATACTTAACCATACTGTATTACATTGACCATAAACATGTATAATCTACATATAATTCCAGAGACACACAGAGTTGGCGCCCACATATGTAGACATTTATAATCACAGCATTTAATATATAGACCATAGTAGCACATCATAGACCTTTGTAGTCTGCCCCGGCCGCTGAATAGATCGCCAGAGACCACCAGAGACCACCAGAGACCATCCAAGTCCTCGAAAGCTGCCCCTCGTACTTCATAGTATTTCAGATTTTCCTGATGACTATACGCTCCCCAGAATATTATAAAAATCTGCAGGAATAACAGGACCAACCATTCCACTCGCACAAAACCTCACCGCAATGAAGCTGTTGGTCTCTCTCCTCCCGTTCATTGCCGCTGTGGTCGCCAATGTGCGCTCCTTCCTCCCGGGGACAATCCTCTGGATACCGAAATCGCGCGGAACGCGCGAGGCAGGGGACGCAGCGGACGCAGTGATCCAGAAGACGATTGTCTGCACGTGATTTTCGGCGCGAGGGAGCCCAATACATCGCGGATACGCTGCATGTCGAAGGTTTCGTCGGACGAATGCCACTCGAGGTGGAGCAGCTTCGGCAATATCGCGAGATCGATGCCGGAGAGGGTCACTGTGACGGATTTCAGGTCATGGTGTAAATTATGGGAAGAGGATAAGTGTACGATCGAGAGCGAGGTGTTCGAGTGTCGAGCTAACTGACTGGGCTGTTTGAAGCTTATTTTGGGAAACTATGTCCTCTCACTGTTGCGCTGCAGTCGTTTAATCAGCGGTATGGATCCCGTCGCACGCGCTTGGCATCGGAAGCACTCAGCTCCAGCTCAGTTCTACCATTTTTCTAGGTCCAACATATGTACTCTCCGCTTCCGAGACACTAGAGCTGGAAGCCATCGATATCATCGGTGCCGAGGAAACCGCTCGAATGACCTGGCGCTCGCTCATACGAGGACAGCCCACGATCCAGTCGCTTACTCACCGACCGCATTGCGTACCACCCGCGTCGACCTCCATGAGCATAGTGTTCCCGGGGTCGGTCGCGGACCGCATCCTCGCATCTCGTCAATACCAGCAAGACCTGCTCGACCTCCTTGCTCGCCGCCTCAGCGCCCGAACAGAGATCGAGCGGATGACAGCCTTACCCTCCAGCGCCAACTCAGAAGCACCTCGGATCCTGGACCTCGCGCTACGCCTTACATAACCACGGAATAAACAGACATAAGGAATATCACGGGTTTGACTTTATGTAAAGAGAGAAGTGGATTGGACTATATTAGGATCCAACTATCCGAGGAGCATCAGTTTTGAAGACCCCGAGTTGTGGGATAGATTGGGTTTGTAATTGAAGGAGTGACGAGACAACACCAATGTTTGAGGATCCAACTGTAGAACATTTAGCAATCCGACCCGGGCATTCAAGATTAATATATGTAAGACCGATCATCCAAAATCCAGAGGACTGAACACAATTGAAACCAAAGGTCATATCCAAGTGACCGATTTTCCGAGTTGGGTTCGAGTGCAGCCAATTTTGAAGTAAGGAGGCACAAGCAGCCGAAGTAAACGGGTTGTACGAGAATGTGTTGTCAGAGTGTGGATCTTTGAGGTCTGGTGAGATATCAACGCCCACACCTACCATAATGAATGGACAGTAATGTTGAAACCAGGGTACGACACAATAGAGAATAGATTTCTAGCCGAATTGCGGTAGGATAGCTAGAACTTAAGGCAGAATGGGTTAATTTGGGGTAAATGTTGAAACGAGGGGATAACATTTGAATCGGGACTTTTTGGTCTTATACACCGTGCATGGGTCTGAAGAAGGCCTGCATCGGAATCAGGGATTGACAATCAGTCTTTAACATTCTAGACGCGGCGCGCCGATGCCGCGTCAATTGCACAGCCACTGCCGCGTCAATGCGCGTCAGTGCCGCGGCAGTCCGCGTCACTCCGCGCCGCCCCGCGCCATTTTTATCAGACCCCTGCCATTGCATGAAATATAACTCTCGGCGTCTATTCCAACTCACATCTTTTGTCTACCAATGTTCATCTCCGAAGACCCTCAATCACCAAATCTTCGAGCGCTGGTTACAAGGGCCCGGCCTCGCATGAACATGAAAAGGCTCTCAGATAGCCCGCTCCGGTACGTCAGCATAGCACGGAAACTGGATGATAGAGGTCCTCCGGAACACGATGGTTTTGCGCTTTGAATCCGGATTGAGACACGCCGGACACCTGTATGTGTCTAAGATAGGGCCTCATCACGTGCAATATGTTCATATCGATAGCCAATTATGTATAGAAGGTACGATCCAGACCAACACGGCGTCCAGGTTGCGGAATGTGATCATGTCGATGAAGTCGCTGACTGCAATTCGGACACAGGATTCTGTCGACGAGCACTGCCGGATCCCACAGGAAGAAACTCACCCGATATCGGAGTTGCTGGCAGTAGGGTGTTTCAGAATTAGAATTTTGAGCCCAACTTGAGCCCCAACTTCGACCCCAACTTGACCTCAACTTGGCCCAAGTTGAGGCCCAAGTTGGGGCCTTAATTGTGAAACACCTGAGGACATTATTCTGCCTCAACTTCAAAGTTGAGGCAAATTTGATGGTCCGTGGCCGAGAGCCGAAGTTGGGGCATCAAGTTGGGGTCAAGTTGGGGTCGGAGTTGGGGCTCAAGTTGGGCTCGAAATTCTAATTATGAAACACCCTAGTGTTGTAGATAAGTTGATAAGGGCTTAGCTTATTGAGGGCTTAATTCATGATAAGCTAAGCCCTTAACATGGGGATGAACAGATGCTAAACCCTTATTAAGGCTTACCATCTCTAATACCGAAAATCGGAGTTGCAGGTTTAGACACAACTCTCCGTTCCGCAGTACGCCGACGCAATTCTTAGCGATACTGATGAGCGGAGACGAGGGCGAGAAGATGTCGGTCATGGTGCGAGCATCGAGTGGGTGGAGAAAGCAGGTCGCAAAATGGCAGCCAGAGATGCGGGAGTTGGACGTGCTGTCTGGTGCGGCCGGTGCTGATGACGAAGATGAAGACCTGCCCGCAAGTGTTCCCATCCCTTCTCACAATGGAAGCAGGTGTACTCCCTGTTCATGGCTCCCCACCACCCTTGCATCTCTCTTCGCCGGTATTGTCTCGGCCCCCATCACGCTTACTCGTCGTGACCGCATTGTTTCCGAAGAAAACTTGTAATTGGAGCTTCTCGCAGCTGAGCACAGTGACGAAGAGCCTGACGCAGGTGCTCAGGAGGGTTCCGGTGATGACTACAACGGTTAATTTATGCCTGTACACCTCTTTCTGCACAATTTTCATGCAGCGGCATCGGTTTCTGTTTTGGGAAATAACCCTTAATTTGACCCTTAAAATGCAGATCCTTATTAATCCTGAATAAGAGCTGAGGGCTTAATTTCAGCGGGCACCCTTATTAACACCCTTATCTACAACACTGGCTGCTGGGGCTCCAAATTCGGATCCAACTTCGCAGTGGGAAATATGGATCCGTCTCCGGAAACCAGAAGTTATGATGGCCAAGATATAGCGGAGCGAGATTATTATTCTCACGAGCCTTGGATTCCTCCACCTTCACATTGAATTGAACTTGGAGCCATTTAGGCAGTGGCCGTGCAGTACGGCATGGCTTGGGAGGGATTGGATCGCCGTCGTTATTCACAGGCTGGGCAGTAGGGTCTGGATCATTGAAGACACCATCTTTATCTGCTTCATCGCCATCGTCGTCTTCCCCGAGTCCATCGTTCATGATGCCCGAATAGTCGGCTTCGTCATCGGGGAGCGTAATATTTGCCAATGAGTCTGCCTAATGTGTTGATTGGTGACTATTGCGGGACCCGGAGTTGATGCTGGAGCGGACAAAGATGCAGACAGAAGTTCAGATGAATTGACTGGAATCGCCAGTGAAGGAGTGGAGCGAGAAACACTCCCAAGATTATGTTTTTGGATTAATTCAGCAGCCGCTGCCAAATGACGCTGGCGCTGCGGGGCGGGGACTCCTTTTACATGCTATAGTCTCGTTAGATTATGGTGTGATGCAGACGGTGCAAATTTGCATACAATGTGTTGCTCTTCTTCGCGCAATTGAACTTGGAACGATCCCGCAGGTGGAAGCTTGGGGGACGGCCCGTTCTGCAGCGCTGGAATTAGTAGATGAGAGTTGATATTCATCATCAAACCAAGCCAAGCTTCGCCATGAACCGCAGAGCTAGATGTCATGTTTATGACATGGGCTAAACAGTGCATAGATGCTTGAAATTGCTCATACTTCCTGCCAGGATTTTATTTGAAGTCATCCGATCCAGAAATGGACCTGAACAACCGCGTGCAAAACTTTCCGTCACCACTGTACCACAGGGCCGATGAGACTCAGTCGTTGAGCAGAACTCGAGTTTACAGGAGATCCTGAAATAATGACAACGATCGAATTTTTTTCTCTTCCAAGAAGGAAATTCTCTCTATCCAGAAGGGCGGAGTAATCAAGGAAAAGAAAGCGGGAAAGGGGCATTTTCCCATTTGGGAAGTGCAAAAAAAAAACTGTTATTTCAGGATCTCTTGTAACACTCCTATTCTATTGTAAAATTCGCGACCAAGGTAAACTTCAGATTTGTCGAGAACTGGACCAGGATCCCCCCGCGGCAACATACTCGGGGTTGGATAGCATTCATACAACCATTGCTGGATTCTTCTCTCTGAGTCTCTTTTGGGGCTTATTTCCGAAGAATAGGCTGGCGTCGGACTCTGGCATTTGGAAAGGGATTCTCTCACGTGCTGTCGCAAAGTGCACTGTTCCGGATGTGACTGACAAGTGCGGGTGATACCAGAGAAGGCTGAACCCAAGCATGGTGGACGACAGCTGGTGGCGATCAAGAGTGAGCTGGAGGACTTCCTTGACCTGTTCGGTCACCAGACCAGGGAATATTAACGAATGAAGTATTCAATTCGCATCTACTATAACACGGATAATCTTGAGTATTGCCTTAAACCGACAACATGTATGGCGATATTCTTGATATGAAGAGCTGAGGTGGACATAATCGTCGATTTCCCTGCAATTTTATCGTATCGCACCATGCCTAAAGATCGTTTAGCTTGAAAGGCAGCTGGAGTCATCTGTAGAACCTCGTTGACATATGACTTGGTCATAAATTAAGAACACGTACTACCGGCCATGACGGTGAGCGCAGGTATGCTCGCAGAAGTAATACTACTAGTATTGAGGGATCTGACCGCCGCCCTCACAACGGTCCCTGAAGAGATGATTGTAAATAGGGGGATCAATGATTCAATGCCTGTGTTCACCAGCTGGGAAATCCACCACCCAAGTCATTGAGGTGGCGTTCGTTGCGGGGAGAGCTTCAAGCCTCGTGCCAAGGATGCTGCTCTCATCAAAACACGCTAACAGCTCGGGAGGCTGGCGCTTACCCCATATCGTAAGGTGCTGGACAGACCCGTCAATATATTTCTTTGATAGTGCCGGGAGAAACTTACGCAGTGCACCGCTCCAACTAAATACCACAGGCTGACACTCAACGTAGGCATCTCTAGAGAAGCCCATTTTAGCAGCGACGGGAAACTGAGATCTGTGCTCACACTGGGTTAAAGACCAGAGGATCGAATGCGCCCGCCCTCAAAGACTGAAGGAGGAACACAATAGCAGGAAGTGCTGTAGAGCGATATGTTGGGAGCTTCATAATAGGACTTCAGTACAGGTGAACTTAGTTATGTCCCAGGGTCAACTATACATATATAAGTAGGCTCGGGTCCGCAAATTGACTCGACGTCCTGATCTTTCCTTCGTCGGCCATTAGTCGCCGATGTTACGCGATGTAATCTGTCTTGCGACCGATTCCCATCACCCTCGGAACGGCGGCCCGGTTGCCAGGTGATTGCCGGGCCGTCTGGATTCGCGTTCACCCTGCATCTGAGCTACATCTGGAAAATAGCAGATGTCTACCGAGGTCTCCCAGAGACGCGAGAGACCAGATAGACCGCAAGACTGCCTCCAGTCTCTCAGAGACGCCCTTAGACAGCCGGTTTCTAAGGGAGACCACGATAGACCGGCGCTAGACACCTTAGGCGAGCATCAGATCTCGCACAAGCGAGAGACACAGGATGACAACCGAATCAAGATGGGATCAAATAGGGGGGTTTGAGCTCATGCTAGCTTGTGTTTCGGCGAAAAAGGTAGCGGAAATCTGAATATGTTCTATTGGGCTGATTTCTCGATTTCCTCTCCCTTCTCATGCGGTCAGCCATTTTGTGTCCGAAAACAGGTGGTTCTCAAAATGAGGACAATATATTGAAAAGCACCCAGTAGAAGCTGCTGCGAGAGCAATTACATTCACTTTTCCCCGCAAAAAGTAGCCTTCAATGTGGATGAATGGCTCACAATTTCCACTGACCATCACTTGAGCCAAAGTCGGAGTTTGAATTTGGCGCTGCATTGCCGATCCCCATATGGATTTCTCGCCCACAAATCACATGCTTCTGCACGCTACTACTTTGGGACTTTGCATGAAAATTTTACCAAGTCCATCCCTCTATTGCGGCAACTGACGATTGTAACATTGCAACAGGACGACCGCCTACGACGGCCACATGTGCTTCTGATTTTGATTGCTCACGCACCGCGTGGCGACGATCTCTAGCTGAGTCTCCCGCAGCGTCACGGTGTCTAGCTTGTGTCTATCGTGGTCTATCCGTCTAAATCTGTCTCTCTTAGAAACAGCGCGTCTAGCTTGGATATGGCATGTCTATGCAGCCAGATTGTGTTTCCAGATGTATCCGTCTTTAATGTCACCGGGTCAGCATTTCTCATTCACGCTTGCTAAATGAACCGACAATGAGGAACAGCTCAACCCAGCGATGAAATTCAATTCCATTCGCTTTGGTATACAATTCTGCACCATTTGTGCACAGAACTAAGACTGGCCGCAGTCAAAATCTAAGGGATCAGATGCCTTTATCATCTAGGTGCGACCATGTAAGGCGGCCGCAGGGATTGCAGGTAGGTAGGTTTTTTCTGGAGGAGTTTTTCCTGGGCGCTGGCGGGTCAGAAAAGGGACTGTGGACAACATTGGGCTGACAGTTGAACCAGGTTCACGAGGAGACTCTGACATTTGTCAGGTTCAAATTCTTCTATGGCTGCTATTAGATGACTAGGACCCAGTCTACATCCAAGACTATACACGGAACGGCGCTCCGAGTCAACTCTCCAAGTCCAACCATGGAAAATAAATTAGCAAACTCAGTGTATGCCCTGAGAAGCAATCACTGCACCAGAAACACTGCGCAGGACAAATCTAAGTGCTGGAGCACAATATGACAAATCAAAATTCCCGCTATCTTTAGTAGTGGGTTTTTGTGGTGTTTTGGAAACCGTTTGCTCAAAAAATTTGGCGCAGTTTCATACACCTTCCTCTTCAAACGAGAAAGTGCTTGCTGATATTTATTTACTGCCCCGATCTGGTAATGATTTTGTACATGTTGTCCTTCCGCCCTTCATTTCCCGCTGTCTCATCTTGGTCTCATCATCCCTTGATCGCGATCCTTTCCGCCGTCCCCTGTCCTGCACACACATATACGCATCATCGTGTCTCTCTCCATCAACGGAACCCCTGTACTGTCTTTTGCTTTCGCCCGCATTCCGCACACGTTGGTTTCCCCTGCGCTATACTCTCGCCGCCGGTAAGGCTCCAACCCTTTCCGTTTTAAAATGTTTTAAACGGCAAAAACTGTTTCTTTTTCTCTTTAATTTGCGCACCTGGGTAAACAGCAAATGGATAGTAAACAAACAGTTTAAACGGTTGCCAACCCCGGCTATCGTCGGCGTCCTGCGTCACTATGCCAAGTGAATTCGGAGGCTTTAGGACTGTAGAAAGCAATATTAATCGTCAGATACAGGCACAGTGCAAAAATAAGGACCTACTCACCAAGCGGCGTTCACTCGGCGGGAAGCGGGAATTATCCAAATTTGGACAGGGGCTGATGGCGAAAATCTCCGCATTTCGATGCGCCGCTGCCAACCAGTGGAATTTGTGTGTCTTTGTCAAAGCCACACACAATTATGGTGTCATAAGTCAGCTTTGGACCATAATACCTGGCATCTACGCCACCTGCACAGCTATAATTGAACACCCCGCCAAAATAAAAAACAGCTTAAACGGTTTTTAAACGATTTGTTACCGTTTCCGTTTAGCTTGGGCCGGCCTACAGACGGAAACAAAATGGTTGGAGCCTTACCTCTCGGCTCGGGGTCCCTCCACCACGAAATTCTGTGTACTTGTTTACTGTGTCTGCCGGCGGCTACACCCCTTCTTCTTCTCCGTGAAATGTTCGTTGTCGTTCTTGTATCCTTATAATGTTGTCCTCGGTCTCGACTGGGCGGCTTATTTCCGGGACTCTCTTCTGTACACTGGCATGCGCCTTCTAGCCAGTTTTGATCCTTGGGTGTTCTTCTCATCCTGTCTGCCATATTTCTCCTCCTAGATCTAATCTTTGTTTCTGTTTCTATCTCCCTCAGATACCCCCCCCCCCCCGTGAGCTTCATCTGTCCATCTTCGCGCCTCCATGGTCAATAATCAGTTGAGCCATTTAGTATCTCGGTACGCCGCATGCTTTATCTCGATCTGTCTCTTGCTGACTGTTTGTTGGTATCAGCAGCCACCGCTTTGTCGATCCATTTTCCTGCAGAATACTCCGTCCACGAAAGTGAATTTGGACGACCTATTCCCGCGCAATCATTAACGCCGTGGCTCGTCGAGTTTTTGCATTCCTTGTCTCCATTCCCTCGTCACACGTTATCGGAGCTCCGCATCACATTGGGTCGTCCTCGCAATCTCAGCTCCCGAATCTGCAGACCTGCCACAGGGCCGTGCGTATACTTAAACCACACTTCTTCTCATGCGCCAATAGATCTCTCTTCTGCGGCCACCTCTTCACCATTCACGCATATTGTTCTACCTCATCACTTTCCGGCTCGTGCCAATTTGGGGGCTGCCTCCCCGTGGCCTTCCCCGAGTATTTCGGCCCACATCTTTCCTCGCAAGCTCGGGCGTGTGGACTACCTCCCCGTGCTCCTCCCAAACTTATTGTTACTTATTTGACATCCGATTTCTTTGTATCTGTATTCTGACGAGACGTGAAATCCAATTATATTGTACTCTCCTCTAATTTTTCCTGCTTGCAGTGAGTGAAAATACTCAGCCGAGAGCTAATATGATGGATCAGAACGAAAAAGATGGATAGCGGGCCCTGCCGCGCAGCGGGCTACATAAATTATAAGCCTTGAAGAGAAGACTTTTGGGTGAGAAAAATGCGTGAAAACCTTTTATTGACGTGACTTTGACGCGACTTGGAGGTAAACTCGCATTTGTTTGTTTGGCATGTGATGGCCGGAAATCCGGATCACGGAGAAACCCCCAAAAGTTCAATAATCGGAGGGTTTCTGAATAAGAGGGGGGTTTCTGCCTGCAACCGGGGTTCCTGAATAGAATTATCCCTTACTAGGCTCTGGGACTTTTCTCGGAATTTTGCTAACGAAAGCCTCACTGAAAACACTGCCACTGATTGACAACGTTCCCACGAGGCCTAGGGTCGATTTTGATGGATAAATAATCGGCACAATTGTGGGGGCATTTGTGGGCGGGTTTGGAGATTGTGTTCCGGATTGACAACGAGGCAATTTCGACCTGTCTCCAAACCGGTTCTATTGATCATCCCCCAACTCAAGCACTATTTCGAGAGTTTGCTCTCCTTGCTGCGCAGGCCAACTTCACCTTCCGCCCGCTGTGGATATCTACTCACGACAACATCGTCGCCGATGCTCTTTCCCGTTTCCAATGGCTTTCGTTGGCCACGCTATTTCCCCACTGGCCCCTTCCTAAATCCGGCACCCGTCCTACCCGTGTCTCTGTCGTGCCTGACACCGCCCCTTAATTATTTCTCTAGGCTTTCTTGGGAGCCTGTGGCGCTCTCACCATTTTCCTCCCCCACCTGCGGTTGGTCGATGGCGAGCTCTCGTTGTGGGCTGCCTCGGCTCTCCCGCTTTGGCGGAGTGCAGCGGGCTCCAGCGGAGCCTTCGCCCAATAAAATGCACTGGATTCCTGACTCAGCATCCATCTCTCGAGAGCGACCCGACCAATTCCGACGACACCGCGTGCCGCGTACGCACAGCGACCCGCGGATTTGCGGGCGTGTCTGCGGGCGGGGCATGCATTCGTCCGCTGTTAGTGCAGGTGTGCAAGGATGAGTGCTGCAAGTAGAGTGAGCAAAAGGATAAGAATGAGAGATCAGCATTTGAACGGATCCGCGAGGGAGGCACGACAGAGAGGATGCACCGTTTCTGGTAGCAGATCCGGTCCGGAGTCAGCCGAAGGCGCTAAGTCAACAAAGACAAACTCGTGTTGACAGCGCTCTTGTTTCTACCGTAGACACTCGCGTAGTCTACGCGTACGGCTAGACTCCGGGGATCTCAGTATCCCTCAGTTTTTCTCTCCCACCCACCCCGCGCCTGCAGCTGCAGACATTCAGTCCAGTCAGTTTCCCGACCACACGTGTTAGCTCCGCATACACGAAGGGTCTGCCCTAGTGCCGTGCCGGCAGGGTTTCCCCAGCCGCACGCACACTTGCGCTGAACGAAGTAGCCCATTCGGCTGCTATGTCCAGCTCACGCTGCCTTCCCCGAGTCGCAGCGCGCATTACGGGGACTTTGTGCCTCCCCGGGCTCGATAGTAAGGATGTAAGAGTGTCTCGGAGGGGGTGAGGATGGGGAAGGAGAGGTGCGGGCTGAGTGAATATGCGTGTCACAGCACAAATTCTGAAGCGTCGGCGGATGTAGAGTACTGCGTCTCTACACCGTATAGCCTGATTTCCCGTTCTACATACTAGGCTGCACCAGAAGACGGGCATGTCCGGTAATAGTGCCGCTTCGAGCTCGAAATCTCCCTCTCCACCCGCAGCGGAAATTCCACCTTTACTCAAGAGCGTCATAACGTCCTCCTCCTCCACCTCCAACACCCCCCCTCATGAGCCGCAGCCACATTCCCTGCCATGGCCAGAGGAGTTCCACGACTTCGAGACATACAGGGTGACCGTAGCGCGCACGTAGGCCCTCGTCAACGAATGCTTCCGCCGCGTTGAATCTCGGGCGGGGTTATCATTTTTTTGCGTTGATAAAAGGGAACATGGCGGAATCCCGTATCGCCACCGCGGAACCAGACGAATGATCTTGTGTGTGTGTTTCGCCTATACTGGGATTCGTACGAGGTACGAGGGATGGATCACTGGAGCGATGGAAGCCGAGATGTAGTAAAGTACTTCCCTGCTGGATCACGCTGTCGGACGTTTTCTTCTGCAATTTACTCAACACGACCTCCACTTATCCATCCCCAATTCTCCCCTGCTGGCATTGGAAATGGCCACAGATGGCCAAGGTAGATCTCGCGGCCGTGAGAGCTCCGCCATCCTCCCCAGTGTAGAAAATATGTTGAAAAATGGCAAGTAGTCCATTTTAAATTGCTCGGAATTCCTATGCTTCCTAATACCCAATACAGTTACAACAGTGGACATGGAATGCGTATAGACCATCTCAAAGGTCCTAGTCAAAGTTCAATCCTGATTAACCAGAGAAGCAGAGGACGTACACCAATGGTCTTCACTTGGTGGTCATTAATTCTTTCCTCCGAGAATACGTCCCTCTCAATTACAACGATGGGAGATTGTCCAGCGTGTGCAGTCGTACCGCCATTTGCCCCAGTATGCTGGAATTCGATCGGGGCGGACAAGATGTCCGTGGCGGATTGGCAAGTCCCACGACCCCCCAGTATCTGGAAACGCGCATTGAGGACCACAAGTGTTGTGTTGGCATAGAGTGTTGGCAGCGATATCCCCAAAACTGTGTAGTAGAGCTGACCGGGAAAGGCGAACCAGAGAGCGACCCCTGTCAGTGCCACAGCAGCTACAGAAGACTGAGCTCAGCTGTACAACATAAATGAAACATTGGATGCGTACCAGTCAAAGATCCAGTCTCGATTATCAAACGAATCAATTTCGAAACTAAGACGCGTGTTCGCCGGATTTGAGGGTCATTTCTGGATAGCTGGAACTCATGTCGAATAAATGCAATTGCAACCAAGACCAGAACACCCACATAATATGTCATGCAGACAGCAATAATGATGTCGCTCAGCGCAGAGGTGGAGAGCCAGACCTAGCAATGAGTCAGTGCTGTACGAAATCAGTCCTCCCACGTACCCCCTCAGATATAGAGAGCTTTCGGTTATTGTTCAGTGATGTGAGATCCTCAACTGAGAACGAGTCAATACCACGCAAGGAAAGAAAGGTATCACGCACATTGAGAAACAACACCGCCACTGATCAAGGCGCAGACACTGCTGACGAGGGAAGTCTGTAGCGCATGGTGAACATCCGGTGTGGAATAACAGAGAGGTATTTACCACCACGATCAAGACTGGGATAGTCCAAGATCGCGAAGATAACACATAAACACGGTATGCGTAGAATGATTGGCCTATAAAAGCAACTACGGACGACAATCAGAATTGAATTTCAAGAATCGCGCCAGAGCAAATACCCAATCCGCCTATGATAGGGGACGTCAACCAGTATGTCCGTATCTTCGTCAGGGCCGAAACGTCTCCAAAACCGTATCCAAACGCCATAAATGCGTCGCGAGTGAGCAACACTGTCTGCACAACCTCGATGGCATATATGGTATAAACCATACATTTCATGAACGGTCTATCATTTGGAAAGGCCTGATAATAGAGGTCTGAAACTTGTTATCACTTGGCATGGGTATGGTGGAAATGGTCTACATAGCTGCACCGTCAGAGCAGAGAAGAGTCCCCAATGCGAGAGATGTGCCATAATCTAGATCGGATTGAACAATTGCCAGAAAACAAAGTGGATGAGCGGGTGTACCAATGGGCCAGACCTGTGATTGTGAGATCACGGCGGAATCCGAAATCAGCGCGTAAAGCAAGGATGTACGAACAGCTCCACAATTTCAAACCCGGGAGGTGGGGCTGGACCAGAACTCATAGTGCGGAGGCGGGGGGAGAAGAACTCCGGATGTCCTGGTCCTCGAAGGTTATTGATGTTTCTTTTATCGCAGTGGAAGCACCACCTGCTGTTCAGTCTCCATGATGAAAGATGTGTACGCGGAAAAGGAAGCTCGATTTCACATTTCGGCTTTGTTTCGCCGCTGAAGAAGCGCTGTTCCGTGGAGAAATCCAGGTACCAGCAGTTGATGATCATTGATCATGTTTTTATGTCAGAGAAGGTCGCCGAGCTTAGCGCCCGGTTAAGCGCCCTTGGCACTCGCTGCTAGAAGTTGATCATCATGATGCTCTACGAAAGCCTTCTCAGGCTGTTCAGTTTCCATCAGGAGATGCGTACAGACTACCTAACGCCGGAACCACCGTCATCTAAAAAAAAAAAAAAGTGTATTCCGGCTCAGGAGCACACCCGGTTGATCCACAATAGACGGGGCTTGCACTGCAGGGTCATTATTTGGGCGATCTCAGCCTTGATCTCAGCTCCTTGGATTCACATGTAAAAGCTTTCGAGACTTGGTTGTATTCAATGGTGTTTGCTCAGGGCGAGAGCTTCAGGAATGGGAAGTAGTTAGCTGAAATACAGAATTACGGTTGCCATTTCACCCACTCCGAGTTTGGTTGACTATTATTTCGCGCACGACCCCACGTGATGATTTGATGGCATCGTTCAACCCGTCCGAGCCGCACTTTTCTGAGACGTATGAAAGGGCAGATTTCGAGCAGATACAGCTGGGAAATGTCTCTGCGAGTCTCCTGGGACATGCTCCGGACTTTCTGATAATTTATTTGAGCCTACTCACGACAATTTGTAGCCGAGATTTTCTCCGTTTTTTTCTGAGTGTTTTTTTGGACGTTTTGGGGGAGCACGGGCAACTTTCAAATTTGGTATAGATTTTTTTTTCTCGGAGGCCAGAGGGACCTCCCCCTCCTACCCCATAAGGAAATTTCTTATCTTCGAAACCCCACTCAAACTCTCCTGGAGGATGACGAACTCAAGGCAATTGTCAAGCACTTTGATACTGGGAACCTGTTTAACGACGAGGTGCGCGTTCATTTATTTTAGCTCCGCTCTGGAACTCACTCCGATCCACAGCTCCCCGAGGTTGACAATGCGGAGCGCGGTGCGCACACCACGAGACTCGGCGATTCCATCAGGGCCAGAAAATGCATGTTCTACGCGTAATAGCTTCGCTCCCAGCCAAGACGAACATGAAAACAGAGACGCCAAAACGCAACAAGAACCTCGCAAATCCCAACAGGGGGCATTTCGAGCGGGTTATGGAGGACATCCCTGTTTCGGATGTCTTCTCCCGCATTGTGAACACCGTCACCCTGGCAAACGGCAACCGACGCACCGCGGATGAGGAACTGGAATCCGACTCTGTTGTACCATTCCCTCTAGATCTCCCGGCGGCGCGGAAGAGGAAGGCAAGCCCGGATGCTACCATCGTTAAGCGGGTGAAGCTTGATTCTGCAGAACTACCTAGCACGGAAGAGGAGGCCGCTACCCATATCCAATATCGCCCCCAGCACTCATCGCTGAAGAGGAAAAAGAGCCCCGTATCTTCCCCAGTTAGGATACGCGGACTCACCGACAGTCCCCCGAGCTAGGGCTCGATGCACGCCCACCAAACGGGGAAACTGAGCGACGAGTCGTCCGTACGATGACACAAGAAGAGGAACTACGGACGCTGTTGCACTTGTAGGCTGACCGCTGCTGCCGGATTTTGTCAACCCATCAGAAGAAAAACGACATTCGTCGCTTGTCACTTCACTTCATCTCAGAATCGCCAGTTTCTCATATTCTTGGTCAGTTTCCAGCTAAGTTAGGCGACTCTTAAGTACTCTGGCTACTATGTAATTATGCAACCTTCGGCGTTCCATGTCCGTATCCCACTAATTAGACCATATTCTGGGACCCGCGCCGATGAAATTGCCGGTTCCGTTCAGGTACATCGCCGCGTTTCGAATGTATGTGCCCCATGCGTATACGCTCCCCAGAATATTATAAAAATCTGCAGGAATAACAGGACCAACCATTCCACTCGCACAAAACCTCACCGCAATGAAGCTGTTAATCTCTCTCCTCCCGTTCATTGCCGCTGTGATCGCCAATGTGCGCTCCTTCCTCCCGGGGACAGTCCGATGATTAACTGTGCACACAGCCCCTATTCAAGATGCCCGCGCGCAGCGAGGCTGCGGTAGATGCCCGCCTCGTGATCGGGCCCATCGTGCGCTGCGTTCTCTGATGTTATCCGTTCATGCTCCTCACAAATTTTTGCATGTCCCTCCGCAGAGTTGTCTCCGCTTCCAGTCTTGTGCCGGGGGTATCGACGAGCTGGATTCATGCAAGGCGCAGGGATATGTTTGCGTGGAACACGGTAACGACACCGTCCCCTTTCAGCTAGGCCCCGGGGGTACACCAAATGCCGCATGCCCGAAGGATTGTTTCTGCGGGATGTCCTGCACTTCGCCCATTTGAAGAGGCACCAGGAACTGAGTTGCACGTTTGAGAATAGACACAGATCATAGATATTAGGTCCTACCTTTGCTATCCGAGGAATTGAGCGATAAATTATTTTGAACATGGAAATTTACAGACCTGGCGAGTACATGGAACTGGTTCACAGCAGGCCAAAACGGCGTCATAAGAAAGGCGGGGCTCCGTTCTAATCGATACCGCTGGCTACATAGTCTAACTCATTACGCGGGCATCAATAATAGCGGGCATTGCTCCGCGCGCGCCTCTCCGCGACATATAAATAAATCGTATTCTAACAGTTCAGCGAGATCAGCTAACAATGCCGCGAGATGGGGATGAATTGAAGCACCATCTTATTTCACGACGGGCTATTTCACCCGTCATAGCAGTCTGAGATATCTCCAGGTACGTAGGTTACGGTACATAGGTAGTAGAAAGGTGGCCAGCCCCATATAAAATGACCCTGCCAGTGTCATCTCTCTAGAGCTCACGGGCCTGTTCAATAACTTGCTCTTTTATGCCTCTGTTCGTATCAGAGCTGTTTATATTCGGAATGTAGCGCCAGAGCGCCGTAGAAGGCCAAAAATACCGACCGCCCATCTAATGCGGGAAAATCACCTCCCTCACCAGGCCCCAGGGACGTATCCACTTCCACCGGCTCCTCTCCGCACGCTGTAGCGCCGGGAGCGCAAGTGCCTCCATCTGGACACCGAAATCGTGCGGAACGCGCGAGGCAGGGGACGCAGCGGACGCAGTGATCCAGAAGACAATTGTCTGCACGTGATTTTTCGGCGCGAGGGTGCCCAATACATCGCGGATGCGCTGCATGCCGAAGGTGTCGTCGGACGGATGCCACTCGAGGTGGAGGAGCTTCGGCAATATCGCGAGATCGACGCCGGAGAGGGTCACTGTGACGGATTTCAGGTCATGGTGTAAATTATGGGAAGAGGATAAGTGTACGATCGAGAGCGAGGTGTTCGAGTGTCGAGCTAACTGACTGGGCTGTTTGAAGCTTATTTTGGGCAACTATATCCTCTCACTGTTGCGCTGCAGTCGTTTAATCAGCGGTATGGATCCCGTCGCACGCGCTTGGCATCGGAAGCACTCAGCTCCACTCAGTTCTACCATTTTTCTAGGTCAAACATACCCTTTTGTCATCTAGAATACTATAGTTAGATCCCTTGAACATCATAAAGCAGCATAATGACATTAAATGAGCCGGCAACAATGGATTTGCATGGGTGGCCAGATTCCCCATAATTGCCCTTTCGGGGGAGTTTCGCCCGAACTAAATTCACCGGACCTTCAAAATGTCCCCAAATGCGTCCCTAAATAGGCTCAACTTGTTCTCAGGATGCGCGCATACCATCTAACAATTTCAGATGTTCAAAAAGTTTCTCGAGGGAGTTGGTAACGGGTCAAAACCCTTAAGGTGGCCAGGTTCCCAGCTGAATAAGCAGACCTGCGCTATGATTCCAGATTGTGCACAGACATTTCCTGAGCACATTTTGGCAGACCTTGGAGGGAAAGTACTCTTAGATACCATTTGAATAGTTTCTGTCTCCTCAGAATTGCCTAAATACACTGAGTGAATGCGGGCCAAGGTGCCGATCCTGGCGGTGTCGCAGTGTCGCTCGAAACGGACATGCACATTTATGCATGAGGCTGCAGCACGAATTTATATGAGAAGAGTACGACATCTCCACCCCAAACTTAAGGATTCCCAGGTCAGAATGGTTGAAAGCAGGGATGCGGAAGAAGCCGGGAATCCGATCAAATTTGATAGCGCAATGGTACGGCTATTTGGTTGAGATAGGCCCGGACTCTCATGACAGGGTTCCCAAATTGGGATGTCATGAGAGTATGGTCCGAGACTACCAAACAAAGCCCTTAGTCTTGGGGCTGGAACGCGCGACCAGCGTATCGCCTCCCGTGCCAGCTCCGGCTCGGCATCTCAGCGGCACCACTCCTCCCAGGGATATCCAGCGTAGAAGCCTAGAAGGTGGACATATGCGCGTCGGAATCCGCTTACACTCAATGGGTCATAATCCATTTGCCATGGGAAATTGGGGCAGAGCTAGAACGGCATGATAGTTCCGCTGCTCCTCCTGGGCCCGATTTCCGGTCTTTGAGGTAGATATTATTATATACACGTCGAAACGCGGAAGACGGGTTTGATGCGGGCTTGTTGAGTTTTGCGGGGTCGTGGGATGAACCATTTATAATTAGCGGGATCCAGCATGGAGAGGCGGGTTGTGGTGTGCTCTTCTTGAATGTCGCTGCGCCATGGGTTGTCGAGGGAACTGGTAGGCTCCGGGAGTTTGGGATGGGTGTGTCTTCCGTCTCCCGTCCACGACTCTTCCGACTCGTCAAGTCACGCTCAGAATCTGCGCAGGGCCGTGAAAACGGGTTCCGCGAGTGCGTAGATTGGTATTCGCCGTGAGGAAGGCATGAGTGAGTGAGTGAAGCTCAGGCGCTGTGAATAAATGAGTTTCGAGAGAGATAAGTCTGAAATGATTGATCCCAGCCGGGATGAACTGCGTGAACTTTGCAGCGCCTTGATTCTACTGGTCGCGTCCTATCAATCTTGTACCTTCGACCCATGCGTGACCCGGTATCGGCGGGTAGCACAACTGGACGGAAGGCACCTTAGAGGTCCCAGTGTACCAATGAATAAATTCAACCCAATATTTATCTGGGACTGGCGTACGAAATTCGCGCTTGGGAAGCCCTGACTTGAACTTGTAGGCTCTTCAGGCGTTACTATTGCTGCAAAAAATGCCACAGACGGTCATCAATTGGCCAGCAAATTTCAACCAGGTTCAGTTCAACTGTTCAACCAGTCAAACCGGATTTCAACTTCGAGTTGTGAGGATCCCGCTATGTATCCAGGTATCAGGAGCCGCCGCATCGAATTTGAAATCTAATCGATACTGCCAGGTCTGTCTTGGTGCTCTAGAGCGACTTTTTGGTGCGCCTGATGTGTTATGTCACGTGTGACATACGTTACTCTCTTCCTGCCACCATCGTCGCGCCTTCCACACACCCATCCCACCCAAGATCAGCCTTGATTCAGCTTAAAGCCACCCCTTAAATCCAGCGACACGTTCCTCCGCGTTTTTCGCCCTGATCCTCGACCGAATTTGATTACTAACGCGCGAATACATGTTTTTATGATTTCCCACCAACAAGGACGCGAAGAGTTCTTCCATGGTTCCAGCTCCCTCCCAGAGTCTTCTGAGCCCCTCCTAGTCCATGAATCCCACCACCCGAAGTCCTCCTTTTCTCCCCTTTGCAAGACATGAGCAGATCAGGGTCGTCGGCGAGTAGGGTATACCAATTGTCTCTGCGCAAGGTTACCTTTCATTGAACATTGTTTTATACCCTCATATACCCCATTCAACATGTCCTATACGCTTTCTAGCCGCTCTAGTCCATGTACGATCCTAACTTAAACCCTACCACCTTCTTGCAGGCGTCCAGCTTCTCTACTGACAACTTCTTTGCGTCCCGCTCTCCGCGTATTGTCCCCCCTTTTCATTCATCCCAACTTTCATTTTTTATTCGCACAACCACGCGACTTTCCTCTTCGCCTCTTACATTCAGCCTCTGCACCGTATTGTTGTGCCATCCCTCTGAGTCCTCACATTCCCCCACTCTTTTCCTCTATCGACACCGTGCATGCTCATTCCTTATTCCCATACCCCGCCTTCTTATTCCCGTACCCGCATTGAACCGGTACCGCACCCCGATCGGACCATCTACGACCAGTCTCGCTCTTCCCGCGGCTCGGGGTGGTGTGGCCGCGTCTTTACTCTTCTATTTTCCCTCCGTCTTCACCATTATTGAAAGAGCCATTCGTCTCTCGTGACATTTCTTATGTACCGCAGCTACATGACCCGCACAGTAATTCATTTTGCCTTGCCACCGGAGTGGGTGTGTCTCTCCTTGATTTACCAACATCTTTCCTCATGCGAGATTCGGAATATCACGATGAGGGTCCACAGCCGCCGTTCATCGAGGTTAAGGTTAAAGATCGCCGACGGATCATTGCCGGTTGCCAAGCTGATCGGCGGCTGGACAGCACTGCGTGTGAGCTTTATCTATTTTATTCCTCATCGTCCATGTCGCTGCACGCCCACAGCTCGTCGGCCGTCGACATTCCAGTGAGCCGGTCGCGCTCGCCGACACGGCAGCGGAACAGCTGGGGGCAGGACACGGACCCTTTTTATTATCCACAAGACCCACAAAATACCCCGCGCTATGGCACCCCCCCGGCGGACGATGCCTCCTCGTCGCTGGCCGGGCCATCCACCGCGTCCTTTTCTCTCTACGGCGACAACGACGCGGAGCATCTCACGTCGCGGGAGGAGGACCCAGATGCATCACGCCGGCGCACGCTGCGGTACAGCCTCTCGCCCTCGCCGCTGAAGAAGACGGGCACCGCGATCAAGCGCGTCTCCCAGAATCTACGCCGTGCGTCCGTGCGCGTCGTCAACATGGCATCAGTGGGCCTCGAGCGCCTGCCAGACGACAAGCGCGACGACGACGAGCAGCTCCCGGTCCTCGCGCAGACCCTCCCCATCCGCGGGCGCACCCTCGGCTTCCTGGGGCCCACGAACCCCGTGCGCCTGCTCTGCTTCAACCTTCTCGTCTTCCCCTGGACGGAGCCCATTATCTTGCTACTCATCATCTTCAACGCGGTCGTCCTTACCATCCAGTCCGCGCGCCCGCTCACGCTCGACGACGCCCCCGCGCGCGTCACAGGCTACTTCCACGCTTGGGAGGACTACGCGCTCTTTGTCTTGTTCATAATTTTTACTATTGAGGCCTGCGCGCGCATCTGCGTCTCGGGCCTGCTCTTCGACCCGGAAGCTCGCACGTCGCTGGGGCTGGCGTCTTTCATCCTCCCCACGGACACCCTACCCGCAGACTCCAAGTCCGACCCTCTCGCGCTCCCCTTCCGCCTCAGCATCACCCAAGCCGCCGCCCAGACCCGCCGCAACGCGCCCTACCTGCGCCACAGCTGGTCCCGCATCGACGCCATCGCCCTCCTCGCCTTCTGGGCCTCCTTCGCGCTCGCCACCCTCTCCCTCGAGCGCTCCGGCACGCACATCCGCGTCTTCCGCGCGCTCAGCGCCCTGCGCACCGCGCGCCTCCTCGCCATCACCTCCGGCACCTCCGCGATCCTGCACTCGCTCAAGACCGCGCGCCCGCTGCTCGCGAGCGTCGCGTACTTTGTGCTGTTCGCGATGGCGCTGTTCAGCGTCATCGGCGTCCAGGCGTTCAAGGGCTCGCTGCGGCGCACGTGTGTGCTGGGCGCGACGGGGGGCGAGCCGCCCACCGTGCTCGACACGCAGTTCTGCGGCGGGTGGATCGACCCGGGGACGCTCAACAAGACCGGGTATGTGAAGCTCGACGGCGGCATCTCGTCCACCTTCAAAGGGTACATCTGCCCGCTGGGGCAGACGTGCAAGGAGGCGGCGAACCCGCTGGGCGTCGAGAGCTTTGATACAATTTATTTCGCGGTGCTGCAGGTCGTCATCGTCGCCTCTGCTAACGGGGTGCGTTCCCCCTCTATCCGAATTAAAATGGATGCTGATATGAGCGCGCACAGTGGTCCCCTCTAATGTACTCGATGATCGACTCGGAGTACTTCGTCGTCTCCGTGTTCTTCATCCTCTGCGTCGTGGTGCTCAACTTCTGGCTCATCAACCTCTTTGTGGCGGTCATCACGAACACGTTCGCGGCGATCCGCGCGGAGACCAAGGAGAGTGCGTTTGGGGCTAGTGTGTGCGTGCCCTTCCCTTCACTTGTCCTTTCCCCATTTCCGTTTCCCTTCCGCTTCCCCGTTTCTTTTTCCGACATGTCTCCACCCGCTCCACCCGCGCATAGTAACGCCCCGGATTCAGCGGCACGTCCCTCCCCTTCCCCTTCCGCTTGCGCTTCCTCCCTTTCCCCTTCCGTTCCCCTTCCCATCCCCTTCCACCTCCGCCTCCGCCTCCCCTGCTCCCCTCCCCTTCTCCCTCCCCAAGGATTTCGCCTCCACTTCCCCGCATATATTCCCCATTTCCGTTTCCCTTCCGCTTCCCCGTTTATTCTCCCGACATGTCTCCCCCCGCGCATGGTAACGCGCCGGATTCGGTGGCACGCCCTTCCCCTTCCGCTTGCGCTCCCTCCCTTTCCCCTTCCGTCCCCTTCCCATCCCCTTCCGCCTCCGCCTCCGCCTCCCCTGCTCCCCTCCCCTTCTCCCTCCCCAAGGATTTCGCCTCCCCTTACCCGCATATACTAACGTCATCCCAGCGCGCCCCCCATCGACGCCGACGCGCACGACGACGACGGCTGGCCCCGCGGGCGCGCCGCCGCCCCCGCCGCCCGGCGCGCTAACCCCGCCGCGCTCATCGTCGCCTACACGCGCCCGCTCTTCGTCCTCCTCGCGCTCGCGAGCCTCGCGCTGCAGGCCACGCGCACGCCGACCCTCTCCGCCTCGCACGCGCGCGCGCTCTTCCGCGCGGAGCTCGTCATCACCGCCGCGTTCGACGTCGAGATCCTCCTGCGCGTGGGCGCGGCGCTGCCGGCGTGGCGCGCGTTCTTTGGGTTCGGCGGGCGCAAGGGGCTGGGCGTGGAGGGGGCGTGGAGCGGCAAGGGGATGGGGCAAGGGAAGGGGGAGGGCGCACGGCGGGGGGACGAGCGGGGCGCGGGGCAGAACTGGCTGGATCTGGGGCTCGCGGTGGGGGCGAGCGTGATCCAGGTGCCCGTGATCCAGCGCTCGGGGGTGTACCCGTGGTTCACGATCTTCCAGCTTATGCGCTTCTACCGCGTCATCCTCGTCGTCCCGCGCATGAAGCCGCTGCTCGTATGTCCTCTTTTCTCTATCGGGTAGACGGGTAGCTAACGCACGCGCATTTCTTCAGCTCGCAGTCTTCGGCAACATGTACGGGCTCGTAAACATGACCCTCTTCCTCATCATCGTCAACTTCATCGCCGCGCTCGTCGCCGTGCAGTTCCTGCGCGGGGACCTCGCCGCGAGCCAGACCATGAACTTCGGGACGCTGTTCAACGCGTTCCTGGCGATGTACCAGGTGTTCTCGTCGGAGAACTGGACGGACGTGCTGTACGCGGCGGCGGGGGCGGAGGCGGCGTTTGGGCAGAGTGTGGTTAGCGTGCTGTTTATTGCCGGGTGGATGCTTTTTGCGAACTGTGAGTCCCCCTCCCTTCCCTTCCCGCGTGTGTATGAAGCTAATGAGCGAAATACGCGAAGTCATCGTGCTGCAGATGTTCATCGCGGTGATCAACGAGAACTTTGACGTGGCGGAGGAGGCGAAGAAGGGGCAGCAGGCGACGAAGTACTGGGAGCAGCAGCGGCCGCAGGCGGGGCACGTTCCTTGGCTGCGCAGGCTGAACCCGTACCGCTGGATCCGCGCGAGCCCGGTCGAGGTCAAGGTCGAGGCGCTGCCCGCGAATCTGGTGCTGCCCATGCAGAAGAGTCTGGTGCAGGACTATAGCGTGCCGCATCATCCGGAGCTGGAGAGCAAGACGGGGGCAGGGGCGGCGGGGACGGGGAAGGCGGGGACGGGGACGGGGACGGAAAGGAGGGGGGCGGGGCATTATTCGAGCAAGAGCCTTGACGGCGCTGCAGAGCCTGTTTGCGGGGGAGACGAAGAATGATATCCCGCTGGCGACGCTGCGGCACGGGCGGAACGAGACGCTCGGCGGGGGCGGGGGCGACGCGTACGACGAGGAGACGGAGCGGCATCTGTGAGTCTGCTACCACGTCCCCTTCCTTTGCGGGCTGCTTGCTGACTGGAGAACAGGGAGCTACTTGCGGCGGTGCGCAACGAGGGGACGACGACGAACGAGGACCTGAACGACGCGGCGTACGAGCGGCGCGCGCAAAAGGCGGACTTTATCCGCGACCACCCGTCGTACGACAAGACGTTCTGGGTCTTCTCGCAGAAGAACGTCCTGCGGCGGACGTGCCAGAAGCTCGTGCAGCCCGCGAGCGGCCCGCGCATCTTCGGCACGCCGCAGTCGCCCGTGTTCTACCCGCTCTTCCAGGTCACGCTCCTCCTCATCGTCATCGGCGGCATCGTTATCGAGGCAATCGCGCACCCCGTGTACCGCCGAAACTACTTTGCGCGCAACGGCCTCGTGCGCGGCGCGTGGTTCGACATCGCCGAGTCGGCGTTTGGGCTCGTGTTCTTTGTCGAGTTCCTGATCAAGGTCGTCGCGGACGGGTTCCTGTTCACGCCGAACGCGTACGTGCGCAGCATCTGGAACCTGCTCGATCTCGTCATCATGGGCGGGCTGCTCGTCAACTGTCACCACGGGGCTGATCTTCGTCGGCGGGCTGAGCCGCCTGACGCGCTCGCTCAAGGCGCTGCGCGCGCTGCGGCTCATCACGCTCATGGACCGCATGCGCACGACGTTCGAAAGCCTCATCATCTCGGGCGCGCTGCGCATCATCGACGCGGGCATCCTCGCGATCCTGTACATGATCCCGTACGCGGTGTGGGGGCTCAACATCTTCAACGGCAAGATGAACGAGTGCAACGACGGGGACGTCGCGGGCTGCCGACACGTGTGTGAACGAGTTCACGAACAGCGTGTATGGGGAGCGGTTTGGGTTCCTCGCGCCGCGCGTGTGGGACAACCCCGCGCCGTCGACGGTGTTCTCGTTCGACTCGTTCCGCTCGTCGCTGCTCATTCTGTTCGAGATCGTGTCGCTCGAGGGATGGGTGGATGTCATGGGCATCGCGACGAGCATCACGGGCGAGAACAGCCAGCCGCGGACGAACACGTCGCAGATCAACGCCATCTTCTTCCTCATTTACAATCTCCTCGGCGCGGTCGTGATCCTCACGCTCTTCGTCAGGTGCGCCGAGCTTTTCGTTTTCAGGCTGGGTAGTTACTGACGTGGTGGCTCTGCAGTATCATCATCGGGAACTTCAGTTCCAAGACGGGCTCCGCGTTCCTCACGGCGGCGCAGCGGGAGTGGATCGACCTGCAGAAACTCTTCAAGCGCCAGCGGCCGTCGAAGCGCCCGCGGACGCGGCCCACTTGGACTGTCCGCTCGTGGTGTTATGACCGCGCCGTAAACAAGAACGGGTGGTGGGCGAAGGGGATGACGCTGGTCTTTGTGGTCCACATTATAGTCCTCATGTGCGTCCTACTTTCCCGGCTGACCTTCGTTCGCTGACGGTGCTTGCAGGACACAGACGTTCTCTACACAACTTGTCGTCGACGAGCTGCGGAGTGCGTTGCCTGTCATCCCCTTTGGACATGATACTGACTCAGTTCTCTAGACGACTTCTTCCTCGTCAGCACATCGATATACATCGTCGATGTCTTGGTGCGCATGTTTGGACTAGGCTTCATCAGTTTCCGCTCCAACGGCTGGAACGTCTTTGACCTCATCGTCGCGGGTGGCAGCTTCATCACGACCCTCATCGTCCGCTTCGGCACCGTCGACTTTGCCACGCAGCAGCTCCAAAAACTGTTCCTGGTGTGCATCGCGTTCAAGCTGGTCGAGCGCACGAACAACCTCAATAAGCTCTTCAAGACCGCCGTGTACGTGATGCGGCCTTCTCGCGTGCTGCGATTGACTGACTCGATTTGCAGAGCGAGCTTACCCATCATCTTCAGCCTGCTGAGCTTGTGGTTCATCCTCTTCCTGTTCTTTGGCATCCTCTTCCTTGAGGTCTTTGCGCTGACCAAGTGGAACTCGGGGGAGAACCGCAACCAGAATTTCAGTACGCTGGGTTCGACGCTGGTCATGCTGACGTTCTTTACCACTGGGTGCGTTCCTTCCATTCAAAGCTCAGAACCGTGGCTGACTCGTTGTTGTAGGGAGGGATGGAATCAGTACATGCATGACTAGTATGCCTTTCCTGTTTATCCCTCCGTTCTGATACTGATCCCCCTTTAGCGCGGTCGTGTATCCTCGGTGCACAAATTCTGATTCGGAGGAGAACTCGGACTGCGGCAGTGTTGGATGGGCATTCACTCTTTTTATCGCTTGGAACCTTCTAAGCATGGTGGGTGGCGTATTTCCCCTCTGCATTCTTTCTGAGCTCTCTGCAGTACATCTTCGTGAACATGTTTACTGGTCAGTGCGATGCTTCTACTTGGCTGGCATGATTGCTCACGTCATGTGACAGGTGTGGTCGTCGAGAACTTTTCCTATGTGTTCCAAACGTCGGGCAGCTCCAAGTCAATAACGCGGGCGCAGATGCGATCGTTCAAGAAGGTCTGGGCCGAGTTTGCGAACCCAAAGACAGGCTATCTCGAGCGCGGCCGCTTCGTGCCCTTCTTCGCTGTCAGTCCCAATCGTTGCTGTTTCTACTTTCCATTAACGTCGTTCTATAGAAACTGAGTGGGGTGTTTGAGGCGCGTATATACCCCGTCGAGTTTAGCATACCGAATATCCAGGCGATGTGCAAGCCGTCGAATGACTCGCAGTATTCTTGGCCCGGCCGGATTGTAGATGGCGTTGACCTGAACAAGCTGGAGAAGGTCCTGCGGGGTATTGACTACCCGAGCATCCGCAAGCGCAGGGCCGTGTACAGCCGACTGTACCACGAGGCCAGCATCTCCCACCAGCATGGCCGCGGGATGTCATTCACCGATATGCTGTTCTTGCTCGCCCACCACAAGCTCATTGTTGACCGCGATGCACTCATGTCAGTCGCTCCCCGTTTTACATCTTCATGATGCTGATTGTGTTGCGTAGCTTGAAAGATCTGGTCGTTAGGACTGAAACTAACAAGCTGGTGACTGATCTCGTAAACCTGGACCGCGTGCGGTCTCTGCTCAAGACCATCTCCCACCGGCGGCGATTCCTTCGGTACAAGCAGCAGCAGCTCATGGCTTCCGAGTCAGGTACGTTTCCTCTTTCCTCTCTCCGATGTCTTTCTAATCATTTGCAGACATCCCCTCCATCGTCGTCGACGTCATGCCCGCTACGCCTCCGAATACCACCAAGGACATCTCGACCGCGGGGTACTCGACGCCGAGCAGCCCGACGCCCCAGCGCTTCTTTACCCCGGACGTGTCACTGTCGTCGAGCACGCCGCGGCTGCAACGGAGCGCCAACCGGCGGACGAGCGATATAAGCATGCTCTCGGGCGACATCAGCGGCTACAAGTCCCGCGAGTCGTCCATATCGATCGAGGACCCGCAGCAGATACTGAACGCGATGCAGAATTCCGTATGGGGCGGTGAGTATCTGCTGCTCACACCTGTTCGACGATCCTGACTGATGTGCGCTGCAGATCTCATGGTAGAAGCCGAGGAGGAAGAGGAGAAGCGGTGACGGCAGTAAGGTCGTCTGTGTATTGTGCTAGTACTGATGTTTTGTTGTATGATTGGTGGATGGGACTTTTACTTATTCTTATGGATGGTTAATACTAGACTACATATGCATATGTGTACAATAACGCTCTCTTATTGTTTTGCGTGGCTCGTATGTAAATGGATTTTGTGGCAGGTGAAACTGATTAGTCAGCTTTCCGGTCTGCGGAGTTATCCCATCCCGGTCTCTTTCGTTTTTGTTCTCCGCGACCTACAGACGTCGCACTCGCACTTCGATCTCAAGCAGGGCTAGCGACTGTGCCTGCAGCTTGAACAGACGGATGGTCGGGCAATCCAAGTGCAAGTGGCGCTGACTGCATAAAATGCGACAAATAGACGAACGATGCTCTAAGGTTTACTACATGCGGCGTGATAAATAATGCTCTGAAGGGAAGAAGGACCCAGCCCCCGTTACAGCATCGCTCTGACCTCGTCCTGGACAAGCGGCACATCCGCTCCCCGGAAGAAAGGGAAATTCCGAAGGAATGCATCCCAGCGGCTTTGGGTCATGACGGGAGCGAGTGCGTACTCGTGGGCACCCGTCCACTGCAGCCAACGGTCCAGGTGCGGCATTGCAGCTGTGATCGCGGCGTCCTCGTGCGCGGCCTGGGCGGACCCATCCATACCGCCGTGAACGGCAAACCAGACGGGGCTGTGCTTCACGATACCGGCCTCGTAGACGTCGAGGACGGCCTGCTCCATCCCCGCCTCCTTCGCCGCTTCGTAGAAGAAACGCTGGCCGATGGCCTCGACCAGGCCCTTGCAACGCGGGAGCAGCAGACGGTTGAAGGCCTCCGACCGATGCTTCCCTCCCATCTTGTTCGCAAGCTCCTCGCGACACTCACGCATGAGTCCGGCTTCATGCTTCGCAGCGAGAGTGTTTGGGTATTTGGGGGCAGGTAGTTCGTAACGGCCGATGAGCAGCTCGGTGGCGAGACGAATGCAAAGCACAAGGGTGTCACCCTCCGCAATAGAGGCTCCGCGCATTTCCAGCTGGATTATGGGTAAGTGTCTGCCTTTCAGTGTCGCATGAAAAGCACCTGAATGTTGATGATCTGATTGTGTCCGTAGAGACCTTGGGCGCCGAGACGGTCTGAAAGTTGAGTGCAGCTCTCTGAAATGAACGCGTTAATTCTAGTGGGACCGATTAAATGAGGCGACACCAAATACCTTGGATATGCATCATCATGACGGCCTTGGAAGCCGCCGAGATACCAGCTCGGACGGCCGGGTCCGTCTTGAAGTCCGAGAAAGCCTTGAGGGTGCTGGATCCGTTCATGAACGCTTGCATCACGAACATTTGCGAGAGCGCGTGCAGAATGGGGATTTGTTGGGTACGGAAGTCGATGATGGGCATGAGCTCGCCGGTGTTGGCGCTATAGACTTGACGACGAAGACTGTATCGCCCAAGGATGTAGGCTGAGACGCCGACCGAGGGGACCGCTAGAGCCCCGAGAGCCAACCCGCCAATGCTGATGCGCCATACAGCGGCCTGGAACGCGGCTTTGGCGCTTTTGGGCTTATCGAGCGAACCCAAGCAAGCCCACGGCGCCAGCTTGATGTGATCAAACCATGTAATAGAGTGTCCGAGTGGTCCGGCTCCCGCTCGCTCGGGGATCATCCTGGAACACCATATGGGGTGAGAGATGCGCATATGAGAAATTCTATTGACATACCGGGAACGGACGCCGGGCATGAGAGCCTTCTCGGTCGACAGCTGCACGACGAAAGGACGGACTCCGCGGTCTTCTCCTTTCACCTAGCGCGGCTTCAGCAACTGCGTAGGCAGGTATTGGGCAGGAATATCTTACATAAAGTTTGGCGAAAACAACGGCGTATCTTGCGAGGGAAATGTTCGGTAAGGGAATCGTCGGCGGCATGAACCTGGGGATAATTAGTTCCACTGGGTACCGGTTCAACATCCGAAACAAACTTGGCAGCACCATCATTAGGCGTATTGAAGATGAAGCTCCCGTCCTCCATCATATCGGCGCGGGTCTCCAGGTGAATGGCGTCGAGCCTATCAAACTTGTCAAATTTGAACAGAGGAACAAACGAATGAATCCTCACCCGTGGGCCTGTTCTGTCAACATGAATTGGCCGCTGAGGAAATGGGAATAAGTGGTTGAACCGCGCGGAAGTGAGCGACTCTACGCACGAAACGTCGAAGTTCAAAATCTTTTGCAAGATAGGTCGAAGCTCAGGTCGCTTCGCCGCCCACGGAGCGATGGTCCCCGCAGCGAGGTTGTATTGAATGGTCAAAAGAGCCATCGGAGCGATGTCAACGGCTGCGATGTTGTCCATATGCATCGCCCAAAACTTAGGGGACAATGTGTTGACATCGTGGGCCGTCAATTCTGTGAAGAGACATCAGAAAAACGAGTATATGTTGGACGATGACTGTTTGCTTACTGTAGGCTCTCGCGATGGCTTTTGCGCGTAGATAGGATGTATCGATACGCTGAGCGACGGGAAGGTCCTCTGGCTGAAGTTGAAAAAGTTGACTGGTCGCGAGACGAGTAGTGAGGGCGGTGGTAGATTGTCTGTCCATGGTGAACGTAAGCCGTGAGGTTGTGGGCGGAGTGAGGATCCACGAGCACTTATATGTTCGCAGGATAATATTCTCCCACGTGAATATAGATTTTGAGGCGGTGGAGATTGCTTAGCCGATACAATCTTGGAACGGGAACATTCAGATTATTCCGAGCCGTGTAGTCTCACCAGGAAGTATTATTCACATGCAACGATCTCACGACAAACATAACGATAGCGTTCTTCTGGAGGTTCAATGAAAAGCCGGGAGAAGTAGAGAAGCTCTCGCGTGCCGAGATAACCTTGGGAACACAGAAGAGGCTGGAACAGGCTGGAGCAGTACGTGAACGCAAATCTATCGCACTCACTATCACATTCCATCAACGTTTTGAGCCGAGATTCCACAGAATTTTTCACGACGTATGTTCTTGGCGCCTGCAGTATAGTGTAGTGGAATAGTCGTCCAGCAATGACGGTAGCAATTTCAATGCGAAGCTTCTCCGAGGGAGAGCTCCTCCCGCAGAGACGGTATTCAAGGTTGATCCGTTAACTGTGCGTCGGTTCAACGTCGGTTCAACCATTATCTCCTGCTGACTCCTTTTGGGTTGTTCAACATCTTCGACACGTGATTCAATCAGGTTCGAGATCGTGATGGCGATGATTGATAATAACAGGTCCCATCTGATCCGCGGTTTCCAGGTTACTTATTCTCACAGTCAGCACCAGCGTTTTGATGGTTTCGATACGTTCGCTTGCTTCCTGCTTCAGCCCCACGCTGCCAACTGGGTGGAATCAACGCCGGAAAGGAATGCTGAACGTGAGAAATAACTGTGCGTTTTAGTTTCTGGCACGATATTATGGTCGTTGAAACCTCTCCTTGCTCGGCTAGGCTCGGCTGTCGCTGGCAATAACGTTGTGATGATCCGTAATTCACTGCCACACGGGCGAAAGCTTTTCCGTCGAACCAACTTCACTGTTCCCACATTGCCGTTTGAGGCAAGCCCTCTCGTATGTAATTACATGTCATGCATCATCGTCAATTTCTCACCTTTCATCACGCGGTTCTGGCACTCTTCAACAGTCTTCAACCCACCGCCATTCTTGGCGCCGTACTTGTGGTTTGCGATGGTCAAACTGATCCAAGACAACTCAAGCATATCTTTCCACATTGTGATCCACAGTGCCCTGGCTCCGGAACCGGAGCCTCAATCTTCTGATGCTTTTGTGGAAACCTTGTTCTCCATTTGAAATTGTCCGGCCCTCTTATCTGATCTGCGCACTACCGCCTACAGTGGGTTTGTTCAATTCATTCGCTTATTACGTGATTTTTCACATGGGGAGAGGGGCTGTTTAGACAGAAATAAAATCGAGTGAACAAATTTAAACAAACCCCTCCAACTTGGTTCCTTCCAACAGCCATCATGTCTTCCTTCCCGCTGCATGTGGGGATTATCACTTGTGGTGTCGTGCTTGTTTCCGCGGCCGCGTGGAAGCTTGGGCGTCGACTTCTCTCATCCTCGCTGGGCGACATTGCTGGGCCTGATTCTGATTCCTGGATTACAGGTGAGCGGAGCGTGCATCCAAGTCCAAATCGTCCTAATGCTTATCTCAACAGGGAACTTAATGGCATTCTTCAGTCCGGAGGCGTATGAATGGCACGGCAATCTTGTCGATACGTTCGGATCAGCCGTCAAATTTTACGGCTTCTTCGGTGACGAGCAGATGTACTTCACTGACCCACATGCCATCAACCATATCATGAAATCCGGCGATGTATTTGAAGAGCAGAGCTATTTCCTAGAGTGAGTAGACCGGCTTCGAAGATTGAGCTACTCTGATGGGTTCCGAACGACGTCTAGGGGAAACAAACTCTGGTGAGTAAATTTCGCGCACCTCGCGCTAGTTTCACCCCGAACGCTCTCCAGGTTCGGGTTGGGCCTGCTTTCCACCGTCGGAGACATGCACAAGAGACAGAGGCGGACCATCAGCCCTGTCTTTTCCTCCAGCCACATGCGAGACTTGACTCCGATGGCATACTCCATCGCTAAAGACGTCAGTCGGTTATACCTATACCCTTGCAGTATTTCACTGACAGCATCACAGCTCCGTCGCTTCATCTCGGTTGACATCGGCGCCGATGGTTCGAAAGAACTGGATTTCCACGACTGGATGTCCCGTTCGTCGCTGGACTTCATTAGCAAGTGTGGAATGGGATATTCTTTCGACGCGCTGGACGTTACCAAGCCGAATGCATATCGTGATATCGTCAAAAACTTCATGTACGTTCGTTGCAGACACCCGGTCCGTGACGTTCAACACTTGGCAGCCCCGTTCTCGTCCGCACCGCACTGATTCGCCAGACCATCCCGTGGGCTGTGAAGCTTGGTCCTGCTTGGGTCAGACGATTCGCCGTCGCCATCGCCCCGTTCGAGCACGTTACCCTGTTGAAGCACTTTTCGGAAATTCTCTGGAACACGTCCAATGAAGTGCTCACAAGCAAGCAGGAGGCTCTGGCTAAAGGCGACGCGTCTGTTTCTGAACAGATTGGCCAAGGCAAAGACATCATGTCCATCTTGTGTACACGCCTCTTTTTTTGTCAATACGGTATTGGCTGATCACGGACCTACAGTGCGGAACAATAGTAAACTAACAGCGGGGGATCAGCTGCCGCAAGAAGAGCTACTGGGGCAGATCAGGTGAGTATCCGTCGCATCAT
The DNA here is from genome assembly GCA_029204335.1 of Mycena vulgaris. NCBI lineage: Eukaryota > Fungi > Basidiomycota > Agaricomycetes > Agaricales > Mycenaceae > Mycena > Mycena vulgaris. The sequence goes on from JARGYA010000005.1 coordinate 999,045, forward strand.
AGGACGTACGCTGAGAGAGTTTGTATTTTAGTACTCTCATCTTCACTGCCCAAGATGTTCGTCAATTCTTGTTGCGAGGATCTCGCGGCTTTGCTGATGGACACACCCAATTTAGACCACCGCGGCCGCTTCCTCCAGAATGTTCCAAGTCCTGGCGGATAACCCCGACGTCCAGAAGGAACTCCGAAAGGAGGTGATTGCTGCGCATGCTCAGGGCGACTTGGGCTATGCGGAGCTCACGAGCCTCCCGCTGCTCGACGCCGTCTGCCGTGAGACCTTGCGAATGTGCGTTGTCAGAGGCGATTGTATCCGAGGTGATATCGAGACTCACCCGACACGTGATGGCAGGTACCCGCCGGTGGCTTTTACGTTGCGCACGTCGGTGTTTTCACTATGGGATACTGCTCTGCTCTAATCACGATCTGATAGGACCCTGGAAGACGCTGTGGTCCCGCTACAGCGACCCATCAAGGGCAAGTCCGGCAAGACTTACAATTCCGTGCACGTTCCCGCCAACACCGACGTCTGTGTTGGCATCATCGGCGCCAACAAGGACAAGGCCATCTGGGGCCCGGACGCCGATGAATGGAAGCCGTCGCGCTGGATGAGCGAAATGCCCACAGCAGTTCAAGATCTGCCCGGTATATACTCAAACATGCTCACTTTTGGAACCGGTCCGAGGTCCTGTATCGGGCTCAAGTTTGCGGAGCTGGAGATGAGTGCGTATCAGAACAGATGTTGCCAGCTTTTTCTGATGCATCTTGACAGAGGTGTTGGCCTGCGTGCTCCTTGAACGCTTCTCATTCGACAAGGGCGTCGATATTGAATGGCAACTCGGAAAGTATGTCGCAGACTGATCTGCTTCGCACGCGCTGACCTGTTGTAAAAGTATTCAAGTCCCGTACGCCGCAGGCACCGAAGAGTCCCTTCGGCCGAATCTGCCATTGAAGGTGTCGATTTTGAAGGATGTCTGAATGTAAAAAGTGTCTGTAGCGGTTTCCAACAAGAGTAGACAATTGACGCACATAGATTGGGCAAATAAATTTATTGGGTTGCCACCCATCGTTTCCGCTGAGAAAATTGATAGATACCCGCTGTCATTACCCGAGATAGCAATGGTGTCTTTTATTTTAGCTTCCGTTCGCTGCCCAGACCTGTCTTGTTGGAGCTCTGTAGATACCATAGGTCCCGCGATCAAGAATGATTGATAGAATACCCGAGTGTATCTCCCCGCTCCAACGGGAACGGACGTCGGACTCTGCGCACCGTGTGGGTGCATGAGTCTTCCAAGATATCAATCTGCTTCCACGTTGATTCTTTGGCGCTCTGGGCCGCTCTGGATTCTGTATCCAAAGTTCAAGGCTGTTCAAGCGGTCAATGTTCAATGTTGGGGTCCCTTGGTCCTATCGGATTGGGTTTCGCTTGGAGCGCGTGCCAAGCGGACCCAGATAAGATATGCGAGGCAAAAGGGGAACGGAGGCAAAAAGGCGATCACCATCGTAAGCATTTCGTAAGCCGCTATCGTAACAACTCCCGCTTCTTCTCCCATCCGAAATCTGGGCAGATGAACAGTTCGCGCGGCAATCCATGGGAGAGGAGAAGCCGTTCCTGTACTGTGCCGCGGCGAGCGTTCCATTTTAATTGTGGAAGCAGATAGAAGCCTTGCTTATTCTCGTGGAAGGTCGAGACTCAATTCCACTCATGCCCTGCATACCGCACCCGAGATGGGGTTGTCCTTAGCACGTCGTGCGGCCCGTTACAATACATCAGGATATGGGCAGGGTCGAGTCTGCTCACCTCCTCAGCGCCTTCCTCAGCTGTGCGATGCGACCCGCCTTGGTTTCGAAATCTGCAGCGCGCAGTCGTGTAATCGAGCGGCCGCGTCTATTCGTCTTCTCGAGCCACGCGTCCCGTATCCCGATGGAGGCTGGCATGGCGAATTTCTGTACCATTTCATCAGTTCACGTGGCCACAAAACAGGATAGAGATGGGAAGGGAACGACGCACATCTCCTTGTCGCCCGACTTCCTTGCATGCTTCGGCATCTTGCGCATTCACCTCCCGTATCTGCTGCACCGGCTCCGCGGGGGGCAACGTCTGCATCGGCGCCAGCCGACGCGTGACTGCGGCTTCAGGGCCGCGTCGATGGCGAGCGCGGCATGTGCACCGACCACTTCTGCTGCGCTTCTCTGCACTACGCCCGCGCCCGCCATCTAGGGGGAAGCGATGGTGTCGGCGGCCAAGCAGGGGCGAGGCCTTGCTCGCCGCGTCGGCGCTTTCGGCCTTGGGGATGGGACTGGTGCTCTTGGAGCGAGTATGAGCGCGCTTAGAATGACTACTCTCAGGCTGACTGCCCTAATATTGTCATACCTGGTCTGTCCTGGCGCATGTCGGTAGATAGCTCACCAAGCAGTATAAAATGGATTCGACTCTTCAAGAGACGCCAGCAGAATGGAGCAGAATGAGTCGGAACCCTTCTCTAGGAAAGATATTCGAGTGGTCCGGGTGCGCTCCGTGAGGTTGAATGCTGTGGCTGTGGCTGTGCACGAGCCGAGTCTGAAATCTGAGCACTGAGCGATCCAGATAATTCATTGAACAGGCGAAAACAAAGAGAGTAATTCAAAGAAAAGTAGATGCATATTCATAGACATGGAAATAAGGTGGATTAAATACAGAACGAGCTTCACGATGCCCTTCCTTTCCCCTTCCGCGCGTGAACTCGAGGGGTGGAGATGGCGCGCGCGCGGGCTTAAAGGTCTCCATTACAGATGGAGATGCACCGAGTGTGGTCTCTGGGGACTTGGTCCGCGACTTCTTGCTACTGCCGTCCGGGTACGATACAGGACTCTCCTTCCTCTTCGGCGACGAAGGGGTTAAACGGGGTGCCTCACTGGGTGCAGGGACCTCCGACTCCGGACTAGACGGGTCAGTGGAACCAAGCTTAGCCCGTTTAACGATGCTGGCGTCCGCAACTGGGCTTTCCTTCCTCTTCCGCGCTGCTGGGGGAGCAATTTGTACATCGGGTTCCGGGGCAGATTCCTTTTCGGCAGCGCGTTTCGACACTGTGTTGCCGTTTGTCAGGGTGACGGTATTCACAATGCGGGTGAAGAAATCTGACACAGGGATTCCCGCCATAACCCGCTCGAAATGCCCCGTGTTGAGATTCGCGAGATTTTTGTTGCGTTTTGGTGTCGCTGTTTTCATGTTGGTCTTGGCTGGGAACGAGGCTATTACCCGTAGAATATGCGTTTTCTGGCCCTGGATGGAATCACCGAGTCGCGCGGTGAGCGCATCACGCTCTGAACCATCAGCCTCAGGTTTCTGTAGATTGGAGTGGGTTCCAGGGCGGAATTATAATAAATGAAGGCGCACCTCGTCGTTAAACAGGTTCCCATTATCTAAGCGTTTAACAATAACCTTGAACTCGTCATCCTCCAGGAGAGTTTGAGTCACAGAAGCGTGCAGAATAACTCGCACGAAGCTCTTGTCCGCCAATCTCAATGCGAAGAGAAGGTCTGGACCCAGACTGCGTGGTAAACAGAACGCTGCTGAGTCGGTGCCGTCCAGCCACGCCGATATCCCGCTGAGTGCAGCAGGATTGACACCGAGGGATTTCTCCGGAAGGGAAGGGCCGCCGTATCCGATGACGGAATATCCATCGGCGCTTAGCGACACGAGCTCGGCCTTTTGATTCGCCCACGATGGGACAGGTTTGTGCGGAAAGGAAAACACCTGCGGCAATGCACACCCTCCTTCAAAGGCACGCGTGAAGTAGAATGCTAGCACGCGCGCAAAAATCTTCGAGTCTGTAGGCGGGTGTCGGGCGAGTACGGTGAATGCGGTGTGCGGGGCTTCGACGTGGCCATTTACGTCGTCGTATGTGGCCTTAGGTCGCTGGCAAAACCATTCTGCGGTAGACACGAGGAGTGCAGGTTCGTCGACGACAATCTGCTTCATTTCGGTGTCAATAAAGCGGCCGAATGCTCTGCTGACCACATCCGTCCGATCCGTGTCGAACGGCAGGGGGCGTTGTGGTATGACAAGATAATGGGCGAGAACCGCCTGAAACGTGGTTCTGAGAAGCGGCTCTGGAGAAAAGAGGATATCGTCGACGTGGGTCCTGCGGAATTGGAGAAAACTACTCACGACGTTCGAGAGGATCACACAATACGCGGGCCACCTGTGAATCCGGGCGCTCGCGATTCCAATCCTCGGCGGCCGCGAGGTCCTCAGCGTCGGTTGGACGATGACCGGTCACGATCTTGATAAAGTCGTTCAGCATACGCGGGAGGTAGAAAGCGGGAAACATAGCTGCGGTGTCGCGATTCGTCGTCGAATCCTCCGGTATCGGAAGTCCAGTGGAAATCGGACCAGGTTCTGAAGACCTCCCGAGGAACTTTTGTTCCCGCTACGACGAAGGAAAGTTCTTGATCCGGAAAGTGGACGTCCCACGCGCGCATGATTTCGGGAAGAACGGGGCACTGCCCGTCGGCCCAGAAGGCATTAGAGAGTGTTTCACAGCCGACCTGCGCCTCGTCCAGGACGAAGAAAAGGTGGAAATATCCGCCGAATAGCGTCTGTAGCTCGGAGACCAAGAATTCTATTTGATCCTCGACATAGTGGTCGTCGTATCCTTCTAGCCGGAGGCTCAGCTCGTAGAAAATATCTCGACCGTAATTTTTGAAGAGGAGACGAGGGGAGATTGCAACAATGCCCACCGCATACGGTGCTTCGAACGGAGTCCGACTGAATGGTAGGCCTTGGCGAACAAATGGAAAATGTGAAGGCGAGCCAAGAGCACGACATTCGCGCTTTGATGTGCGAGTCACACATTGCCCGTCAAGGCAATTTTGAAATGCGGGGATGTGGGTCCAGGCAGACCCCCGTCGAGTTGCAATCGAAGAGTCTGGATGACAGTGGGTAGATCGCTCGAACCGAGTCTGTTCGAGTCCGTTGCACAGATAAAGTAGAATCCCCAGTCTTCACAAAGGCCTTCGAAAGTGATACGGGTCTTCCCAGACCCCGACACGTTTACAAGGAGATTACTGGCTCAGACACGTCAGTATCACGATGGAATGCGGCAGCAAGGCGACTGACCCGCGACGCTTCCGGTTAAACACTCCCTTGATACGTTCACGGAGAATTGAGTCCAGCTGGAAGCTCCCGAGGCCATCAACGAGAAGCTCAATGGAGCCGTTGAAAAAAGCGATATCCAGTGATGCCATGGCAGATAACCCTTCACTCGCAGAGTCTGTCTCACCCGGAACCCAAGATGAAATACGCGTTTCTTGATTAGGAAGATCCCTCAGCAGAGGCCCAAGGCCCTCCAAATACTGTTCGACTTGGTCTGACTTTGGTTGGCGCTGCAGCGCGGCTATGCGGATTTGAGTACGAAGCTTTGAAGGTAAAGTGAAGCGAACCTATCGAGTGCACCGAGTTGTATTCTTTGGAATAATGTGCAATTTTGAGAAGACTATGGATTGTTGGGTCCCGGCTCAAAAGCCGCTTGCACGGCTCCAAGTGCGAGTAGAGGGCGTCCAACTCGCCAGTTTCGAGGGGAGAGGAGATGAGAAGTGACAATGCGGCGGCTGCATCATCCAAGTTGTCCAGACTGTGGTACTCTCCAGCGACGACACGCCCCGAAACATGGTGGATACAGAACAAGGGACAGACACGCCGGCATCAGAGATCACGGCATTCACTCGGCAACTGGATGCCGGGCGCCAAAGCATCACGTCATCAAGCACCGCTTTGTCTTCCTTGGCGTCTCGCTTCACCATGGCCGACTCGGAGTCGTCCATCCTCGAAAGCCCCCTTTTCAGTATCAAACTCGGCACTAGTGGACAGGAACAGGCCTCGAAGATGTCGCTGGGATCAAACGTCATCCAAACGCGCGCATATTTTATTTTATTATTGTCCACCAATGACATCCACCATCGTACATACAGCCTCTTTGTACTGAGTCTCTCATTACGCCATCCTCTTACCCTGCCCCAAAAATAAAGACAAAGGTTTTCCAATCAAGGTCCTCACCGTGTTCTTGTCGGCGGCTCAAGCGTTAAACCAAAGCAATTACGCTTCGTAAAGGTTAGCTATTTTGAGCACAATGCCTGAATCATTCATACATCAAGCCGGTGGCCCAGGGGTCCCTTAAACCCTCATTCTTGGGCGCCCAGTCCCATTACTTGACACCCGCCATGGATCCGCTCAAACTTTCCTACTTGCACGCCGCCAATGACTGGAACGCGTTCACGCCGGACGCGACGGGGTACATCCCACCTCAGCAACTCGAGCTTCACCCAGACTGTGCCGAGATTGAGGTGTGTCTTTGTCCCCCCAAGTCCTCTGCCGCATATTGACTACCGATTCACAGAGTCAGCTCAGAGAGTTCACCGGCGCCGATTACATGCGCGACAACAACGCACCATTCCTCGCCTTGTCCGTGGCGCCAGGCTTTCCGACTACAAGCCTGTTGATTCGTGGCGAGACATTCACGCTCCCGCTATCATCTCGCGAGATGTCGTTCCTGGCCACGCATCTCGGGGACGCATCTTCATCTCGGCACACGGTTGGGCAAGACGAGGTGCGTGCAATGGCGGTGACATTCCTTTTCTAATGTTTGCAGGTCGACTTTCTCAACGACACCTGCTGCAGGGCCATCTCGGCGAGGCAGACCAGTGTGCTGCGCAAGCTCAAAGTCACGAATCACAGGATTGCCACGCGAACGACATTCAAGACGCTCGACGTCCTCAAGGCCGGCTCTCATGAACTTCCGTGCGTCTTTAGTCCTGTTCTTTTTTCAACTTAAGTGGCTAACTCGAGCGTAGGACCGCCCCCGAAGACACCAACCACTTCGCTACCATCTTCGTCATCCTTCCCGCTCTGTCCGCCTCTGGCGATATCTGCGTGCACGCCACGCACGAGACCGCCACCAATGCCGTGCAGCTGCCCACGGACCTCACCCAGAGCGTCAGCGCGATCGGCGTGTACGCCGGCGTCTCCGGCGCGCGCATCGAGGTCGGCGCCGGTGGCGAACTCTTGTGCATCACGTACCGCGTCTGCGCGATCCCAGACGACCGCGGCGTAATATCCCTCGTTCCCCGCCTCGCGCACCTCTCCGGCGCGCTCCCGCCCCTGCGCGACGCGTTCTGCCTGTGGCGACACGCGCTGAACTGCGGCGCCCCCGCGCCCGCGCTCCTGCCCTTCTTCCTCGGCGGGAGCCCTAAGTCCGCGAGCGAATTTACGCGGTACGACGCGACGCTCCTTTGCCACCTCGCTCCCTTGGCCAAGGCATACGGGTTCAAGATGTACGTTGGCGTCCTGGTGCACACACTGTCGACGGAGCAGGAAGTGTACCATCCGTACAAGGAGTACTTCGGGCTGAACGGGGACGACCTCGATCCCTCCGATCTGCGAATGTCGGGCGATCCCGAGGTGGACTACGAGTGGACGGAGCTGCGCACGCTCGCGGGCGTGAGTGTGGGTGATCTCGAGCCGGCGCTAGTGGATCAAGCGGTTGAGATGGTGGAGACGCGCGCGTTCCAGAAGCAGTTGATGAAGGTGGGCATTAACGACGACGACGAGTATGAGATCGAGGACGATTCGGTGCGTCGACTGAGGAGGCAGTGGTGTGCGGAGCTGACGTGCGATTTTCAGTGCTACTACGCGAGGGTGATTTACAAGCATAGTGAGTTCTGCGTTTATGCGTTCGGATCGCGGCTCACGGATGGTTAGCTCGGGAAGCATCGGTGCTTTTCATTGCGGCTTGAGCGTCGCTCACGAATCCGGGGCCGTCTAATATTTGGTTGTGCATCCGGTGCATCGTTTCTTTTTCGGGACGCTAAGGATCAAGGCATGCTCACACGGTCTGGTTTTTTGAGACAGAGGACTTGAATAGATTTAGGAAGATGTCATAGAGCCAGAATTCTAACCATGGCACTTGATGGCTTCAACTGGCCCAACATTGATCAAACACTCTGACTACGCTACGGGTCAAAGTGATTACAGGCACCCTAGGCTACATTTTTTAAATCCTAAATCTATTCAAGTCCTCTGTCTCAAAAAACCAGACCGTGTGAGCATGCCTTGATCCTTGTAGACCACATTCAACCCAAAAATGGTCTGAAATTGAGCTATGGGGAATTCTTCGGAAATGTCCCAAAACAGAAGATTTTTGACCGCGCCCTCAGTTCTGATATTAACTGTAACGTGTTTGCGACATTAAATAGAAGAAACACAAGTTCGCAGAAGCTTCTATTTAGCGTCTCGCGAGCGTTAGATGGTTGCGAAACCCCCTAAAAAGCATCCCGCGCAACGGAAGTTGGGGCTAACTTCCAGCATAGGTAACTGAACGCGGTCACGTGATGGCTGGCGAGAAGTCGAACGTGTCTTATGAAACCTCAGCTGAGTGAAGCACGCGGCCCGGAGTCCTGCGCTATGTGAGGCTTATTTCAGTACAACGACTGACTGAAAGTGGCCCGACAAGCAGGCACCCTGACGAGGTCATTATGCGGCCCTTCACGTCTGGGATCCCCACCGTAACCGTACACGGTTATGGCCGATCGCATGCATGTACTCAAAGCTTAAATTCAGAGTCTAGGATCCTTGTCCCGGCTGTTGTCGGCCTGTCCCCTTATTGTCAGCGCCAACACCTAGCGGTCAGTGCACTGCCTGCCATCTTGGGCGCAACATTCTCTAAGCGATGTCATGGGTTCTATTAAAAGGAGTTCAAAGTCCACAGTAGCAGACATGGCCTTTAATTCACACCAGCTGTTGGAGGTCTGTCTAAAGTCGGCCCTATGTCTATGTCTATGAATGGCTGACGGACTGTCATCTCGGGTGCGCTCCCAAGTGGCTGATCCTGAGGCCCTGGGTTCTCTCGACTTTCAAACGATCAAAGCCTCAGTCAAGATCATTTGTTCAGCGCCGGCAGAGAAGTTCACTCGCGATTCACGTCGGGGAATTGGAGCGTTGAGTATGTCAAGGAATGTATTCCGGTATGTCATTGACCAGCTTCAATGCCGAAAAAGTGACAGCCGGACCTCAAGTGGCTTTAGTTGAAGTTTCCTGAACATATGAAAACAGTTGTGATTGTCCACTGAAGATCCGTTCAACACGAACACGACGATAAGACCTGTCCAATTCTCCCATAAAAGAACCCGTTTTCCGCTCTTGTCCTCACCGCACTCACCACTAACAATCAATGCGCTACTCCTCTCAACTCATTCTCGCTCTCGCCGCGCTTATGCACGCCGCCACCACAATTGCTCTGCCTACCGAGGAACGCGCATGCCCGGGGCCTCCATCGGTGCTCAGAGCACTCGCGCCCGAGACCTGCTCCAAGGGGGCCTGCAGCGCGACCCTTTTTTGTTGCACTTGCTTCAGCTGCATAGATGGGGTGAGTTCTATATTCCTGAATTCGTCTCTTGTCGATCTTTGCTTATGTTGGATGTTCTAGAAATGCAGGGAGTGACTGCCATGATAAGAATTGCGCCGAATCGGGATGAATGGCTGAATTCTCTCCGTAGTTGTGGAGTCGTACCGTTGTAGTTATTGTGGTGGCTTATGTAAATTGATATGCTGCATTGATTTGTCGCTCAAGTTCATTTATGGATTCGCTTTTCAGATTCCGCATCTCCCCCAAGATTCTGGTTGCCAAAACGGCAGGCATTGTATACACCTCGTGTTATTTTCGTTGCCGGTGCTGGAGTATTGTCAACGTCCCTGCCTTATGTTCTTCAAAGAGACAACCACGTACATGAAGAAGTCGAAGCTCCCGTTGTTCGACACTTTACGCGGTGTTTCGGAATCACCGGCGGCCCCTCGTAACTCGGCAAGCATTGCGTTCCGACCTCTTGTAGACCGAGTCTCACAGACTCTGGCCACGTTCATCAGACATGTGAAGCCGCATCGACATTCACAGCTTATTCACAGCTGTCGAAATGGAATTCTGGACCTCATTTACTCCTTGCTATCGCAGCCGACGCTATGAGACTATATCGGTTTAAACAGTGTTTTTCTGAGCGAGATGAGCACGAAGTTGATCGAACTTTTGGGCCCACGGAACAACTCAAGGCACGCCGGTGCTGTTGTAGTTCACTCGGCTCCCTGTTTTACTGTACTTCCCGTCCCCCGACACGTCTCCTTTGACAAATACTGTGCCGCCCTCCCCGCCATCTCCTCTACAAACGGCAGCTGGCAAGCGCTCTTTCATGTTGGTGCATTCACTACGGTTTAGTTGTTGCCCGAGCGCGCCAGGAGGTGAATCTACGAAGAGGGGGAGACGCGCTGGACAAGGAAAGATAGAGATGAGAGAGAAGACCACATAAAGAGCGGGGAGGAGTGGGAAAGGGTGGGATAAAGGGGATGGGGAAGGAGGGAGGGCGGGAAGGGGAAGATAGGATAGAGGAAGGAGCGAGGTGAGAAGAGATGATGACCTACCTCGGACTACCTCCGCCTATGGGCGTTAGTGTTGTCGCGGGTCAGGGCTCAAGCCCAATTCCGACCCAAGCCCGCGCTTTTGAGTTTTGATTGGGGAGCCGTTGAAACGGTGCACCTGCGTACGGCTGTGACCTAACTGACTGACTCGAGGGATGCTATGAACACCACTCAAACAACCAACACACACACACCACACAACCGATACACAGTGCCAATGATTTGAGTTCAGGTCTACGCCGAAATATACGACTAAGATTGAATCCTCTCAGGTAAAGTTGAAGAAACCGTTCGTAGGGAGTCTTACTAGGACGTCCTTGGAACTACAGATAGTTTAGAACTACCTAAAGATAGGCCTCGGAGATACCAGGATATGGTTTTAAAGGGTGTAAATGAGTCCGAGGACACCAACTGTATGGGCTCGGCTTGACAATACTCGCTGCACAGCTGTCTGCAGTTCGAGGGGACAATGATCAGGCAACTGTATGCTCTGATAGGACAATACTCGATGCACAACCGTCTGCAAGCGAGGGGACAATGACTAGGCAACTGTATGTGCTAGTAGGACAATACTCGCTGCACAACCGTCTGCAGTTCGAGGGGACAATGATCAGGCAACTGTATGCACTGATAGGACAATACTTGGTGCACAACCGTCTACAACCAAGGGGACAATGACTAGGCAACTTGTATGCACTAGTAGGAGTGGCTTAGATGAACCTTAAAGCTTAGATGTAGCCAACAATCGAACTTTCTTGTTAATGAATCTACAACAACAGATGTGCTTATTACAACAAATCTCCGCGGACGATACAGAGTCACAAATGCCTTGGGAATAAAGCTTTCGACGTGAGTCTAGGCGAACTGGGCTGTAATGTGCTGCCTGAACATCGTGTTCTGGCTGGTCTTTTATACTAATTTGGCTACTATGTGACAGTCCGAGGATATGTGACAGGAACAGAGAAATTGAAAATGAAAAAGAGTAATTGGAAAATGAAAAAGAGTAATTTGAAACTGAACACGGAAATGCGACGATGCTGCTCTATTTTGGTGAGGTCCGGCCGCAGACAACTGGTGCCTGGCACCTCTTTTGGTGTATATTTAGCGAGTCCTCGGACGGCCGTGCTTTGCCGTCTGTGCCCTCGCGCTTGCTCTGCCTCGACATGGCTGTAAATAGCTCATGCTACGTCACTATCCCGGTCAACAGAGACGGCTCGGCCGTCGGTATCCACTCCGTGAAGTCGCTTTAGCTGTGTCAGAGCTGAAGTATTCAGCCGTTGCCTGTTTAGGATGTTCATTGTGCTTGTTAGTGCCCTCGGACGCGACGCGCACGTCACATGGGCTCTATGATGATCTAGGCTCCGCTCGGCTGCTTCCGAGCATTGGTATTTGTCAGGCGCACAAGTCCTCGAACTATAATTAGTTCATCCGTGCTGTTGTTTCAAGTCTTGGGTTTGCCCTCGGACCGAGTTAGAGTCCTCGGACCAGTACCTACCGATACTTTGTGACCGACATAGTAGTCCTCGGGCGATGCTTTGCCCTAATGTAAGTCTATTGGGAGTCCTTGGACTGTCCCTGGTCCTGCAGTCTAGTTCGCGCCTGTGCCAGTCCTGTCCAGGATGGCCCAATAGCAGTCCTCAGACTGGTCCTGTCTCTGCGTCTGGTATACTGTGTTCCAACTAGTAGTCTTAGGCTTTTGTGTTTAATCTCCTGGGTATGGTAACTAGCTTTTGCAGCGCAATCCGCCCTCAGATATGAGTTATGGACTGAATCTGACGAACTTCGAGGCATCCTTAAGCTTACTATACTGATCCTCGATATTTGAAGGACCAAGTCGTAGTATAACCTTAATGCCTATACAGTTCTCTCGCGTCCTTGCTACGCAGTCAGCAGTGCGGAGCTCGCTCTGACTCTAATTGGTATGCCACCAGGCAGGGGACTTCTTGTATTTGACAAGAAATCACAAAAATGCGAGATTTCACAGCTGGGCTAATACCAGTCGTATCACCGTGTCTGACTTTTACAACCTACCCGACATTCAATGGCAGACTGGGACAGTCTCATAATGTTAAGATTGGAGCTTGATAAATGATCTTTTCACAGTGCCGATTCCGATGCTTGACAAGAAAACGGAAGGGACCCTAAACAGGCCGGTGGCACCGTAGGTGGTATAAGGACAGCAATATCTGTAGGACCAGCAGTTACTCTCTAACTATATTCGACGTCTCCACAACGCAGTCTGTAGCGAAGACCCGGCGTGCTGGCCATTGGAGACGAAGGAGGTGCTTCCCTCGGTGATAATAGCTGTGGAACTATATAAGTGTGTGAAATTCACCATAACGAGCTGTGAAGTTCACATTTCACTCGCTTTCAGAGTGAAACTACATTTTCACACCTACGGTGAAAGCATGGTGAAACTTGTCACGGGCAGAGCCAAGAAGGTGAAAATTTGATTTCACCTCTAAAAACAGCGAAATATTTTTTCACCCTACTCAACCGGCGGCGCCGGCTCGAGCACGGTACATAACTCTGTTGGTCAATACGGACATTTTTACTATTGAGAATATATGCATTCTATCGACAACACATCACCTTTAGCTTAAGTTTAGTCTGCTAATTAGTCATTGGCATTGCCATTGTGGAAGAGGGAGTTTCCCGGTGCGTAGGTTCAAGAAATGGGTCGGTGATCCGGGGAGTGTAGAGTAGATTGGAGAATGTCGATGGGAAATAGTTCGCCGAGTTGTCGAGTGCAAAAATGGACGAAAAAGAGGTCGTCGATACGATGGAAAAGTGACGTGAAATGAGAGCGAGGGGGAAAGGTGATGAAACAATGTTCCTGGTGGCTAGAAGCCCACTGACGGCGTTCCAGAATGGAAGGGGCGTGGTGCGTTGCTACTACCTCTAGGCGCTTGCCCTGCACTGACCGTGAGGATGGTGGTACGATCCTAAAATTGCACCTTCTGGCACTGTTTACGATACAAACAAGTGATGTAATGCAAGACGGGGATAAATGAAAAGTGCATATAAAAATGAATATAAAATGGTTTCCACATGCGGGCCCTCCGACCCTACCACACCATTACCCCCTGAGCCTCCTGCTGAAACCTCACAGTCATCAAGGCTAATGTGCTGGGTGAAATACTTTTTTCATGCCTTTCTGTTCGCACATTTCACTAATTTTCAGGAAGAAATTCATCACATGACGGCGGGTGAAAATGCACGTTTTGTAGGTGAAAGTTTTCACCCCAGTTGCACAATGAAATTCACTGCGATGCTGTGAAATTCTTGCACAAAATGGCACGAAATCCGGGGTACTTTCAGGGTGAAATTTCCGGTGAAAGTGAATCTGACTGTGAGAGCACGTTGCCCGACCGCTGAAACACAGCATCGGTAAACTGAAAACAATCAGAGACGACCATTCAATTCGCCTAAAATTTAGGAGATTTCTGCGCGCGACCTGACGGAGTAGTCTCCCGTAGTCAGACTCCACAATATTTTATGATAGTCGATAAAATCCTAATATGGACTGATGGAGCGACGCAGCTGAATCTGAATTGCGCGGATAGCGCGCCAACCCCGATTTTACAGTCCTTCTGCACCGCTCTATCATTGGCAGACACTGTGCACTTCAAGGGCTTGGGCCGGCTAATACTCTTGAAGGAGATGCTGAACGCCATCCCTTCTTGGCCATATTGGGCCGACTGGAGACTCCCGAATGCCGCGGAATAGTCTTGAGTTGTGAAGTGAGTGCAGTTCGATCATATTTACTATTGACTTTGCTGGAGAAAGGAGTCAAGTTTGTATTGTTCTGACAGACCGCCCTTTATATTTGCTGGGCCATTGCGAGGCGACTACGGCATCGGGTTTGGAACGCCGGAGCCTGCGCCGTGTTCGACCCGGTCGCAGAACCTAGAACCTGCAAACGGCGGCCCGCCATCGCTAGGGATTCGGAGCCGACATGCCGAAGGTTCAACCGTGATGCGTCGTCCATTTGAACCGAAAGCCTCCTACGGGAGTCGTGGCCACAGATGTCTGCGATAATCGCGAGGCGAATAGACCTAGTTCCGAGTTCCCCGAGATTTGTATTCAGGCATGGCGAACATCCTACCAGATTTTTCCCTTCGAACCGCCTGTTACCATTACTCCGTTGATTCGGAGCCTGTACTGAAGATGCAATAGAATATCCTCGAAGCCAATCAGTCTGATTCACCCCCAAATCATCGTGTCCCGTGTTCAGATCACCAACCGAGTGTCTGCAAGATCTTGAGGCTATATTGGGATAGGAACAAGCTGCCTTGACAATGTGATCAGGCTACATATATGCATGCCAGTCATTGAAGTTTCCCCAGTCTTTCCCTCGAGTGGAATCGTCCCACCTGGCCGCTCCGGCCTGCGACAATTATCTGCCTTCCTCATGAGGATCCAGTTAGCACTGATCGGCACCCTTTTCCCTGTGCGCTCAGCTTCTTCGATGAATCGCACAATTGGCCCTTTGGATTCGTCTGTCGACTTTAGCGGGCGTTTTACTCTCAATTGCAAATCCGACCCTGCATGCGTGGCGGACACCAGCGATGATATCAGAATATCTTTCACAGGTTGGAGGTCCATTTCCTTGATGTTAAAATATTGAGTCTGTCAGCAGGATTTGCAATATATATATTCCTGGCTCCAAGTGCACCATGCCATCTCTGGATTGACGGCAATTTTATAGACACAGTGTTTCCGAGCGATGTAGGCGACGAGAATATTATCTTCAGGCGCACCCATCTTCACGATGAACCTCATACGCTCATGATTCGTCCTGGAGATGAGGTCGAATTTGATCGAGTCATCGTCACGTACGCGTATGGGATGTGTTGAGATGCCTCCCATTCACTCCGTTCTTTAGATCTGGGGATGTCCAAGCCTCTTCCACCGCGCCACCTCAGACGTCTTCTGCAACGTTCAACAAGTCTCCCACACCTTCTTCCTCTCGGACCACACTTCCATCCTGGGGTATATCATCCTCCAGCCCCGGACACAGTTCGCTTTCTCCAAGCTCGAGTGCGACACCTCCCGTTCCTACAAGTTCTAGCACGGGAAGGGAACCAAATGTCTCGTCGTTACGAGGGAAGGCTCGTGCGGGCGCAGTAGCAGGCGGAATCCTCGGCGGAATAGTTCTCGTCTTTGCCATACTGAACGCAGTTCTATTTCACCGGTGGCGGACGAGAAGAATCGCACGACTCCAGGCATCCCCATTTCGAGGACGGGATGAACGAGTCTCTGCGTTAGAGGAAAATCGGAATGCCGCTCGCAATAAAGGGCATCGGGATTTAGCGGAGCAGCTGAGAGCTATGGAGACTCGCTTTGCGCGCTTGGAGCAGCTCACCCTCGGCGAGACACCACCCAACTCGGACAACAGGAGGGTGGAACCAGTGGAAATGGGGATGGGAGAAAATGTCAGGGCCCCACCTGCGTATGCGTCGGACGAATGATTATTTGTTTGTTTCCGCAGTACTTATGACGGCGCGACAAGGTTAAATTTTGCCAGGTTTGTGACGTATCACAGTTTGTACCACAAGATAAAGATGCTCATGCAGCAAGATATAAATGACAAATGTTGGTCAAATGTCGCACAGAAACACTTGTGGCGGTTGAACGTCTTTTCAGACAATACTCTCGGCTAGCAGGCATATTCAGCGTTTGATAATGAGGATAGAACAACGAGCACTTACTGTCGTTGAACGGATGCAGGGCTATTTCGCCATCAAATCTCAGCCGTAAATTCAAGAAAGCTGAAATGAAGGACTCACGGTCGTAGGGGAATTTTCGGGTGGCGATGTCGCCCTCATAATTGAAGAAGTTTGGCTGGATCGCGGTCTAAATAGCAGGTGTGATTCAGCCATTGCAACACAAGCGGAGATCTAACGCACTATATTGACCATGCCAGAAGGCATCTTTCCACCGAACTCTTTCACGAGCTGTACGCCCGAGGAGTTGTAGTTGATTCTGAGCATTTGACGCGTGGATCGAGAGGCATCATTGAGGAGGTAGTTGTCTGAAACTTTGATCAGAAACTCGCATGCCCATAATGGATTGGATCGTACGTGGAGAAATAATAAAAGCCGATTGCGCTGTTGTGAAAACAGTGTTTGGCATATCTCCCGTGTGCGGAACATGGTGCATGCCGAGCTATCAAGAGAATCAGGTTACTGAATTAGTGTGTAGAGGAGCAAGACGAACATTTAACCAGCTGTACAAATGGACGAGATCAACAACAGTCACAGAGGATACATCAAATGAGGACTGACACGACAATATCGGTCTGGTTCAAAGATTCGCCTGGGAATAGAGTGAAGTGGAATGAAATGAAAACGATGGAGGCTTACTGTTGAAGAATTCCTCGAAGTCGATGAGGGGATTCCCTGTACGCGGTCGTAAGCTAAATTTACCAAAACGAACATGTCCAATAAACTCACCAGGGTCATAGTCGTTATTGGCGTGGGACGCGCGGACCTCGGTGTCCTTTTGTTTTGTAACATATAGAGCGTGCTTTGCGAAACCTTGCGATTTGAGAAGGTTGGCGCTGTTCAATTTCTTGAGCAAAAAGTATAGAAGAAAAATCAAGGCACACCTGTCCTGGATCGTGAGGTGCATCCCGGATCCTCCACGCGACGGTGCGATCTTGTATCCTCTGGGCTCGCCATATTTATTAGGCCTTGAATCCCGAGGTGAGCGCCATTGCGTATGGAAGACCGCGTGTCAACGTACTTGTCGCTGTTCTCAACCAGGAACATGGCGGCGCTATTCCGGGGCCACGACTGCCTAGGTTCGTTTGGAATAATTGAAAACAAGGCGAAAGACCAACCAGTTTCGCGTCATCCTCATTTTCCACACGCACGCGCTCGAGGTGCATGGTGGAACGCGTTTTGTTTGCCCATGGGTATTTCACCTCAACGGGGACGATTTTGTGCTTGACAAACGTGTTTTCAGTGCCGAGAATATCCATGTCAACCTAAAAGAAGAAGTACGGAAAATGAGTTCGCAGCCAGTCAGGTGAGAGGGTAAATCACCTT
Source organism: Mycena vulgaris (assembly GCA_029204335.1). Classification (NCBI taxonomy): domain Eukaryota; kingdom Fungi; phylum Basidiomycota; class Agaricomycetes; order Agaricales; family Mycenaceae; genus Mycena; species Mycena vulgaris. The sequence goes on from JARGYA010000005.1 coordinate 1,016,537, forward strand.
CCAGGTGAGCGCGTGGTCATGCATACTGCCGCTGAGCGCATCGTGGATCTGGTATCCTACACAGTACGGAGGAATGTCAACATTCGTGTAATTTCAGCATAATTTGGTACCGACCGTAATTGTTGTTCTTGGCGTCTTATTGACGCCCGGGATTCAGCCGGAGGATGGGTGGAGAAGGGAGCTACTCACAGAATGCAGATTGGATATATCCAGAAGCGCGGACAATAGTCTCGATGGATCCATCCAGTGCGAACTTTCCGAGAGTATCAGAACACTTATTGAACTGGGATAAGGAGACGTACGATGTAATCAAACTGGGCAGAAGGAAGATGTCAGCGGGAATGAGGAGAATGGTATGAAAACGCACGCTGTAATCATAGTCTTGGGATCACATTAGAGACGATCATGAACTAGAAACAAAGATAGTTTACTGCCAACAGTCGACACGGAGCGCAGCGTGAAAACGATGTTCTTGGTTAGTGCGAGGTAATTTGAAGATCTACGGGAGTATTATCAGCGAGAAGCAATGAGAGTCAAGGTGTCACGGACGAGTGCCTCTGCATGAGATACCCAGGATCGCTCTCGAATAGGCAGATGTTGTTCCGGTGGGTGGTTGAGAGCTCTGCAGCGTGGAACGTAGCATTGAGGACTAGGAATGTTCAGATCGGGCTGCGGCGCAAGCAAGGTCAGAACGCACAGTGCGAGTAGGTCGGGCAGTCGTATCCGGGGACGAGCTCGAAGGCGTACGGGCCCTGGCGGGAAATATCTGAGCCCGCAGTTCACAATCGCCAGAAGAGACTCACGAAGCCATAGAATGTGTCGAGGTATGCAGTCCCGCTCTGCACCGGATCGTTCCCGGCACTGCGAGCAAGGTTAATAAAGGTCAGGTGGAGGGAGAGTTTGGAGGCCTACTAGTGCGCGATGGCTTCCTGCAGGCCCAACTCGTAGATGATGCGATCCCCCTTGTACTTGATGTCGAACAAACGTACTACAGGAAAAGATCAACATCTCCCTGGCCCATAGGTATGTTACGAACGTCCGGTATCCCGGGTAAAGGTGACTGATCATCACTATTAACGGAGTCTTTCATGGAAAGGAGAGGGCGGCATACTGTAGAAGCTGAAATCCATCCATTCGACGTATCTGGAAATGGATGTAGGTCATTCAAACAAATTCGACGGAAGTTCTTGCACATACTTCTGTGCTTCATCAACAGAAAACCGTTGACCTAGCCAAATGTGAGGACAACAACGCTATGGACGGACGGGCATACCGTTGGGTTGAACGGCGACTGGCGGGGCGATATTGTCTCCAGGGAGCAAGTCACCGGTCTGCGGGAGGAAAATATTAACCGGAGGCAGGAACGTACAAGTCAGACGCCGACCTGATCAGACCCTATCCAATCGCCGGGCAAGTTCAGGTCATATTTGACGAAGTCGGGCGAGATCCATGCTTTCCGGAACTCTTCGGTGGTCGAATAGAAGATACTTTCAAGGACCTGTGAGTCCACCGACGACATGGAAATGCTCGATGGGGAACTTACTCTCCGTAGAGCCATCCCAGAAGCTTCCATTTGGACGAATCGCGGCCGGTAATATCACTCTTGAAGAAAAGGCCCTGGGGCAGGAGTGTTTCGCCTGGTGGAACTGTTACGCGTGAAATGTACGAGCACTGAAGGGCTTGCCGTCAAAGATCGCGTTTTCATCCGATGGATAGCGCCAGTATGAGTTCCACAGAATGACGCGCTGTTCCCCATCAATTTCCTCCATCCACAGCGGGTCGATACCTGACCCGATCATGTAAGAGCCGGGTAGCGTTCAAAGGACATACAACACACCCCAGATGTCGAAATCATCGTCGTCCGATCCAGTCGCAGTCTACAGAGTGATTAGTAAACAATTTCCGTGACGGATGCAGATGCCAACCCCGTTGAGCAGATCAAGGACAATATCAGCGACCGTCTAAAAAAAAGGACATTCAGCGACAACAAGGAGGTCCGTTGGTCAACACTGGTGCTGACGGCAGTAACGTCGAGATTCCACTGTGTCAGCAGGTCCTCATCTGCAAGTTCCGTGAGCGGTCATCACCGGCGACTGAAAATGAAACGGACCAGCGTCGTAATTGCGGATTTTGGCGCTGCCGCTTGTGGTGGCCCAGTCTAGACTCGCGTACGTCGAGGCGTTGGAGATGGGGAGCGGTCCAACAATGAAATCTTGGAGATAGGGCTCCATGGTGGACTCAGCGGATGGACTAGCCAATGAACGGAGTGGTCCACTCACCTCCTCAGTCGCTCCGAATGCGATCCGCGCGACGGCGAACCGTTCCGGGACAGCGCCTCCGTTGTCAAGATATTCAAGTGCATCTGCGCATGACCTCAGGCGCTAGGCGATGTTCACACAGATGATGCGTACCGGTTTTATTTGGCTGGACGAGATCCACAACTTCGATCGCATTATCCCCTAAAATTTATCCGTCAGCAATAGCTCCGCCTAAATTTGAGAAAGGCGAGAACATGCGCCGGCATCCGCAGCCGCGGTGAGATTCAGTTCCGTTTGATTATGAAGGAAGCCGATGACCGAGGCCTGGCGGGATGACGTCGGTTGTTGCACGGAGAATGATGAGGGAAAAACCCACCGCCTCATCATTAGTCAGGCTGATGAAAATATTGGCCTTGGGGGCGACAGCGATGGGGCTGAATGCAGTCGAATTCGAGGATGGGGACGCCGTAGACAGTACTTCGATCAGCTCCGGCTTCTTCGCCCACTTTTTGGGTGACTTGAGGCGGGCATGAGGACCGGCGACGGCAGAAGAGAGCAGGCTCGAAAAGACGACGATGCTGGGGAGAAGCATGGTGGGGACCGTCTGGCGTCAGGTACGGTTGCGCGCTGTTAAATGCTTTCGGCGACGGCCTGATAAGGCGCGAAAACCGTGGCACCGCCGTCAAAGGCGCACGGCCGCATGAGGATGTTTGATATGTCCAGATAAGAACTTTGATAGCCGCGTACGGAGTGACGACTGCTTCCCTTTCCTCGTCCACCTCAACTCGAAGTGCTTGCTCTGTGTAGGTAAAGTGCCCAGCGACAGAAGCCTCCAATAAACAGGAATTTGAATTGTACGTCGAAAAGAAATTTTATATTTGGGCTGGCGCCTCCGTGACTAGGGCTCTCTCGAGAGGAAGGGAGGAGAATGGTTGCGGTAGAAGCCCGGTGAATGGGCTATGTAGCCATACGATCCAGGAGAGCGGAGATGGAAGTTGGAAGACGAGGAAGAAGCGGGTGGCGGTGCCACTGCGGCCAGACAATCATGTCGCTCGGATCACTGCGGCATGTCGGCTCAAATTAGGGCTGTTCACCGCGCCCGTCGCGACGGTTCTACGGGTCCCGTGTGACGGGTAGCCGTCCCGTTCCGTCGGGAGTTGAGATTTTTTTTCTAAGGGACGGCGACGGGTCGGTTTTATGGGATGGGGGCCGGCGAAACAACGGCCATCGACGGTGAGAAACGCCCACCGGGTTTATCAATAGCGCGTAAATAAGATATGCAGGTCCGAGCCTATCGGACTGCAGAGATTAACCAGCAATCACGATCGACGGCCGGGAGCCTCTTCAGTGTTCACGCGTGTGGATCGACGCGTCGGATGCGTCGACGAAATCTGCTGCTTTCAAACAAGTCCCTCTCAACACTTCAGATCAGACTTCTTTTGCCAAGAGATTGGACTATTTTCTTCCGGACGGCGCGACACCTTGCTTCGGGCGGGTAGACGATATGAAACTTGATGCTTAAACAGCATCTTTGCCTCGCTTACAATGCAGCCAAAAAAATCCTCGGAGACGAGAACCAACCTTGTTCCCCGTCTCACTCAGCAAATGCAACTGTGACCATGAGTCGAGACAATAATCCCTCCGAGCTACCATACGAAGTAAATCTAGGTTCTCTTGACCTCGAGGGATGGTCCCCTGAGCCGAGGGCAGCTAGCGTACGAGTGCAGCCAAACCAAATGAAAAACAGGCCACGGCTCCGTCCCGTTACCCGTGACGGCCGTGTCTCGTTCCGTGGCCAATTCTCAAAAGGTCGCGACGGCGCGGGAACGGGACGGTTATGCCCGTTCGACAACCGTCGAAACGACGACCGTGCCGGTCACGGGCACGGCGAGCAGCCCTAGCTCAAATGCCTGTTGACCCGCGCTTTCCAGACATTGTAACTGTGTACAAGACATTCCTTCGCTTCGCTCCGGCGTGTTTTGACTGATTATTTAAACGGATATTAACTAACGGTGATGCTAGCGCTGAGTGCCTCGGCATACAATTAAAGAAAATGAACATGCAGAGTGTTGAACCAGAGCCGGTGGACCGACACTGTAGGGCCCACAACACAACAGGCACTCATTCAATATTAAAAAAAGAGTGGCGGGGTCCTACGTTAACGAGAAATATTCAACAATTTTCGGCGCTAAAGTGAGTTGATTTTTGGCGCTAGGCGAAAGGATACCGCGCGTTATCCGTGAGCCATCCAACATTCCAGCAGCACCTAATCCACGTTCTGCAATATGAGATACTGCGCATCTCTTTCCAATCATCGACACGCGCCGCGCATAAGGATGGTCAGGCATTGACCTGGGGAACGATAAGTCGATGCGAATAGTGTGTACGCAGTATGATGTTACGAGGCATCATGTAGTTGAGGAGAACACCAAGGGGAACGAACACATGCGAGCCGCGCCACTGCGTCAACGATGGATGCCTTGTGTTTGTCGCAAATGTTTTTCCCAGTTTCGTCCTGCATTAGGTGTCGGATATTCTCCCCTGGTATATACTCCAGGAGGACGACGTAGATGTGGCGTAGCCGACCGCAACCAGTGATCTCCGTCACGAAGACGCCACAGAGACGGGGGACCTGAGACCGCTGATATTCCTGGAGGATACCATAGGCCGCGTTTTCAATCGCGACCGCTCTTTCTATGGTTGCAAACCGGTCGGTGAACCAATTTTCATAATACAGGGATTCGTACATGCGCGCAACTAAGCGCTGGTCCGGATCTTGGGTAGAAGTCACCATCCAGACCTGAGCAGGGCGGTGTTGTCGAAGGCCAGTAGTGCGCGATTTCTCCAGGGAAATGTCCATGACGGCACTGTTTGGGCGCGATACATCACGTCGTGGCAGGCAGAGGGAAGTGGGGCCACGCTGGGAAAGTCTGGGGGAGTTGGCGGGTCCGGTAGCTTTTGTAGCTCGTATAGGGTGAAATTCGCCCCCTCTTAATATGCACTGGAGATGTTTGGAATATTGGACCCTGGAGCCAGAATGATGAGGTATGAGCGCGAAATTGTGAGGGAAAACCCACTCTTCATCGCAGGAAATGTGTAGGTGCTTTCGGTGTGCGACGGTTGTCACGATGTGAAGACACCGACATCATATCAGTGTGTTTGAGAGCCGAAATGATTAATTTTGCGCAGCCGCTTGTCGAGATTCACTTGGCCTCGGCTTGGATGTTCATCCATATCTATCAGCTCCCACTCAAGGGAACAGGTGCAAGGTTCATTTAACTCACGGGAGTCCGGACAACCGCGAAGAGGGTCACCTACGCTGCGCCGTCAGACTTGACAAGCGTATGTATCAGGGAGACTCGCTCTTTTTAGCTGCACTTCTAGTCATCTGACTCATGAGGGGATCTCGAGTCGATTCAAAAAACCTTGCAACATTGAACACACATGCACGTGACTCGACTTCTCGCAGGTTCGATTCCGTGAAACACGACCACACACGAAAAATTTCCCCAGTCACAGCGCTCACGACCCCATCCGTCTCCGCATACCTGCAACTCTGAAATCGAGCTTCACATTTCATATGGTCCAAGGCTCACCGTCTAAGAACCGGGGAGGCCCAACGTCCGCATTGCAGTGTCTCCGAAATTTGGACATTTTGAGCCACATCCTCATCTATCACCCTCGACAATCCAGCCCCCGGTCTCATGATCACACCCTCTTGAATGTATCTCTGGCTTGCAAAATGATGTCCGGAGCAGCGCTCGATGAGCTCTGGTGGACACTCGATGGTCTTGCCCCGCTTCTCAAGCTCTTACCTTCGTTGAAGTTGCGCGCTGGCACTCATGTGCGTGTCCGTCATCGATACTGTAGATGAGTTGCTAAATGTATTTCAGGTGCTTACCAGATCCCCGACAGCGGAAGAATGGGCCAGATTCGACCAGTATGCCCGCCGCGTCAAGGTGATCACACTCAGCGATGCCGACGACTTCCTCATCGACCGGCCTGTTTATAAACGCCTGGAGGAAGAACATCGAGCCCCCATCTTATCCTGTCTTCAGAAACTTGTCTGCAACCCCTTAACCAAGAAAGTCCATATTTCTATTCCCCCCTCACTCCGTTCTATCCGATTCACATCCGAGGACAACAGACAGACGTCGAAATTCCTGTCTCGTGTTGCTGCCACCGGGCTGGAGCTCCACCAACTCCGTATCGACCTGAAACACAACGCAGGACAGAAATTCTATGATGCCCTGAGGCAATTTCGGGGCCTGCGTAGCCTCGATCTCACTCTACAGGAAGGTTCCCTTGAAGAATATATCGAATTTGACGGCAGACTGGCGCAGTCGCGGCTAATGACCTTATCTATCGCCGCCCCTGATCAATGGGAGAAGGATATTGGGAGATACCCATTAGTTTCGGGGTTTGAAAACCTACATGGATTGGAGATTTCGGCGGGTTTCAACTTAATCGACAACGCAGTTCGGAGAGTTCAGTCAACTATAGTATCCTGCCTTGATATCACTCGCACTTCAGCAAGCGATGAGTCGAGGCAGGATTGGAAGCCGTTGACTGGGCTGATATCCACACGCTGGTCAGCATCCCTGAAGGTCCTTTCTCTGGACCTTCAACACACCTCAGCCCCGGTGCGCTTCAGAACCCTGTTCGAATCTCTTGACATAATGCCCGATTTGCGGGAGTTCCATCTCTCTTGCTATTCTCCGATCCAACTAACCGACAACGACGTTCTGAAACTGGCGGAGAAATGCCCCGGAATAGAGAAGTTGACATTGTTTTCTGGAGGGGCTGCAGAAAACGTGGCGCCGACTGTTCAATCACTTGTCCATCTGGCGAATCATTGTCCTCGACTCCTTGCCATCCAAATGTCGCTCTCATCGGATGTGATTCTTCCTCTCGACACATCTTCGTCTGTCCACCGTCAGAAGGCCCTTCGCGTTTTGTACATATGGGGAATGAAACTTTTTCCCGACCCCCAGGCTACCAAGACCCATGCCGTAGCACGATATCTGGATCGACTCTTCACTAGGCTGGAGTACGTGAAGAACTTGACGTTTGTGGATCCCTGTTGGACGGAGGTGGAGTTGTTGGTCCTCATGCTTCAAGCCGTTCGAGCAGAGGTGAGTTACAGAATTAATGTGGAACAGTATTTTTATTCTGCATCTTCTAGGCGAAGGGGTCTGGTCTTTAAAACGCAGGCGCGAGGATGAATTCGAAAGAAATAATTCGCGAAGTTGGGACGTTCCATTGCACGCTAAATAATTATTGATCTATCTCAGAATCAGAAACTACGATCTCATCTCCTTGATTACCGCGCGCTTCAGATATCACACATCTATAACAATTCGGAAGCGATGCTTTTCATGTCCTCGCAACGAATGAATTCCATTGTGATTAAATCTGACCGAAGGATTTGGACAGCCGAGATGACCGCTTCTAAAGATCAACGGATTGAAATAATTGAGGGACGGTACTGTATGTGGCAATGCATGTCTCAAGGAAAATTCACCTTGGGGTCGATTTCCCTTCAGCCGTCGGGTTTCAGAGCTGCCAATCATGTCTCCCTTTCCTGAAGTCCGAGAGGAATCAGGGCTAGAAAAATTTGCCGAAACATATGCGCCTGGAAGCCGAGTACGAGTTTCACGCCTGGGGTTCGAGTTGTACACCTTGCCCAACAACCATCGAAATCAAGAAGGGCCAACCCCGTGACAATGGTACCGGTTGAATCCCAAAACACACGACTCAAATTAACGCATTTGCTATGTAATTATTTAGATGGATCGAGGAGCAGGTTCTACTCAAGAGCCCGCAAGAGTCCGCAACGTTCAACAGGCAACATGCCGACCGGCAATCACGCTCAAGTTGGGCTTGTTTGCCTCAGCACTGCCACCTCTCCTCTTAAACGTCGACCAGGAAAACATTTGAAGGTAATTGAGGCACTCCAAAGCTTCAAATACCCCAGCGGATCCTCTCACCGCAAAATTGTTGTATCCCAAATACCAGGCGCTGAGATGGAACAATTACCGGCGGAAAACAGTTCTGAAATACCTACCAGGGTTGACGACTTGTGGTTTCCGAAGGACAGTACGATCGTTATCCGAGCCGAAAATAAAATCTTCCTGGTGTCTGGCGCAATCCTGGCGGCGAGATCCACCGTTTTCCGCGACATGCTCGCGTTTCCCCAACCTACGAGTGGCGACACCGAGCAGATCGATGGGAGCCCCGTCGTGCGCTTGCACGACTCTGCACGAGATGTGGAGGTCTTTCTGCGCGCGATCTATGACTCGAGGTATTTCTAGATCATTCTCTGCGCGATATCCGTTGCTGATCTGTCTTGGCTAAAGCTACTTCATGCCGGCCCCTGCTCCCGTTGACCTCTGGGCCGTATTAGCAATCCTTCGGACTATCCAACAAATACTGACATCCAGTATCTTTATCGACGTGCATTGGAGCACTTGGCTGAGGACTGGGTGGTACCAGCCGGCGTACGACGGTGACTCCTGAGAACCACCTCGTGACCCAGCCTAAGAGTCCCATCAATGCTCTATCTGTGATCACCGGGGCGACAGAGGTCGGCGCCTTGTGGCTCCTTCCATACGCCAATTATTGCGTCTCCACGTACTACACCGAGCAACTCCTCCCGTTCCTCGAGGGCGACACGGAGCAAATCGTACGGAGAGCTCTCGCTGCACATGCGCATATCCTCCGCGGAACGATCGCAGTAAACCGCTTCCTCACCATGCACGACCCGTGCGCGGACTGCCACAGTCTGCAATGGCGTCCGCGACACGCATCTATCGACTTTTTTGGACGAGGTTCACGCAGGGAGGGCCCTGAACCCGCGCTGGGAGTGGGAGGACGACAAGTTGGAGAGTCTTAAAACAGAGGGGATGTGCGATGTTTGCTACGAGCTGGCGAAGATGCGCCATGACAGTGCTGCGGTTGCGTTTTGGGATACGCTGCCGAGCATCTTCGGGCTGCCGCCCTGGACGGAGCTGCGCGCGATGAAGCAGGCCGCGATGGGTGAGGAGGAGGAGAACGGAGTCCGACGAAGACATGGCGGACTAGGTATGAACATTTCGCGCCACAGTATCCCGAGGTACGAGCTACAAGTATACCACTCGCCACTCCTTCATCCACGGAAATCTATAACCATTTCATTTCCTCTCCTGGATCGACCCCCGAGGTATTTGTAAACATCCAAGGATTAACCATTCCGGCCACCCCCGACAACAGGTCATCTCGGTGATTCTGCGTTTCATTCCAACGGGTTGACGTTCGTCCAGTGATCACCGCTCCAATTAGCGTCCTAACGCAGCTCTGGAGCTTCCATTCCATTCGTTTGGTCGAAACGGGCGTCGCTTCTGCCGCTTTTGTATTCGGCTCCTCTGACTCTGAGTCTTACGATCCAATCTGGCCGGCGACGCGCCTGATCCGCGATTGTATCCACCCTAGCGCCCTTCGTTCACCTCATGGTTCTCTCACGTCATGCACAGGGCTGCCCAGATGCGAGGCTGTGATGACTGGAGCCTTCTTGCCTCACTCCTCAGTGTGCTCATCCTGCAGCTCCTCCGATGCTTCAAATCGCCCTAATCTTTGCGTCGCTTTTCGTACCCAGATGCGTTGCGCAGTCCGAAGGGCCTCCTCCTAGTACATTTCCGCACGCATATCCTGGAATGCCCACCACACCGTTTGGGCCTGACTGGCAGCAGTGTGCGTCCATTTTCCTCAATTACCGGGTAGATGCTCACCCCTTCTTGTAGATTTCGAAGTAACTGCTCCTTTACCCAACGTCACTGGCACCATCGCCCGCAGCTTTGCTGGAAACGTGGGGGTGAATCGCGCTGACCACCCCAATGCCACTCTGTTTTTCTGGGCGTTCGAAAAGGCCAACGGGACCTTGACGGGTTCCGCTTCAGAGACCGATCCCTGGATCATCTGGCTCAATGGTGGGGTGCTCAACAGTTCTCTGCGAGACTCAGTACTGACTCATCGACCCAGGCGGCCCCGGTTCTTCGAGCATGATCGGCTTGATGACAGAGGTGCGCGACTTTGACTTCCCCTTTCAGTGAATCAGAGTCTGCTTGATCAACGATTTCCTTTTAGAACGGCCCTCTGCAGGTGACGGGAACATTTTCGATCGTGCCGAACAATTTCAGCTGGAACAAGCTTGCGGATACATTCTGGATTGATCAGCCAGGTGGGTGCAGGAAATTCTTGTTATGCTTTTACTCAGTGATTTCAGTTGGAACGGGATACGCGACATCGGACGCTAACGGTTATGGTATGCTCTACGCATTATTTGTCCTAGGCGGTCGCTAACCGGGGTCCTCATGAGTTCCGGATGAGGATCAAATGGGGCGCGATTTTGTGAGTCATCTCCACGGCGTGCTATTCTTAGCGTGTTGACAATCAAAGGTCGGATTTCTGTCAAACATCGTCAAAATATTTCCGAGCCTGGCCAAGCGTCCGCTGTATTTGACTGGAGAATCGTACGCAGGAACATACATAGTGAGTTGCACTGATCTCACCGGATGAGCGCCTTTTGAACCAAGGGTAGCCGTATATTACCAAGACGATCTTCTCCACTCCAAATCCGCCTGTCAATCTCGCAAAGATGGTCGTTGGTGACGGAACACTCGGCTCCGGGGCCACTTTCGGGGAAGTCCCCACGGTACGCAGTGCTATACCGAAACTCGAACCGTAAACTCACCAGGAGTCCAAGATCACAATAATTGAGACGTACCCGCAACTCATTGGCTACGATCCGGAGGTTTTCAATTACTTTAAAACACAGTATGTGGTGATGTTCTTGCCGAACACGAGATATAATCTATACTGCGCAGGGAGCATCTGTGCGGCTATGATCTGAACCTGACATATCCCCAAAACGGACATTTCCCCACACTGCGCGACCCGTCATTCGGCTCGATCTTCCCACCGGCTCACAAAGCACTCACTTCTCTCAAGGCGTTGGTCGCGCAGAATGGCCTTCTTTCCCACGGCTCGGGAACCACCAAGAGAGAGCTCGAACGTCGCGAGGAGCGACGCCAGGCGTGGAAACGCAGCCTTGCCGGAAGACCTAACGGCACCCTGGATCCCTTCTATGGCTGTTTCATATACGAGGAGCTGCTCAACTACGCTCAGAATTTTTCATTCCCATGGAGTGGGTATTTTTACATCCGTTTCAAAGCACTCTTCGGCTTACAATATTCCCTGTAGCCTCACCGGTGGGAGGGATTGATGTAGGTACCCCTATACCTGCCCTGGAACACGACTCATCGCTCGCCGCGCTCGCCACAGGTGTACAACATCCCGGATGGTTTAAATCCCGAGGTGCCCAGTGACCCAACGGTGTTCATGAATGGTGATAATTAAAGCAGACTCCGGTTTTTCGATGATCTGAGGCGAATTTTAGACAAAAGGACGCGTGCGGCCCTGCACGCACCAACTTCAAAGAACTGGACGGAATCATTCGATTTCCCTTTCGGTTCGTAGATCCTCTGGTTTTGGACGTCAGCTAAGATCCATATTGAAGGTGAAGCTGGCTTTAATGACCCTAGTACGTTTTCGCCCCCGAACCTTCAACAATTACTGATTTTGTTTCAGGCCCAGAGTGAGTCCCTGCCGCACAAGATATCGCAACCTTACCATCAGCCTATGAAGACCAATGGTCTTCCTAACTGACCTGGCGACCAATGCGACTGCACGTGGCGTTAAGATCGTGTTTTACTCTGGCAACGATGATTCGTTGGTTGCGCACCGCGGGACTGAAGGTACGGAATCCGATTCTTCAGACGATCCGCGCGATCATTAATCCTGAATTGGCCAGTTGTCATCCAGGTACGGAACTGCACGAAGCTGAAGCTAGAAATTCACTGAGCCGATTAGAATATGACGTTCGGGGGTGTCCAAGGGTTCAGCCGAAAGCCCGCGACGCCGTTCACTGACGACAAGGGAAACTTTGCGGGGATCATCCACCAAGAGCGCAACCTCACGTACGCGCTCTTCAAGGGCGCCGGCCATCTCGTACCTAACTCTGTTCCAGAGGCGGTGCGTCCTCCGTTCCGTGCGTCCAATTTTAACATTCTGAATTTCTCGCAGGCCTTCGTCTTTGTCCGCGAGTTCGTGTTGGGGTCCAACACTACCGGCCTTGTGAACAGTTCCGGTACGGTCGTAGGCGGAGAGGACCCCGCCCTGGCGGTGGACGTGATGCCCGGTTCCAACGTGATCTACTACGGCGACGGCGATTCCGCGACCACGAGCTTGTCCACCGTTGTTCCGAGCGCAACGCTCGCTTCGTGGAAGCAGTTCATCGCGCCCGCCACTGCCACTGCACCGGTTCCTAGCTCTTCCTCTGGAAACGCCACTGCGACTGCGCCGGTTCCTAGCTCTTCCTCTGGAAACGGGACTGCGACTGCGCCGATTCCTAGCTCTTCCTCTGGAAACGGGACTACCACAACTAACCCGAGTGGGAGCGTACATTTGGCGAGTTCGATGATCGGTGTTTATGGTGTCGCGGTGCTCGGGATTTCGTTGATAGTCCTTTGATGTTGTGGATATATCTTGCTTAAGGTGTTTACAGTTGAATATCACGCCACTGCCTATGGTTGCTCGCCCTCTCCTTTCAACACTTCTCAGTAGACAGTGGTTCACTGGTTAGAACTCTGAATTTTGCCTTTCTTACTCCATGAGACAGATGAAATCGAAGGCGTGAATTTTAACTCGGGGGACGCGGCGCTGACCCATTCAGATCCGAAATGCCCAGCACAAGTTGAACTGTGCGTTGAATCAAGTCCTAAAGATAGCTCTGATGACTAATCGGATGCTCCTGTTTTGCGCTGCACTGCCATCCTGTTTTGTGTCATCGAGGAAGAAACCGGCAAAATACGCCTTTCCAGCACTCAAGATCACGGATTGATAGTACAAATCAGCTCCGCATACGCCTCATTCATTTTTGTACTTCAACCACTCAATTCGAACATGGAGCAAGACTCGGCTCGGAATCGCTTACCAGGGTCGACGACTAGACCAGAGACTGTTCTGTCGTATCGAAAGTAAACTGTCGATAGACAGACCAGTCGATCTGAGTCTGAAATCACATAACGCGCTATTCCCGATTAGGCCTATTTGTAAAGCAAATTTTGAGTGTGCGAGTTCTATCGACAGTTTACTTTCGACACGACAGGCTGGATTCGAGCCTAGTCGACGACCTGTGGTTCGCAAAGGATAGCATCGTAATTCGAGCAGAAAACTCCGAGATCCCCCGTTTTCCGCGACATGATTGCATTTTCCCAGCCGACAAGCGAACAGATCGATGGCAGCCCAGTCGTGCGCTTGCACGACTCCGCGCGAGAAGTAGAGGTATTTCTGCGCGCGATCTATGACTCGAGGTCCGTCAGTCCCAATCATGATGACGGACTCCCTTTTCATTTCGCTACAGCTACTTCATGCCAGCTCCTGTCCCCGTGGAGCTCTGGGTCGTGCTGGCGATTCTTCGGCTGTCCAAAAAATATGACATACAGTACCTGCATCGTCGTGCTTTGGACCATCTGGTCCAGGCTGGATGGTATAAGGCAGGGTACGACGACGATCGGGACTCGGGACACCTCACTGAGTGCGATCCCGATAATCCCATGGATAACTTGTCTCTGGTCACTACCGCGACGGAGATCGGAGCCTTATGGCTCCTTCCTTACGCATACTACTGCGCGTCTACATTTTCCGCCGAAGACCTCCTTCCCTTCCTCCAAGACAAACAGAACCTCATGTGAGGAAATTCCTGTACGCGCATGTCCATTTATCCCGCGGAACAGTTTCGGTCATTCGCTTTCTTATCGCGCGCCATTCGTGCGCCACGAAACAGCTCTGCGACGGCCTCCGTGAGGGCTGTCCAACTGATTTTCTCGATGATGTCGAGAGAGGAAAAGATCTGGATCCTCTGGCGGAATGGGATGCCACAAGCTGGCCGACTCTCAAATCCCAGGGGATGTGCGACGATTGTTTCGAGTTGGCGAAAACACAACACCATGCGGCCGCCCAAGCATTTTGGAATAAGCTTCCGAGTATTTTCGGACTACCAGCATGGGAGGATCTGAGAACAATGAGACGCGCTGCGATGGGCGAGGACGCCCTCGAGGACATGGCGGAATAGGTATTACCTTCTTCCGGGATCATTTCGCCGGCGCACTGAAACTTGTTCCATCACAGTGCAGACCGCGTCGTCCATTGGTTGTTTTACTCACGGGTTATGTTATGTTGTGCCAATACATTTCTATCACCGAGCTGCAATGGTGAGCTCGCAAGACAGATGATTCCAAGCACCCTCGACTGCGCGTTTCTAACTTCAAGAAGTGGCAGCACTTGTAGGTGCGAGCCTTCCTCTCGACGTCCGTCTGTGATCTATTTTTTATTTTTCGTAGTTGCGATTGCACTAGCACCGGTTGGAGACATTTCCTCCTGCCATCTCGATTCTCATGGCGGGATGCGGAACCTCCCTCCTGACGTCAAGGGAAGAGTGGGATCAGAAGGAGATTTCGACGCCGGAGACCTTTATATGCCCTACGCGCGCCAATCTGCTCAGCATTCGGTACCGTCAAGTGCAATATTTTTAGAGTTGATGAATGCAATTTAGCGGGAACTTGTGATTTGTTGACCCGCTGATGGATTTAAACTTCACGTTCGACCGTGGCGCAGTACCATTTTGACACTGCGGACTGCGAGCCAAAACAACGCCTGCCGTGGGATCTCGACACTCATGAGTCATGTGGGTCATCAGACAAGGGTGGCTCTCGTAGATTGCGGCGGCTCGACTGGACGGAGTATACCTAACTGTGCCGCAGGTCAACTTTGCCTTTAGTCCGACATACGTACTTATTTATAAGTTTAACGAATCCTAACATCGCGCCACGTGCATTGATGTTCAATTCTTTTGTTAAAATTTGACGTCTCCGGTCGAGGCATACAATGGAATGATACATCAGATTGAAACCGCAAAAATACTCTGTATTTGCACGACTGAGAGATTAGTGTAAATTCGGGTTCTTGTAAAAGGTGTTTGCAACCCAATTCTTTCGGGGACCGTTACATTCTTCCGCACATCAGAGGAAGATGAGGCGTTCAGATTCTCCGCGTTCGAATCCTAAGGGTCCATGAGTCTATAGGGGTCGAATCGGTGCTGAGACAGCTCACCGCGTCCCATCTGTCGTCAACTGCGTTGAGCGTCGTGCTGGACTGCTAGCCATATAGCATCAAATTCAAGTTCTCGGTCCTGAAGTTTTACGTACCACATCGGCTCCCTCCCACCCGTAGATCGAAGAGTTGTAAGAACTGACCGTCATGTGCGAGTTCTACAGAGTATCAGCGTTGCATCGATATTGGTTACATCCCATGACGCACCGCGTCCCACGCGTACTTGCTTCCCTCGGGATATATTTCCCTGCTGAGAGCTCTAGCCGTGAGCGTGAGCTTCTGTGAAAAAGTTGAGCGGAGCCGAGATAACGTACGGCGTCGGATTCCTTATTGTGGTCCTTAGAAGCCCCGGTCTGGCTGACGAGGGTCCTGAACGAGTCTTAGTCGCATAGGCTGAGGTTCATGCCGGGAAAAATTGGATCGCGAATTACGCACCGTGTCCGATGCATAATCACTTTTCTCGCTGCTGAGTGAGCTCTAGCCGTGCCCATGTGACAGGTTAAATAGCCGGGAAAAGAGATAACGCACGGCGTCGGACTTGCCCTTGAGGTTCTCGGACCCACTCTGACTCACGAGGGTCCTGAACAAATCCTAGTTGAGGTTCAGCGAGGGTAGAAATTAGCTCGAGGTGGCGAATCACCCACCTCGTCTGACCTGTGCTTCCTGTCTTTCGAGGGGCCGCCGCGGTCAGCAAAAGTCACGCTCGAGGTCTGACCCTTTCGCGTGAGGTTTGGTGGCGGAAACGGTAAATAACGCACCGTATCGAAATTGTCCTCCCACGACGTCCAGGGCCTCATCCAGACTAGATCGCTTCAGTGCCGAGGGATACCAGCGCTTTATGGAATGACACACCGGCCTGCATTTGGGATGCATACAGTATAGGTAATCGCAATAGAGTCCTGGGTTCCAAGGCAATGGTTTGGGCGTCCTGCTCCGGCAGCGGATACAGGGCCAGTCTTCAATGTCTTCCCGAGCGAAAGGTCTCGTTGTCACTTCGACTGTCCATCCTGGATGGAATTCAAGCAGAACCGGATCCTGTGAGGCGTTATCGGACTCGACAATGCTGATGGACACACGGGTGGATGTTGGGGACTGTTCATCTTGTTTTCATGTTTTCTTGTTTATATTCTCCAAATTAATATTGAGAGAAGACCGGGCGAAGGCCGGTGATTCGAAGGAAATGTTTTTGGCAGGAGTTCTCTCCAAGGTTTGGTTTATGACTTTTTTACACCACTGCGCATTCGTTGACCACCTGAGAAAACCTGTACATGGGTAAGGACATGCACCTGTGTGCACGGAGAAAGAACGACTCGCATGTTCTTTCGCTGGAATGAGGCCATCTTCCACATTTGCCAGTGATACCATTCCCAGGTAGCGATGTTGTAGCAGGAGCTGTCCGTGCGCCTATAAGTTCACTGGTCAATAACCTTGACTTCAAGCACTGACCTTCGGTAGCTTGTAAAAGCGAAAAACGAGCTAGATTTCGGCAGTATCAACAAAGCAAGCCCACAGGAGGGAGAGGGTCATAGCGCTTCCTTATAATGATAGCTAGAGAGAAGGATCATATTGTGCGTTGCGTAAACGTCGATGATTCTTTTTTTGGGGGGCCCCGCAATATGATGAAGGCGGCAATTTCCCTCGATAGCATTGCGGAATGAGGCCCAATCCGTCCCTCGGATATGCATCTGTGAGATTTGCGATTCTTCTGGACCCAGTTCGTGGGCATTGCGCAGAAAGACTTCAAAGGAAAGCGGAGGAAGAAGGCGATCACATTTGATGGGATTGCAAATCCGAACCGCCGTATTCGGCCGTTCCTACAGGGCTGATTCAAATTCAAATTCCTAAAATTGCATGGAGATGGGTAAGGGATAAGTAGGGACAGTCAGAGTAGCGGTTTTGAGGCGGTTCTGGCAGTCGGTTCTGATGGCGGTTCTGGATTTTAATAAGCGTGGGAAAACCGTCGAGACCCGGAACCGCCTTCGAAATGCAGAACCTCCTCTGGAGGAAGTTTTACAACGGTTCTCGCAGGCGGTTCCGGTTCTTAGTCAGTAATCTTTACTTTCACTACGATTTGCTTTGTGACTAGATTTATTGCTGACTAATCTGACGCGCCTTTCCTCTCCCGACTCTCCTCTCCCGACTCGTCCACTCCTTTCGAGTCCGCTGTCAGGCTATCATCTGGCAATGGGAAGCAAGCCTAAGCGGGCTGCTGCCGTCTCGCAAAAAGCCAAGGATGCCGCCAGCATTGCAGCTGAAGAAGCTCGAGAAATGGACGAGAAACCACCTCCAAAAAAGAGAGGCCGCCCCCCGAAAAACAAGATCGTGGAAGCGCCAACGCAGGAGCTTGATGAACTGGATGCTACCAATACAGCGGCAGGTGCTCAGGCGGAAGAAATAGACAATGTTATCATCGAGTGCGTATGCACCACATATCAATTTCTATATTACTCACATATCAAGCTGGACCACCAGCCTTACTGAGACGTTGATTACCGCCATCGAGTCAGATGAGGACATCCGCGATGGCCTTTTCCCTGGCGCTGGGGGCATCAGACTGTCCAGTGGGAAGCCGAAGACCCACTACTATTACAAGCTGGCCGAGATTTGTTTTGCCGACCATCCCGAGTACCAGGAGGCGTTTGCTGTCAAGCCCGAGTACAAGGCAGTTCAGATCACACAGCAGAGGAAGCTCTGGACCGAAAAAGTCAAGAATAAAATCAAAGGGTACGTGCGCGGCCACAGGGTTTAGAGCTGGAGACTGATATACTGTCAGATTGGTCACCAAAACCTGCGAGAACGTAACCGAGATGGGCGAGACTGGCGCTGGAATCACGAGCGCCGACCAAGTTATCCCTGGGACTATCTTTGCGACCAAGTGGGGTGAGTTTCGTCCTCTCATCGGAGAGTGGTGCACGTCCTAACATGATACAGATCTGATGATAAATGAGTCTCCTTGGTACCTCCGCATGCGGACCTTGATTGCGGCAAGACCAAACATAACACCCGTTGGGCTCGGCAATAATGACACCGGCTTCGACACTTCCCTGCTTATCCCTTCCGGGCTTTCTCACGACAACGACGACACTTCGAGCGGGCGAGAAGACACTGGCGACTTGCCTGACAGGCTTTCAGAGCCAGAGGTGGTCGTCCTCGATGATACCTCGGAGAGCGACGATGACATCCTCGCTGGTCCCACTCTCGCGACGGCCGGTAAACGTAAGCGTGGGGAAGATAAGCCCTCACGGGGCACTATTCCAGGGAAGCCCGCGGAGAAGAAGACGAAGCCACAACCCGCCATCTCTGTTCCCGCGAGTAGATAGTGCATTACTCTTACTCGGCTGGAAGAAGAAGCAGCCGATGGACAGGGAAGCGGCCGGGCGATCAAATCCGCAGGTTGTTCGGCTCCCATTTGGGGAAGGGGCCAAAGGACCTCTGATACCCGCTCGAGAGTTGCTACCCAGTGGCCCGAAAGCTCAATGCAACAACATCATATACGCGGACTAGGCTGTGCCCGAGCATGTCAGAATAGGAGGATCTTTCATTCTACGTGCATGCTATTGATCTTAATACACACGAAACCGACTCTTTTGAACAGCAACACCGATTGACAATGTATTCAACAAACAGTATTTTCATTTTAGTGCAGCCGCTGAATCCCCCAGGATAATGGTGCTTTGGAACCCAATAGGCGGCGGAACATTAGTATTAGCTCGACGCACTAGAGAGAGAGTCATGACACATGCAGGTTAAATATCGCGGGGAAATGGCTCAACAAATCAACATCCCATTTGCGATTGACTGGAGGAAGTGCGCCGGAGAGAGAGAACAAGATCAGCACATTCTGACAAGAAAACAGAACAAACTTGAGAACCAAGTCTGTAGACTATGATAGGTCACTGATAGAGCGAGAAAAACCCAGGTTCGCACAAGTCTTACGGGGGACTTTGAAGCGATCCGGGGGAGTACACTGTTCAACACGAAATGGAGCACTGGGTAGCATCTGTGTGAAAATATGGCTTGAAACTAGGGCATTAAATGTCAAATGTTGAAGTGGTCAGCCGACGAAGAAATCACACTTAACGCTGTAATATTGACCTCGAAGCCGCCGTACTGGAAGCGGGGAACAAGGTCCTGAGTCTAATGAGGCGAAAACAAGGTCAGTACAAGAGCACGACCAGCCATGAAATGTTACGAAGTCAATTCGGCACATTGCCAGTGGGAGATTTTCTCTTCATCTTAAAGTTGTGGACCTCGGATGGCCAATTTGCTGGCTCGGGATGCATCTATAAATTGCCTGTATGGAATGAACACGGTATCGAGGGACACTCCAATGGTCTGAGATGGGAATGAGCTGGTACATCTTCCTTGAAAGGTGTGGATGAATTCTGAAGATCATATGTTAGTACTAATTTAAGTACATAAGTACAAGGTCGGGACTCAATCCAGAGGTGTACGTGTATTGTATACAGCCTTGCTTGAACTCGCGGAGATCAAGAATTAAGTTCCACATGGATAGACGCGAAAATCAAGTGAACATGTTAGCAAAGGTTAACGGGCCACAACGAGCAATAGGGGCTGTCAGGGGCAGTTAGATGATGTCCTTGCGCGCGAAGATGGGCTGCAATACTTAGGCCGACTTGGATTAGGCTAGAGTAAAATAATTACACCTAAAATATGACTTACCTCGACCGATGCCTTGAATCATATTCTTAAAACCATTAGGGCAGAATTAACCTTACTAGGTTGCATGGATGGTCTGCGATCAAAGCATAGATCTGCAAAGCAACGGTGAGGTCGGAGTCACTAATTGTAGAATCTGAGCAGTTACTCCGCCTGCGAAGGAAGTGTGGATTCCCATGATGGATCCATAGCCATACTTTCAGCCTTTGGGGTGCGCTTTAGCGCAGTAAAGTTTCTGAGAATGAGGTGGAAACTAAGACGGAGCGTAAGATGCCGGCGGATGAAGTCCTACATATGCCACACGTACTTCAAGGGAGTATCTTTGCTCAAACTTGAGGGGTCATTCCAAGATGTTGGGCTATTATTCAATGAATCAATCTGGCATCAACCTTGATGCCCCCGTGTATCGAAAGGTCCCACCGGAACGGCTCGGTGCATGTGCGAATCCGAGCAGTTGGCAAACACAGTCATCTTCAACTGGGTCAATTTCAACAGGTATGCGCATGCCTAGCATGACGAGAGGTTGAGAGACATACAATGCCGGCAAGCACATCGAGAGACCTTGATGATAGAGCCAGACTGTTGAAGATTTACTGTCCAGTACATACTATTTCGTTGATACGTCTATCCGAGCTACCGGGCCTACAAGCGGAATAAAACCAAGAAATTTCAATCACCCCGAAGGCAGCGAAGCGTGAGTGAATCAGCATATGATGCACAGTGAAGAGAAAATAGACGTGAATCTGTGGTGAACGCTGACGAGAAGTGAGTGAAAAGCATTCATTGAGGGTCGTAATAGAGCTGGACAGAGGATGAAAATTATTTCACTACCAGAAAATTATGACCAGAAATCCAGCTCGTGGATCTAGCTGAGTATATCCTCAACCTCTAAGTATCTTGGAAAACTTTGAATTCAGCGTGTCGAAGGCAGCATGGGTGCGCGGTGTGTACGAGAACAGCCACATGGGAGAGCTTGAGCTACAAGCACCAGACTGAGATGAGGCAGCGGCGATGTAAACAGTCTCTCAGAGACGCCCGTAGACAGCCACTTTCTACCGGAAATAAGCGCGTTGAATGACGAGATTGTGGCAGAAAGGACGGCGCGGCGTTGTTATTTGCTTGATTGGGAAGACAAGTCGGATCACGGATCCAATTCTGGCATTGGCGCGGTGGCGAGATCACCATAGCTCACCACCCTCGCCGTCGAGGGCAGAGTTTTGAACGGTAGCGGTGCCCGAGGTCCTGTAGCCCAGCATTTGATGTACCGACGCCCGCCAGAAGATGTCCGACTGAAGCTGTCCATCAGATGCCGGCGCTTCCATCCGAGTAAGAGTAATGCACCCTCTCCTCCTGTTCCCGCTACGCCAGCCGCACCGACATCGAAGAAGGCTACGAACGCGAAGGACAGGTTCTCAGCGACCATACTCGCCGAGGAAGAGACCGCGCAGCAGGCCCTGAACTTGAAGAGGGACAAGAACAAGTATCAGAAGGAGGTTATCATTGCAAAGCTCAAGATGGAGTCGGAAGTGCGCGCGGCTCGAGTGGAAACAAAGAGGCAGGACAGGGCGGCGAAGATGGATTTGGTCCGCCTGAAGATGGAGCAGGATCACCAGTTCCGCATGGCACAGTTCCAGTCACAGCAAGGGGCGGCAGGGCCGAGCTCGTTTTCAAGCAGCAGCTCTCACCACGACGGCAGTCCATTCCCGTCGCTCTTCGATGAGCTAACGCTTCCGACACAATCCGCCGGTGGTTCTCCCGGGCCGTCTTCATACGGAGGCTTTGGGGGTTTTCCTGACCAGTCTTATTCATAGCAGCGAACCATTGGGTGTTCCCGCTTCCGCGAAGGCATACGCTGGCGATGAAGCTAGACTTGGATTACATAATGATGATGTCACTTTTGGGCAATATTCTCGTAGTTTAGATTATTTAATGCCCAAAAATGATGTCATCTATCTAAATCGAAGTTCCTCTGCACGTCTTTCTACTTCTCGAGCCCTCCGCTTTTCCTTGGCACGGAACAACTTTGCTTTCAACGCCTCCCGGAAGCGCTTGCCGTTGTTGTCACGGCCGCGAAGTGGTGGACCGGCGACTCCAATGTCCCCATCCGAGTTGTCGTCACTGGATAAACCTTCTGCAATGAATGGGTCAGGGTTGTCCGAGTCAGGGTCTCCCCCACGCTCTCTCTCCTCACACTCCATGGCAAATGAATGGATACCAATGCATGCAGAAACCCAGTATGTCGCAATCTTGTGGCTTGTTTCGTCCGAAATATTAACTCGAAGATGCTTCAGCGAATGGAATCGCCCCTTCAAGAAACCGATTGCATGTTCCGATCGGATGCGAAGGATTGAGAGGTGATTATTGAATGTCTCATTATCGGGCTCAAGGCTGTCAGGCTTTTTATAGGGAGCGGTAAGCCAGTCATTGAGCTGATAAGACAGTAAATAATCTGAAGGCATTGGATTCAAAATATAAACTGACCGTGTAAGCAGAGTCGGCCCAAATCCACTCGCCATCAGGAAAGAGATCACCATGTTCCTGAAACATACGCGTGTCCTTAAAAGCCAACGAATCATGGGTGCTTCCGGTGCGTCCATAACTAAAGTCGATTATTTTGAGGTTGGGAAGATTCACGATCTGTCAACCGGTCAGAACTCATGCTAAATAAACCACGGTATGTGTCCTACCTGAATATTCAAGGAATAGTTGCATTTCCTGTCGAAGTAGCTTTCCCCGTACCAAGTCGGGCGTTCGTCCAGGGGAATCAAGGTGCCGTCGACGAAGCACCATCCGTTCCGCCACGCTTTACACGAGTGGTGATGGACCCACTGCTTGGCTTGGGTCTTTTCTAGCGCAGTGGGCATGCGGACGGCTGTCTGCATAAATCCTGGTCGAAGCACTGCGGTCATAACACGCCGTGTTATGAGGTGAACAGTGCCTTTCCCCAATCCAGCCCAGTTCGCAACGGCTTGAAGACTCGTAGAATTGCCATCATGCCCAAATCTGTAGAGCGCTACGGCCACTTGCTGCTCCACGGGGAGCTGAGGGTGGTTCGAGTTGTTGAAGAAGACTGGGTCGTTCTCCAAGGCAGCTATGAGCGCGTCGAAAGTGAGTGGGCTGACTCGGAGATTTTGGCGAAAATGATCAGGACGCCCGGTCTTCAGCGCCATAAGGACATGATGGAGGTAGGATGGACCACGGGGAAGGGTGTTTTGAGGCTGCTCGTAGCGGTGTTCATACATATCATCAATTTCGCTCCTAATCCATCGCCGTAGAAGCGGTGGCCGAATGTCATTGGTGTCCTCATCGCTCTGACTATCCTCGTCATCGCCGTCGGCCCCAGAAGACCAATTCCAGTCGGATTCAGAGTCAGAATCCGAGGCCGATGAGTCTGAGCCAACTGAAAAAAGATCTGGCATGTCCTGCGTGTCTGTAGACTCCGACAGGTCGTCCAATTCTGTGATGGAAAAGTCGCCGTCCACAAGCATGTCACCTGTGAAGCGCCAGTTTGGACCGAGAATGTCGCTCCATGCCGAGTCACTGCTGGATGTGCTGCTGTGGGATGAATCGCTGTCGCTTGAAGTGTCCGACTCGGAGTCCGATGTCAGCCCGTCGAAGTCGAGTTGCACCCCGCGTGGGAGTGGATTGGCTTGGTGAGCACGAGCGGCAGCACGTCGGCGCAGTAGCGCACGCCGTTGTCGTCCCTTGTGATTTCGGATGTACCATTTCAAGAGCTTGTTTGCGCGCTCGCCGCGTCGCGTGGCGGGAGGCATGATGGATCAGGTGCATAGCCACAGCAGTCAGGAAATTATTTATTTAGTTGCTATAAGGGATAGTCAAAACCGACGATGGAACCGTCTTGAAAAGTGGGTCAGTCAAGATTCAGGTCGGTTTTGGACGGTTGTCACACGGTTCTGATGTAAAACAATTTCCAGAACCGCCTCCAGAACCGCCATCAGAACCGCCCCAGAACCGCCTCAGAACCGCTACTCTGACTGTCCCTAGTATATCCTCAGACGGCAATCACCTCATGAACCCGAATGGAGCGTTTCGAGCTCGAAAATCAAGGGAAGTAACGTCAACGATCAAGGGTCCTGGATGGCATACACACCACAGGTAGAGGTCAAATCCTAAAAGTCTCCTTTTTGATAAGATAGGCGTCAGTCACTCCCTACGAGCGTTCACGTGATGTGTCGCGCGTGACGTGTGACGGCAAAATCTCGAGGGTCAAAACACAACCTACGTTTTTTCGCATGTTTTCGATGTTTCTGAGGAGTTTTTTTTTTCGGATAAAAATAACCAATTTTTGGACTTGAGGAATCACAGTGTGAATTTTAGAAACCCGTCGGACACAACCAGACCGACCCTGCGTGCATTGATGAGCCTACACCGTACACGGGTGTCACCGCCAGGTGTGTTATAGGCGTCATTACCCGATATGGTGCGTGGGAACCTTACATAAGCGGCAAATTTCGGGCGAAGAAAATCCCAAAAGGTGCCCAATCGCCGAAACAACCATTTCTGTGTTCAAAAAAAAATGGGTTAAAAAAATCTTATAAGGCTCCATCAATAATAAATATTTTCAGATTCTGAGACCGAGGATCTCTTTTAACCATCCAAATGGATCATTTCCAGGCTTTACTTTGTGGCCCAATGTTTGTGGCCGACGCCTTATCGTTGTCACACTTTGATCACGTGAACGCTCGTAGGGAGTGACTGACGTCTATCTTGTGTACAATGGACATGTATACCGCCAGATCAGAGTCTTTTTTTTATTACTGATAGCTGTTCCTTAGAATCTCTGTTTTCCACATACGTGTGGTCCCCGACGGCATCCCGTCGAAACAGATTCCAGGCGGAGGCCGAGAAAAGTAGTCGGGAGAATCTGATCACGTGCACGGTGAAACAGCGCGCTGATCGGTGTTCAACGTTCACTGTCCACATGATTTTCGGGAAGTGAAGAAAATGGGGAAGCGGTTCTTGCCGCGGCAAAGGGGTGGAGTGAATTTCTGTGCACGGATGCTGAGTCCTCCTAGTCTGAGGATCTGAAGATTATCCCGAAAGGCGATGTCGAGTTTCAAAACCACTGTTCAACTTTCAATTTCGACCGTTGAACGACCAACGCGAGACAGTGAGGACGGATGTTTGCCAGTTGACTGTTGACCGTTGAAGGAGACCAGTCGCCAGTCGCGATCGGACGCGAGACATGATGCTCAGGGTCGGGGCCGACGGCGGTAATCGGGATATCCGTGTCACGACAATGCGGATGACATACATGGTAAACATACGGCCGCCGGCATTTATGTAAAGGGACAGGTAGGATTATACTTGGGCAGAGATGCTATCAAAAACGAAGAGGAAATTGGCGCGCCAGGAAGGTATGGCTACGAAACGTACGAATAAGGAAACAAGTACATACGCAACACCGCTGAGACCATTCGCACTGAACTGGTTGCTGAGCAATCACGCCATGTTCGCAGCATCCAGATCGGTGAGAACAATATCATTGGCCAGCAGGTACGGGGCATCTCGTACGCGATGCGGTGTGACGGCTGTGGAGGCAGGGTCGTGTCAGCGAAGGGGTACGGAAGATGGTAAGAGTGGAAAGTAAAGAAAGAAGAAATGAGTCAGAGAGCTAGGTTAAATGGGTTGTCTGCATGCTTTAGCAGCGATGTCTAGTCGCTTCTTGGAAACACGGACCATAGCAAGAATCATCACGGAAGAAATGGAGGATGAATGAAGCTGTAGAGCGGTACTCACGATAGACATTCCTGATCATATCACGTCCAGGAGTGACTGCGAGACGACATTGTTGGAGTAACAACCGAATCACTGACTCACCCTCCTCATGGACACGACTCATACATAGTCTTGCACACTGTTCTCCCTCATGGTTCCTTCGTTCTGACTCGTATGTACTCATTTGCGCGCCGTTCTCCTTGTGTTCCCACGTCATATTTACTTACCTCCTTCTGTACGTATGACTCCCCTATGTGTATAAGTACGTAGCAATTTATTCGAGACCTCTGCGGTTTTGCAGAGGGTCACTGTTGACTACATCGGTGTATGGTCTAAAACCTACACAAAACCGCAAACACTCAAACCCTCGATCTTCTTGCCATTATCTGGACTTCTCATCGACGTTCGATTTCCGGATTCTTACAAAGCCCTCCACGACGACGGAGGCAGCCGACACCCTTCATTGACGACGAAGGAGAAAGCCCTTGCGACAACAAGGCACCGAGACCCTTCATCGACGACGAAGGAGAAAGCCCTCCGTAACGAGGCATTGATTCCCAATTTCCCCGTTGAACTTTTTTGATTTCATATTTCCACATGTCCGACAATCGCATTTCTTTCGTCCGCCTCGGGAACAAGAACTATGCGAACGACTGGGATCTACGTATGGAGGCCGTGCTTGTACGGAAGCAGCTGTGGCCCGTGATTCAGGTTTTGGTGAGCAAAACCAAATCTGATGGGACCGCCAAGACGGAGTCGGAGATGGTGGCGGAACGGAATGGATTAATCGCCGCGCGAGACGTGGCGAAGATGGCAGAGGCGCGTGCAGAACTGGTGTTAGGTGTCGAGCCCAGCCAGCTCTCCCATATGACCTCCCGCGACCCGATGATCATTTGGCAGACTCTCGAACGTGTGCACCGCGCCGCCGGGTTCGCAACCAGTCTCGCCCTTCGCCGGCAATTCCTCACCGCCAAGAAACTCGACTCCGAGACGATGGAAGCGTGGATTGGACGCATTCAGTCCATGGTCCTGCGGATGGAATATACTGGTGTTGTGGTTACCGACCAGGATAGAATTCTTGCGCTCACCATGGGTCTCCCCGCTACCTACGAGGCTGTCATCGTCAACTTCGACGCCACCGCTCCCACCGACCTCACCGTCGAGCACGTCATCAGCCGGTTGCTCAACGAGGAGACACGCCAGCAATCCAACGAGGACAGAACCATCACTCCCGCTGCCGACACAGATCACGATCCCAACAACGTTGCCTTTGCCGCACGCCGCCTGGCCAGTTCGAGCTCTTCGCAGAGCTGCTACTTCTGCGACAAGAAGGGGCACTTCAAGTCTGACTGCCCCGAGCGTCTGCGTTGGGAACTGTCCAAACAGAAGGGCACAGAGACGGCTGCCGCGGTTGACTATGACTCCGACAGTTACGATGGAGTCTGGTAAGCACCCTGTCTAGATTGTGGGGGTGCTTGGTGCTTCGCTTGTGGGGGTGTGTTGGAGTAACAACCGAATCACTGACTCACCCTCCTCATGGACACGACTCATACATAGTCTTGCACACTGTTCTCCCTCATGGTTCCTTCGTTCTGACTCGTATGTACTCATTTGCGCGCCGTTCTCCTTGTGTTCCCACGTCATATTTACTTACCTCCTTCTGTACGTATGACTCCCCTATGTGTATAAGTACGTAGCAATTTATTCGAGACCTCTGCGGTTTTGCAGAGGGTCACTGTTGACTACATCGGTGTATGGTCTAAAACCTACAGACATGAGGTCAAAGAAAGGAGCAGACGGCCTGCCGTTGAGAGCATGGTGGAAGAGGTCAAGAAAAAAATGTGACTGCCAGTGTGACGCGTCGGGGATTCAAATAGGTGTTGATCACGTGTGATCACGGCTTTTGCCGACTTCAACTTGTTGCCGAACCATGGCCTTTTACTCAGTACTGAAGTTCAACTTGCTCGCATTGAAGCAGCCTTTTACCTTTTTTTTTTCCCACCGGATTGCAGAAATATTCCGCCCCGATAAAAAATTACCCACGCCTTGGTCACAAGGATATACTGCTTTCCACTCGCCGCGCGTTCCGTTATTCAGCTGGCGTACAATAGTAAGCAATTTTACAGGGGATGTGACCAGTGACCATAAGTACTTCATTCCCCTCAATTCAACCGTGGTTGAGACTTGTGACCACTATTTTCGGCATTCATTTCGCAAGTATTCGGCTCAAATTTCGGCTCGGAGACCACCAAAATTGCTCAGAGCAATGAATTTCCCGCAGAAACAGACCCAATTCGGCTGCATCTTCTAAAAAACTGGCATCAAAAGGATCGGAGAAATCTTTCGATTTTTCGGCCTGCAACCGGATAAACGGCCAAGTATTCAAGGCCCTCGGTGACCTGTGACACATTTGGAAAGTCTTCAATTCAACAGGCGCTGTGACCAGTGACTGAATACTTGGTCATAATAGTGCAGTAGTAAAGCAATTCCGTTATTCAGCTGTCGTACAATAGTAAACAATTTGAGATACATATTACAGAGCACTCGGTTCAGATCGCATCCACCATCATCGATAAAGCGGGTAAGGCCGACAAGCGGCACAGCCCGCTACCAATTAATTGCTGGGGTTTTTCAAGCTAGGTTGAGTTCTGCGCAGATGTACACATCAAACCTTAAATAATGACGGCCCAACGGGAAATGACACTTGACCGTTCAACTCGTCTTCAACTCCTCCACCTTGATTTATAATTATGCAACATCCTCATGTAATTTAGGTGCATGGATGAGATTTTCCTTAGTTTTGTGTGGGTTGCCACTGAAGTGGTTGCCGAGTTCTCGTTTTCAAAAAAACGACTCGACATGTTTACGAGTGCGGCTGCGGCAATCATCGGCACACACCTCGGCTGGTAACAAGTCGGAGAATTTTGGCTGAGAATAGGTGCTTACGCAAAAAGACTGACGAAAATGTGATCGTCCGCCAAAATGCGCATAGATGGGGCGCCCTATAAGAACCCGTACCTAAAGGTAGCGGGAATATTACAGAGCATTCGGTTCAGATCGCATCCACCATCATCGATATCTATGCGCGCGGTTCTCATCAAGAACGGGGCAGGGGCGGCGGAGGATCTGTATATTGGGGAGGTAGAAACACCGGTGCCTCGTGCAGGCGAAGTGCTCGTCAAGGCAAGTGCTCGTCAAATTCAGTCCGGATGCCATGTCCTCATATGAAATCAACATCAGATAAAGGCGTTCGGGCTCAATCGCATGGACATCGCACAGCGCAATGGGAAGTATCCGCCTCCGCCAGGATCTTCTACGGTAATTAAAGTTTTTCACCATCGGATAACGAGGACGAGATAAACAGAAATTATTTTCGGGCCTCCTGGCTTAGGTTCTAGGCGTCGAGTTTTCCGGGCACGTCGTTGCGCTCGGCTCGGACGTGTCGCAGTGGAAGATCAACGATGAGGTTATGGGCCTTGCGGGTGGCGTATGTGAGATCTCACATGAGCTCATCCCGCCTCTGATTATATTCTCTTCAGGGCGCGTACGCCGAGTATATCGTCGTGCAGCAAACGCATGTCGTTCGAAAGCCCGCACGTTTGTCATGGGCAGAAGCGGCGAGTATTCCTGAATGCTTCCTGACGGGTAGGCTTCGAAGCCAGTTTGTTCGACGAGCTGCTAAGAATATGTTTACAGCCTTTAAAGCTCTTGTTGTTTACGTCGAGGTTCGACCGAACGAGGATGTTCTTGTGCATGCTGGCGCTTCCGGTACGCATTGATACATTCTGCACATCTTCCTCTTCCTGATAATCTCGTTTCAGGCGTTGGCGTTGCTGCGATCCAATTAGCACGGTTCAATGGAGCGTGAGTACGTCGTCATACTGTGGTCTTGGCAATTAAACCATTCGCAGGAAAACTGTCACCGCCACGGCATCGACTCAGGATAAGCTCGACTGGCTGCTCTCTTTGCCAAACGGCGCAACAAACGCGGTGAATTACAAGACTGAGGATTTCTCACAAGTAGTCAAGCAGGTGACGGGAAACAAAGGTGTCGATATAGTTATCGATTTCGTGTTAGTATCTCGATCTTTTTCATACCCCTTGTTCATCCATCCATTTTCATATAGCGGTCAATCTCATTTCGAAAAAAACCTCGCATCTCTCGCTGTTGACGGGAGAATGACAATGCTAGCCTTTTTGAGCGGTAGGCGCTGTCTGGAATATTCTACCGCAATTTGTGAACCCTCGCATAGGACCTACTGCTGACTCGGTCAACTTATCCCCAATTCTTTCCAAGCGTCTGCGTATCCAAGGTTCCACTCTCCGCTCTCGAACTCCGGCGTACCAGGCCGACCTTATCGCTCGGCGCGTTAATATTACGTGCAGCCGGGAATGCAACACTGAAACTCTTTCCACAGCTTCGAAAAGGAGGTCTTGCAACACATCACGGGCGACAAGGGCGACGGCCCAATCAAAACGTATATTCATAAGGTCTGCCCCCATCCATTTCATATTTTTTGATCGCGTTATGCCTCGTGTCCAGGTTTATTCTTGGAATGATATTCAAGACGCCCACCGAGAGATGGAATCAAATGGCAACAGGTGAGATCGGTTCCGCCACACCCATATGAAATGTTATTCACCACAGATAGTGGCAAAATTATTGCGGAAGTGTATTAAATATGTGACAATCGTCTTATACGTCGCCTTGTCAGCGCGGCTGCTGAATAGAGCTCTCTTCCCGCACATCCGAGCTCGGAGCGCCCCGTTACGCCACTAATTGTTCCTGTCTCGAACAGTTGCCGTTCGTGAGAGGCGTCTCGCATCTAAACTATCGGCGCGCCTTGTCGCGGGAGGTCACAGACGTCACCTGTGTCAGGCTTCCAAAGTTCCATACACGAGGATCGAACTGCCTACCTTGGAGTCCGTAAAAAGTAACTTATCTGAACTAACTTTAACTTTACTTACGGGCCTCGGCAGACGTGCCGTAAGTTAGCTTAAGTTTTCCCACGCATCTCGAATTTAACTTATTTCAAACTCCGCTTATACGGTTATGGGGCGACTTACTACAGGATCCCCCTGTCAGTTCTGTATCCAATGTAGGGGACTCAGTAGGTCTAATACATCGTTCATTGTACTTTGCTCCCTTACCAGTATTAATTACAGGATTCAGGGAGCCTTGTAAGCATGCTGGCTTACGACAATTCCACTGTCCTTATATAGGCGCGCGGGGTAATCAGTACAACTGATTATCTATCTACCTTTTGGTGTAGTGGTCTAGAACACGCCTCGGACTTTCTTACAAGCCTGTGTCTATGGAGGCTCGAAGAGTGAGCGGTGCAAGTAAACAAGGTGTGGCCGAGTGGTTGTGGCGCTGTCCGATACAAGTAGAATATGATTTTGGGAGAGTGCCCATTGTTTCATCTCGTTTCCTGCTTTCGGGTGGGCTGACATTCCAACTTGTGCTCACAGAACAGGTCTGGCACCTCTGGGAGAGTAGGAGTAGGAGCCATGGTGAATGTTCCATGAGACTAAAAGTTTTCCCCTTTTTACGGTCAGTGGAAGAAGGCGAGGCTAGCCATGGTTGTAATCCGAAAATTCCAGCCTTGACTGTCAAGCCAACCCCGACCGACACCATATCTGCACTCTGTCAGAAGTCCAACAGAGAACTTGAAGTTTGAGCCTAGCCATGAGAGAATGTTAAACTTAAAGAGCTCTCGTGCCAACTTATTGTAGCTTTACTTACGCGAACTGACCGCTACTTAAGTTAACTTAATGTTACTTAAGTTAACTTGGCCCGCCAAGTTAGATCAAAACAAGTAACTTATGCCATCTGATGCCATCACCTGCAGCCAAGTTAGCACGTTGCGGCCAAGTTAATTACATTTTCGCACGTAGGTGGCTCAAAAATATGGATTAATGAGTTGAAATCCCAAAATTGATTGCTGCAACTACAACAGTGATTTCCCTGAACGAAGTTTCCTGTGTTGGTTAGTCTGGGACCCCAATCGCTGCTCGGCCTTTGTATTCTTGTCCGCGACTTTCCCTTTTTTCAAACGCTTCTCCGGCCTCTTCTCGTCTATATTGTTGTCGGCCTTGCGCTTCAAAGTGATAGGGATCGGGTCTCTGGGCGCAGAATATGATGGCTCATCGCGGCGGAACGTCGGTGGACGGAAGTTTGTGTCGTAGATCGTGTGAGCATGATTGAACCGCAGCATCCGTTTGATCAATATCCCAGACTTGCTGGACGATAAAGGTATTGATGAGAACATCACGTTCAAGCCCTTGACGCCGTCAGAGGGCACGGGACAACGGCACGATTCCGGAGATCCGCCAGTAGGTCTCCGTTGAGGTCCAGCTCTTCGTCCAGTTTGTTCTGAACAGCGAGGAGTTGGAGAAGGGCTGAACCTACCCCGAGTACTCGTGCATCTCGCTCGGGCTCCATGAGGTGAGAGAGATGATCCCGGACCCGAACTGAACCCGAACCTGACGGGAAGTCAGGTTCTGGAGAGATCGAAACCCCTTATCCTGGATAAATCTGAGCCAAGGTGTGTCGAACATAATTGAACTTTACTGTACTTAATCCAACTTAGATGTACTTAACTTAACTTCACTTGTACTTGTACTTTACTTTACTTGCGGAACTAACTTACCCTGCCATAAGTAAAGTAAAGTTAGTTCTGGCAGGGT
Organism: Mycena vulgaris; assembly: GCA_029204335.1. NCBI lineage: Eukaryota > Fungi > Basidiomycota > Agaricomycetes > Agaricales > Mycenaceae > Mycena > Mycena vulgaris. The sequence goes on from JARGYA010000005.1 coordinate 1,049,110, forward strand.
AAGTTAGTTTACATAAGTTACTTTTGATAGCACCCCTACCTTGAAGATCACATTCCCACACCCGCGCGCTCAAGCGTGATCTGCAGCCAACTTTCTCAAGACGGCCGCCCTGGCCAGCTCTTGTCGGTATACTTGACCGATGCGAGTCTATAACCCGCAACTGGATGATTATCAGGCGGTCTGGCCGCCTCTGCATCTTTTTCGAAACCGCCTCCTCAGCGCCGAGCTTCCGCTCCCGCCCGAAAACCTGATACCTGCACCTTGTGCGGTGAGGACGGTAGATGGTTACGGCGCAGAGTCTCTGGTCCCTGACGCCCATTTCCTTTGACACCGGCGAATCCACTCTCACTTCGAAGCTATTAGGCATTGATCGCCGTGTTTGGGCTTGCTCTTCTCGGTAATCTGTCCAGCATGGCGTCAACATTCTCAGAAGTTGACCGGAGTCCCATGGCGGTGTTTTTAAGCCGTATCAGCCATCACCCCGGTATCGTCGTGGACTGAGGGACACTAGAACGGTAGAAGCCTGCCTCGCCTAGCACTTTCCGTTTTTTCCGCGGTTATTTCGTTGGCGCCAACTACGTCGGCGATTTTTTGGGCTGCGACCTGTCAAAGGAAGAGGTGAAAAAGGTGGAAAGAGTGAAATTTCTACGTTGGTTGTTGCAGTACTTGGGAATGGGGGAACTCTGCAGAGATCTCCTGGTTTTCACGATCAGCTGTTTCGGTGGACAGGACACAATTATGCTATAGCTACCTCTGTAAGCCCTGACTCTGTGGCGCAGAAAATCGAGCAGCTGTATCAGCGTCGAAGATTGCTTTCTCCTCGGCCTTTTCATTCTGGGTCCTACAGTAAGAACGAGATGGCTTACCAAAATATGTCGTCATCTTATGCAGGTGGTGAGGATATGGACTTGTGGGCGTGAGGGTGGGCTTATATATACGCGTACGCAGCCGCCACTTGTGTCTGATATAAGAAAATGTGTGCCCAAACAGTCGCAACAGGTGTGGCGTAGCGCTGGTGCTACAGTGCCCATCATCACATCACGGTTCCGCTTTTGGCAGTAAACATGTCAAAACTTTGAACTTCGGGGGCCCCTTTGATCCGAACCACCACCATGGTTGGATTTCCCACGCCGCTGGGAAGGGTGCGCGTCCCCGCTGAACGATGAAGGCGACGCCTGCCGGTCGCCCGAGCTCGGCGGGGACCCGTAGACGTCGCTCACCCCCCCCCCCCCCCCCCCCCAAAGACGTCACCGCACGTCGAGCAGGGCGCCGCCCGAAACTTGAAACGTCCCCGTCTCGCGTGTCATGTATGAACGTAGTACATAACCCCGCTTAAACATCCCGACCATCGTGTCCGTATCTACCCCACCTCCGTAAGATCGCGCGAGCACGACGCCTCTGAGCCACTCCCGCCCTCCTCGCTACAACACGCGCTCTTTGTACTGAAGGTCCGGAGCGAGGGTGAACGCCGAAGGCCTCGTGGGTCTCAAGTATGACGTCGAACACTGCCAGAACGCCGCGAGGCTAGCGCGGGTTCTCACGTTATGCCAGCAACACGACACGTTCCCACAACGTGTGCCTTCTTTCTCCCACCACCGCTTTTATTTTCTCTCCTCGTCGACGCCGCCCACCTCCGAGGGGTCCCCGACGCCCTGACACACAAAGACCTCCCTTCCAGGTGCAGGCCACCGGGCATCCCCTCTTTGAAGGTGAACCAAACACGCTGCCTAATGAGCCGCAGAGCTAACTCTGCAGCGACCAGATTTTCTTTATTGGTTTCTTCTCCGGATCTTCCCGCTTCGCGTTCAACACCCTTTCATGCAAAACGCGCGCGCAGGCGGCGCCCAGCACATCCGCATCACCACGCGATGAAATTTTGGGGAGCAAATCACCCCGGTTCCCCCGTCTCTTTGTTCTAACAAGAGTTAAATATATGGCGAGTGAGGTACACAATCTTCACCCAGAACGAAACATCCCATCTGAGCTCCTCCTCTACCTCCAGAACCCAATCCTTCCCAATGGCTATTACTCGTGGCAGCAGCGCCCGTTCCTCCTCCCCCACCCCGTCCGAAAACTCCGACATGTATTACGACGACTTCGACAACGCCAGCCCCTCGCCCGCTCCCTCCCAGACCGCCGACGCCTTCGGAGGCTGGGAAAGCGACGGGACCCCCGCCCCCATGGACTCCCGCGATGCCACCCCCACCCAGGAGGTGCGCCCCTCCTCGCCCGCCTCTGTGGTGGAGATCTCGAGGGAGGATTTCCCCCCGCTCCCGGCCCAGGCCCCCGCCACCGTCACCAAACCCCGGGCTGCCAAGGCCCCGAAAGCGAAGAAGGGCAAAGAGAAAGCCAAGGCTACGGAGGCCGGTGAGTAACGCTCCGCCGCGAACTACACACGAACTTACGTCCCCACAGTCGCCGTCGAACCCATCACCCATACCAGCGACGCGGACGACCCCTTCCTCGCCGCTGACATCGCGCGCGCCACCGCCGCCTCGCTCGGCATCCAGACGTCGGCCGACCACGCTACTACCGGTGCCTCGTCGTCGCGTCGCCCGGCCGCCCCTCCGGGCTCCCCGTCCAAGCGCCAGCGCGCGAACACCGCCGGTGACGCCGCTCCTGCCCCCTTTCCCCCTGCTGTCGTCGTCAATGCCGTTCCCGCCCCAGTCACCATCCAGCCCGCTATCCCCCCCCCTCGTCCTCACACACGTCCCCGCCCCCGCCGCTGTGCCAGCTATCGCGGCTGTCACCCCTGCCCCCGCTCCCGCAGTTGTACCCGTCGCCGCGGCCACCGTCGTACCCGTGGCCGTGGCTGTCGTTGCTCCTACCGCTGGGGCCGTCGTTGCTCCCATCGCTGAGGCCGTTACTGCTCCCGCTGCCGCGGCTGCGGGCGCGCCTACCTTCGCCCAGGCCGTCGCCCAACCCGCAGCTGCTGCTGTGCCCGCCCAGCCTGCCGTCGTTGCAAACTTACCCCCGATGTGGCTCACCGCAGGATGGCCTCCCCCCGCGCGGCTCCTACACCCCGACGCCGGCTGGGGGCTTCCCCCCCATCGTCTATTCCCCGGAGCTCTTGCTCCAGGGCGTTCCGCAGGACCTCAGCGGGATGTACGACGACGTCGCGCAGCCGAAGTTCTTCATCGTAGTAAGCGGGGGCAACGGTGCCGTGATGAAGACCCACGGCCTCATCCGGGAGTCCATCGGCAACTTCATTAACGTCGACCCCACCAGTTTCACCCTCGGCACCCCGCCCACCGCCGCGAACGGGACCAGCCCCGCCCTGTGGCTTGCCGCGGACATCCCCCCCCAGCTCGCGCAGGCCATCATCGACCACCGCATCATCTCTTCCACCGGCATCTCCCTCTTTCCCCTCCCATACAACATGCCAGTCATTGGCTTCGTCGGGGTCTTCGCGGGCTTCACGCTCCCCAACACCGCTGCGGGTGCCAACGCCGCACGCGACCTCATCGCTCCGCGATCGCGGGCAACAACGAGATCGCCCAATTTGTCCAGACTCACCGCGACGCCTTCGGCCCGCAGGTCTCTGCGGGACAGGCCTGGGAGATCTTCCTCGCATCCGTCACCGTTCACGGCATCGTTCTTCTCGTCAACGACACCAATACCGTCGCCTGGCGCCTCTACGTCGACCCATCCACCAATGACCGCACCTTCTGGGGGCAGTGCCGGCGTCTCTTCGGCAAGCTCTCAATTATGACGGCACTCTATGGCACCGCGCGCCTTCAGCGTGCCTTCCGCTGCCATATTTGCCCCTCCATTGACCATCCGACCAATCTCTGCCCGCTCCCCAGCACCCCCGGCTGGCTCGGCCCGACCCCCGCCACTATCGCAGCCCTCGAGGACGCAAGCCGCGCCGCCGCCGCCAAAGCGCAGGAGATGATGCGCGCCACCACCTTCGACGCCGGCGGCTCGAACTCCCGCGCCGGCAACGGACGCGGCAGAGGCGCCCCCAACTCCAATGGCCCGCGGGGAAGGACGCGGTAAACGTGGCGGCGATTTCAAGGGCAAAGGAAAGCGCCGCGATGACTTCTTCTAAACTCCCGCTTCGTGCTACGTACACTAGATACTGCTACCTTCTTACAACGCCTGATTGATACGACGCCCTGATGTAACTTTCTCTCTACGAACAAATTTATGAGTCCACTTTTCTTTATACGTGAATAAGTCTAGACTTGTGATAATAAAAGACTTGTGGTATAAGACTTAAATGACGAGTACTCCGGAGTCGGTGCGAACATCGGGGGACTCTACAACGCCACGACCACGTGCCGCGACGTTGAGCGAGCGGATTGCCGCTCACTAGTTCCACCAAAAACCTTCCATGAAAAATGACACTACAACCATCACATACAAGATGCAGCGCCATGGACCCTCCTGGAACGCGGGAGGGTGTCGGGGAGAGGGCGCATCCCCCTCGTCAGTGCCCGCAGGCTACGAGAATAAACAACGAATCCAGCGGGAGCCGGGGCAACCGGGGGCCTAGCCCCGGCTATCCTCATCGAGACCCCCCCTGCGCTAGCTCAACCGTAACTCTGGCTGACGCAGTGACTGACGAAGAGCGACGAATCCCGAACACGCGCGCGCGTACGCGCCGCGGCGGAAACGGTGGTGTTACGGTTCATCCGGGCACCCCGGCCGGGGGTTCAAGTTTGCCATCCCACCCGCAGAGGGCTGGCCGCGTGAGGGGTAACCCGAGCGCGTCCGGACTCTCCGTGGGAGGGACCGCGCCTGGCCCCAGTGCTCCCCGACCTGGAGCAAACACCCAATCTCAGGGCGGAGCTGCGAGCTCTGGACGGCGTCGACCGCCTAGGGGTTGTCCACAAGACGAGGATCACGCGCCCGCGTTTTTCAACCGAAAACGGGGCAAGCAGCAGGTGGGCAATCCCCGCATCAGTCGCAATACAAAGGCTTCTATAAACCTGGCCGCTATTAACATAAACGGCATCAAAGCCACCTCACTGTCCCAAGATAGTCATAAATGGCATGGAATACACAGTATGATGAGGGCCGAACAACTCGGAATATTGATCGTGACGGAGACGCACATGTCGGCGGCACAAGCCCTAGAAATAGAAGATAGCTTCATGAATAAACACCTGAAACTCTTCAACTACGAGTACCCGGACAACCCCGCCGCAAAAGGTGTTGCCATAGTCCTGAACAGGGAGATCACAAATATAGACGGAGTAAAGATACATTATCTCATACCTGGCAAAGCGATGCTAGCCGCTTGTTCCATGGCACGGCAACCAAACGCTAACAGTGCTAGCACTCTATGGTCCGACCGAGTCTGATGAAGCGAAAATTGAGTACTGGAATACTCTATGCACGTTGTGGCTCACCACAGACCTACCGGTACCAGACGCCACGGGCGGGGACTTTAACCTCGTCACTGACGCAGTGGACCGGTTCCCGCACCATACCGACTCAGACGCGGTGGTTGCCGCATATCTACGTTTCGTACGTTTGCTTGAACTGAAGGATGGATGGCGGAAAAATAACCCTGAGATAAAGGCGTACACGCACGTGAGCACTCGAGGGACAATGTCCCGCATAGACCGCATTCTTGTCTCCCCAACCCTCATGAAGAACTGCCACAAGTGGGAGATCAGTATCGTCGCTGGGAGACTCACCGACCACCGGATGGTCTCAGTTTGCATATCCACCCCCGGGGCACCGTATATAGGAAAAGGCAGGTGGGCGATGCCCCACTTCCTCCTGTACGATAAAGAATTTATGAGTCAAGCAATGGAGGAGGCGTGCAAGCTCGAGGACTCAATGGAAGAACCACGCACCGAGACGTCGAACGCCCAAACACGTTTCAAGGACTTCAAAGACTCAGTCTTAGAATTAGCTAAGAAGAGGGCGAAGAGCGCCATAGGCGCAACAGAGAAGAAGAAGAAAGGGTTGGTGGACGAGCGCGACTTACTCCTGAATGGACCCAAACCTGACCTTCCGCCACGACCCGGTCACATGTCGGTCCCTCCACCAGAACCAGACCCCCAGTCTGTCGAGAGAACGGATGGTCCCCTGATCGAGGGAGAAGGCCCCGCGCCACGACCGCAACCTGCCCCCCCGGACCCACGAGTTGGGAAGTCTCAAGAAGAGATCGCTGAGCTAGTCATAGCCATAGAGAATAAAATCGATGATCTTGTTGACCGTCAACGTGAACGAAAGCGGCTGGAAACTAGAGTCCGTGGAGTCACAGAGATGAACCATATAACTAAGTACGCGGTCAACATTAGCAAAGGTATCAAACCGAGGGACACCTTAAACTACTTGCACCGAACCGATATCACGCCAGAGAAAGGCAGCCGGCGTTCGTCTGAGATGGCCGAAATTGCCCGGGATAATCATCGCGACCTCCAATCCGATGGGATAGAAGTAGCTGAGGAACTACGAGAGGATGCCCGGAAAGAAGCCCTAGATGCACTACTACCGCTCAGGGAGGGAGCAGATATGAAGTCACTCTCCGAAAAGCTCACCGAGGATGATGTCCTGAGAGCCCTCATAGACTCCGCATCTGGGAAAGCGGCCGGCATAAACGGGTACGCAACAGAGTTTTGGCGACGACTGGAGTCCATTAACAAAGAGAACGCCGCATCTGAGGATGGCGCACCTCGGAAGAAGACATGTGACATAATCAAAGTACTCACCTGGGTCTTCAATGACATAGAAGAGTTTGGTATGGTCAAGGACACTGAGTTCTCCCTGGGCTGGATGTGCCCCCTCTTCAAGAAAAAGGACAAAACAGACATCGCAAATTACCGGCCGATTACAGTGCTAAATTCGGAGTACAAGATATTCACGAAAGCATTAACAAACAAGCTGAGTAGGGTGGCGCCGTACCTGATACACAAGGATCAAACCGGCTTCATGAAGGGCCGCAAAATAAGCGATACCATATACCTCGCGATGGAGGTGGTTGAGTACTCCGAGGAAGACTTGCAAAACGGGGTCATCGTCGCGCTCGATCAAGAAAAAGCGTATGATAAGACAATACATACATACCTTTGGGACACGCTCCGCAGACATGGTCTCCCCGACTTGTTTATTAACACGGTGAAGTCCCTCTACAGATACGCTGACACGCACGTAATTATTAACGGCGAGATAAGCTCGGCTTTCCGAGTAATTAGAGGAGTTCGACAGGGGGACCCGCTGTCATGCCTCCTGTTTAACCTGGCGATCGAACCGCTAGCATCAATGTTACGCAAGTCAGGACTGAGAGGATATTCCATACCCGGCGTGGCCGAAAATGCGGTGGTACAGCTATTTGCAGACGACACCACCGCCTACCTAAGTGAACAGGACAGTTTCGAAGACCTAAAGAAAGTCCTAGACAGATGGTGCCTCGCGTCAGGGGCCCGTTTCAATGTCACGAAAACCGAAATTATACCGTTTGGAAGCCCCGAGTTCCGCGAACGCCTCATAGAAACAAGGCAACTCAACCCAGATGACGCCCCCATCCCACAAGATGTCCACATAGCAAAAGAAGGGGAAGCTGTCAGGATTCTCGGAAGCTTCATCGGCAACGGTGTCGAAGCCTTCGGAGTCTGGACCCCGGTGTTAGAAAAGATCGACTCAGACTATGAGAGGTGGGCGAACCTCAACCCGACGCTAATGATGAGGAAAAACATAGATCAAATCGTGGCGGGGTCCCGCTCCCAGTACCTAGCGCAAGTTAACGGGATGCCGCCGGCAGTAACGAAACACGTACTAAAAGCTCAAAAGGACTTTATGAATGAGTCCAAGTCATCCATGGTCTCTCGGGAGACTTTGATGGCCCCGCGCGATCAAGGGGGCATAGGCTTGTTCGATCTGGAGGCTCGGAACGAGGCTCTCTTGATGGTCAAAGCCGCGTCACTCGCTGAAACCGACCCGGACAAACGCTCGCATTGGGCATCCCTAGCGCTCCACAATCTAGCGCAGCACGTCACCAAAGCCGCAGCGATGGACGGAGACTCGAAGACGCACCTCATGATACAAAATTTCCCCGTGAGCCAGCGGGACACCCCCACACTGCACCGGACGCTGGTGAAATGCCTGAACAAGTACGGGATTAGTTTTGAAACAGTCAACCCCTCCGAGAAGATACAAAGGGAGATGCCACTATGGCACCACCCCAAAACAAAAGTCGGAAAACGACAAGAGAATAGAGGCAAAAAGGCCGTGTGCATGAGAAAACATCATGCCGCACTGACCGTTGGCAACGGTCTAGACCTCGCACAGCGCCTCGACGACCTCCTGCATGCCGCACGGGCCTCGTGTGCATGCAACGCATGCGACGACGACCGGACAACCCGGGGCTGCAACGACCCCCACGCGTGCGCCTCCAACGCAGCCTCCCGTCTGGGGCAGATCCACTCCCGATGGGTCCCGGAGAGTGATGAAACGGAGGACCTTGAGGCCACGCCCTCGAATCATGAGAACGACAGCGGGCTTTTCATGCCCCCGCCCGCGATCACGAGTCTTTCACAAGGAATGCGCGTGTTGGTACACCGGGTAGGCGAACCAAGAGAACGCCCCGACCCACCAGCGAGAAGGAGGGCGAGGCAAGCGCCCGGGCCGGAGAAAGTGACGGTATATATTGCCGGGACAATACACACGCCATCGAGTAAAAAGACAACTGCCGCCGCTGGCACCGTTACCGAATCCGATGGCGGCAGAAGCACTGGGAAGTGCATCCCAACTATAGATGAACAGTCGCAGTACGTGGCCGAGTTTTTCGCCGCATTAGAAGCAATACGGAGTGTGGGCAAGGAGACCGCACTTACCATAGTTAGCGCCCAACCCTACGTCCGAGATGCGATGAACAAGAAGCTTTGGCGCTGGGAACAAGAAGGATGGGCAGGAGTACCACATCGCGGGATACTACGCTGCGTGGCCGCGGAGCTGAAGGCAAGGAAAGCGCCTACCTTCCTCAAGGTCGCGCTGCCGGGCACGCCGGAGCGAACAATGTGCCAACAAGCTGCCAGGATAGCAAAGAGGGCGGCGAGAGCCCCAACGCCGACGCCATGGGACCTAACGCTGCCACTACATACGGCCCTACCGGGTGTGAGTCTGGTAGGGAACCGGCAGAAGATATTTTACCGCAATATAAGGGAAGAAAAAACCAAGAAACTCACCCCAAGAGCTTCCACCGTGAAGAAACTTGAAGTAGTCCGGACAGCCGCCTACGAGATATTCAATAGGCACGTGTCTGACACGGACATCTGGAGGGCAATCTACACAAAAGACTTCCTCCCGCGCACCGCGCAGTTCCTTTGGAAGAATCTTCATAACGCGCACAAGATAGGAACGTACTGGACACATATCCCCGAATGTGAAGACCGCGCCATCTGCCAAGGGTGCGAAGACTTGGAGAGCCTCGAGCATATTCTGCTTGAGTGCGAATGCCCTGGGCAGAAACTGATCTGGAAGGCGGCCGAGACCTTATGGCTCGAGAAGGAATCCCACTGGCCGGAAGTGACTCTAGGCACCATTCTAGGATGCGGCCTTGCAGAATTCCGAGACGACAGAGGGAAGATAAAACGAGGCACGCAGCGGCTGTACCGGATTTTGATGTCCGAGTCCGCCTATCAAATCTGGCGGCTACGTAACGACCGGGTGATTGAGCGAGACGGTGAACCGGCATCTGACGACGAAATCATGAATAAATGGAAGTATGCAGTGAATCAGAGACTTCAGATAGACAAACTGCTGGCAAATAGGCCCCACAAAGGGAAGCGCCCCGCCCTGGCGCCCCTGCTGGTCCTCGAGACCTGGTCCGGCACCCTGGACAACGAAAGATGCTTACCGACCAACTGGTTGCGGGAGCCCAGAGTTTTAGTGGGTAGCCGCGCATTCCCACAAACCCCGGCCCGACGGCAAAATAGCCGCGGGATCGGGTAGCGCGGTAGTCCCACACTGCCCAAAGGGGCGTGCGAAACACATTTCTCTGGGTGGTGGAAACCACTCCCTATGGAACTAATATTCCAAACTCTACAAATCAGAAGGACTACCCTATTGTTAGTTGCAACTGATTAATGTACCACCAAAAAAAAAAAAAAAAAAAAAAAAAAAAAACTTTGAACTTCATACTACATTATGCCCTCATTATGGGTAGGTCTAAAAACAGTGGGAAACAGGCCAGGAGAAGCTAAGGAACATGGCTTGTGCTTGGTTAGTTGATCCAAGAAGATTTTACTTTTTGACCATTGGAAAAGTGAAACAAACCCTAATGATGCCATCATATTCCCATATTCGGTAGGGTTAGCGGTCACGTGTCGTCATCGCTTATACGAGGCCCATTCCACTCTCTGTCTAGAGGGACCCAGAAGACCTTAAAATCCAGGATGAGCACATAGATAACATGGCTAGGTGACTTTCAAAATTTCCCAGAGCTTTTACTGGCATCTGGAGGTACTCCTTGGACCAACTTGAACTTCCCAATGCGACGGCACTCTTGAGTCTTGACTTGCGCCGTTGCATTTTAAGACACCCTCGCGCCGAGCTCGGGACAGAATTCGAACGTACCTACATAGAATCAATCGTCTGGAGCTGCACGAGGACCGGATGCATGGAGCGACTCGGAGCGGTGAAGTTGACAATTATAATGATGCTTTTATTCGTCTTCTCGAATACACTGAATGCTCTTATTCACCAAATATAAGCGGCCGTAGCGAGGTGTATGGGCATGGGTAGACTTGTATATGCGTGCACGGCTCCCCACTTGTGTCTTATTCAAGCGACGGGGCCACACATTTTAAACCCCTGTGGGGCAGGGCAGATGTTGATTCAGTGTTGTATTTCTTCCGACCTCGCCACAAATTTATCCGAGTCCGCCGCAGGACGTAATACCTCATGGGCGCGATGAGGCGGCACCGGCACATGGTAGAGTCACCTCTCAGAGTCTCCGTCCGAAAACGACGACACAACTTTCCAAATGCGGCGAGACCCCTGTATTGATTCAGCTACTGTCGACTCACGCCCTTGTATTTTTATGAGCCTCTCGTTCAGTTTCATCCGACTTGCCACAGAAATTAATCCCTGCCAGATTCCCTCAAATTGCTAAAATCTTGGCCAGGGGAGAGAACAAACCACATAGTTCTATGCAAATTTTCCTCAGCGCACTGCATACTTCCACAGCTAAAATCATTATCACTTGGAGTCATCGTCTGAATCAGAGGATCGCAATATGTAGGCCACATGAGAGTTCTCACCCCGCCATTTCCAGCATGTTTAACAAGTCGGACAAAGAACGTTAACGTTCTAGGTGTGGCGGTGCATGGGAACCTTTCCCGTGACGCGTTCCCTCAAATCTTTCTTTCCATCACGATGTCGGGCGACAACAGCATCAGCAACGACAACACCGGCGGGCCGCGCTCGCTCAACGGGGGGCCAGTGAACGAGCCACTCCCGGAAGCGTGGGTGCGCCCCATCCCCGCGCCGCGCGTAGGGCGCGTGGGCGCGTGGTCGTGGAGCAGCGGCGGCGGCGGGAGCAGCAGGGGCGCGCGCATCGGGACGCTGCGCGACATTGCGTGGGGTGGGACGCCGCCGCCGCACGGGCACGCACCCGGGCACGGACATGGGCACGGGCGGCACAACAACAGCGAGGACGAGTCTGACTTGGGGGCGAGGACGGCAGCGGCTCCTCGTGTCTGGCGCAATCCTGGCGGCGAGATCCACTACGCGCTATGACAGTGCCACGGTTGCGTTTTTGGATATGCTGCCGAGCATCTTCCGGCTGCCGCCCTGGACGGAGCTGCGCGCGATGAAGCAGGCCGCGATGGGTGGGGAGGGGGACACAGAGTCCGACGACGACATGGCGGACTAGGTATGAATATTTCGCGTCAGAGTATTCCGGGGTGCGAGCTACAAGTATAATACTCGCCACTCCTTCCTTCACGGAAATCTACAACCATCTCCTGGATCGACCCCCGAGATATTTGTAAACATCCAACCCCGCTCCAAGGATTAACCATTCCGGCCAGGGTTCGCCACCTCGACAACAGGTCATCTCGGCGATTCTGCGTTTCATTCCAAAGGGTTGACGTTCGTCCAGTGATCTCCGCTCCAATTAAGCGTCCTAACGCAGTTCTAGAACTTCCATTCCATTCGTTTGGTCAAAACGGGCGACGCTTCTGCCGCTTTTGAATTCGGTTCTTCCGAGTCTTACGATCCAATCCGGCCGACGGGCGCCTGATCCGAGATTGTATCCACCCTAGGGCCCGCCCCTTCCTTCACCTCACGGCTCTCTCACGTCATGCGCATGGCTGCGCAGACGCCAGGCTGTGATGACTGGAGCCTTCTTGCCTCACTCCTCAGCGTGCTCATCCTGCAGCTCCTCCGATGCTTCAAATCGCCCTAATCTTTGCGTCGCTTTTCGTACCCAGATGCGTTGCGCAGTCCGAAGGGCCTCCTCCTAGTACATTTCCGCACGCATATCCTGGAATGCCCACCACACCGTTTGGGCCTGACTGGCAGCATTGTGCGTCCATTTTCCTCAATTACCGGGTAGATGCTCACCCCTTCTTGTAGATTTCGAAGTAACTGCTCCTTTACCCAACGTCACTGGCACCATCGCCCGCAGCTTTGCCGGAAACGTGGGAGTGAATCGCGCTGACCATCCCAACGCCACTTTGTTTTTCTGGGCGTTTGAAAAGGCCAACGGGACCTTGACGAGTTCGGCTTCAGAGACCGATCCCTGGATCATCTGGCTTAATGGTGGGGTGCTCAACGGTTCTCTGCGAGACTCAGTATTGACTCATCGACCAGGCGGACCCGGCTCTTCCAGCATGATCGGTTTGATGACGGAGGTGCGCGACTTTCACCTCCCCGTTCAGTGAATCAGAGTCTGTTTGATCAACAATCTTCTTTTAGAACGGCCCTCTGCAGGTGACGGGAACATTTTCGATCGTGCCAAACAATTTCAGCTGGAACAAGCTTGCGGATACATTCTGGATTGATCAGCCAGGTGGGTGCAGGAAATTCTTGTTATGCTTTTACTCAGTGATTTCAGTTGGAACGGGATACGCGACATCGGACGCTAACGGTTATGGTATGCGCTACGCTATATTTGTCCTAAGCGCTCATTAACCGGGGTCCTCATGAGTTCCGGACGAGGATCAAATGGGGCGTGATTTTGTGAGTCCTCTCCCCGGCGTGCTGTACTTAGTGTGTTGACAGAAATCAAAGGTCGGATTTCTGTCAAACATCGTCAAAATATTTCCGAGCCTGGCCAAGCGTCCGCTGTATTTGACTGGAGAATCGTACGCAGGAACATACATAGTGAGTTGCACTGGTCCCACCGGATGAGTGCCTTTTGAACCAAGAATAGCCGTATATTACCAAGACGATCTTCTCCACTCCAAATCCGCCTGTCAATCTCGCAAAGATGGTCGTTGGAGATGGAACACTCGGCTCTGAGGCCACTTTCCAGAACGTCCCCACGGTACGTAGTGCTATACCGAAACTCGAACCGTAAACTCACCAGGAGTCCAAGATCACATAAATTGAGACGTACCCGCAACTCATTGGCTACGATCCGGTGGTTTTCAATTACTTTGAAACACAGTATGTGGTGATGTTCTTGCCGAATACGAGATATAATCGGTGCTGCGCAGGGAGCATCTGTGCGGCTATGATCTGAACCTGACATATCCCCAAAACGGACATTTCCCCCCACTGCGCGACCCGTCATTCGGTTCGAGCTTCCCACCGGCTCACAAAGCACTCACTTCTCTCAAGGCGTTGGTCGCGGAGAGTGGCCGTCTTTCCCAAGGTTCGGGAACCACCAAGAGAGAGCTCGAACGCCGTGAGGAGCGACGCCAGGCGTGGAAACGCAGCCTTGCTGGAAGACCCAACGACACCCTGGACCCCTTCTATGGCTGTTTCATATACAGCGAGCTGCTCGACTACGCTCTCAATTTTTCATTCCCGTGGAGTGGGTATTACGTCCGTTTCAACGCATTCTCCGGCTTACAATATTCCCTGTAGCCTCGCCGGTGGAGGGGTTGATGTAAGTACCCTTATACCTGCATTGAAACACCACTTATCTCTCGCACAGGTGTACAACATCCCGGATGCTTTGAATCCCGAGGTGCCCAGTGACCCCACGGTGTTCATGAATGGTGATAAATAAAGCAGACTCCTGTTTTCCGATGATCTGAGGCGAGATCGTAGACAAAAGGACACGTGCGGCGCTGCACGCACCAACTTCAAAGAACTGGACGGAAAGGTTCGGTTTCCCTTTCGGTTCGTAGATCTTCTGTATTGGGACGTCAGCTAAGATCCATATTGAAGGTGGAGCCGGCTTTAATGACCCTAGTACGTTTTCGCCCACGAACCTTCAACAATTACTGATTTTGCTTCAGGCCCAGAGTGAGTCCCTGCTGCACAAGATATCGCAACCTTACCATCAGCCTATGAAGACCAATGGTCTTCCTAACTGACCTGGCGACCAATGCGACTGCACGCGGCGTTAAGATCGTGTTTTACTCTGGCAACGATGATTCGTTGGTTGCGCACCGCGGGACTGAAGGTACGGAATCCGATTCTTCAGACGATCTGCGCGATCATTGATCCTGAATCGGCCAGTTGTCATCCAGGTACGGAACTGCACGAAGCTGAAGCTAGAAACTCACCGAGCCGATTAGAATATGACGTTCGGGGGTGTACAAGGGTTCAGCCGAAAGCCCGCGACGCCGTTCACTGACGACAAGGGAAAATTTGCGGGGATCATCCACCAGGAACGCAACCTCACGTACGCGCTCTTCAAGGGCGCCGGCAAATCTCGTACCTAACTCTGTTCCAGAGGCGGTGCGTCCTCCGTTCCGTGCATCCAATTTTAACATTCTGAATTCCTCGCAGGCCTTCGTCTTTGTCCGTGAGTTCGTGTTAGGCTCCAACACTACCGGCCTCGTGGACAGCTCCGGTACGGTCGTCGGCGGAGAGGACCCCGCCCTGGCGGTGGACGTGATGCCCGGTTCCAACGTGATCTACTACGGCGACGGAGATTCCGCGACCACGAGCTTGTCCACCGTTGTTCCAAGCGCAACGCTCGCTTCGTGGAAGCAGTTCATCGCGACCGCCACTGCCACTGCACCGGTTCCTAGCTCTTCCTCCGGAAACGCCACTGCGACTGCGCCGGTTTCTAGCTCTTCCTCTGGAAACGGGACTGCGACTGCGCCGATTCCTAGCTCTTCCTCTGGAAACGGGACCACCACAACTAAGCCGAGTGGGAGCGTACATTTGGCGAGTTCGATGATCGGTGTTTATGGTGTCGCGGTACTCGGGATTTCGTTGATAGTCCTTTGATGTTGCCGCCATCTTTTGGCGACACATGTGCGGTGGGTATGTCTTGTTTAAAGTGTTACAGTTGAATATCACGCCACTGCTTATGGTTGCTCGCCCTCTTTTTTCAACACTTCTTAAGACGGTGCCACCGTCACGGTGGTTCACAGGTCAGTTGAACTCTGTAGTTTGCCTTTCTTATTCCATGAGGCAGATGAAATTGAATTTTAAATCGGGGACGCAGCGCTGACCCCCCTATAAGTGGTCAGGCCCGAAAAGTAGCGCCAGTTGAACTGTGCGTTGAATCAAGTGCTAAAGATAGCTCTGATGACTAATCGGATGCTCCTGTTTTGCGCTGCACTGCCATCTTGCTTTGTGACATCGAGAAAGAAACCTGCAAAATACGCCTTTCCAGCACCCAAGATTGCGGGTTGATAGTACAAATCAGCTTCCCATACGCCTTCATTCATTTTTATACTCCAACCACTCAGCTCGAACATGGAGCAAGACTCGGCGGCACAGGACTCGGAACCGCTTACCAGGGTCGACGACCTGTGGTTCGCAAAGGATAGCATCGTAATTCGAGCAGAAAACACCATTTTCCAGGTCTCTAGAGCAATCCTGGCTGCGAGATCCCTCGTTTTCCGCGACATGATCGCATTTCCCCAGCCGACAAGTGGCGACAGCGAACAGATCGATGGAAGCCCAGTCGTGCGCTTGCACGACTCCGCGCGAGAAGTAGAGGTATTTCTGCGCGCGATCTATGACTCGAGGTCCGTCAGTCCCAATCATGATGACGGACTCCCTTTTCATTTCGCTGCAGCTACTTCATGCCAGCTCCTGTCCCCGTGGAGCTCTGGGTCCTGCTGGCCATTCTTCGGCTGTCCAACAAATATGACATACAGTACCTGCATCGTCGTGCTTTGGACCATCTAGTCCAGGCTGGATGGTATAAGGCAGGGTACGACGACGATCGGGACTCGGGACACCTCACTGAGTGCGATCCCGACAATCCCATGGATAACCTGTCTCTGGTCACTACCGCGACGGAGATTGGAGCCTTATGGCTCCTTCCTTGCGCATACTACTGCGCGTCTACATTTTCCGCCGAAGACCTCCTTCCCTTCCTCCAAGACAAAACAGAATCTCATGTGAGGAAATGCCTGTACGCGCATGTGCACTTATCCCGCGGAACAGTTTCGGTCAATCGCTTCCTTAGCGCGCGCCATTCGTGCGCCACGAAACAGCTCTGCGACGGCCTCCGTGAGGGCTATCAAACCGATTTTCTCGATGACGTCGAGAGAGGGAATGATCTGGATCCTCTGGCGGAATGGGACGCCACAAGCTGGCCGACTCTCAAATCCCAGGGGATGTGCGACGATTGCCTCGAGTTGGCGAAAACACAACACCATGCGGCCGCCCAGGCATTTTGGAATCAGCTTCCAAGTATTTTCGGACTACCAGCGTGGCCGGATCTGAGAACGATGAAACGCGCTGCGATGGGCGAGGACGCCGTGGACGACATGGCGGAATAAGTATTACCCTTCTTCCGGGATCGTTTTGACGGCGCACTGAAAATTGTTCCATCACAGTGCAGACCGCGTCGTCCATTGGTTGTTTTACTTACGGTTTATGTTCTGTTGAGCCAATATATTTCTGTCCCCGAACTGCAATGGTGAGCTCGCCAGACAGATGATTCCAACCACCCTCGACTCCGTGTTTCTAACTTCAAGAAGTGGCCGATTTCCACACTGACAGGACGTGTTCGTGGGACCCCAGAGAACACTCTGTCGGCCTCGCTGCCATTCGTAGGTGCGTGCCTTCCTCTCGACGCCCGTCTGTGATCTTTTTTTTTTTTTTTTTCGTGGTTGCGATCGCACTAGCACCGGTTGGAGACATTTCTTCCTGCCATCTCGATTCTCATGACGGGATGCGGAACCTCCCTCCTGATCCTGGCTCACTCATCGTTGGTCGAGTCGCTGGGACCTCTGATCCCGCACAAGGTACAAGACTTCGATGATGCCGTTCTTCTTTGATCCTTGTCAGATGCCCTGCCTCCACTGTTGGCATGTAGTTGGCTCTGACGAGGGTCACGTCCACACTCGCGAAGTGGCCGTGTCGCGACTGTGGACGTGACCCTCGGTGAATACTAACGCGGCCACAATTGTGGGGTGGGGCCTACTCTTTTTGGGATTTTAGTATTTTTCTGATTTTTTCTTCCCAAATTGGATGGGTTCTCCCACACCTAAATGTCCGACTCACTCTCATCGTTGCATCCGATCCAGACGAGTCGTTGGGACCTCTGATCCCGCACAAGGTAGTGATGCCGTCCTTATTTGATCCTTGTCAGATGCCCTGCCTCTGTTGGTATGTAGTTGGGTCTGACAGGGGTGCGATTACCGTCGCGACGGTGGCCGTGACCCTGACGGGATACTAACGGGGCCACAACTGTGGGGTGGATCCTCCTCTTTTTGGTATTTTTAGTGAGTCTTCCGTTCCCGCTCGGATGGATGATCCCACACCTGATCTCTGCATTGCACGTCGACGAAGGCACTGTACATTATTATTACTGCCACTACTGGGACTGGGATTTGACAAAAACCGGATCCAGTTACACATCCCAACGCGTTGCGTTCAAATTTTCTCTGCACGGCGCCTACACCTCGGCGCTCCTTTGTCCGAGGTGCATATCCTTGAAATCCCCTGCCGTCAAGTCGCGTGATGCAAACGCCACACGCAGCGTGTCCACCGCCCCCGCCTTTCCCTGCAACTCCTCTCGCAGCCGCCCCGCAAGCGCCTCAAGTACGTTCCCCTTCCAGGTCCTCAACGCCACCTTCAAAAATGGTATATATAACTAACAGAGAATTGGCAGAATAACAGGGCATTCGACACACATTCACGATCGTATCGATATCGACGTCGAAAGCGCTGGAGAATCTGTCCCACTCGATGTTATAGTACGCAACTACGCCCCCGGTGGGCGCGCCCTGTGTGCCGTGCAGGTCAGTATGCTGCGCATCCCACGTACATGGAGTTCGCGCACCGCGGCGATTTGGGCGGTGTGGTCAGCGAAAAAGCGCACGATGTGGTCGTACAGCGCTGCGCGCAGTCAGCGGGCTGAAGAACTTGACTCGGAGGTGTACCTTGACTTTGGCCCGCGTGACACAGGTTATATACCAAGGCGTAGAGTGTTGGGAGCATGCTGAGCGAGATGCCGTTCCCTTCGAGCACACGGGTGAGCCCTGGCTCGAACTATGCGGTCCAATCCAGCTGAAGGCTGGTAGCCGGCGTGTCCTCGGTCATCTCAAAGGGTTCGACTAGAAACAATCGTTACCTGGGTCAAGAGGGCACATTATATCACTTACGGATTCGGTAAATCCAGGCAGACGCGGAAGATTGGGATCAGAAGTAGATTTCGACACTTAAGACCTTTATATGCTCTATGCGCGCCAATCTGCTCAACATTCGGTACCGTCAAGTGCACTATTTGTGGACTCAGTCAACGAGTCAGCGAACTTTGATTTGTTGACCCGCTGATGGTTTCTGGACTTCATGTTCAACCGCTGCGCAGTGCCAAATTGACATTGAGAACCGCGAAACGGGATCTCAGCATTTATTTTCGCTTCAAGACATTACTTATTAGACCAAGGTGGCTCTCGTGGATTGCCGGCCGCTCGAACGCGAACGATAACTGCGGCGCAGGTCATCTTTTTCCGGCGGACATATTTGGGAGACCTGCCCCAATATCCGCCATACCTACCCCAGTATAGCTCTCATATTTGCACTACGTATCAAGCCCAGCAAAGCAGCTTATTTGCTCATGGATTATTTGTGGAGACCAGACTTTCGGCATTGCTCATGAACACTCATGACCTCTGTTGGCATCCAGAGCGCTCAAAATAAAGCCCGTGATTCTAACCCCTGGCGCCGGCAAGGAAACTTCCCCTCGTCCTTTATTTTCTGGGTCCAAGTTGAATCCTAACATCGCATCACGTGCATCGATGTTCAATTCTTTGTCGGGTCGACGTTGGACTAGATCCACTCTAATTCGGCTTGAGTATTAAGCGAAACTCATTTTCATTCCAGGCACAAAAAATACATGCATGCTGCAGCGGAGTGCGTTTATCTGCTACTGTAGCGAACGGTTCAATATTGTCGACCCGGGGTTCGCCTTCCGAAGTTTGCCAAGCCCTTGAATATATTCGGTGCACGAGACACAGAAGAGGTTGTAATGAGGTGGGTGACTGATTTCTAAGCGCCTATGAGCTCTCTAGGTATGTTATCGAGGAAGGCAGAGAAAGCTCACCGTGACCGATCTGTTGTCAAATACATTATGGTCATGGGACGAGGGAGCTATATACTCATAATCGCTGTCCGAGTCGTAATTTGTCCCTTCGGAGGGCGATCTTAGAGATCGCTAGTCACGGTGAAGAAAGGACCAGATTCAATTATTTTCGCAGTGCAGGGGAAAATGGAACGTACCGTGTCAAACGCGTCCCGAGTCCTGTAGGTATGATATTCAGGATCGACTGGCGCCATGACAGATGCCTAACCATGTAATGTCCGATTAAATCTGGACGGTCGTACAGAAGGACCACAACGCACCGTGTCTGAAGTTGCATTGGAATGCTGCCGTGGCTGCGCCTTCCTCCGCTGGTCCCCGCCGCTCCGCAATCTCTCGCTAGTTTCCCTATCCAAGGCTAATGGCACGAGCGGGAGTTCATAAGTGTGCGCACTGACACATGGAATGGCGTATAGTCCCGGATATGAGATGCTCTCTTGGAATCCTTCTCATCTTTGTTCTTCGCACTTGGCGTGTGTAGTGCAATAAAAATCCCTGTATATATGATGTGGGACCGGCAGGATATCCAGGTTTGAAAGCACCCGTTTCGCGGTCCGACTGCAATACCGATGCTGTAGCCTGTGAGAATCCGATGGCCTGGGTTTGCCAATCAGCTGTGGGCATCGGCAGGATACAATTACTTCTCCTACCTCTGTTGACCCTGGCTCTGTGGCGCTGACTGTGGCGCAGAAAATCGAGCAGCTGTATCAGCGTCGAAGTTTGCTTTCTCCTCGGCCTTTTTTTTCGGGGTCCTACGGTAAGAACGAGATGGCTTGCCAAAATATGTCGTCATCTTATGCGGGTGGTAAGGAGGTGGACTTGTGGGCGTGAGGGTAGGCTTATATACGCGTGCACAGCCGCCACTTATGTTTAATCTCAGCGACTACGTGGCCAAACAGTTGCAACAATCGTGGCGTAGCGCTGGTCCTCGCTTACTTGTCGTATTTAACCCGAACTCACCAGGCAGCGCAACACACCTTTTTTTCTGGAAGTTCGAGACACTCGGGCTCGGAGGTGCACGACGGCGAACTGTTAAATGAGGCGGTATTTACCTGCACTTGGCAGGGCTGTCTTACAGCATGTTGTACCAGAGATTCTGATAGTCTTGGTAGGTTTTAGTCGCAACCGACAAGCCAATTGAACCTTGGACCAACTTGAACTTCCCAATGCGGCGGCACTCTTGAGTCTTGACTCGTGCCGTTGCATTTTATGTAAGACACCCTCGCTTATTTCCTCCGAGCTCGGGATAGAATTCGAACGTACCTACATAGAATCCACCGTCTAGAGCTGCATGAGGACTGGATGCATTGAACGAATCGGAGCGGTAAAGTTGAGAATTATAACGATGATTTTATTCGCTCTTATTCAGTAAAGATAAGCTACCGTAGCGAGGTGTATGGGCATGGGTAGACTTTTAGATGCATGCACGGTTCCCCTTTGTGTCTTATTCAAGCGACTGGGTGGCCATACATTTTAAATCCCGGTGGCGCAGGGCTGATGTTGATTTAGCGTTGTATTTCTTCCGAGCCCGCCGAAATTTTATCCGAGCTTGCCACAGGACGTAATACTTCATGGGCAAAATGAGGCGGCACCAACACTTGGGAGGGCCACCTCTCAGAGTCCCCGTCCGAAAACAACAACACCAACTTTCCAAATGCGGCGAGACCCCTGGATTGAGCTTCGCGCCCTTGCATTTTTATGAGCCTCTCGGTCAGTTTCATCCGACTCGCCACAGAAATTAATCCATGATTAATTCCCTCAAATTGCTAAAATCTTGGCCAGGGAAGAGAACAACATAGTTCTATGCAAATTTTCCTCCGATAGTTTTCGCTCAGCGCACTGCGTACTTCCTCAACTAAAATCATTATAACTTGGAGTCATCGTTTGAATTAGAGGTTCGCAATATATAGGCCACATGAGAGTTCTCGTCCCGCTATTTCCAGTATGTTCAACAAAGTCGGACAAAGAACGCTCGAGGCGTGGCGGTGCGTGGGAATCTTTTGAGTGACGCGTCCCCCTCAAATCTACTTTCTCTTTCTTTCCACCACGATGTCGGGCGATAACAGCAGCAGCAACGACAACACCGGCGGGCCGCGCTCGCTCAGCGGGGGGCCAGTGAACGAGCCACTTCCGGAGGCATGGGTGCGGCCCGCCGCTGCGCCGCGCGTCGGGCGCGTGGGCGCGTGGTCGTCGAGCAGCGGCGGCGGCGGCGGGAGCAGCAGGAGCGCGCGCTTCGGAACGCTGCGCGACATCGCGTCGGGCGGGGCGGCGCCGCCGCACGGACATGCACCCGGGCACGGACACGGACACGGGAGACACAACAACAGCGAGGACGAGTCTGACTCGGGGGAGGACAGCGGCGGCGGGGAGGACGGAGCGGACGTGCCGATGGAGGAGCGCGAGCAGTGGTTTGCGGGCGGCGAGCGCAGTGGCATCAACGTCGAGAACCCGGACCGCCCGCGGCGCGGCGGCGGCAGCGGCCCCGCCGCCATGGTGCGCGACCTCCTTAGGCGCGCGGCCGAGTACGTCTTTCTCTCTTTTTTTTCTTTTCTTCTCTTTGTTTTGGAATAAATAAACTAACGAATGATTGACAGGACGGGCGCAGCGCCCGCGCCGCTGGCGCCTGCGCGCGGGACGGCGTTCGTGGGGGGCGGGCACACGCTGGGGTCTGACGAGGTGGAGAGCGCGTTCGTGCCCGACCCACTCGCGGCGGACGCGGCCCTGGCGCCCGTGACGCGGCACCTCACATTCTGGCGTGACGGCTTCACCGTCGAGGACGGCCCGCTCATGCGCTACGACGACCCCCACCACGCAGAGGTCATCGCCGCTATCCATTCTGGGTCCGTCTTCCTTTTGCTCTGCGAGAACAGCGGTTGATGAGGACACAGCATGGCGCCGCCCGCGCTGCTCGGCGTGCAGCCGGGCCAGCCCGTCGAGGTTGTGGTGTCGAAGAAGACGGGGGAGGACTACGTCGCGCCGCGCACCGCCTGGGGGGGCAGTGGCGTCCGCCTCGGCGCGCCCGTCCCGGGGTTCACGAGCGCCTCGTCGTCGGGTGCTTCGACGTCGGCGTCGGCGATTCCAGCGACAAGTAGCGCGGGAGGGAGTGGTGAGGCGAGGAAGGCGCCGACGGCGGACGAGAGCCAGCCAATCGCGGTTGTGCAGGTCCGCTTGGCGGACGGCGGGCGGTGCGTTCCTTCTCCTCTTCGCGCTCTTTCCCTCTATCGCCTTCACCTACACTCGAAACTCACGCGCCTCCCAGCCTCCCCGCGCGCCTCAACACAACGCACACCGTCGCCGACCTCCGCGCCTTCATCGACTCTTCCACCTCGACGCACCAAGCGTACACGCTGCACACGACGTTCCCGACGCGCACGCTGGAGGACGGGCAGACGCTGGGAGACGAGAAGCTGGGGGGGTGTGTTGTTGTGCAGCGGATTGGGTAGTTCATTCAAGGGTCGATGGGAAAGGGGGAGGGGTAGGTGTTTGTAATTGGTAGAAGGGTACAGGAGGAGGGAGAGAAGAGAATTGGGGGAAGAGAGCGAAGTATGGTAGAAATCAAAGGCGAAGCGAACTGAGACTGCGAATCGGACTGGACTGGGATGCGCGTTTTTGGTCGAGTTACTCGTGGGGGAGAATCCTATGAGTTCTGAGTTGAGACCGCAGCGGTGGCAAGCACCGAACGTTGGAATTCGGCGCAGCTGAGCTTGAGTTTGCCGCAGCGCTCAAGCTGCGTCTGACGTTCACGAAAGCGCCTGAACGCGGCGACCTCCCGCGGTATGACATCTGGGGAAGGCTCCAATGTCAGAAATCACCGGTTTTCGAATTCGAACCAAAACCTCCTCCAAGTTGAACCACATGCCACTTAAATTTCTAACCCAGATATCGTTCTCATGTGCATTCCTCCTCCGCTGCATAACTGCCGCCTCCTCCCGCTCTGCTCCCGCCGATGGGCAAAGACTACGCAACAGCGTTCGCCACTGGATGGGAATTCGGGAAGAAGCCAATGAGATGTAAACGAAAGCCGGACGTATAGACAGAGACCTGAATGAATAAACATGCCGTGGAGGAGATATCGAAGGCCGTGAACGGTCTTGCATTCTCGTGAAGGTTGCCCAATTTTTGTGAAGGATTATCAATGTTCGTTCTAGTGCTCGTAAGTATACCGTGCAGAATGTATCCAGTCGTGAAAGTGAAGGATCTTTTCCACCGGAACTTCATCTTTCTCAACGGTATACGCTGGGCGTGAAACAGTCTGGATGCGAGGCTGGCGGCGGATTAAAAGGCAAAAGAAAGGCCCTGCCCGCAATCGCCGCGACCGCGCTCGAATCCGGATCCGCACCACCACAGCCCACATCAAAGGCTCTGCTCTGTCCGGCGGCCGGGTGTCCCGGGTCACTTCGGACGGGAGGATAGGCGTAGCGGCAAGCAGCTACTCCGTATCGGGGGTATGGTATGCATCTAATACATCCGTTTGATGCTGCCATGAAAATGCGGGCGAACCGGCTACATGCCGGACGAGCGCAGGGCGGGGCAAATGCGGGGCACTGAGTTGAGATGACGTCGACGGAGTTATGTACCTTGTTCGAAGCATGAGACTGCGCACGAATCAAAAAGAACCTGTAGATCTCGATGACGCTGCCCAGGTTCCATTTGAAGTGGCTTGAAATATTGAGTGAAATATGGGGCATATTTCGGGAGGCATATTCACGGGATGATTTGGCGCCGTCGCGATCCAGGCGCTCAGGAAGGCGCGATTGATGCAAAGGGATTAAATCGGGATGCAAGGCCAAGCGGTCTAGATTTAGAAAATTGCCGCCTGACAGTCCAGAATGCGGGCAGGAGAGGATCCACCCAGGTTTCCGACAAGTTCATTTAACCAAGAGAGGGCCAAGACATAGCATGCCAATAATTGCCGGCCGGCGCCGGAGGTTCGACCAATCACCGTGGTTCAACTCAATTCAACCAAATTCAGTTTGAGTAGATTGTACCATTGAATGCTAGGGTGGAGACTTATGGCTTAGAGAGCTTGTCTGAATCTTTGGCTCCGCGCCTTCGACAACATCAATATATCTGCGGATCGCCTTTCAATTTGTGGAACTCCAGCCAGAGTTATATACCAAGGGGCGAAAAGAAATGCTCCTCTTTACCGATTACCAACAAGTCCAACCAGACTCCAGACTTGGAATCGATGGGGTAACATTTATTATACGTATCAACTGGAGGCCTCTGTACACGACGGATATTCTATAAATAGAGGGAATCCCAACGTATATAAGCAGGGGCTATGTATATGCTGGGCCCAGTCGGATGAGCCACATAATGAACTAAAATACATTCGGTTTGAGTATGTAGATGATACAACTCTGGTGATACACAAGACATAATGGTGTAGTCGAGACTCATGACATGCAAGCGAGGCGATTATATACCTCCCATATCGTTGGCCTGTCTTTCGGCAGGTGAGACCAGCACTCCTCCACCAGCACCCACAAATCGTCGGGGACGTCTGGTGGCCGAGGGGGACGTAAACTCGCGATGACGCTGAGTAAAATGGCGCACTCCGCTCTTGGACTCCACGGAGCTCGACCACTGAATACCTGGCGACGCTTCAATTATGAATCAGAGACAAGTACGGTGTCTGGGTATACCTCAAGGACCAGCATTCCGAATGAATACACATCGCTTTGCGCGGTCGCCTGAGCAGTGGGCCGGCCGTATGCGGTTGGATCGAGGCGTTCAGGTGCCATCCACGGGACGGTCCCTCCAGTCGAGGAAGCGGCAGACAAGATGCTTGCGGCCAGCGTCGAAACCGAGGTGGCGGATTCAGATAATCCCCCCATTCTCAGAGCCTCCAAACATTGGGCACGAGCGATGACCAGAACCAGGGGATCTTGGGCCACCTGTGACGACGGCTGCGGAAGATTACACTCCTGGATCACCGATAATCCAAAGTCGGCGATGACAGCCTTGCCGTCCGCATCAATGAGCACATTTTCCTATGCACGGCACGTTGGTCACTGGAGGGAACGCGAATATATGGCGCTCACGCCCTTTAAATCCCTATGGACGATCCCATATTGAGATAGAAAGTGAAGGCCATCTGCGACTTGCTCCATCTGCGGTTGAATGTTGGTCAGATGCATTCGAGCGCGCTGCCAAAGGAATCCAAACCAATTCCTTCCGAGGTGCATCTGGGACTGCTGCGATGTATTTCATGATATGCCCGCGCTCATACCAGGGTGTTATGAGACAAATTTTGAACGGTTCGTTCAAGATGCTCATGAAGCGCAGCACATTAGGATGTCGTGCGAGTTGCAGAATGAGTGCCTCTCTGATGAAGCGCTATATGTTACACATGGGTTCAGCGACCATTACCGTGACGGTTGGAAGGCTAACCTTTCTAACCTTGTTGACAGTGAAATAATATAATCTGAAGCTCTTTATGGCGACTTCCTCGTTATCGAGAGAGCCTCGAAAGACCTCGGCAGAAGCTCCAGCGTCAACTGCTGCCCCGTCGGGCGCAATTTTGAGAGAGCCCGAAGAAATGAACGATGCTGGCAATACAATCGCTCTCTGGCAAAGACGAACCAGAAATAAAGTCTCTTCCCGTAAAACAGCGTCTTCAGAGTTGTCCCGTAAGAGCTTTTAGACGGGGTTAGATCGCTACCAGGATTAGGCAATAGGACGCACGTTAATCATGGTGTGGAGCACATCGATGCATATTTGGGCTCGTCGCTGGAATTCGTCCTGAGACTTGCGTTTTCGCTTGAGGGACGCCGCAATGGTTTTGGTGAAGACAAGAATTTCGCTGCGCCATTTTTTAATTCTTGATGAAGATGTGAGTGCACCAAGAACAACCACAGTGAAAAGAGGACGCACTGCGCATCATCCATGACATATCGGCGAGTCTTGGTGGGAGATAGAAGCTGGACAAAATGCGATCGCACGAGCTCGTGGTGCTCTATCCAGCTTATAGGAGACATTTTACCGAGCTCGTGGTATACAGCGTCGCCGTGCTCAAATGTGGGCAGAATGCTGGTACGGCGTCAATACTCTGTAGCAGGCGACACGACTGCAACGGACCGTTTAAAGCCTTGGTTCGGTGACCCCACAGTGCTGTGGAACAATGTTGTAAAGCGTTTCAGAATCATGAGCGACAATCCCTGGGGAAGGTTAGGGGGTGGTTAAGAGCTCTGATGTGGAGGATGGTTTTCCAGACGAACCTTCCCAAACGGAAATGATTGATGAATGCGCCTCATACTGTCAAGTTTGGAGAACATCCCGACCCTTGTATCTTGGTGGGTTTGACTCATGATTGTCGTTATCGACGAGATGGTCCGACACTTGAGTGCTGTGTGCCTCGAGGACTGTGTCGGAACGGCAATCGAATCTTCCAATAACATCGTTGGTCATCCCCGCGAATTACAGTGTCCGATCAACCTTCTAAATCCACCCAAACCTCGCGGGTTCTAATGGGAGCTCTATGGTGGTTCAGGGGCCGTCGGAATAAGGAGGAAAGCCTGAAGATTCTGAGAAAATCGTCGATAGGGGCGCAAGCGCAAGCACAAACGAGTATAGTGAAAGATGCATATAGAGGACACGAAGCGGAGATAGCCGAGGGAAGAGTGGCACCGTGAGACCAAGGCGTAACGAATACCAGGCCGAGCTGTCCAGATAGCTGTTCAGCCGAGGCTGCTACACTTAATTCCCTGTGCGAGAGCCGGTGTTTGTCTCCGGCAGGCTGTGGACCATTCAAACGACAGGTTTCGCAGCACAGCTTGTGCATCGTTGAAACGATAGCTTCGGATAGAGTCATGCTTCGCAGAGTCATGTGGAGCCGTAATGCAAGAGGGGCGCTATATTTGTATGGATCGAGGGCAGAAGAGATAAAGCAGGATGGGTGTTAAGGTTAGCCCAGTGCATGTCACGGTCAATCCGTGTCCCGTGTATCAAACTTCGCGGGCACCCCTTGGGTACCCCACATTGCAACGCTGCAATTTTTTTTGCGATCCGGCCTGCCATAGCGTCACTGGTGTGTATAAAACCTGGGGAAGCCATCAAAAACAACCAGTTTTCGAATCCGAACCAAAACACGACGTTGTCGGTCAACACCTGACAAGAGGACCGCAAATGGAACAGGGTATGAATGTGATGTGCATTCCGAATTATGTAATGGCAGGGAGTAACAGTGGAAAGAAAGAACTGATACAAACGAAGAAACATGGAACAATTTTTTTTCTCTCTATGGCCCCAATCTATGAAGAGATACTGCCGGATGGTAATGCATCCAGCAACCGAACCTTTACTAACCCAGCTTCCCGTAAATTGTAATCACTCGGATTCTCCACTTGCTCGAGAATCTCAGATAATCCCGGGTGGTGCTCGAACACCCAGATAGTTTGGAGTAAACCCAGACCATCGAGGCAGGTGTCTGAACCGCCAACATCGGCCGACAATTGGACGGCAAGAAACAGTAGAATGATAGAGGCACCCAGACCAATTGAGACCTTCTTTATGGTTCAGTCCGACATTGATAACAAAAACATTCAAACACTTACAGCCAGGGGACTCAACTGAAGGTTCAATTAACTGTCATTCTGTGTGCAGGAAGGGAGGGATACACGTACATCTAACCTCGCAGCGGACACAACTGGTTCAACCTCTATCTTTCCAGTCGCCAATATTGGAGGGTCAGCGTGCACAGTGCCTTTCCCATCAGCGGATTCAGTGTCCTCCACTGCCAATTGCGCTTCACGGACATGACCACCTGACAGAAGGGTTGTTTACGGTGTGCATGGTATTTTAATCGAAGTGATTACCTATCCAGAAGATTGATGCTACTAGTCGTGAGAGGGCATTCTCAATGTCGTCCAGATATAAGAGCTCCGGTGATGAGTTTGCAGTTGAAATGTTCAGTCCTAATTGCTCATTCAGATATCTGGATGTTGTGATTATGCCGATCGTGAAGGATGCAGAGGATGCGGGACGTACACATCTCCCCAGGAGAGAACCACTTGTGTGTTGTTAAAGGATATCCCTGAAAGGGGTAATCCCGACACAATTTGGGACCACTGACGCGATGTTAAGCTTTAGAATGTCTGTTTATTATGACTTACATAACTGCCTTCGAGGAGTGTGGTTTCATTGGTCGCACTGGTGGGGAAGGCCTCATAGGCCTTCCATGCTGAATGAGTTTTTTGAACGACAGGAGTCAGAGAGCTAGGGATGATTTCTCGTGAATCAATGCTAACTTGTCCGGTCTGTGATATCAAAGACTTGGAACACTGGAGAAAATGTAGAGAAACATCCGAGTCAGGGATCGGAGCTTCGGAGGGGATCATCCTGTCAGCAGAGTCATGGACTGCATTTGAAGTGTAGAGGATGATTGTGTCTCCTGCAATGGGGGCTATCATGATGCTATTGGGAACTATGTAGGAACATCGTCAATCAAAGTTAAGGGGCAAAGTGTGTGAAATTACCTGGAGCATTGATAGGAGAAATATGTGTCCCCTGGGATGGAAAGGAGATATTATAAGAGTGAAGGCCCGGAGTAAGGAACTCCACAACCGCATCGGGAATATATGCACATGTGACGTTGAAACCCACGGCAGATACCTGACCCTTGCCACCTTCAGGGTAGGCCTGTGTCAACACATCATATAGACTCCCATTGAATAGCCCGAGAGATTTGGATTTTTCCAAACTGCCTATCCATGGCAGCAATCCTCCACTGTCCTTGATAAAGGCAACTGTAGAGCTGGACACGGGGGCAGTGAGGAAAAGACATGTAAAATGGGATTTACACTAACTTGTGAGCGGAGTCCCCCCATTCTGGAAGTGTCTGGGTCACTGCGGTAGACCGAGCGAAGGAATTGAAGGTTTCCACAGAAAATAGTGCAGGAGTTGTAACAGTAAGCGTGGAGATGGAAAATAAATAGCTGAATATAGAAACTGTGGCCAAAAAAGAGGCGGGCCATGTGAATTGCTTGTAGATGGCCGAAAGAGCAGATCCAATCCCGGCCCATGCCGTGACCTTGTCGTGGGTAGCTGTAAGGGTGGAATAGGCCTTCACAGTACAGGTGATTGCCAATTTCTGTGTCAAGTACAGAAGCAAGGAGTAATAGATCTTCGTGGGTTATTTAAGAAAGTGAAAGTTCATAATTATAGAGGTTTCATACCGTTCCAAAAGCTGTGGTTGTAATTGTCAACCAAAGGGACACAGTTTTCTGACGGTTGGTTGCAAATATGATGTTGTGCTCCCTGTGTGCCAACAAAATCCCGAGGAGTGCTAGATGCACTAGAACCAGGAGAACATGGAGTGATATGCACACCAACTGGAAATGGTGTATCACCACAGAGTAGACTGGCAGGAATTGTCAACATAAATGTATTCTTTAGGATCTGTACTGTACCATGAGTTGTTTTAAACAGTGTTGAAGTTGCATCATCTGATTGTGAGTGCTGGATGTGGTTTCTTCTGCCCTTTGTTTGCTTCCCCACAGGCAGATATCCCCGGCCTCCTTCTCCCAACAGTAACCCATCGGAAAGTTGCAAGACTCGTAACCCTGCGGTACGCAAGTTCATCTGTGTAGGCTGCTTCACATCCTCAAGAACATCTGAATGTTCAGGATGATATCGCCACAACCAAATGTTGTGAAGTAAGCCCGTGCCTTCAATCAGGTTATCAAGCGATGCCGGGAGAGACACAAGGGAGATGCATAGAATCATCAATATGAACGAAGTTGCGAGGGCCAGTGAAACCTATGGGTGCTTCAGTCAGTTGTACCATGGTGAGATTGACCATTTTTCTCACTGCAATTAGGCTTATCTGGGTTCAAAGCTCAGGGTGAGATATTTATTTGATACAAGATCCACGCACGTTCAGTCTCACAAGTGATACCCCCTGCTGAATTTGTGTATTTCCCGCCAAAAGAATGGGATATGTTCCTAATTCATGAGAACCTTGTCCGAACTGCTCCGAAAGCGCGGAATACTTGATGACCGTAGCATCGGGCTCAATGTGTCCACCTTAGCAAAAATTAGCAAACACGCGGTGCCAGAATCGGAAGATCCACCTATCCAAAAGAGTGTAGCTACTAATGCAGAGAGTGCATTTTCAATGCCATGAAGTTCCAAGACAGATGATGAATTTGATAGAGGATTGAGACCCAGGTATGTCATGAGGTATCTGGCATAATTGTGAAACTCGCCACCGAACAACAAATGAATGCTCACTCATCTATATTGCTGAAGAGTTTCCCCCTATCTGGAGCTGATTGGGTGAGAATATCCGACCACTGACGAAATGTCAGCTTTGCTCTCGAATTAATAGACAAGGCTTACCAGATTACCACCTAGGAGGCTTGAATCTTGAGGAGTAAAATCTAGATTCACGGACGTTGTCCATTTTGAGTTGTTCTTATGTAGACTTGGCTGAAGAGATGCGCTGTTGAGAGTGTTGAATTGGGTATCAACAGTTCCGAATTGAGGAACCAATGATTTCGAGCACTGCAAAAACTGTATCTGGGAGATCCCGAGATTCAGAGGGACCATTTCACCGGATAGTGAAGGATATTGTTCCTCCAAGACAATAGGAGATCCCTGGTGGCCTTCAGAATCTATCACCACGTTTGTGGTGTAGATGATAATTGAATTCGGATTTTCCACAGCTAGGTGCTCAGCCGAATAACTGGAAGAATTGTTTACTGAGGAGAAATTGTGAATGAAGATATTTGAAGTGGTATCCTGTATTACGGAGACCATGTTTGGATCTACACAGTATATTAGTATAACAAAGCGAATTTTAGTTGGACAGCATACGAAGATTTTCCAGCACTGTGGTTTGAATATTACCCAAGGATGCGTTCAAATATCCCTCAAAGTTATTCTGGATCACCGCGGGAAGGTATCCACAGGTAATGTTGATCCCTGTAGCTGACACTTGGGCCTTGCCATTCCCTGGTGTGACATTCTGCAACACCTCGTACAGACTGCTGTTAAACAATCCAAGCATCTGCGAGTCTTCGAAAATCCCTCTCCATCGTAGAAAGTCTGGAGGGTACTCCATCATGAAAGCGCCGGTTGAACTAGAGGTGTTGATCAGTACGGACTTGTTGTGCCACTTTGTACCTACATGACGCTTGTTGAATTGTGAAAATCAGGAATGCCAAAGGTACGAGCAGTCACCGCGACTGTGGTGTCAAATGTTTCCACTGAAATAAATGCCGGTATTGCTATATGAAGGATCGAAATGCATCCAAGATATCCGGCCACATTGAGTGACCCAAAAACGGAGGCGGGGACAGCCAGCTGATTATAGAGAGTGGCAACTGCAGATCCAAGTCCGGCCCAGGCGAAAATACTGTCGTGGGTGGCGGTCAAAGTCTGATGTAACTGAATGTTGCGCCGCATCGCGAGTTTTTGCGTCAGAAAGACCAAAATTGAGGTGTAAATCTAAATGCAGGTCAGAAACATATATTCTAATTGAACACAAGATCAGTACAGTTCCGAAACCTGTTGTGATCGCTGTTGCCCAGAATGAAACGGTTGTCTGGCGGTCCAAAGAAAATGCAATCCGATGCTCCCAGGATTTCAGCCCAGTGAACAGGAGTGCGATGTTAAACAGAACCAGCGCGACATGTAGGGTGAAGCAAAGTAGCGGCAGAAAATGGCGCCGCAAAAAGCCGTTCGATGCATTTGATGAGTAACGGTGATCTACCGATGATGTGAGCATCTAAACTTTTTATTCTCGTTTACGAGCCTACCTCGGTCGTGCATGCTCATGAGTGAGGGAGTTGACTGGTTTGCACTAGAGTCACACTCGGTGTAGGTTTCCACGCACGAATTTGATTTGGGATCTGTGCTATCCGAGAGGGATTCGTGCATGGCCAGAGATACAGAATGGATAGCGTATACATGGAGCGGTCGTACTTATGGCCGTTGGTTGCTTGCAACCATCAGTGAGAGCGGGAATTGCAACAGTTAACTTTATGATCTGCACATCTGGTGGGTGGATCAGCCAAGGATCAGCGCCTGCGTCGGTTGCTGTTCGCTATAACTATAAGGGGATTGCGATCACCCGTGGTCTCACTGGCTCCGGGGTACCTTGGTCGTGCGCGCTCATGAGTGAGAGAGTTGACTGGTTTGCACCAGATTCACACTCGGTATATGTTTCCATGCACGAATTTGATTTGGGATCTCGTGCATGGCCAGAGATACAGACAGGGATGGCGTATACATGGGGCGGTCGTACTTATGGCCGTTCGTTGCTTGCAACCATCAGTGAGAGCGGGAATTGCATCAGTTAACTTCGTGATCTGCACATCTGGTGGGTTGATCAGGTAAGGATCAGCGCCTGCGTCGGTTGCTGTTCGCTATAACTATAAGGGGATTGCGATCACCCCGTGGTCTCATTGGTTCCGGGGTCCTGATGGGAGGTTTTAATTCAAGGTTTGTTTTTAGCTACCCCTTGTTAGAGATTCACAAATTCGGACGGCAGCACTGCAGCAGGGCCAAGGACCGAACGTCGCGCACAGCATCGAATCCTGCGCACCGACATTC
This sequence comes from Mycena vulgaris, assembly GCA_029204335.1. Lineage (NCBI taxonomy): Eukaryota > Fungi > Basidiomycota > Agaricomycetes > Agaricales > Mycenaceae > Mycena > Mycena vulgaris. The sequence goes on from JARGYA010000005.1 coordinate 1,082,303, forward strand.
AGGAAAGCATCTGAACTGCGGCGGCCTCCCGTGGCGTCACTGGCGTATAAAACCTGGGCAAGTCTCTAATCAATGTCAGAATTATCTAAAACAACTCGAACCAACCACTCCTCGAATTCGAATTCGAAACAACCTCCTCCCGAATTACTTGAATTTCTAACCCACAATGCTGTCCTCATGTGCATCCTCCTCACCGCATCCCTCGCGACCTCCTCCCGCTCAGCCCACAAATCAAAGACTGCGCAGCGGCGTTCGCCTCTCGTCTCGTCGCAGTCAAGGTCAGAAAGGTAGGCTGAGTCCCATGACTAGACTCGTTACCAGTCTGCCATACAGAATGCAATAAATGCGGCGAGCACTATTGCCGTAGACAGACTGGTATACTAATGCCTGGGCAGACCTGGATCCTCTGGGCCGTGTGATTGATTGTGGCAGGATTTGGTACGGATTTTGGCTCAATCTACTGTAATGGCCCCTGACTCCGTCTGGACTGTGGCCTTTCGCGACGGTGGCTTGTCGCCTCCGGCCCGACTGTGAATTTTTCTTATAACTAGTGAGTTTCCAAGTTGTGGTGTCTGTCTGAAGACAGCGGCATGTGGTTTTGTGGAATTTTAGGTGTTAAAGGTCCGTAATGCTCGATAGATTTCCGTAACCTTTGTAAAGGACAGTATAAAGTTCGAGCCCAAAAATCCAGTTTGTGTATTTCTGGGTCAAATAAATGACTTCGGGCTGTTGAACTACAGTTGAATGGCTCATAACACATAAGGTCGGTGGACCCCCAAACCCTATGCATTATGAGCAATATGCGTTGCGACATTCTGTCACACGCTGTGACATCCGTGACACGTTCATATTTTATCCTTCAATGTCCATTTTTCTAATGTGATTGCTTGAAATTTTGCATGGATCTAGCCAGGAGGCCAAATACAGAGGTCAGAAGCATATTCTACGCTTGAAAGTTAGAATGACAATTCTGGGCGAAATGAGAGGAGTATAGCTGCATTTCAATTGGAATGAAGAAGTCCTGGCCTTTGGGGTTCAAAACCTTGCTTCATGCTACAAAAACTCCCAAATTGTGGTCAAAACCTCTCATTTTTGGGCCTGAAAATGCATAAATTCCAGCCCAAACCTTATGCATTATGTGTTAGGAGGATTTTGCATAAAATCCCCGCCTACCGAGTCGGTGGACACACAAATTCAATGCATTATGAACATTATGCATTATAACCTAATGTGTTATGAGCCATTCAACTGTATATGGAGTGGAGTACCGATGGCGGGGAGCTTAAGTCTTGTTTGGCGTACGGGGACATCGACGATGTACGGGGGATGTGAATGACCTACGCGCAGCTTGTTGTGTAGATGTGGGTAAAATAGTTTCCTAATCACTGAGCAAGGTCCAGGCTTCGCGCACGCGACAACACCTAGTAAGACAGACAGTTACTGAAATCAGACCTGGATACCTCCGGATCCAGGAACTTCTCGGGATTGGCAATTGAGCGGGGCGGGAGTTTGAAAGTTTTGAAGTGGCGCCGATCACGGCCATCAATTCTCCGTCGTCATCAAATCATTCGTTGTAAATCCAGGTGTCGCTTCGACTCATGCACGAGCCTCCAGAAGAAATCTGAGGAGACAGATATCTTTGTATTTGCGCTTCAAGCCTTCCGTAGGTTTGGCATTTTTGAAGCCATCCAGATCCGAGGCCAGAATAACAGCCATCAAAATTTCAAACTCCCGCCGCTCAATTGCCCATCCAGTACCAGTCTGCCTACGGCAATAGTGCTCGCCACATTTATTGCATTTCATATGCCAGACTGGTAACGAGTCTACCCCATGGCCCCCCACGTCGCTTCCGTCGGACTTGAAGCACGCCTACCCAAGTACGTGTCCACAGTCGGGCTCGGTTATGCATATGAGGGCAGCGCTGTCGCTCCCGGCCCCGCGCTGCGAGTTTACTTCAGGTTCAGAAATAAATAACCAGGTTTCGAACTCGAACCAAAACCTCCTCCCAGTTGAGACCATACCATTTTATTAATAATCTAACGCTCGATGTTGTCCTCATCTGCGTCCTCCTTCTTCGTCTCGCCACGCGCCTCCGCACAACCTGGCAAGGATTTCGCAACGGCATTCGCGACATTGCAGTCCGCGTATGGCTTGGCGGGTACACACCCGTCTTGTCAAAGAATAGCAAGACAAAAACCGACGAAGCTGCAAAGGCACCCCGGTCGACTCCGGCGAAAGACTCGCAGTATGGGTGCAGCGCCGGCACTCCCTGGAATGCCCCGAACCGTTAGGTTGGTCATTTTGCTCTGCGAAAACGTCAAGGTGCTGATCTATAACTTTAGAGGCTCCACTCCATCTCGTGAAAATTTTCGAGGGATAACTTGAACTCCTCCCTCACCCGACAGCGAACGTGCCAGGCCTTCGTGAACTACCGCACTGCCATTGGAGATAACTCGCTAAGGAATTGGGCGATGAGAGACCATCCGTGGCAGTCTCCTCTCCAGAATAGTTGATCCTTATGGCTGCCTATAAAGTTGTCTTTTGTTTAGCTCCAAAAATACTGCTACTTGCAAATACAGGGAGAGGGATGTGCGTGACCGAGACCGAGATAGACCGAGCATGTGCAAGTGCAAGCAGATAAGATCAAAGCGAACCAGAGTCGAAAGGAGAATGTGCGATCCCGGCGGCGGGATGGTTGATGCGTAGAGGGTAAACTGTTCGATGGATCAGACGAGCTTGAGCGTACACCTGTCAGGGCTCCATCAGCATATTTTTCGGATTGGTAGAGCGAAGATCCATACGAAGTAGAAGTGGTGACCTCGATACGTTAGTCACCGAAGCAGCAATATCCCGGGCTCGCACTGGAATTGAACTGTCAGAATTCAATGGAGTCCTTATGTCGAAGGAACTGAGCTGGTGCCTGAAACTCTATCCCTGAAAATAAAATGCATCAGTCATCATAAACACCAAAATGAGGCCTCACCCCATAATCAAAGCGACCGCGCCAGGGTCTTTGGTCAGAGTCGGCTTGTACATGTCAACAGCGACCGTGGAAGCGAAGCCATTAATAGCGGATAAAGAAAGGCAACATCATCAAAGTTTTGTACCTTGTGTGACGGACGGAGTGCTGCTGCGTGGCTACAAGGACGAGTAACGACCCGAGCTGACCGAGGGAGGTTCGAATCCCGTCATGGGAAACGAGAAGAATCGAAACCCAGGAGGAAATGTCCCTGAACTATCCCGGGGCAATGGCAATTAGGAAACAGTAGATCAAAGGTGGAATTCTAGGGAGAGGCTACACCTACTGTTGTGAAATAGAGGGGAAAAAGATGTGTATTCACTGAAGTACAATACAGTATTTATACTCCCCAAGAACAATGGGTGAATGAAACAATAGTGAATGAAGAAATGCGGAGTTTAAAATCCTGACTCGATGAACAATGAGTGGCGCAGTGTTCTGCGACGCGTCTCGACACGTGTCCAGGAGTCCAGCTCCATGGCAACAGCTTGACGTGTCAGCTACGTGCTACCTCCCCGTCAACCGCCTACGTGGCCTTGTCGGGCTGACACATTCACCTTCGACCCGCGTTGGTGAAATTCCCAATCTCGACACCTACAGGGCTCCATAAGTGTACCAAGGCTGACATCCCAGACTGATCTCCACGCTCCCCGTCAAGACATCACCCTGTGTGAGTCGTGGAGCAGGAAGCTCCATGTGCGGATTGAATTTTAACATGAAATGTTGAGGGTTGTCAGAATCATCCGTCCTGCACGCTCACCACTGCAGCTCGGCGACACAAATGTATAGGCAGAGAACACCTGCAATTACAAAAAGTAATGGACGACAATGTGTGCACTACAAAGAACGAGAGTTTCAGTGCGCCGCCACAACGGTGCCGGAGGAAGGATCATACCTATCCCAGCATGTCCCCGAGGGAGTCTTCGCCCATCGCAGCGTGTTGCATCGTTCTCAGATCCTCCCATGGTGGTAGTCCGAAAATGCTCGGAAGCTTATTCCAAAATGCCTGGGCGGCCGCATGATGTTGGGTCTTCGCCAACTCGAGGCAATCGTCGCACATTTCTTGGGCTTTGAGATTCCACCAGCTTGTGACGTCCCAGCAGAACAGAGGATCCAAATCTTTCCCTCCCTCGATGTCATCGAGGAAATTGGATAGATAAGAATCACGGAGGGCACTGCATGCCTCGTCCATAGCGCACCGGGAGCGGATAGTAAGAAAACGATTGACGGAAGCTGATCCGCGGACGAAATGCACATGCGCGTCAAGACATTTCCTGACATGTTGTTCTATTGAGCCTTGTAGTAACGGAATGAGCTTTTTGGCGGAGAAAGCGGAGGTGAAATAGTAAGCCCAAGACAGGAGCCACAACGCTCCGACCTCGGTCGCAGTGGCGAGTACTGAGATGGTAAGCCTCATGTCTGAACCCGCAGCGTTGGGTACGATAAGGTGGTCCGTAGATTTGTCATCGTATGCCTCGCTATACCATCCATCTTTGGGCAGATGGTCCAAGGCACGTAGATATAGGTAGTGGACATCGTATTTGTGGGACAGTCGAAGAATCGCCATCACGATCCAAAGCTCAGGTGAGTGTTGAAAAGAGAGGGCAACCATAGGTAGTGGCGTGATATTTAACTGTAAACATTTTAAACAAGACATTTCCACAGCACATCTGTCGCCAAAAGATGGTGACAACATCAAAGGACTATCAACGAAATCCCGAGCACCGCGACAACATAAACACCGATCATCGAACTCGCCAAATGTACACTCCCAATCGGGTTAGTTGTGGTAGTCTCGTTTCCAGTCCCGTTTCCAGAGGAAGAGCTAGGAACAAGCGCAGTCGCAGTGGCGGTCGCGATGAACTGCTCCCACGAAGCGAGCGTCGCGCTCGGAACAAAGGTGGACAAGCTCGTGGTCGCGGAATCGCCGTCGCCGTAGTAGATCACGTTGAAACCGGGCATCACGTCCACCGCCAGGGCGGGGTCCTCTCCGCCTACGACCGTACCGGAACTGCTCACAAGGCCGGTAGTATTGGAGCCTAACACGAACTCGCTGACGAAGACGAAGGCCTGCGAGGAATTCAGAATATGAAAATTGGATGCATAGAACGGAGGACACACCGCCTCTGGAACAGAGTTGGGTACGAGATGGCCGGCACCCTTGAAGAGCGCGTACGTGAGGTTGCGTTCCTGGTGGATAATCCCCGCAAATTTTCCCTTGTCGTCAGTGAACGGCGTCGCGGGCTTTCGGCTAAACCCTTGCACAACCCCAAATGTCATATTCTGATCGGCTCAGTGAGTTTCTAGCTTCAGCTTCATGGAGTTCCGTACCTGGATGACAACTGGCCGATTCAGGATCAATGATTGCGCGGATCGTCTGAAGAATCGGATTCCGTACCTTCAGTCCCGCGGTGCGCAACCAACGAATCATCGTTGCCAGAGTAAAACACGATCTTAACGCGGCGTGCAGTCGCATTGGTCGCCAGGTCAGGTATGAAGACCATTGGTCTTCATTGGCTGATGGTAAGGTTGCGATATTTTGTGCGGCAGGGACTTACTCTGGGCCTGAAGCAAAATCAGTAACTGTTGAAGGTTCGTGGGCGGAAACGTACTAGGGTCATTAAAGTTGGTCCCGTTTGCGGTCCCACATTCAATATGGATCTCAGCTGACGTCCAAAAACAGAGGATCTACGAACCGAAAGGGAAATCGAACGATTGCGTTCAGTTCTTTGAAGTTGGTGCGTGCAGCGCCGCACGTGTCTTTTTGTCTACGATCTCGCCTCAGATCATCGGAAAACAGGAGTCTGCCTTATTATCACCATTCATGAACATCGTGGGTCACTAGGCACCTCGGGATTCAAAGCATCCGGGATGTCGTACACCTGCGCGAGAGACAAGTGGCGTCCCAGCGCAGGCACAAGGGCACCCACATCAGCCCCTCCCACTGGCGAGGCTACAGCGAATATTGTAAACCGAAGAATGAGCTGGAACGGATGTAATACCCACCCCATGGAAATGAAAAATTCAGAGCGCAGTCGAGCAGCTCGCCGGATATGAAACAGCCATACAAGGGATCCAGGGTGCCGTTAGGTCTTCCAGCAAGGCTGCGTTTCCACGCCTGGCGTCGCTCCTCGCGACGTTCGATCTCTCTCTTGGTGGTTCCCGAACCTTGGGAAAGACGGCCATTCTGCGCGACCAACGTCTTGAGAGAATTGAGTGCTTTGCGAGCCGGTGGGAAGATCGAACCGAATGACGGTGATAAGCTGGCTAAATGACCAGGCATGAAAACACACTAATTGTGTGTTCTTGTACTGTGTTATAGGCCGTTATATGTCCATATGAGAGCTAGTGCGATGCCCGAGCAGCTAGCTAGGAAGCTACGCATGTGCAGAAGTAGAAGAGCTCTGATTTGATGATGATACCACTATGGGTTGGATTCCAAGAGAGCATGGAAGCTTTAGCTAAAGATCTACTCAACTATTCTATGACCGAATTGGGGTTTATCTGCATGTATTCCGGACAAGGGTACCACATACCATCCATCTAGACTATGAGCGAGGCCAAGGAGCATTGGTTGCAGGTTAAATTAAGTCAATAACAGTGTTGAGGCAGTTGCGGGCGCATAGGGTTCAATTGTGACATACTCTGTCACATGCAGGCACAAGTACAAAGGAGCGGCAGGTTCTTACATAAGGATTTACTACTATCAATGATCACCTGAAGGCAATAGAGCTAGCGGCAGGCAGATCACGGATGAAACCGGTAAAAGCCGATGACTCACCGGGCCGGGTGATCGGTGGGATCCCACGCTTGACAGCGGGCAGAGGGCTTCTATGATCGAGCTCGATCGTTATTTGATTAAAGAGTGATGGGAACAGGCAGAGGGTACTGCATGTTGGCCCAGGAACAGAGATGAGGCAGTGTTGGATCAGGTCTAGACCAGGGCTAGGGCACGGGGATATTATTACTCCGCTCAGCAGGATGAGTAAGGCAGTCTGGGCACACAATTGTGCTGGAAATATACTAATCTATTTGAAACTGACTGTTTATAGGTGGCTTTCTGGGCTAAATACTGTGGAAAGCTCCACAACCCTGGTCCTAGGGCATGAATTGTCCGTGTTATTGTTGTTCCTGTAATTTCCTAATTGAGACTTGCGGGTTTGTATAAATAGAGTAGATATCTTCGTTGTAGAGGACTGGATCCTGCCCCACTGATAATCGGTTTATACTGGTTGCCTTTGGGACCAAGCAGCTTCCTTGTCAGTGTAGTAGAACTCGGGAAGGAGTTGAATTGATTATATTGGGATTGATCGGATATTTGGCTTGTTGGAGAGCTTATTCACCTCTTTCTCACTGCTAGGACTGTCTAGGAGACGACTACGCCAGTGGGAACGCCTTGAATACGCTCAGAGTACCTCAGAGAAATATATCATTGTCTTTCTGCTTGTGTATCTCTTGTTTACGGAGAAAGTGTTGAGTTGGGAATAAACCACTTGTTGCATGCATTTGAGATAAAGGAATTGGATAAAGGGTTACTGCAGCGAACAGCGGATTATTACAGCGTACATCGACAGCGTCAGCGGGCTCTAGGGACCTCACAGTCACCTCTAGCTATAACATAGTAAACATCGGAATCACAGTGTCAGCGGTCCTAAGGACATAAACAAACCACTCTGGAGTTAAATCCACCAACCCTAGTTGTAAACCCAACCTTTCCGACGCCTTTAGATCGTGTCAAAGCGCCTAGAACGGTCAGGACAAAGTCCGTATTGCCGAATTAGCACAAAGTCCGCTACATAAATTGTATTGAACCAAATTGCAGCAACCTAATACTTGGTTGGAACCCCGAACTTGCCACGTTGGAAGTGTGGATTTGTTGTGTGATTTGGGGAGTTAGTTTGGTTGGTTTGGTCTCGCAAGAGTCAGCTTACTAAGCATCACATTTTCACGTGCAGTTCCGCGCGCCGCGTGTCAACGGGTCACGCAGTGTGGGGAAATGTCCGTTTTGGGGATATGTCAGGTTCAGATCATAGCCGCACAGATGCTCCCCGCGCAGCACCGATTATATCTCGTGTTCGGCAAGAACATCACCACATACTGTGTTTTAAAGTAATTGAAAACCACCGGATCGTAGCCAATGAGTTGCGGGTACGTCTCAATTGTTGTGATCTTGGACTCCTGGTGAGTTTACGGTTCTGTTGAAAGGTGCAGGTCACACAAAGAGGACGCGGAGCAGGGATATAGAGCGCAGAGGTACGACGAGGATACAGGTGCGATGGGGGGGATAAAGCTAGTGTATGTATCGAGACGAGGCAATATATGAGGTGATCGGTAGTCCGCAGTAAAGGCGACGGAAAGGGGAAGGAACCAAGACGACGCGTGACAGGCCATATTTCAACAGGTTCGAGTTTCGGTATAGCACTACGTACCGTGGGGACTTCCCCGAAAGTGGCCGCGGAACCGAGGGTTCCGTCTCCAACGACCATCTTTGCAAGATTGACACGCGGATTTGGAGTGGAGAAGATCGTTTTGGTAATATACGGCTATTCTTGGCTCCAAAGGCGCTCATCCGGTGGGATCACTGCAACTCACTATGTATGTTCCTGCGTACGATTCTCCGGTCAAATACAGCGGACGCTTGGCCAGGCTCGGAAATAGTTTGACGATGTTTGACAGAAATCCGGCCTTTGATTTCTGTCAACACACTAAGCATAGCACGCCGGGGAGATGACTCACAAAATCGCGCCCCATTTGATCCTCGTCCGGAACTCATGAGGACCCCGGTTAATGAGCGCTTAGGACAAATATAGCGTAGCGCATACCATAGCCATTAGCGTCCGACGTCGCGTATCCCGTTCCAACTGAAATTGCTGAGTCAGAGCATAACAAGAACTTCGTGCACCTACCTGGCTGATCAGTCCAGAATGTATCCGCAAGCTTGTTCCAACTGAAATTGTTTGGCACGATCGAAAACGTACTCGTCACCTGCAGAGGGCCGTTCTAAAAGGAGATTGTTGATCAAGCAGACTCTGATTCACTGAACGGGGAGGTGAAAGTCGCGCACCTCTGTCATCAAGCCGATCATGCTCGAAGAACCGGGGCCGCCTGGGTCGATGAGTCAGTACTGAGTCTCGCAGAGAACCGTTGAGCACCCCACCATTAAGCCAGATGATCCAGGGATCGGTCTCTGCAGCGGAACCCGTCAAGGTCCCGTTGGCCTTTTCAAACGCCCAGAAAAACAGAGTGGCATTGGGATGGTCAGCGCGATTCACCCCCACGTTTCCAGCAAAGCTGCGGGCGATGGTGCCAGTGACGTTGGGTAAAGTAGCAGTTACTTCGAAATCTACAAGAAGGGGTGAACATCTACTCGGTAATTGCGGAAAATGGACGCACAATGCTGCCAGTCAGGCCCAAACGGTGTGTGGGCGTTCCGGGATATGCGTGCGGGAATGTGCTAGGAGGAGGCCCTTCGAGCTGCGCAACGCATCTAGGTACGAAGAGCGACACAAAGACTAGGGCGATTTGAAGCATCGGAGGAGCTGCAGGATGAGCACGCTGAGGAGTGAGGCAAGAAGGCTCCAGTCATCACAGCCCCATGTCTGCGTAGCCTGCGCAGCTATGCGCATGACGTGAGAGAGCCATGATGTGAACGAAGGGGAGCTAGGGTGGATACAATCTCGAATCAGCCCGTCGGCCGAAGTGGATCGTAAGACTCGGAGAAAGCGGCAGAAGCGACGCCCGTTTTGACCAAACGAATGGATGGAAGCTCCAGAGCTGTGTTAGGACGCTAATTGGAGCGGAGATCACCGGACGAACGTCAACGCTCTGACCCAGGACCCTTGATTCTCGGTCGGCAGGTTTGTACCTGGTTCGGACAAAATCCAGGATCTGGGGAGCCGAGGTCAGAGGAAAGTTTGGACAAATTTCACGGAAGCTGGCAGACCTTGGACCAAAAGTCCGGACAGTGCTGCGACTCTTGGGAGGACCAGATCGGAGTTCGGACAGAAAGTTGTTGCTCCGAGTTGCTCCGAACCCGGCAAGTTTGTACCGTTCGGAGAAAGAGGAAGGCAAGCAGTAGCATTCTGGATATGGATGATGAGGAGGAACCAGAATTAGGATAACGAGCATTTGTTGGCAATGTTTTAGGACCGTTCAACTTTTTTTTTCGGACATTTGAGGTCGGTTACAAAGTTCGGACTGAGGTCTGGTTGGTGGCAAGATTCGGACAAAATACCGAGGCTGGAAGAAGTGAAAAGTTCGGACAAAAATTTCCCCAAGCCCCAAATTGGTATCCAACCTACCAACCGATAATCAAGGGTCCTTCTGACCCATTGGAATAAAGCGCAAAATCGCCGAAATGACCTGTTGTCGAGGTGGCGAACCCTGGCCGGAATGGTTAATCCTTGGAGTGGAGCCGGATGTTTACAAATATCTCGGGGCTCGATCCAGGAGAGGAAATGAAATGGTTGTAGATTTCCGTGGATGAAGGAGTGGCCGGTGTTATACTTGTAGCTCGCATCTCGGGATACTAGTACTGTGGCGCGAAATATTCATACCTAGTCCGCCATGTCCTCCTCCTCACCCATGGTGGCCTGCATCATCGCGCGCAGCTCCGTCCAGGGCGGCAGCCCGAAGATGCTCGGCAGCGTATCCCAAAACGCAACCGCGGCACTGTCATGGCGCGCCTTCGCCAGCTCGTAGCAGATATCGCACATCCCCTCTGTTGTAAGACTCTCCAACTCGTCGTCCTCCCACTCCCAGCGCGGGTTCAGGGCCCTCCCGGCGTGAATGTCGTCCAAAAAGTCGATAGATGCGTGTCGCGGACGCCGTTCCAGACTGTAGCAGTCGCGCACGGGTCGTGCATGGCGAGGAAGCGGTTTACCGCGATCGTTCCGCGGAGGATATGCGCATGCGCAGCGAGAATTTTTCCGTACGATTTGCTCCGTCTCGCCCTTGAGGAACGAGAGGAGTTGCACGATGTAGTAAGTGGACACGCAATAATTGACGTATGGAAGGAGCCACAAGGCGCCGACCTCTGTCGCCCGGTGATGACAGATAGAGCATTGATGGGACTCTTAGGCTACGTTACGAGATGGTCCTCAGAGTCACCGTCGTACGCCGGCTGGTACCACCCATCCTTAGTCAAGTGCTCCAAAGCACGTCGATAAAGGTACTGGATGTCGTATTTGTTGAATAGTCGAAGGATCGATAGGACGGCCCAGAGGTCAACGGGAGCAGGGGCTGGCATGAAGTCGCTTTACACTGTAGCCAAGATCAGTACCGGATATCGCGCAGAGAATGAACTATAATACCTCGAGTCATAGATCGCGCGCAGAAAGACCTCCGCATCTCGTGCAGAGTCGTGCACGCGCACGACGGGGCTCCCATCGATCTGCTCACTCGTCGGTTGGGGAAACGCGAGCATGTCGCGGAAAACGATGGATCTCGCCGCCAGGATTGCGCGAGACACCGGAAAGATTTTGTTTTCGGCTCGGATAACGATCATACTGTCCTTCGAAAATCACAAGTCGTCAACCCTGGTAGGTATTTCAGGACTGTTTTCCGCCGGTAATTGCTCCATTTCAGCGCCTGGTATTTGGGATACAACAACTTTGCGGTGAGACCCGCTGCTAGGGTAATAGTTTGAAGGTTTGGAGTGCTTCAATTTGCCTTCAATGTTTTCCTGGCTGGCCCACGTTTGTTCTAAGAGGAAAGGTGGCAGTGATGAGGCAAACAAGCCCAACTTGAGCGTGATTGGCGGTCGGCATCTTGTCTGTTGAACGTTGCGAACTCTTGCGGGCTCTTGCATCTTCTTGAACAGAACCTCGCTTCTCGATCCAGTTAGATAATTCCATATCAAATTCCGAGTCGTGTGTTTGGGGATTCAACCATTGTCACGGGGTTGGCCCTTCTTGATTCTCTGGTTGTTGTCAACTCGGACCCCAGGCATGAGACTCGTACTCGGCTTTCAGGCGTATATGTTTCGGCAAATTCTCCTAACCCTGATTCCTTTCGGACTTCCGGAAAGCGAGACATGATTGACAGCTCTCACGGCGGACAATCACTTGTCACTTGCCGTTTGGCGGTGTGCAGTCACCCGCACAGTGCCCATCATCACATCACGGTTCCGCTTTTGGCAGTAAACATGTCAAAACTTTCAACTTCATACTACATTATGCCCTCATTATGGGTAGGTCTAAAAACAGTGGGAAACAGGCCAGGAGAAGCTAAGGAACATGGCTTGTGCTTGGTTAGTTGATCCAAGAAGATTTTACTTTTTGACCATTGGAAAAGTGAAACAAACCCTAATGATGCCATCATATTCCCATATTCGGTAGGGTTAGCGGTCACGTGTCGTCATCGCTTATACGAGGCCCATTCCACTCTCTGTCTAGAGGGACCCAGAAGACCTTAAAATCCAGGCTGAGCACATAGATAACATGGCTAGGTGACTTTCAAAATTTCCCAGAGCTTTTACTGGCATCTGGAGGTACTTTTATTTTTTTTGGTCCTGGAAAAAGTGAAACACCGTGGGAAAAAACACAACCTTGTGTCAAATGCATTCTTTTGGTCGGTTTCCTGGCCTAGAAAATCAGAAATAAATCACAAAAATTTCCTCGGCTCACAAAACATGTGTTGGAGAAGTGATGCTGGGCACTGTACCGTCACTTGCACTGTCGTTTGTACGGTCATTTGCACTCTCTTTGTCTGCTTCTGTCATTTGCAGGCGTGACGGTGGCCCCAGCGTCTTTATCGGGTTGAATCCATTGTTTTATTTCCTTTGTGCGCTTTTGTTACAGTCCAAAAACCAATCAGGATAGAACCAAGGGCGGACCAAATCGATGTGCATGAACAAAGGTCGTCAACAGCCAAAATATTAATTACTAGACAGATTTTTGTACCAAAAGCACAATTACACAGATTCCTCGCCAGAGTCTCCGAAAATTTTGGCCTCGAGGTCCTCCATTGGGACGTTGATACGACTGGTATTAGCCTGACCGTGAAATCTCGCATTTTTGTGATTTCTTGATAAATACAAGAAGTCCCCTGCCTGGTGGCATACCAATTAGAGTCAGAGCGAGCTCCGCACTGCTGACTATGTAGCAAGGACGCAAGAGAACCGTATAGGCATTAAGGTTATACTACGACTTGGTTCTTCCAATATCAAGGATCAGTATAGTAAGCTTAAGGATGCCTCGAAGTTCGTCAGATTCAGTCCATAACTCATATCTGAGGGTGGATTGCACTGCAAAAGCTAGTTACCATACCCAGGAGATTAAACACAAAAGCCTAAGACTACTAGTTGGAACACAGTATACCAGACGCAGAGACAGGACCAGTCTGAGGACTGCTATTGGGCCATCCTGGACAGGACTGGCACGAGCGCGAACTAGACTGCAGGACCAGGGACAGTCCGAGGACTCCCAATAGACTTACATTAGGGCAAAGCATCGCCCGAGGACTACTATGTCGGTCACAAAGTACCGGTAGGTACAGGTCCGAGGACTCTAACTCGGTCCGAGGGCAAACCCAAGACTTGAAACAACAGCACGGATGAACTAATTATAGTTCGAGGACTTGTGCGCCTGACAAATACCGATGCTCGGAAGCAGCCGAGCTGAGCCTAGACCATCGTTGAACCCATGTGATGTGCGCGTCGTGTTCGAGGAACCTAACAAGTACAATGAAAGTCCTAAACAGGCAATGGGTGAACAGTTCAGCTCGGACACAGCTGAAACAACTTCACGGAGCGGGTACCCACGGCCGAGCCGTCTCCGTCGGCCAGGATAATGACATAGCATGAGCTATTTACAGCCATGCCGAGGCAGAGCAAGTGTGAGGGCACGGACGGCAAAGCACGGCCGTCCGAGGACTCGCTAAATATACACCAAAAGAGGTTCCAGGCACCAGTTGTCTGCGGCCGGACCTCACCAAAATAGAGCAGCATCGCTCCATTTCCTTTTTCAGTTTCAAATTACCCTTTTTCAGTTTCAAATTACTCTTTTTCATTTTCAAATTACTCTTTTCTGTCACATATCCTCGGACTGTCACATAGTAGTAAAATTAGTATAAAAGACCAGCCAGAACACGATGTTCAGGCAGCACATTACAGCCCAGTTCGCCTAGACTCACGTCGAAAGCTTATTCCCAAGGCATTTGTGACTCTGTATCGTCCGCGGAGATTTGTTGTAATAAACACATCTGTTGTTGTAGATTCATTAACAAGAAAGTTCGATTGTTGGCTACATCTAAGCTTTAAGGTTCATCTAAGCCACTCCTACTAGTGCATACACGTTGCCTAGTCATTGTCCCCTTGGTTGCAGACGGTTGTGCACCAAGTATTGTCCTATCAGTGCATACAGTTGCCTGATCATTGTCCCCTCGAACTGCAGACGGTTGTGCAGCGAGTATTGTCCTACTAGCGCATACAGTTGCCTAGTCATTGTCCCCTCGCTTGCAGACGGTTGTGCATCGAGTATTGTCCTATCAGAGCATACAGTTGCCTGATCATTGCCCCCTCGAACTGCAGACGGCTGTGCAGCGAGTATTGTTGAGCCGAGCCCATACAGTTGGTGTCCTCGGACTCATTTACACTCTTTAAAACCATACCCTGGTATCTCCGAGGCCTATCTTTAGGTAGTTCTAAACTATCTGTAGTTCCGAGGATGTCCTAATAAGACTCCCTACGAACGGTTTCTTCAACATTTCCTGAGAGGATTCAATCTTAGTCGTATATTTCGGCGTAGACCTGAACTCAAATCATTGGCACTGTGTATTGGTTGTGTGGTGTGTGTGTGTTGGTTGTTTGAGTGGTGTTCATAGCATCCCTCGAGTCAGTCAGATAGGTCACAGCCGTACGCAGGTGCACCGTTTCAACGTCGCACTCAAATGCCGCCGAGTTGTCTCCACCGTCGTTGTGTCCGCCGTCGCCGTTGCCATCGCCGTGCTCGTCATCGACATCGCTGCTCTCAACATCTTCGTCCTCGCCGTCGCTCCCACTCTCGAATCCCTCCTCGTCCTCGCCCACCCCCTCATCATCAGTGATGAACGAGCCAACACTCTCGTTGGCATCAACGCTCTGCTCGTCATCGGAATTTTGAGTCCCAACACTCTCACCACTGTCATCAGTGGTAGCATCAGAAGGCGCCGCCCCGCTGTTGCCCCCTGCCTTGTCGCCCCCCGCCTCGGGTTTTCCCAAAATTGAGATCATACTCCGCGAAGACTTGATCCCCGTACTTCGCCGTCAAAACCTCACCGCTCACCTCATTGTCGGTACGGCGGGAAAAGAAATCGGAAGAGCCGGGAACGAAGGCGACGATAAGTTTCGCGGCAAGCTTGGCTCGGGCGTGCGGGGGGCGGTTTTTGAACCAATCAGCATCGTAATATTGGATTGGCATTCCTGTGGGGATCTCGAGGAAGCGGGAAGGGTTGCGCTCGTTAAAAGGTGGGGCGACACGCCGAAGACGGCCGTTGGCGATGCAAATGCGACCAAATTGGGAGATTATTTCCTGCACCCGGTAAATCAGGGAAGATCCTGCCTCAAAGCAAAATCACAAGGTAAATTTGTGGTAGTTTGATTGAGGGGGGCTTTTGTCCGAAAGCCACCTCAAAAGAGACAGGACAAAGGATTCTTGTTGGGCCACCGTGAGTCCGTGACAGTAGTCCAAAGTGACAAATCGGAACAAAGGATTCGCAAATGACACTGCAAATGACATTACAAGTGACGTTACAAGTGACTGTACATCGCCAAACGGGAAGTGACAGTTGATTGTCCGCCGTGTCTGGAACCCGACGGCTGAAGGGACATCGACCCAAGGTGAATTTTCCTTGAGACAATGCATTGCCACATACAGTACCGTTCCTAGATTGTTTCACTCCGTTGATATTTAGAAGCTGTCCAAATCCTCCGGTCAGATTTAATCAGGATGGAATTCATTCGGGGCGAGGACATGAAAAGCATCGCTTTCGAGTATTGGTATAGTAGATGTGTGCTATCTGAAGCGCGCGGCAATCAAGGAGATGAGATCATAGTTTCTGAGATAATTCTTTAACGTGCAATGGAACATCCCAAGTTTGCGAATTATTTCTTTCGAATTCATCGTCGCGCCTGCGTTTTAGAGACCAGACTCCTTCGCCTACAAGATGCAGAATGAGAATACTGTTCCGCATTAAATATGCAGCTCACCTCTGCCCGAAAGGCTTGAAGCATGAGGACCAACAACTCCACTTCCGTCCAACAGGGATCCAGAAACGTCAAGCTCTTAACGTACTCCAGTCCGGTGAAGGAGCGGGGTGCATCTGGAAACACAATCTGGCTGCATAGACATGCCATATCCAAGCTGGACGCGCTGTTTCTAGGAGAGACAGATTTAGACAGATAGACCGCGATAGACACGAGCTAGACACCGTGACGCTGCGGGAGACTCGGCTAGAGATCGTCGCCACGCGGTGCGTAAGCAATCAAAATCAGAAGCACATGTGGCCGTCGTAGGCGGTCGTCATGTTGCAATGTTACAATCCTCAGTTGCCGCAATAGAGGGATGGACTTGTAAAATTTTCATGTGAAGTCCCAAAGTAGTAGCGTGCAGGAGCATGTGATTTGTGGGCGAGAAATCTATAAAGGCGCGTCCCAGCGGCCTCTTCTCTTGCTTTTGCCCACATCCCTTTGCGAATTTTCCTCCGATCCATCCTATCCCTGTCCCCCCCTTGGCCCCGGAACTCGAGGTAATCATGTAAGTCTGTAAGGCTCCCTTCCACTTGTGTCTGGACCGACTCGGACGTGTGGGTACTAACATGTGGGTGTCTCGACCTCAACCTTTTCTGAGCCGCAAGGTAAGCCTAGAGCTTACCAGTGTCCTTATATGATCAGTAGTCTACCTACCAGATATGTACACTATACTCTTATTATACCTGCCAATGCATTTTTTCGCCCGCTCCCTTTCCGCTACCTTTTTCGCCGAAACACAAGCTAGCATGAGCTCAAACCCCCCTATTTGATCCCATCTTGATTCGGTTGTCATCCTGTGTCTCTCGCTTGTGCGAGATCTGATGCTCGCCTAAGGTATCTAGCGCCGGTCTATCGTGGTCTCCCTTAGAAACCGGCTGTCTAAGGGCGTCTCTGAGAGACTGGAGGCAGTCTTGCGGTCTATCTGGTCTCTCGCGTCTCTGGGAGACCTCGGTAGACATCTGCTATTTTCCAGATGTGGCAGTGCAAGGCCAAACAAGACCACTCTGTTCACGTTTCGCATGCTATTAATAAGTACCCAGTTCCTCACTGGGAACTCAATCTATTGTCTCTTGCCTCTCCCAATGAACGGCCACTCCAGCTGCTTCGACATATGAATGGATTCCCCAAGCTCCTCAGCGAACGCCCATGTTGCGCCCGGATTTTCAAGGAAATGCCGACCAACGAAGACGACGTCACCGCGTTTCTCCTGCAGGTAGCGTTCGGCAACAGCTCCACTAGTTATTCCGCCCAAGCGGCCAACAAGGAGCGAGTCGCCCACATCGTCCTTCACCTGTTTGGCAAACTCGGACTGCGAATTGAAGACGTTGATCGTCTGCGCCAGAGACTGGCCGCCGGATGAGATATCAATAAGATCCACACCGTGCTCACGCATGATGCGCGCGAGCCGGATGGTGTCGGGTACCGTCCAGCTCGGGCCGACATCGGCTGTCTCAAGGCAGTCTGTCGCAGAAACGCTGACCCGGAATTAAGACAGGACGCATAGATCAGTGGTGGAGAAAACGCACCGAACGATTATCGGCATCGTCTCAGGTACAACCGCCCTGATAGCATCGATCACCTCGATGAGCATTCGGATCCGGTTCTCGAAGCTGCCGCCATATTCGTCAGTGCGCCTATTGGCGTGCGGGCTGAGGAACGAGGAAAGCAGGTAGCCATGGGCGGCGTGTATGTTGATCACATCGTATCCGGCCGTAACAGCGCGGCGAGCAGCGTCCTTGAAGGCGATGACGAGATCGACGATATCTTCAACGGAGAGCTGGCGAGGTACAGGATAGCTGGGATCGATCGGGAAATCGGAGGGTCCAGCAATTTTGTCAGGCCAGCCGCCGGCAACTGCGGTAGCGATTCCACTGAAACTTAACCACAGGGCGACACAGGATCCTTTGCGTCCAGAATGCATTAGCTGGGGGTTAAGTTAGAACACCTCAAATCATTGAAGAGATCTCATGGCTGGATGCCAATTTTCTGACCCTGTGAGTGGGCGAACCGGACGATCTCTGCATGGGAGGAGATTTGTGCATCCTCCCAGAGGCCAGCATCCTCTGGCGTGATTCGTCCCTCCGGGGTGACGGCACTCCCTTCGACAAAGACGAGTCCAGCACCTTCTTACCATCAGCTTCAGCAATTCCTCGGCCGAGCCAAGACTCGCCTCGAATAATAATCCCGCCCAGGAATGCTATGTGCCAGGGCGTGAGCTTTCCGTCCTCTGCCGAGTACTGCTGCATGGGCGAAACCTAGTCAACCAAGTCAGTTATCTTCACAACGCGGTTAGAAGACACCGAACCCAAACACGATTGGGAAATTCGACACCACGGATCTTCAGTGGAGTGAAGAGGAGCGTAGAAGGTACCGCCCGCGCGGTCCCTGCCGGGGGACTCTGAAGCGGGGTGTAGAAGGAAACACCAGGGGCGCGTCTGTTGATTAGAATGGGAGGAGACGCCATGATGAATAAGCGAGGCGTGCATCTTACAGCATCTTACTTATAAGTGTGGGGCTCCCGCAGATTTCCTTGATCGATTAGGAACAATCAAGGTCAAGAGTGGAGTGGATCCAGCCAACGCATACATATCGTTGCAGATTTAAGGGATTTGGCGGGTAAGCGAACCTGTTTAAATCTACAGTTCGTGACCAACTGTGTGATGGCCACAGTTGGGTGAACCGTTTACTCTGTACAGGGAGGGATGAGCTGTTGAATATATACAGCCCGTGTGGTGATCTCAGCTGGTGTTTTATACAGTTGGCCCCTTATTCAACTGTAAAATCCAGACGGTTGGCCTTCGGCTGTGGGATTTGTGCACCTCAGGAGTGCTCAAACAGAGCAGTCCCGACCTATCTGTCCGAACTGCACATTTAATGCCCGGGTGTTTCAATCGGACAGTTTAGGGGTGTGGGTGTTCGACACTCGGAACTGTAGTGTAGACATCAGACAGCCCACGGGAAGGAAATCGAGACTCCTCTCGCTATGGCGGGTGATGAAACATAACATTCATTCTGTAACCCCGCAGGTACTCCGCCGCAGAATAAAGGAGGCAAAACGATCCAATGGTATTTACCTTATTTTTAGGGGAATAGTGGGGCTGGTACTTCATCTGATGATTTTATATGAGCCTTAAATTTGAACTAAATTTCTCTTAAATATCAACATAGTCACCCCATAGTCGCCACATAGTTGGTCCAGATTTAAGCACCGAAGCAACTGTTTAAATAACGCAGTCTACGCGAACTGTGGAATGGAAACCCTCTCCGGGTGTGCGATTTACACGGTTCTCGGGGCCCTGATCTCCGGAAAATTAGAATTTTCTGGCGCTACGCGCATTGAGATCTGGTCCACATAGTCTTGGGGTACACCGGCGGCACCGTCCGGCAGCTTATCATTCCTCCAGGCATACAGTCTGGTGTGTAATTCAACCCAGCTCCCACACATGGGCTTCCTAGAGTTTCTCGTTGACATACGCTTCAACAAGAAGTTCGTTTCCCGTAGACTTCCTTCAACTGCCTCGCTGGCTGGAGCGGCAAGGAACTGGCTAGAGGCAACATAGCGCGCACTCCCTGGCAGCCGCTGCGGTGATTAAATGGTCCCGGCGCCAATTGTTGAAGTCCTGGGTTACGTCGTTATCATATAAACTGGCTCAAAGTCTTCACAGAAATGCTGCGCTTGTCTGCACTAGTTAAGTGCCTCCCAGTGCATTGCCGCCGCGTCAATTCCTCCGAGACCCTCATGAGTCATGTGCCAGGGGTTAGTCTTGATCCCATGATTGACAGACTTCCATCCTGGTTCAAGTTGATGTTATAGTGCTGCACCAACTGTCCATTTTAAACACCTCGTTCAAATTGTATGATCCCCACAGTTCGCCGAATGTCTAAATCGAACGGTTCGGTTGTCCTTCTCCTAATCGGGAAGTGTCTAAATCTGACACCTCACTTCCTTAAATTCCCCTCGAGTATGACCTACATAACGTACACTCACAAAAGTGGCATATAAAACCCCCGGCATAGCTCCCGGACGCTCAGATACGGGCTCGGCAATCGCGGGGCTGGATGCTAGATCAGCCTAGGGCTGTTCGCCGTGCCCGTGGTCGTCGTCTTGACAGGTATCGAACGGGGATGACCGTCCCGTCCCCGCGCCATCACGAGGTATTGTTTTTATCTTGTGAACCTATTGAGATATCACTCTTGGCCGTGAGGTCTTTGGTTACAAGCTCATGAGGTGCTCTACTGTCGGTACTGTATTTATCCTAAAATACTATTATTCTTGCAAGTTCCGGCAAGTTCCATTCCGTTCCATATCACTCAGCATCCTCGGGCTGCACCTCGGGCATGTGCTAATCTCCAATACGAGGTTTGGATAATTGTCCACGGAACGGGACAAGCGACGGCATGGCCGTCACGGGTGACGGGACGGAGCCGCGGCGTGTTTTTCATTTTGTTTAACTGCATTCATACGCTAGCTGCCTTCACTGTGAGTGTCAAAGTTCATGAAATCCACGGAAAAAACTACGAGCTTTGTCAATGGAATCCATTGACATTGTTCATGAAATCCACGAAAATCAAATGAAATTCATGAAGTTTGGTTTCAGCTAGTTTTTGTAACATTCCAGCTACTCAATTCATGTGCTTTTGACATGAATCCCATCGGTTTCAACAGTGACTGTAAGACTTTCTTACAATCCGAACTACACAAGAAGACAGTGAAAATTATCATAATTGTGACTGACTACGACAGGGTAGTAGACTATTTGCCCCACCTGCTACGCATCTGTGCGGCCGCCGACCCGTGATGCGAAGCCATCGAACTTGGCACGTCCGCTGAGTAGACACCTCCCTCATCTTCTCTACCGTCATCGAGATTCAATGAAGTTCCCATCTGTTAATGGACCTTGGGACACGGTGAGCAGTGGGACAGCAAGAAAGAACAAATTGGAACGCACATTTGCCTCCTTGGGTACCTGGAGCAGCCAGCAGCGGTCAGACTCAACGAAACATGAGTGAGTACATGGTTCAAATGACGAGGAAGGAAACACACCTCCCGTTGATGGCCTCGTTCGGTCCCTTATATTCAGCTGGCGGCGAATACATCTCAGCAAGAAAAGATGTTATGTCAACAAATTCGCACCTCGCACCCCTTTCCCTTCATTTTTGCCTCTATTTCAGCCCTGTCCATTGGCTTCGTCGCCGTCACTAACTCCCATTTGCAGAGAATGACACACCACGAAGAGCAGCTCAGGCTACTTCTATGCGCCAGATCCCGTAATGCCGCTGCAGCGAGGGCTCGCACCTGGAGGTAATGTTTTACAAAGGGCAATCAACAACTGATTCCGGGGTGTGTGGAAGTGGTTTTCAAGACTCGGCAGAGCGTGTGGATGCAGAGATGGTGGTTGAAGAGAGAAAGAAGTGGAGTCACAAGCGTGATGTCACCGCTGACATCACGCTCCACTCAAGTCCGATGTGAACGGACCTCGTGCTAAGAGGACTGTAACCCGTTACCTTACCCGCTGCTGAGTGCTCAGAGAGCGCCCAGATGGGACGGGCATGGGGAAGAGCCATTGGAATGCTATTTACCCTATATTCCTAAATTTGATGATTTTCACTTGGTTTCTCAATGACCAGCTTCACGGTCTTTGGCTGTGAAATCCATGCACACTCCAATGAACCCGAAAAGTACCTGAATCAACCACATGACATGGAAAGTGCATGAAAAAGTTTTTATGAGTTTTGTGCATGAATCTTGGATTCCATGGACCTGACCCATGAATTTCATGAGCTTTGACACTCACAGTGCTTGGGGATGATGGGGCCGTCATTTCAGGACAAATTAAGCATATTTACCTTGTATGGGAGCCCGGAGTCATTATTGTGTCGGTTTACGCGTCAAAGATTTTGTATGGCGGGAGAAAAAGGTAAGTTCTAAAGCATCTCCGACGATCTTCTTGACCACAATCGGAGTGAGGAGAAGATACTGCTTAACCATAATCAAGTTTCGGATCGTCTCTGGCTTCAAACTGGCCCGCAGTGTCATCGTATTACGCCTTCCAGAACAAGTGGTCCAATCCACGTCCAATCTCTTGGTAATTACAATCCAGTCTCTGAAGTGTTGAGCGGGAGCGAGAGGGCCTACTTTGTAGCGGCAAATGTCGCTGACGCGTCGGACGCGTCCATTCACTAACTAACGCGTGAGGATGAAAGTGGACAAGTTGAAAATGACAAGATGCAAAGATCACCTCAGAACAATAATGCGAACTTTTTAGTAGGCAGACTGGTATTTATTGTAGAACTCGGACCAGATAATTGAGCTCATGAGGCGCGCGAGTTTGAAAATTTTGATGGCCTTCTTTATCACCTCAGCCTGGCGGTCAGGGGCAGTCATTTAAAATAAGGGCTAGGACGAAACTCAAATGAGAAGAGATTTATCTCTTCAGAATTCGCGTTGAATGCTCAAAAATCATAGAAGGGCCCATCGAGTTTGATTCAACGGTGGCGACGCGCACCAGAATGGCGCATGGGGACTATAGTTGCTTTTAACGGACACTTCGTTCTGTATAGTTGGCAGACGCAATTGCGATCTTTCATAAAGGTACAGACTGGGTATTTCAATACCGATCAACGGACACCGCAACGACCGCAAGGCGATGTGTCGTGATGGCCCGGCGCCGCGCGCTCGCCCTCAGCGGCGGGGAAGAATAAATCAGCCCTCGTAATCGACGATCTTTGTAATGGTTTAGCGACAGCCGGTTAAGTTGGCTGAAATCGTAGATCAGCACCTCGAATTATCAGAAGACGAATACAACTAAACTAGAGGTTCGAAGTATTCCAGGGCGTGACGGCACTGCACCCGTATTGAGATGACAGGGCGCCGAAGGCGGACTCATAGGTATCGACCGCGAGGGGGTTGAGCCCATGGCCGGTTTTGTCCTGCTCTTCTTCGACGAGACGCTGGGCGCTTGCCCACCAAGTCGATATACTGCAACGTCGCGAATGCCGTGTAGTCCTTAGGCTGTACGGAAGTGCGGGAGGCGGCAAAGGACGCGGTGGAAGAGTATTCGGATGAGGAAGACATGATGAGTTAGGGATTATGTAAAGTGGGATGTGGTTCAAGTTGAGGATGGGTTGGTTTTGGTTCAACTTTGAAACGGGTAATTCTTGGTTGAACGCTGAGCCAGACTTTATAGTCGTTCAGGATGCTACGGGAGATCTACGCAGTTCAAGAATTTGCGTAAATATCGGACACAGTTTGAACACTGCGGACCTGAGAGAACGTTTGGGACTGCTGCCGAACTGCGCTCCGGGATTAACCGAAGGCGTGACTCGAATGTGACTACGTGTCACGCTCATCTTGCTTGATGTTGAAGTCTTGAATGAACCTTCACAGCTCGTGCTCATCACTTTACTAGGAGTCCGCGCCATCTTCGTCACTTAGTTACTTCGCTTAGCGTTGCGGAAGTTCGTGAGTTTGATCGCATTCTGTGAAAGTTTGTGAGTTCAGCTGAATGTAGGTGAACTTCGTCGCTTCCTCTGGACACAGTGAAAGCTCGTAACTTAGACCACAGTGACGATAATCACATGACCGCAACCAGACGGATGGATAGATAGTGCCCGGTCAGTCACGTGCAGTGACACTATCATCGTTTGGCAGCGTAAGATCGTTCTCGTTCTTTGAGCATACTCTTTTTTCTATGACTCCAAAAGTCGCCGGCGGCACAGATAAGTTTAGACTTGGGTAAGGGTCAATACTGAGTGGTTCAATTCGAAGTGAAATGCGCTGTAAGAATAGTCAACAGTATATATGTAGCTTGTGAACTTTCAGTTGAAATCAGCGGCCGAGAGAGTTGCGGGCCAACGATCCCGTTCTCAGCCATTTCGGAAGAAACTCGAGGCTTGGCTATTTGAATAATGTCGAGGGTTATGACCGATTGTCGTGGAAGCGTTGAAAATGCTCAACAGGAACTTCGTTTGTTCACATCCTCGAACTAATATGTTGAACAACGCTATTGCCATGTTCACCTGATTCAACCGTCAGCTCAATTGTTCAGGCAGTCTTTTGATATTCAGAAGGCTTTCTTGGGGCTGAAGTATACGAAAGTGAATCTGATGCCTGGTTCAACCGTTCTTCTCAATTTATTGGGCACTTTTTTCTATGTCCAGGTCTTCTGAGGGGTGAAGTATGTGCACAAGTTGATGCAATACCTAGTTAAACTGTTCAGTTCAATTGCTCCGGCATCGTGAAGGGGGCTTTTCAATTTTGCATAAGGTTCAGAAAGTTTCCACTGCAAAATTTATGGTAATCTCAACTCCTTCTCTTTGAGGATGCGCAAGCTGAATGACTGTAACTGCAATAGTTCCACAGACCACGTCTTTCTCTTTTCGAGCTGGAGTTGAGATGGGAGGTGACTGCTAATAGGCTAGAACGATGGGAGCGACAATATGGGCATTTTGGAAGTCCGGGAAACTGTGGCGCCGGGGGTTGTGGTTGAACTAACGTGTTCAGACCAGGCACGAAATGTCAAGCGTCCGCACCCACGATGAGGTTTAATAATTCCTACTTTCTTTTTTGAAGTATTGACATGTGAGGTTACTCCGGCTTTCCAGGACAACAATCAGGTCACAAACCCACACTGCTTTCAAGCATGGAAAAAAACCGGCAGATGCGAATTGCGCAGGTGCACAAGTGCTTCAAGAGTTGAACCATGAGAACGTGGGCAATAACGTGGACTTGAAGCGGCGACGGCGACCACGGGATGCATATATATGATAATGGAGAACGATTGGTGTTACTCTCGAGAACTTAGGTAAATGGACCAAGATGGGTCCCAATAAAATTTCAACTTAGTACTTGTATTCTAATGCGCGCCGAACTGAAGATTTCATCAACTCCACGCGCATGCTGGGCTTCTTCGATATATACTTTCAACCTCAACGAGAGCTCTGGTATGTGTCAGTATCTGTCAGGTATCGCAGACGAATGTGAGCTCACATTGATCAGCCCGGTTGACTTCGTTGGTCTCCCCTATTTGCGCTGGAGATTATTGAACTTCTTCCAACGAGCATCAAACTCGACTGATATACCATGCTCGAATCCTGGAAATTGAAAACCACATGTTGTGTTATCGCTGTCTTCATCGTGGTTGAAACGAGTGACTGGGCTGGGAAAAAGGTGTGTTACTTGGGAGCGTTCGTTGTAATCAAGTCAAGTGGCTCACCCGAGCGCCACTCATCGCTCAACACGCCCATCGCAGGGAAGCACGACCAATGGCGGTGTGCGGATGGTGGTTAAGGAAGAAGGAGATTCCCGCACCTCCGTTCCGTGAACCCAGCACATGATCAAACAATCCAAGTGACGACCATTCGCAGGAATTCGGTGGAGGTGACGAGCTTTCCCAGAATTCTCTCTATCTGACGATCTTTCACAGTTTCCGATCAAACTGATGAATTTTCGCATTCCTAAGCGAAGTAACGAAGTGACGAAGGTGGGTACGACTCCTTTACTAGACGTTATTCCAGGCCAAAATTCTGGGTAGAAGGCATTCCGCCGCAAAGCTCGGAACTGGGTTAGCACAGACAGACGAGGATAACCTCCAGCTCGGACCGCAGTGTACCAGGTACTGGAATCCTGACGAAGACGAAGTGTAGCCTCTGGATCGGGTTCCTCGCCATAGTTCCTGCAAATCTGCTGGTTCCAGATCTAGACATATTGAATGGGCGCCTCGTTCTATTCACAAGATTCGATCTGGTGCCGTTTGCGGTATGACTACAGTGATCACCTAGGCCATTTTCTTTTTCTGAGCGACGTGCTGCTTCTTCCAAAATCCGCCGGTCCGTTTCCACGTATCGAGAAAGGGGAGCTGAACCTCACGCAGGAGCGAATACATGAAGCTGAGCGCCGCAATGGCCTTCCCTTGGTCTTCAGACGCTGTTTCTTGACCGTTCCTTGCGCCTGCAGCCGGAGAACCTCTAAGGTTGGTGGCAGCGCAAGCTGGCCGCTGCAGATCCAGCTTAAAACATTCTACATCGACAGTTAGCAGGGTAGAACAATGAAAATATAGATTACGTGTACATCAATGTTGCTGGAACAAGTCATCACCGGTGCAATAAACAAGTTGGGATGAACGACGATGGGGGCCTCCTCTGATTCGGTATCGGAGATATCCTCTACCGGAAAGTGATCGAACGCGTCGTTATCACAAAGGTCGAACGATGGTGCACAGGATTACCGCGGCGCCTGCCGAGACCGCAGCTGGATGAGTAATGACCCAAGACGGTGATTGACAACTCCCTGAGCTCGGGGAACAGGCCTGTGAGGGCAATCAAAACCTCGAGTGTTGAAACTATGCAAGGGAGAGCAAGCGAGGGAAGAGGGATGGCGCTGCGCGAAATATCCATGTAAGCGAGCATAAGATCCTAGAGTGGTCCTTCCATCTCTCGGTCAGGAACGTCACCTCGCTGACTGGGTGATTCGGAGTCAACAATTGGATCAACTTCGGTGGTCCAGTGAGGGTGCGCAGGAGTGGCATGATGTGTGGATGGATGACGGGGAGTGTTGATTTGCTGTGGAAGGAAGTTATCGCCAGGGATTCTAGTCGGGGACACCGTTCCAGGAAACCAAATAACCCGTAGACGTCGCCCTTGTGCACAGCACCAATAAATATCTGAACCAGGTGCGGGAGCTTCCCACGCCCGACCCCAGCCATCAACGGGGAACGTTCAGTGCTAGTGTTCAGAGTGAGGTTGCGTAAGCTGGCCGGAGATGCTAGCTGGAGAGGTCCTATGCTAGGCGGGAATCCCAGTCTGGACATTATCGTCAAGCTTGCCGAGCTCAGGAATCCCTCCCGGGAAACGATGATGCGCTCGCGCAGAGTCAGGTTCTCCAGCTTCGATAGAGACATCAACGTGTTTCGGAACGCCGTGTCGATGGTCAATCGATGGATGTCCAGGGAAGATATGTTCTGATACATGCTAAACGTGGTGGAAGATCCCTGTCGTATATGGCATCGAAGAGTTAAATATTCTGGATATCCGGGTGGGGGCGCGCCATCGGGACTGCTCGTTACTGAAGGCGACCTTCCAGGACCGAACTAGGGGGGCGTGCCCTTCGAGCAATCTGTCGAGACGAACCGCCGTCCGATGCAGGTGCCGAACGTCGTCCATCCAGTTATGCTGGTCAATTTCCACCCCCAATGCTGCCACGTCGAAGGCTTGGTGCTTAAATACAAACGGCAGGGCGAGCGATCGAAAGAGCCGGCACAAACGAGATTCGACGGAGTTGCTGAAGGGAGCAGAAACTCCAGCATGCTAGCCAGACTTCAAACGGAAGAAGGTGCAGGTAGTCGGTGGGCGACATGATCGTCGTTGCGCAGAATTGAGTCATGATTCGCCACATTAGAGTTCGGAATACTTGCACTGCCTTTCGGAGCGATTCGAATCACAGAGGATCGCGCCGAGATGCCGGGCCGCGGCATGTCGGTACTTTGATGTCGGCGGTGATTCCCGAGCGGAGTTTAAGGTCTTCGGACACTTGAAAAGAACAAGACCTCGGCGAGACAGAGGGAAAATAAAGAGAGGGACTGGCCCGGAGTCGGGTACAACATCCACGCCAGGAGTTGTTTAGCACCTCAGCCAAGAGTTTAGCGTCGAACTGTATACTCCAAGCGCGCAGAAACTAAACCCACCCCGAAGCAAAAAAGAAATCTGAACTACAGTCTTCGATTCGTGTGTGCGTGCAATTGCAGCCTATGCATGCCTGTATGTCTGTATGTCTGCATGAATGTTATGGTTATGTTGTGTATGGAGCGTGCGAAAGACAGGTGCAAATGCAGGTGAGAACGGGACGTATGGATGGGTGTGAGAACGGAAAGTATGGATAGTGCGAAGGACTGGGTGAATGGGCGGATGAGGATGAATGGGCACGCGAGCAAAAGAATGAGATGGTAGATGGCAGATGGCAGATGAGGGTGAGGAGACACGGACACGGACACAAGCACAAGCAAAAGCACGAGGATAAGTAGGTGCGAAAGCGGCGACAGCAAGCAAGCAAGCAAAGTTCATAATCATCGGACCGGGGCGAGTGGGGGCGGGCGGGGGCGGTTATGACTTGTACCCCGCAAAGTAGGGGTGCACGAGCGCGCGCTTCGCTGGGGGGACTTTAGTACCGGACGGTAGAAAAGCAGAAACAGAGGGCTCACCCGAGATGCGTTTGGACGAGTCGTACATGAGCGTCGCCTGCAGAAAATAGCAAGGGATTAGTATCCTTCGTTGTCCGCGGGAAGGAGTGGGAGGAAGAACGCACCTGCAGCATGTCGATCCCGTCCTTGTCGAGGGCGGGCACGATGCGCGCGAGCTCCTGCGAGGCCCACTGCGGGAACGTCGGCTTGTAGTCAGGCAGCGCCTTCACGCCCGGCCAGTTCTCCTCGTCCGGTGTGCCCAGGATCCTGCACGCGGAACAGTCAGCGGCGGTAATTTAAGTGCAAGTAAGGGTCAGCAGAATTCCGGGAAAAGACGAATCATGGACTCGGCAATCGCCAACCGCCTTGAAGCATGCGGAGGCCAAAAAGAAAAAGAGGGAGAGAGAAAGATAGAAGAAAGAAAGGCGGACAAGTACCTAAAGATCTTAAAAATCTGGTCAATCTCCGAGTCGCCCGGGAACAGCGGCTGCCCCTGCATCGCCATCTCCGCAAAAATACACCCGACGCTCCACATGTCGATCCCCGTACTGTAGTGCCGCGAGCCGAGCAGCACTTCTGGCGCGCGGTACCACAGCGTCACCACCTGAGCGAGTGAAATAAATGAGTGAGTTTGACGGTCACTTCCTTGGGCGCAGAGATCCCAAAAATAAAGTGGGAGATGAAACCGGCAGCGCACCTCATGCGTATACGTGCGCATCGGGATGCCAAACGCGCGCGCGAGCCCAAAATCGGCGAGCTTGAGGATCTCGCCGTGGCCGTGCGCGTCCTGCGCGATGAGCAGGTTCTGCGGCTTCAGGTCGCGGTGCAGGATGCGGTGCGCGTGGCAGAAGCGCAGGCCCGCCGTTAGCTGGTGCGTGAATTTCTGGGGGCGTCAGTCAGTATTTATTCGTTCAACTGCCAAGTGTGTAGGAAGTGAGAAGCGAGGTTGACGGAGGAAACGCGTTCGAGGGATGCCCACGTGACAGCGTTAATGACGCGTTACGTGAAACGGTGGCCCGCCGGACCGAAGGACGGGCCGTCACGGGCGGGACGCCCATCAACGCCCACAGAAAATGACGCACGGAGGCGGCCGCGTGGGGAAATATGCCCGAGGAAGCCGTGCCAGAACAATGGCGAGACAAACGTGGACGCGCTGTTTTTTTTTGTGGCAGGGATAGGGGCTCTCGGCTAGGATGCAAAAAGAAAAGAAACGGAAATGGTGGACGGACAAGACAATAAGAAAGAAGCGAGAGAGGTAGAATGTCGCATGCCGGCGGATGATTGATGGATGGATGGATTGGATGGATGGGCCGGGGAATGGCCAGAGCGGAAACGCCGAAAGAATCAGGGTTTTACACACCTTGACGACGTGCGGCGCGATGGGGGCGTGGTCGCGGTTCCCGTTTTCCATGTACCGCTTGAGGTCGACGTCGAGGTACTCGAAGACGAGGTACAGCTTTTGGTCCGCGTGCACGATGTCGAGGAGCCTACGTGAGGAAAGAGAAAAAGATTAGCGTGCGGTGGAGCAGGAGCCGAGGAGGACGCACCGCACAATGTGCTCGTCGTTGAGCTCCTTGAGCAGGCTGATCTCGCGGATCGCCGTGCTCGGGACGCCCTCGTCCTCCGCCTCGAGTCGAATCTTCTTCAGGGCGACAATTGCGCCCGTCGAGGTGTCGCGCGCCTTGTACACCACCCCATACGTCCCTGCGATGCGCCGCCTTCCAGCGCTGTTCAAGCCGGCCGCGATATGAAGCACACACCTTCGCCTATGGGATGGGATGGTCAGCGTTCAGGAAGAATCGAAGGAGAACGAGAGCAAAAGGACGTACCAATTTTCTCGATCTTTGCGTAGCTGCACCACAGACCCGTTCAGCGTGAATGCAGCGCGCACAGCGAAGCTTACCGGTCCATACTCGCTGGCCTGCTGCCTGTACGAGCGTGTGGGGTGTCCTGGGGGAGCGGGAGCGGACGGGATGAGCGTGGAGGCGGATCAGGTCTGTGAGGTTATGTATATCTGTGATAGATTACCTAATTATCGATTCATTCCGTTGGCAACTTACCTGGCTTGAGAACACAACCGGCGACAGCGACCACTGAATGCAAGGCGGGGTGGTGTTAAGGGGGATGCAGGGCGTCGACGACAAGAGCGCCTTCTTTTTCTAATTTATGCACAGCCACTGCTGGGCAGAGGACCACATCAGATGCAGCCTTCCCATCATCAATCGGGAATGGAGGCGCTCCATACTCCCGTGTCTCACACGAATTTCAGAGGGCGCAAAAGAGGACAAGCCAGCCATTAATCACCGTCCATGACAGAGTTAATGCACACGCGATGGCGAATAGAACCGTATCTATCATTCTCAGCGTGTAAGTATCTATCACGGTGCTGTAAGCCTGTGAACACGTCCCCCACACTTGGCAGGCCTTTCGGCACCGCGCAGCTATGTAAACCGGCCGCGAAGATTGGAGTTAGTAGGCGACAACGAGGGTGGATACTAGGGGATACATCAGCTTGGTATTCAGAGTCATCGGCATCACCGAGCATTGTTCGCACACGAGCGCCCATGAAATCCAAATCCTCCGGCATTGATCCCCGAACTCATGATAGCGACGCCCGCGTGCCGAACCCCCATCCCGACCGCGCGTTCACGCGGTCCACCGTGGACCTGACAGCGTTGGCAGGTCGAGACGATCCTGCGCGTTAATATAGGGCGTGGCTTGATGCTGGGCGCCACCCCACATAGACAGATTGCATAAATTGCGAGGACAGATTGTATAATGCATAATTTAAGCTTGAGAGAACCTCCGCCACAACATCAGGTGGAGATGCTAATCAGTGCGGTCTTCCGTAGATAAATACCAGAAACGCCGTGGTTCACGTACGACTGAATTTCCGGTTCACGTACGCTGAACTCCTGGGTTAGGCTCCCACCGCAGCCGCGCAGACCTTATCCTCTGTATCCACAGAAACACATTCCGCACCTGACCGGATCGCCTAACTGGATTCGGGCACGCCAAAATTATCGCGGGCATAGATATGCACCGAGCGGTTGTTTCCCTAGAATCATGTTCAACGGCCCGGAAACCCGGGTGCAGAGTTCAACTGCGGCAGCTGTAAGGAAGGTCATCGAGACGGCAGCAAGAATAGACTTGAGGAACAGAATAGCGAGTCCGGGTAATATATTCTTCACTCGGGCGGCAGCTCCGAACCAGCTTCGATCTCACATAACGATGCCCACGGGTGCAGGCACGGAAGTCAGAATCAAAGGAACGGATACAGTTGGAATCCCCAAGGATAGCCGACGATCCGAATTGCGCGGGAGACGGGAGCCTGTGTGGGGTAGCACATTAGGAGTGGGGTATTGGGGTATGTAAAAGATCGCGTTCAGAACCAAGATTCGAAGAAATGGATCCAGTTCAGAGGGCCGAGGATAGGATAGCCGAGACGACGCGATGCAAATTGCGCAGATGGTTGGGAGACACGAGAGGTGTGGGGTAGCACATTAGGGTGGGTAACATATAGGGTGCAGAACCAGATCGACCCCAACCGCCGGGGAACTAGAGCTCTCGGCGAGTGGAGGCGCAGTATGGTTGAAGTCCCAAGTCCAAACTAGTATCTGGCAACCGTCGGAGCCGCGAAGTCTTCTTGATAATCCCGGTACATACGTCGCCTGTGAGCTGAACGCACCCGCGAGATCCCAGGGCTAGCGCTGCCAATCCAAAGATGCCTGCCACTCCGAAGATGCCTGCCACTCCGAAGATGAGAGTTCGGGAAGAGAGGTGCCTCTGCCACGTGCGGTATCCCTTCCGAAGTCAATTCGCCAATCAATTGCAATGGCATACGCAAAGATACGCGATCACGCGCCGTTCCGAAAATAACTACGCGACGAAATAATTCAATTATATACTCGCGCGTAAGTACAAAATACGCGACCGTACGCGACGGCGGGGATCGGCGCGGGGATACGCGCGGCGTTATGCTGTCAGACGCGGGATTAAGATATGCAAGGGCGGAGGGCGGGGATAAGCTCGTGGAGGACGGTGGAGGGTTGGTTCGCTTACCGGGGATTTGAATTTTACGCGAGTCTTTCGCTTGGAGACAATTGAGAGACGGGGAAGTAGTGATGGGGGTGAATCATTGATTCATAGGAAGTGAACTGCGCAAGTCATGTTAATGTGGCTTGGCGATTGGGACTGGAGTCAGTTAGGCAAGGATGGCTTCGAGGCTCAAAAACGAGTGGAGGGATACACAGTATAGTAAAGAGCAAGAATTCTGTGCGTCTATCTCGAACAATCCGTGGCGCAGATCGAGTCCCATTCGACCAGGTCCAACCGGGTCGACGCGATGCGTATTGTATTTATTGAGCCACCTGAAGAGTTTATTCGCTCACATATATATAAGTCCTGTATACACACGAATCAAAGGCTGCGGTTCCCATTTCTCGTGATTTTTGGTTCTTTTTCTGCCTCATAGTTACTCCGAGAAGGGGGGATATCTGTTATGGATGATGGGCGTCCAATGAGACTGCAGTAATTCTCTGTCAACATCCGTTATGGACTATCACAAATCTCATGGAGTCTGTCTGTGGGACTGAGAATTCATTGGTCCTCCGGGTGAATTCAATCGCTCAAGAGCTGCATTTCCACCCATACGCGCGAATCTTTCTAGGTTCTGCTGCGACATTGTTTTGCACACGCGCAACCTACGAATCTGCGGCTAATTCGGAGGGGACCCACCCGGGGTTGGCCTCTCGTATTTTTATTCCCTGCCATGGGGTGCGGTTTTACTAATTACTCTCTTTCTTTCTGTATTAATGACTGTCTCAAGCCGGTGGGCTCGGGGATCACCGACGGCATCAGACGGCACGAAGCGCCGAGGATCCTGGGCGCTCCGTGTGATCCGAATCTCTCCAGTTCTGGAAGGCAGTGCAGCCCGGGATATCCTACTTGGTGATTGCGAACCACGGTCCCGACGCAGCCAATACAGTCGACTCATGGCTCACTTCTGCGCAACGACGACCATGTTTCCCCCCGACTATCTACACCTCCTGCCTTTGGAGCTCTGGCTGGCATGCTGGAGTCTCTGCTCCCTTCAGCAACTCCGTCGAATCTCGTTGGTGTGCAGGCTCTTTCGATCTCTCGCCCTGCCGCTTGTGTTTAAGCACCAAAAGTTCGATGTGGCAGCATTGGGGGTGAGAGTCGGGCAACGTAACTGGATGGACCGCGTTCGGCACCTGCATCGGACGGCGGTTCGCCTCGACAGATTGCTCGAAGGGCACGCCCCACTAGTTCGGTCCTGGAAGGTCGCCTTCAATAACGAGCTAGTCCCGATGGGTCGCGCCCACCCCGATATCTGGAATATCCACGTCTTCGATACCATATACGACAGAATCACCACGACATTTTCCGCCACACTTGGCACGTACCAGAATGTATCTTCCCTCGACATCCATCGATTTAACATCGAAGCTACCTTCCGAAACACGTTGCTCTCGCTACCGAAGCTGGAAGACCTCACTCTGCGCGAGTGCAACATCGTTGCCCGGGATGGGTTTCTGAGCTTGGCAAGTTTGACGATACTATCCAACACAGGAGCTCCACCCAGTAGTGACCCCCTCCAGCTCGCATCTCCGGTCAGCCTAGGCCGCCTCACCCTCAATCCCAGCATTGAACTTTCCCCACTCATGGCCGGGTTTGGACGTGTGGTGTTCCCCCGTCTGGTTCACATCTCTATTGATGTTATCCGCGAGGGCGACGTCGACAGGCTGTTCCATTTCCTGGAACAGTGTCCCCGACTTGAATACCTCGCGATACACGCACTCCAGGGAAACCCTACACTTCCCGACGTCCATCCAAACACCATTCCCCTCTTGCGCACCCTCACCGGACCGCCGAAGTTGGTCCAATTGTTGACGCCCAATCACCCAGTCAGCGAGGTGAGGCTCGTGGCCCAGGATCCGGGGGACAACTCGCAGAACCTTATGCCCGTTTGCATGGATATTTTGCGCAGCACCATCCCTCTTCGCTCCCTTACTCTTCCGGTCATAGTTCCAACACTCGAGGTGTTAGTTGCTGCAACAGGACTATTCCCCGAGCTCAGGGAGTTGACGATCATAGTTATGGGCCGCAAGCGAGGACGCTGCGGTTGCGGCATGAGGCGCCGCATTAACGCTGCTGAGATTCCCGTGGACGCACGGGCCCTCGACCTCCACGACGACGACGCGTTCGATAACCCGACGACGGACGACATCTCGGACACTGAATCGGAGGCACCCCTCACTGTCGTGCGTACCAACGTGTACGTTGAACCGGAGATAGCTGGCCCCAGTGGCATTCGTGTACGCGCCGTCCATATTTTCATTTTTACACGTCGCTAACAGTCAATATCAGGATATCTTACGCTGGATCTTCGCCGGCCAGCTAATCCTGCCGCCCAACATAGAAGCTCTTCGGCTGGAGCCGCAGGGAAGGGTCCAGCAAATGGGTCTGACACAACAGCAACAGGCCGTCGCGGCGCTCAGCATCATGTGTCCCCTCCTGCGTGAGGTGCAGTTCGGCTTGCCCGACTGCAATTGGAAACGAGCCGG
The DNA here is from genome assembly GCA_029204335.1 of Mycena vulgaris. Taxonomy (NCBI): domain Eukaryota; kingdom Fungi; phylum Basidiomycota; class Agaricomycetes; order Agaricales; family Mycenaceae; genus Mycena; species Mycena vulgaris. The sequence goes on from JARGYA010000005.1 coordinate 1,117,310, forward strand.
CGAATTGTGGAAGAAGAGACACATCGTTCGGAAACGGTCAGGGGCCCAGTCGCTTGGTGGACATAGTGGGCACGGTACGGAATCAAGTCCTGCTCTACAACATATATGATGTACATGCCATATGAAACGAGCGGATTGGCAGGAACCTTCAAGCACACATATATTGCCACATCTTCATACCTCGAGATCATTCCCTTGAATTTCCCAATGTGCTAGTTTCGTTTCACGGGGAGGAATTCGTGAGGCTACACTAGTATTTACATAACGTTAACGTCGTCCTCCGTCAGGTTTCCAGTACCTACAGGTCAGAATTTGAGTTCCGCGTCTGGCTGAACACTTGTTGGAAGATCACAGCCACAGAGGAGTCGAGCGCGCAAAGGATGAAATACAAGCTACAGAACACATATAATCACTCGGTATATAAATGAACCAGAAGCTGTAAAGCTGTAAAGGAGTTGTGAACGAAGCTGTAAACGAAGCTGTAATCAAAGGTGTAAACGAAGCTGTTGACAATGAGACTCGGGAGTGAAGCTGTAACAATGCGGAATTTGAACTTCAGGACACGTGACGGGCCTATTCCAACAACACTGCGAGCACGGCTCCGAGCCCCGCGGCGGATTTCCTTTTACGCACGTTTTTTTCCAGGAATATAATGATGGAAGATTCAAGTTGAAGAATTGGCGTGACAGGTGGTCCCAACGTGAGTCACCCTTTCGGTTAATGCCGAACCGGAGTTCGGCCGCAGCCCTCAAATTTTACGCAGTGTTCAAACTGCGTCCGACATTAACAAAGCTTCCTGAGCTGCGTAGATCTACAGCTATAAAGCCTCCGCATCCAACGAATGTCAGAAACAATAACTTCGTCCGAGTTGAAGAAAGCATCGTCCTCACACATCCCGGCGCTTTAATCCTAAATCAGAATGTCTTGCTCATCCGCATCCTCTTCCACCTCGTCGTTCGCCGCCTCATCTCGCGCCTCCGCGCAGCCCAAGGACTACTCAGCGGCATTCGCAACGTTGCAGTCCTCGTATGGACTTGGTGGGCAGGCGCCCAGCGTCTCGAAGTAGAAGAAAAACACAAAACCCGGTGCCGCCGCCAAGGCACCTCGGTCGCCAGCAAAAGATAATTACCAGTCTGCTTTCGGCGCCCTATCCTCGGAGTACGGATGAAGCGCTCTGACTCCCTGCAATGCTCCGAACCTCTAGGTTGGTCGTTTTCCACTTCGAAAAAAATCCCTGGTACTGATATAAAATTTCAGTCGGCTCAACTTCACTTCCACACACCATTACAACCACTGACGAGGGATGGTTTGCTCTCCATACCGCCATGGCGAGCACGCCCGGCCTTCGTGTAACATCGCGCTGAGATTGGAGTTGGTTGATTTCTTGGGGGAAATTCTTGATTTGCTTCTTTACCCCAAGATTCGTGTCGTCTGTTGGAGAGACCATTAATGTATGCAGTAGTTCGTCAACTAATGAGTGATGTGTGCCCTTGCAAGTGAATTGATAAGCGAATCACAAGAACACATGGATTGCAAGAAATGATGAGGGTATGCATTGAGATTGGGTGGGTATATATGATGCGAAGCAAGTTCTACTCCGTCTTGCCTGTCCTCTTCACAGTGGTGAGTGTCCTCTTCTTACTCTTTCCGACTCTGCACACAAGAGGTGGTTGCCCAGGGACGCGCTAGATTCGAGATGTAAGCACAAAAATAAACAGCGGAACAAATGATACACACCACAAACCGGAACTTGCACACTTTGAACCCGGAGCGGCCTTTGTCCTCCCAAGCCTAACACGTCGATCAGTCAAAATAAGGGAACATGCCGGCCGCGCGCACCTCCAGTACAGAATACAATCCATCGTATCGATAGCTGCATAACATATACAGTTCAGAATCGAAAGACATGAAGAGGGTCAGACTCACCCTTCTACCGGGGCCCAGGGGCTCTCCTTGTTAGGGCCCCGTACTACGCGAACATGTCTTCCGTTCTCCAAGGATTTCTGTGCGCGGCATAAGTTTAATTTGTAAAAGAAGTTCTACAGAAATAAGAGAGAGCGCGCACCACTAAGGATTTGTTGTGTTTGTGGTCCATACTTTGGTCGGCCACTTGTGGGCCAGAGGCCTGAATTGATTTATTGAGATTTAGTGGGATCAAGGTTGGGAGTCACGTACCCCGAACGCCGAGTCTTGCTTTCCGCCTGAAAAGAAAAGTTCCAGCCTCGCTTTGGAAAGAAGCCATAGGAAACGCGCATACCTGTTCCAATGTAAACACTGCGTTAAAATGATGAGCTTCAGCAAATATAGGCAATAACTGATGAAAGACGCACAAAGTCTCCCCGTCGTCAGTGGCATCCTCATATGCACCAGACATCACGATGGAGAAGGCGCCGTCCTTGCTCCCACTTATTCCGGCCATCGTCGGTTTGTGCACTCCCGCTTCGCTGCATTCCTGCCTTGGGATTCTCATGAGCGTCGCGTCCAACTGGGTCACATTCGGCAATCCACCTACCGCGTCTCCCACCGCGCTCCGATAGGGATCTTTTTCGGTTGTCCGTATCTTGTGTCGATTGCCATGTTGGACTCTGCTAGAGTTCCACGCGGAAGGTACAGGTTCTTATCTTGTGCAAAACGCCGGCGACTGTATGTGAAAATTTCAATCAGTACGGTACGTTGTGAAGATGCCCACGAGATTTTCTCACAGCTCTTCGAGTCCCATCGGTGTATATGGTGAAGGTGCGCGTTTTGAAGCTTGACGGTGGAAAGAGGAGGAAGCAAAATGCTCTTTGTGCCAAACACCAACCAACTGACTGTGACGTTGCTCGATGACATTCCATGGCACGTGCTGAGTCACAGCGCGAAGTCACCCAGTCGCGTCGCGTGGTAACAAGACTCTCCAACTTGTCGTCCTCCTACTGCGAGCGCGAGTTCAGGGCCCTCCCTACTTGAACCTCGCCCAGCAGAGTCGATAGATGCGTGTCGCGGATGCCGTTGCAGACTGTAGCAGTCGTGCATGGGTCGCGGATGGCGAGGAAGCGGTTGACCGCGATCGTTCCACGGAGGATGTCCGCCTACGCGGCGAGAGCTGTCCGTACGATTTCTTCCGTGTCACCTTTGAGGAACGGAAGGAGTTGGTGGATGTAGTAAATGGAGACGCAATAGTTGCCGTATGGAAGGAGCCACAAAGCGCCGACCTCTGTCGTTGCGGTGATCACCGATAGAGCACTGATGGGAGTCTCAGACCCTGGGTTTATGAGATTGTCCTCTTTTTCATCGACGTAGACCTGGTGGTACCACCCATCTTCATCCAGATGCTCCAAAGCACGGCAATAAAGGTATTGGATGTCGTATTTATCGGAAAGTCGAAGAATCGCCAGAACGACCCAGAGGTCAACGGGAGCAGGGGCTGGCATGAAGTAGCTTATAACCAAGCCCAGATAAGCAGCATATATCGCGCAGACAACAAGCTAGACATACCTCGAGTCTAGACTCATTACCAGTCTGCCATATGAAATGCAATAGATGTGGCAAGCACTATTGCCGTATGCAGACTGGTACTTCTCGGGATTGGCAATTGAGCGGGGCGGGAGTTTGAAATACTTTGATGGCTGTTATTCTGGCCTTGGATCTGGATGGTTTCAAAAATGCCAAGCCTACAGAAGGCTTGAAGCGCAAATTCCAAGACATCGGTCTCCTCAGATTTCTTAAAAGGTAGACTAGTCGACATCGTGAGCAGCTAGGAGGTGGGAGAGACGATACGGAGGATACTAAGAACGAGGACGATAACAAATGTCAGAGCGAAGGTGACGGGGGCAGACAAAGATTGGAAGAATTAAAGGTGTGTCAATGAATTGACAACCTGCGAAGGATCCAGTGGATCGACTTCGCGTCTCGGTCCAGAACGGAAGGGCTCTTGGCAGGGGATGTGCGAGAGAGACGCCTCGGAACGGAAGAAGATCTTGATGATCGTGAAGAGTGTTCGCTCCCGGGGCTTCGGGAGAGAGGAGATGAAGCCCTAGAACACCAACCAGGAGCACAGCTCCCAAGAGCCGAAGGCTCGCTGAAGGGCGAATCTCCGACGACCGAAACCCCAACAGGAGCTGTGCGAGACGACGAAAAAACGGAATAAATCGAAGAGGACGAGGATTGACGAAAGGAGGAGCTATCCCATCCCCAAGGGTCTACGAGGCGACCAATCCGAACAAACTCACAGCAAGCGAGATTAAGCATCATCGGGATGCCCGAGACGAGGAAGGGATTCCAGCGACAGGCTGTCAGCTCCCCCGATCTGCCGGGAGCAGAACCACGAACAGAGATCGTTCCGAACAATCTCTTACTTATAGCGAGATCTGGTGCAATGTGCACCCAGCGAGACGAGGAGAGGAAAGGGATGAGATAGCGCTGGACGACTTCTTGGTTACAGAAGTCTAATGTGCGCCACAGTAACGGTACACATTCAGCATATAAAAGACAAAAAAACGATGCTCCAGGAACCACCCGGAGCATTGAGAGGAAAGATGCAAGAGAAAACACAAGGAAGCAACTTAGCTTGAGAATTAAGCACTCAGAATATGAGACCGAGTCTTGACGAGATCGCATCGCTCAAGCTGAGTTGTTGTGGCTGAGATGTGTGACAAAATCACGCTTCGACATCCAGAAATCATATGCCGGCATCCAGCCCAGAGATGCTTGGATTGAACTGGTATCATGTCCAAGCGACGGCCAGCATACTGATGGGAGCGTAGAGCAGATCCCAAACCTGAAAAATCTGCGACGCAAGCTCAACGGCGGCAGAGATGGTGAGCGTTGCGAGCAGAGAAGATAAGTCACAGATGTGACGAGACCTCGGAACACGACGGGAGCGCTCCTCCGGGTCTCCCCGCCTACCTTTTCTTCCACTCAGGCAGGCTCGCAAGCTCACCTTGGCTGAGCTCCCACTGGAGGCTCGTGGGTAGAAGCGACAGCTGGATTTACAACCGAAATGATTTGATGACGACGGAGAATAATTGATGGCCGCGATCGGCGCCACTCAAACATTTCAAACTCCCGCCCCGCTCAACTGCCAATCCCGACTCCCGAGAAGTACCAGTCTGCCTACGGCAATAGTGCTCGCCACATTTATTGCATTCTGTATGGCAGACTGGTAACGAGTCTACCTCGAGTCATAGATCGCGCGCAGAGAGGCCTCCACGTCTCGTTCAGAGTCGTGCAAGCGCACGACGGGGCTCCCATCGATCTACTCGGTATCGTCATTCGTCGGCTGGGGAAACGCGAGCATGTCACAGAAAACGGTAGATCTCGCCGCTAGAATTGCTCCAGAAACGAGGAAGATTTTGTTTTCTGCTCGGAGAGGGAGGGATCGTACTGTCCTTCAGGAACCACAAGTCGTCAACCTTGGTAGGCGTTTCACGAATATTTTCTGTCGGTCCTTCCATGGCGCTGAAGGGGAGAGCAGGAGAAAACGGGGATACGCGTGGAATTCTTCGCGCCTGCTCGATATTTGAGAAAAAACGAGTGCTTCAATCTTTTTTTAGTGTTTGGCGAGGGCTAAGCGAAGGAATATAAAAACGAGTATAAACAAGTTCAGTCCTCGTAACTGGGATCTCCTCTAAAGTTGGCGCCAGAGTCCTGTGGCGGCCTGGATAAAATCCTGGCTTCCTCAACCGCCCACGGCGTCCTTGTGGCTCGTTCGGGTGCGCCTACCATTTCCCCTCTCTTTCTGGCTGCTTTCGTTACCGACTTATTGCTGGAGATATTGGTCAAGGAGCTCGACTGAAGGCACTATGCTCAGCTCCAACGCTCGGCACCGACCCATTCGTTTCAAGAAGTCGTATTGAAACGCGGTAAAGGACTTTGTATACACTCGTTGACTCGATTTCACACCGTCTCCTACACAATCACGCAAACTATGCTGAGACGACGATTCGGAACACAGAACCCTAAAAATGACTCCGGCAGATGAGGCCCTTCGTCGCAGAAGGGGATCGGCTTGAACGTACCACTGTCTGCTTAAGGGCATTTACCAAGCGACTCTTCCGGGCATTTATCATCGTCGCCGTTCATGAGCTCGCCGCCTTTGACCTGGATTTTAAAATCGCCTCAGTATCGGGAGGAAGTCCAAGTGGAACCTTTCAACGCACGCCATAGAAGCACTCGGCGCCGCCCGCGTACCTGTAAACATCGTTGAACAGCGTATCAACGTAGAGATGATTATTCAACGTACAGGCAGAAGAGGGGGACACCCCTCTCTCCTCCGCTTTGACCAACCAGGGCATAATTTTCGCGGTCCGCCGGGTGGCAGAGGGGCTTGCACATGGTAGCGGCGAGAGCGAGAGCAGATACAACGAAAGGTTGGATGAACATCTTGGTGGGACGACCTACCTGCTGTCTTGGGTCTTATATACGTTGAAAGACGTAACTACAGTCGTGACACGGGAATAGACCGGCAGCGCTAATTTCGTAATTTTGTCCAGCAAGGTACTAGAACAAAGCGATCTGCCGCCGAAAATTAGAACATTCAACTAGGAATAGCAACGGCTACCCTGGGATTGAGCAGTCACGCGGTAATATATCGGCAGCGCTAATTTCGTAATTTTGTCCAGCAAGGTACTAGAATAAAGCGATCTGCCGCCGAAAATTACTGAACCTTGAGTTCACCGAACATTCAACTAGGAATAGCAACTGCTACCCTGGGATTGAGCAGTCATGCGAGAATATATCGGCAGCTCTAATTTCGTAATTCTGTCCAGCAAGGTACTAGAATTATTTTGCTCAGAGCCTTTGCCAGTTACCCAGTTCTGCCCTCTCCGCCGTACCTGAGTTACCTACATGTATTTGCATCGAGAATCGCCCCGCGGCGCCTAACACGCGCGAAGGAGTTGCGATCCGGTACCAACTTACTTCCGTGGCCCCGTGTTCGTTCGCCACACGGCGTTCATTCATCAAGTCGGACGATTGCTCGGTAGCCAGCTGTTGCCCCAGATTAACAATCAGACCAACGTTCATTCGCCGATATTTCGTGTCCTACAGTTCGACATCGTTGGGTGACGAACTCACTGATCCTAGGCCATAGCATTTAAAATAAAGGAGACGGACATATCTCCAAAGATCAGGTGGACGGAAGTGTGCAACGAGAAGTACTCCTTCATTTTGGCTGTTCACAAACCACCCCGTCGGGACGCGCGGAAATAGATCGGCAGCGCTAATTTCGTAATCTTGTCCAGCAAGGTACTAGAATAAAGCGATCTGCCGCCGAAAATTACTGAACCCTGATGTCACCAAACATTCAACTAGGAATAGCCATCAGATTGAGGGCGTAGGTCGCTCGCTGGACCTACGCCCTCTAGCAGTTTATGTTATTTTACTCAGAGCCTTTGCCAGTTACCCAGTTCTGCCCTCTCCGCCGTACCTGAGTTACCTACATGTATTTGCATCGAGAATCGCCCAGCGGCGCCTAACACGCGCGAAGGAGTTGCGATCCGGTACCAACTTACTTCCGTGGCCCCGTGTTCGTTCGCCACACAGCGTTCATTCATCAAGTCGGACGATCGATAGCCAGCTGTTGCCCCGAGTAACAATCAGACCAACGCTCATTCGCCGATATTTCGTGTCCTACAGTTCGACATCGTTGAGTGACGAACTCACTGTGATCCTGGGCCATGGCATTTAAAATAAAGGAGACGGACATATCTCCAAAGATCAGGTGGACGGAAGTGTGCAACGAGAAGTACTCCTGCATTTTGGCTGTTCACAAACCACCCCGCCAGGATGCGAATTCGGGGAGCCTTAGCTAGTGTTGCCGCGAGCTGAGGTCGAGCGAGCTGGAGGTCGCTTAATTTCAAACTCCGCGAGGCTCGAGGCGCCACAAGCTCGCTCGAGTTGGCTCGGAGCTGATGATGTAAGATTTCCATAAACAGAACCTTGCTATCCCACGCCTCTACGAAGTCCTCGCGGACGTCGTCCTCCCTTCTCCGGTGCAAGAAAGAGGGTATGGAATGATGTGATGCATATATGTAAGTTTTCCGGTGGCGATAGACTGAAAGAAAGTGGAAAAATGAGCGAGGGAAGCGAGAAGTAACTCAACATAAAATGATAAAAGTAAAATGTACAAGTTTCATGTCTCGACGCTGCTGTCGCCCCAGCCCTCCCACGAGGACTTGAGAAGATCTACCATTTTCTGTATCTGCCCAGTTGCAAGCAGCTCCTCAAGAACCTCGGGAGCAACATCTATAACCGACAGTTCCTCCTCTGTCGCAACCCACTCATCCGCGAAGCTGACGCGCCCCTTGCGATAAATAAACTTGAGGATTTGGAGCATCTCCATAACAGTTGGGGATAGATTTCCACGTCGCAGAGCATCTGTCTCCTTGCTAGAAGAAAAAACCCTCTCGCAGGGGACAGCAGATGCTTGCACCGGCAAAACATCGAGAGCGACGCGGAAGAGCGCAGTAAAGCGAAATTGTCGGGACTACAGTATAAATTAGGGGCGATCCAGCAGGAATGATCGATCTTACCTGCCAGTATCGAATAAGATCGAAATCTTGGAACTCGGGATGATCTTCATCAATTACACCTTCGGACTCGTACTGGGCCAATTCCGCGTCGACGAGGCGCTGGTCCTCGATATCAGCAAGACGAGCGGCCTCAGCCTTTTCGCTTTCTGTCAGCTCCGCAGATGCAACAGGGGCTGGGGCCGCATCCAAATCCGAGCCCGACAAGGACTTCGCCAGAGAATTCAGGCGTGCTAGCCCTGAGGTCTGAGCGCGAGCTGCGTGGGACCTGGCCGGTGGCTGAACCACACGTCGTGTAGCAGAAGAGGGGGCCGGAGGAGCGACGTGCTTCTGAGATCGCATCTCCTTGCGATACTCAAGCATCTGGAACGAAAGTCAGTGTTGGAATTTAAAAGGTCTGAATTTCGCACCGATGCGCGGACTGACTCTCGCGCGGCAGTGTAGTCCTCGGAGGACCAGTGATCTCTCAGCCATGCCAGCTTGATCATCGGGTTGAGGACTGAACACGCGAATTGTATCAGAAAATAAATACAGAGAATAAAAAACTTACCCATAGCTAGAGAGTACATCTTCGTGCGTCGAGATTTGCCAAGATATTCCTCCAGCCTCCCTACCGTCGCGTTGATAGCATGGCTGATGACGGCTAGGTCCTTGGCAAGGTCCTTGAGCATCAAAATGAGCTTCTCATACATGGGGAGGACGATGGAGAGGGTCGGAGTCTTTTCCGCAGAGACAATCTCCTGGACGATATGGGGTATTTGCAGGAAGCGCCGAATATCTTGGAGGACCTGAAGGGTGGCACTGTCAAGTGCGTGCCACGAGATCTCTTCCTGCTGAGGGTCATCCAGGAATTTATCGATTGCCTTCAGAGGGAATTAGCCTGAGTTCACATCAGAGACATATCGATCGCGCGTACCAAGTACTGCTCCAAGACACGGTCGATCATCAAAAACGTGGCCGACCAGCGCGTCTCAACGTCTTTAAGTAAACCAACAACGCGAAGGATCTGGGGTGGATTCCCCCATCCTCCCGCGTCGTTTCCGGCCTTGATAATGTTCTCGAACGCCTCCCGTCGTTGGCCGGATGCCCGACAAGCTGTTACTAATTTCCGCGCCGCACTGACTGGGTCAAGTTTCAATGCATCCCAATACTCGAGGTTATCCTGCAACGCCTGAGGCACAGGAACGTCCTCGTTGTCAAGTACAATGTCCGGGTCGTACATAGGAAGGTCTGTGAGTTCTTTGAGACCCGACTTCACGGCGATGTTTATTACGTGCGGGAAACATCTGCACCAGTTGAGATTTAAATGTTGTAAGTACACAATTACACACCTGATTCGATTCCCTTCCGCGTCGAATGGGATACCAAGTGCGTGTAATTCGCACTGGATCTGCTCCATCATGGTGCCGTTGTTTGACGCGTTGTCGCAGGTAACCATTGATATCTGACCAATGTTAATAATCTCACTTCGTAAGATGATCAACCGGATCTTACTTTGTGAAGACACCCAATTTCCTTCATTACTTGCACGAAGATCTTGCCAATGTTCTCGCCGGTATGACTGCCTTCGAGCCGTCGAAAGGCAACAAGCTGTGTCTTGAGAACCAGATTACCACGCGAGTCCTTCGTTATGTAGTGCCCGGTGATTGCCAGATGAGAGTCAAGATTGATGCGGGTCCAGATATCGTCCGTGAACGACACCCTGCCCATCGAATTCTGTGCGAGACTGAGTACAAATCCGGTCAAGTTTCGTATGCTTACCTGTATTTCCTGAATCATGGTGTTGTATTCGGCGCCGAACCTCGTAGCGATGAGTTGAGCGAGTTTTGTACGGTGTGGAATATCTTCGTCCTCGAGTTGCGCGCCAATAAAGAGCAAGAGGTCGCGAAGCTCGGGGCAGTCTACGACGTCAAGGGACTTGACATGTCAAGTCAATAAAGTGATTATCGATGGAACAAATATGCACGTACCTGGTCATCAACCGCAATCCATTTAACGAGCCTTTCATAGAAACCAGGCAGCGAAAATTGTTCGCGTTCACCGTAAGGGGAAGCTTTGTTCGAGGTACCCATCTTTTCCCAGCCCTTCAACTGCTGCAAGAGAACCATGTCGCGCCAAATTTTGCCGTGGGTGGTGAGGAGGTGGTGGCGGATTGACGCTGTCTGCCCGTCTACATTTTTCCATGTCGTCCAGTCATCCCCGCTAATTCATATATCAATGATTGCAACGCTTGAGCCGAAGGAACGAACGTACGTGCAAAGCCGACAAGATAAGAACTTGAAATGCTTCTTCTCGGGCCGTTTCGTGGAAAGGGTCTCTCGCTCGGGGAGAGAGTCCGGTTTTACCTCTGTATTGACACCACGCATGAAATACCACACATCCGAAGCGGCAGCGGTGCTTCTGGCTTTTTTGTCGAGGATGGACCCAAGATTCAAGCCAGGAATATTGGTGAAAGCCGGATGGAAAGCCGTCTCCGATGCGGCGGTGTTAGAATTGCCTGCGTTGGAGGGGCCGACACCAAATACGGCTGGAGCATCGGGCGCCGGAGCACCGTTGTTAGGTCGCTTTCTGGGGGCAGCGTTGGTCGCCTGCTTGCGTTTTCGTTTTGGGGGAGGGGGTGGCGGAGTCGGTACATTTGTAGTATCGCCGAGAGCCGTACGGAAGGCAGAGGGGGAAGGAGTAGCAGGAGGGCTGGGATTGTAAGAAGCCTGGAAGTTATTCTGGAATGTGAACGGCTGAAGCGGCGGCCACTGCCCGAGCATAGGTGGCGGGCCTAGTGGTGGTTGCCAGGAGCCGTAAGGTGGTGTATGATGCGGGTAATAGCGGGGCGGAAGCGGGGTGTTGGCGAAACAAGTGCATGCGAGAGGATTCCCGCACTGGCATGACTGCGACGCCATGGTTCAGACGCGGAGGGGTTGGGGGAAATGAGACTGAATTCATGGACTATTTAACATAATGCCTAGATCCACAATGTCGTATGTGCGCTCCATCCCCCTCAATGCACGGCAGGCGCGAAACGCGCCTATGCGCGGAAAAGTGGCGCCAGGCACGGAAAAGTGGGGCGGTGCTCCACCTACGTCAGAAGGAAATGCGGGGATGACGACACCATCCAACAAGCAGCCAGGGAAGGGTGAGGGAGCATCCAGACAGAGGGCGGGAGGCGGGACAGGGGCTTGCAGCGCCAAATGCGCGACGAGCTGCGTTGGGAAGTGAGCCACGTCAAAGCTCGAGGCAGCTTGATCCGAGCTCAGCTCGTGTCACCTCGAGCTCCCGATATGGTCATGCCTTGAGCCGAGCTGATAATCAGCTCGAGCCAGCTCCACCTCGCGGCAACACTAGCCTTAGCGTCGCAAACTTAGTCATGATTAGACCCTGGGCTGTCGAGGTCAGATGAACGAAAGCTAAGTTAAGTATTCGAACTCGCATCCTGACGGGGTGGTTTGTGAACAGCCAAAATTCAGGAGTACTCCTCATTGCACACTTTCGTCCACCTGATCTTTGGAGATATGTCCGTCTCCTTTATTTCAAATGCCATGGCCCAGCATCACAGTGAGTTCGTCACCCAACGATGTCGAACTGTAGGACACGAAATATCGGCGAATGAACGTTGGTCTGATTGTTAATCTGGGGCAACAGCTGGCTACCGAGCAATCGTCCGACTTGATGAATGAACGCCGTGTGGCGAACGAACACGGGGCCACGGAAGTAAGTTGGTACCGGATCGCAACTCCTTCGCGCGTGTTAGGCGCCGCGGGGCGATTCTCGATGCAAATACATGTAGGTAACTCAGGTACGGCGGAGAGGGCAGAACTGGGTAACTGGCAAAGGCTCTGAGCAAAATAATTCTAGTACCTTGCTGGACAGAATTACGAAATTAGAGCTGCCGATATATTCTCGCATGACTGCTCAATCCCAGGGTAGCAGTTGCTATTCCTAGTTGAATGTTCGGTGAACTCAAGGTTCAGTAATTTTCGGCGGCAGATCGCTTTATTCTAGTACCTTGCTGGACAAAATTACGAAATTAGCGCTGCCGATATATTACCGCGTGACTGCTCAATCCCAGGGTAGCCGTTGCTATTCCTAGTTGAATGTTCTAATTTTCGGCGGCAGATCGCTTTGTTCTAGTACCTTGCTGGACAAAATTACGAAATTAGCGCTGCCGGTCTATTCCCGTGTCACGACTGTAGTTACGTCTTTCAACGTATATAAGACCCAAGACAGCAGGTAGGTCGTCCCACCAAGATGTTCATCCAACCTTTCGTTGTATCTGCTCTCGCTCTCGCCGCTACCATGTGCAAGCCCCTCTGCCACCCGGCGGACCGCGAAAATTATGCCCTGGTTGGTCAAAGCGGAGGAGAGAGGGGTGTCCCCCTCTTCTGCCTGTACGTTGAATAATCATCTCTACGTTGATACGCTGTTCAACGATGTTTACAGGTACGCGGGCGGCGCCGAGTGCTTCTATGGCGTGCGTTGAAAGGTTCCACTTGGACTTCCTCCCGATACTGAGGCGATTTTAAAATCCAGGTCAAAGGCGGCGAGCTCATGAACGGCGACGATGATAAATGCCCGGAAGAGTCGCTTGGTAAATGCCCTTAAGCAGACAGTGGTACGTTCAAGCCGATCCCCTTCTGCGACGAAGGGCCTCATCTGCCGGTGTCATTTTTAGGGTTCTGTGTTCCGAATCGTCGTCTCAGCATAGTTTGCGTGATTGTGTAGGAGACGGTGTGAAATCGAGTCAACGAGTGTATACAAAGTCCTTTACCGCGTTTCAATACGACTTCTTGAAACGAATGGGCTGGTGCCGAGCGTTGGAGCTGAGCATAGTGCCTTCAGCCTGAGCTCCTTGACCAATGTCTCCGGCAATAAGTCGGTGACGAAAGCAACCAGAAAGAGAGGGGAAATGGTAGGCGCACCCGAACGAGCCGCAAGAGCGCCGTAGGCGGTTGAGGAAGCCAGGATTTTATTCAGGCCGCCACAGGACTCTGGCGCCAACTTTGGAGGAGTTCCCGTTGCGAGGAAACTTGTTTATACTCGTTTTTATATTCCTTCGCTCACCCAGAAAGTGTGACATTTGGGGGATCAATTAAAAAAATTCCCGAGCTTTCTCCGACATCCATTAGCTTTTGGCTGACTTTTGATCGCGGAAAATGTGATGTTTCTACGGTTACTAATGTTTTGTGGCATTTTCACCGCATCCCATCCATCATGTCAAGGTCACATCAGTGTCACATCAGAATATGTTGGCTCCGATCTTGGCCGCCATCATGGCACCGCTCGCCCAGCGTCTACTTGGAACTCGCCTAGGCTGAACTCGCCGCAGATCAATGTAGACCTTCTCGAAGAGCTGATTGCGAAAGCCCAGGTACTATCACCGGCGGCGCGGGATGGCGAATCGCCGGTGCCGTCACGTCGCTCGCAAAGCAAATGCTCCCCGCCCAAGGCCCCCGACGCGAAACCACCTTCTCTGTCATCTGGTGCCTCTCCAGTTAACCCGCCCAAGCCCGCCAGCAAGAAAACTGCTAAATCAAGCGTCCCTCACCGTCCTTCACCCCAGCTCAAAGTCAAGGCCACAATAGCGAACGCGAACTCGTACGATGTCCTGGTGGACGCGCCCGACACGCTCCTTTCCGATGGACCCCCTCCCGGATGTTACTGCGGACACGCGCGCAAACCAGGATGGTAGCGGCGCCCGGGGAAAGCGTGGGGGGACAGTCGCCGAGCCCAAGTCTCGTGGTCTGTCTCCGCCCCACGGAGACAGGCAAGCAAGCTCGACTGTCCCTCCCGTAACATCTGATCCGCATGTGCCCCCAGTAGACCCCGCTCCCTGCTCGCCAAGCCGAGATGCAAATCCTCGCCGAAGAGCAAATAGAAAGAGGAAGCCTTTCAAGTCCTCAAAACTCACATTGAGGCGGTGTCTACGTTCGAGGCTATGGCTGGCTCGTTCGGGGAATTAACCAAGCTCATGAAGGATTAAGTCAAGCGCGCCTACCTCTGCCTGCTTTGACGCGCTGGATGGTCTTCTTGCCCGCCTCGAGCGTCACCATGAAATCCTGCGACCCTCGGATACCCCGGATTCCTCCAGCGCCCTCTTGACTAAGGCCGCCGTGGAACCGGTCGCAGTGCTATCGGTGCCGCTTCAGAATCACGACAAGTCTATCCAGTCGCTCTCCAAAGGAGTGGAATCCCTCAAGTCCTCTCGATCAGTGGCACAGGTCTCGTACGCAACTGCGGCAGCAAGTACCCTACCTCCGCGCCTCCAGCGTCCAAATCACCACCCCTGCTTGGCCTATCGGATGAGCTTATCCTTATGCGCTGCGACTCTGATACCCTCCCCGCCATCCTATTACTCCCATACCACGAAATAATCCCCCGTGTTAACGAGATACTCATATCTCTGTCGTTTCCCACTGTCACATATGCCCGTCATCTCAACGCGAATAACATTTTCCTCGTGCCCGAGTCGAAAAACTCAGCGAAGATCCTCGTCGATGAATGGACGAAGCGGGGTCCGTCGCTCTTCCCGAACGCGCGGATAGCTCCCCCGCCATGCATTGCCACATTCAGGTAGACAATATTCCGTTCGCGGCAGTCAAGTCCATGGAGGATTTAAAACGGGAGTTCGAAAAGTGCAGCCCACACGCGGGGACGGTGGTTGGAACACCGACGTGGGTGACCAAACGTCAGAGTGAGGCCGTCATCGCTGCGACTCTGGCAGCGGGAAGGAAGCCGCGGGTGGCGGGTTTTCTGTTTATTCGATTGCGATCGAAGAAGAAGGTCGGCGTGGTGGTAGCGGAGCGCGTGATCCTCGCTGGCTCCGCACCTACGGCGGTCCGCGGTTTCCCGCACCTCAGGACGGTGCAGTGCTGGGGATTTTTGAATTACGGTCACACCAAGGTGCCATGCGGACTTGGCCAGGCGAAATGTGGAGGATGCGGCGAGAAGGAGCATGGTCCAGTATGCCCCCAGAAACCGAGATGCGTCAAATCTGGTGAGTCCCACAGATCTGACAGCTTCGGCTGTTCGGTACGGATGAGGATCGCAGAAAATCTCCGGCAACGCGCCATCGAGCTCAACCGGATCCTCGATGAATCAAGTCTCTTCGCCTTCTCCCGTCTCATCGTCCGCTACCCCCCACCCCCCGCAAACCTCACCTCTCTATCGGCGCCTCGGCTGCCCGCCGGCTTTTAGATGCTTCGGATTGCGCAACTCAACGCTTGGAAGTCATGCGCTCGGAATCCTCGCGGGCGAAGGGGCTTTTGACATAATTCGTTTGCAGGAGCCGTCGCCCAAAGAAGCCATCTGCAGCTCTGAACACCCCGGCTACATGCTAATACTTATTCCCCGACGCCACCAATAGCCACAGAGTCTCTATTTACTTCAAGAAATCGACCATCCCCAGCGACCGGATCTTTCATCTTCTGGTGACGTGATGGTCGTGGATCTCACTATTGGCGCGGTAAAGTTCACTCTCATTCATCTCTACAGATTGTGAAACGCGCGCCGGAGTGGGCATCCTTAGGAACATATTACTCCGCTTCGACCCCTCCACCAAAATCCTTCTGCTCATGGACTCAAACTCTCACCGCCCGCTTTGGGATTCCCTAACCAAGACCCCGGTACGCGAAGAGGATTTCGAGCTCCACGACCTCCTCTTGTCTCGCCGACTGTTCTTGTCACTCCTCCGGACGTCGCTACACACTCCTCGGGCAACGTGATTGAGTTGGGCTTTGCTACTCCTTCCCTCTTCATGTCTGTCCTCGAGACTAATGTTGACCCTGAAAATTGCGTAGGCAGCGATCATCTCCCAATCTTCTACACGCTCAACTTGGACGTCTTCCGGGCTGAATCTTCCCGTTGCACCGGGAAGAAAATGGACCTCGATCGGTACTTGGTAGTGCTCACTCACACTCTGGATCTTCAACCGCTGCCGACGATCTCCACACAGAAGGAATTGGATGCAGCTACGAAGCTCCTCTGCGAGGTTCTCTCGGCGGCCCTTGATGTTTCGACCCCGAAGCATTGCCCCAGCTCTTTGGCTAAGAGCTGGTGGTCCGCTCTGCTATCCTCATTGCGCCGAGCGGTCCGGCGGGCGAGGCAAAAGTTCCAATTGTACCTCACTCCCACTACTCGCACAGCATGGCCAGACGCTCGAAGGGGCTTCTACCGCGCCATCATTCAGGCCAAGCTGGCTGCGCGGTACACATTCGTCAAGGACCTGGAGCGAATCAATGTTTTCAAAGCGCTGGACCGACTCAAGGATCTGCCGTCTTCACCCCCATACATGATGTCACAACTGGGGAAGTCGCCCTCTCTCATCTCGAGCGTGGGCATGTTCTTGGCCGGGCGTGGTTCGGGGAGTCGGCGGTTGAGATAATCGCTGACACTCCCACGACTCCGACAGATCCATCCCCAGAAGTGACACCGGCCATGCGTGTAGACCGAGCTGGCAACGGCACCCGGCGAAAGCGAGGGGGGGCATTCTCCGAGGCTCGTCCTCGTGGTTTGTATCCGCCTCGTGCGGACAGTCAAGATCAATTGCCTGCCCCCGTTAACACTTCTGAACCACTGGATTTCCCAAATGCAGCGTTGAATGACCTCGCGGCCTCCATTCCAATCAACCATGAACACCCATTCATTGAAGTTACCGACGCTGAAGTAAACGAGATCATCCGGTTTGCAGCACCGTGGAAGGCCCCCGACAGTCAAGAAATGTAAATGGGGTACGTTCAACGCGGGTGGAGTGTTATCTGAGACTGAGTTCGCGAAATTTTCAAGGTTTCTGTTCGTCTCGGGTTGAAGCCGACTCTCTTCAGGTCCAACACTGCAGCCCCAATTCACAAAGCCGGGAAAAGGGACAAGACGTCGACGAAGACCTAGAGACCGGTGGAAAACTACGAATTCATTTTGGCCAAGCCACTCGAACGTCTGGTTGCTAATCGGCTATCCTACGAAGCGGAGAAACTCGGATTCCTCAGCAAGAACCGGTACGGAGGGCGCCCCGGCCACAGCACAGCGCAAGCAGTCGACAGATACATTCATCGCACTTGCACTCAACTTGACCAGGGAAACACCGTCTCAACACTGTTCTACGACTTGAGCGGTGCGTTCACCCGAATTTCTCACATGGTCGCGGCCGAAGAAATGGCGGCCCTGGGCTACTCGCGGTCGCTGATTCGCTGGGTTGTTTCATTCTTGGATCAGCGTCTCGTGACTGGTGATTGACGGGGTGCGTACCACCAAGTTCAGGTGCACTGAAGAGGGAGCCCCGCAGGGTTCTGCGCTTTCGGTCATCCTCTTCTTCATCACCTTCAATCGCCTCGCGATCCCTCAGTGCGCTCGACGTGACCTTGGGTTGGACCGATGGCTTCGTCGATGATACCCGCTTCATCACAGCCAGCAAGGCCCCGGCGCAAAATGTTGCAGTTCTCTCGAAAGCCGCAAGCGTCGTGATCCAATGGGCAAACGATGACAAGGCTAGGTTCGAGAAGACGAAAACGGAGGTCTTGCACATCTCCCCGGGGCGGCGAGACTTGTCAGCTTACTGTGTTGAGTTCGACGGCGAGACCATCTTGCCGTCGGACTCCGTCAAATCGGTAGGTGTCCACATTAAGTAAGGGTAAGGGCATGTGAACGTTTTACCCTCCCTCCGTTGACCTCCTGCCGAAATGTTGCGCACCCACTCGTCCAACTAAGGGTCGCTCCGGCGTCATCCCCTGTGGTCCAGTGAAATTTCACAGAGCTAGAGATGGGGGGCCAGGTACAATAACGCATGACGTTGCCTGACACGCGGCCTGAGGCCCACATGAAGCATCGAGCGACGTATGGATTCAGAATTAAATAGGTCGAGACCACATCCTATGTGCCTGCACACTGCGGACGACCGTGTGTGAGCATGAGTGTATAGAATAATACAATCACGCACCTCGACTTTAATGAATCTGGACCATCTGGCGCTCTGATACACTTAAGAATGCAGCTATTCTGCCCTCAATTTGTGCATCTATGGGGCTAGACCCCCCACCCCCGCCTCTAGCTCGGCTCTCAGCAGCTTCAACCCATCCGCCAACACCATGCTGCTCGACTGCATCGGGAACATCCGAATGGCACCAATTTCGCCGTTGGGCACGATGACCGCGTGCAGCTCGAGGCGCCCGCCGCTCCGCGGAGCGAGCGCCACGTCTTCCGCCCCAGCTGTGCCCAAGGTCGCTCGCCCGGATAAACGTGAATTGCGGACGGCCGCGCGTTTAGTCGAATCGGAGGCACGGGATGTCGTTCGGGAACGCGTTCATGAATTCGAACTGCCATTGGAGGATCGTTGGTTGGCGGGCCTTGTAGTCGATGTCCAGGAGGGCACGCAGAAATCATCGATCCCGGGTGCTCAAATACTCCGGAGGGTCTGCGGCCTGGGTTAGTTCACGAAGGACTCTGGAGTAATACGTGCATGTGATGGCAGACCTCGCGATGACGGTCCTTCCAGTCGAGCGCCTGGCATCGCTTGAAGTAATAATACTGCCATTTGCAAGAGGCACAACGGACAAGATCGCGTGTTCGATGGATATCCCCGCACTGTTGAAGATGATAGATAAGAAAATTGGGAAAGACGGAACAGGACTGACTTCTAAGCTGTTGCAGGCCTTGAAGGAGACAAAGGCATCCGATTCGTAAAACTTCATGGTCGTGATCCGTTCCTGGGCTAGATTCCAGAATTCGCTCCATTTCTGGAATACAGAAAGACGCTGTAAACGCTGGGGTGGTATGGAGCTCTTGAACATCGCGCAGTACCGGCTCCATGGAAGATAGCACCGAGTAGTACACCGTGTACGGTACAAATATGTCCACCATCCTCTCGAGAGCGAAGACTTTGGTGAAATCAGGAAGCATGACACACGAAATTACTGTGCGGAAGAGGCCCGCGCGAATCCCGACCCGGATGAGTGGAACGATGGTGGTCGCATGAATACGGTGGTTAGGTGATTGAAAATGACGCGGTGAGCTGTGGGTACACAATTTTCGAGTCGCCCGTCGGCGAATGCGCAGGCAATGCGTGTGGAGACCGCAACGACACCACGGGCAATTAGGGCCTCCTGGAATGCTTCATTGAGTGTGGTTTCTGTTGCGAAGAGGACAATACAGAGTAGGAGGAGAGAGGAGTAGGTTAGATGAGGGCGTGTCAGAAAGCGGTCGAGGTGCATCATGGTGAGTGCTGCGAAATAAGCTGGGCTACCGCCGGCGCCATCGCAGAATTCGTCGGGATACTGATCATGTCGCGTCACTCCTTCAAGACGGTTGCTATTAAAGAACATGCACACTTCTTGGAGGGGGCGAAACTGAGTTCGGCTCGTGGAGGAGGCGGAGCCCAGGTCTCTTGTAGATATTTATGGCAACCTCTGAGTCCTTTGTGAGCCCCCCGATGACCAATGCGAATGTTCCGTAGAGCCCCGGTTCTGGACAGAGGGCCGGGAGTCCGTCCCGGCCCGGGATGCACGTCCAATAAATATGGAGGAGCTGGATTCATTTCCAGGCTGCATTCCACAAATTGGAGGGGGCCTCGAGTGGTATGGGTTTCAGGAGGCCCAGATAAACCAGAGAGCACGAGGCATTGGCGATTGGGGTATTATCGGCAGGAGTCGTGGTGTCGAGCTGGTCTGGGTTGAGTATTCTCAAGGAGTCCAGGGGAGCATAAAATATGGGAAGAAATAGGCGCGTTTGAGGGGAATCGCGGTCTGTTTTCGCCGGGCCTAGTAAGCGTTCAAGGTCAGGAAAGGAGCCAGCTGCAGCCGCCCTCGCAGTCGGCTAGCATAATGGTGAATAAGAGGGCAAGGAGAGAAGGCAAAAACGCGCACTCTGAGGCGCTGCGGTAGCTGATCAATCGAATGCTCGAGGTGAAGTACGCGAGGCAGCATGGTTAGAGGAAGAGATCAAGATTGCCGAAAAGTTTTGCGATTGCGTTCTTACAGATAACACGTGACTATCCCCATTTGGAATTTATGGTTAAAATCCGCTCAAAGTTGGCTCAAAGTCAACTGCGAGTTGTCGAAGACCTAAGCATTTGGGAAATAAAAGAATATTCCCATGCTCACTCATATTTTTGGAATATCAGGAACTTCCTGGAATGGAATGAATACATATTATCCCTTGACGGACGAGACCCCAGGACGAACGCCGGGGATATTCTGCCAGTCCAACAGCCAGATAAAGAAGTAAGATATGGGGAGTTTAATGGAGGATAGAAGGGCATCAAAGACCGTGTTTCAACCGCCGAGGGTTCAAAAACAACAGGGAACGAGTTGTATTCGGCCCAAGGTTTAGTACCGAGATAGTAGTAGGACTAAGGGTTTCTGGAGGGCGTCAAGAACTACAGGAGATCTCGCGAGATGATCCAAAGAGATCCAAATGATCCTACAAATATTTCCACAATTATCCCGGGTGTCCTCGGGGCTTGTTCTGCGATATCGATGCAACTATCGCGATCGACCTTGAATCAATCATATGTGACTACGCTCCCCATAAGCTTGGTCAAGAAATGCCCATCTTCGTCTCGTTTACTTTCCGAATTGTTATCAATAAAATTACGACTGGTCACTGGTGTCCGACTGATTATGCCACGCCCAGATTCACTAATTACGGCACGCGGTCCTTGACCCGCCCTCCAGCCCGGTATCGTGAAACTAAAATACATTACATTGTCAGTCTTCGTCCCGTCTATCAGTACAAGTACAGCGTACTACCCTCCAATCCATCCCTGAGATCCGCGCACTAGCTAGATAGGTTCTTCCACGCAACACCTCCTGGCTTCATCCCACCCAACACCTGCCCTCGCAGAAGCGCCGCGCCCCCTCGCGCCGCTGACGCTACCTCTGCCTCTATGCAGTTTACCCCCCGCAATATCGCGGCGAAACATTAATCACAGCTTCGCGGCCCGCGGCTGCATCTTGTTGAGGAACGCGGACGCGACAATGCGCCCGGAGGCCTTGTCGACGATCTGGATGCGTTGCATTGTCAGTACAGCTCGAGCGCTCAGTCAGGAGGATGGGGAAGAGCCAAAGATAAGTGCGGGCCGAGGTTCCGAATGCGTGATATTAAATGAATGAGACGAAGGCGGGAGCCGGAGATGGGAGTGGGGGATCAGATGAGGATGTGGGATGTGCTCATGATGAGGGCCATGGGATGGATGATGATGATGCCCGGACGAGGAACCAAATGCGTTCGACCGGCGCGGACGAGAAGACGCGCGCGCTAGCGCGCGTCAAGGGATCCGTACGCGAAATGAAGGCATCACGTCCACAACACGAGATGAAGGCACGCATCGCATCCAAAACGCGGTGGAGATGAAATGAACGCTACGCACCTCGCAGCGGGATGTCATGACGCGGCCGCCCATCGAGATGGACGTGCTGATGATGCGCAGGTGGCTGCCCCTGCAGATGGGTTAGCGTGGCGCGGAGGGGATCAAGAACGGCGGATGAACTGGGGTATCCATTGCCATCGAGCGCGAATCGGGCTCAAACGCGGAAAGAAGGGCGTACTCACAGTGGGGCGGGAGCGTGGAAGAGGACGTTCATTGCCTGTGTGACGCCGACGCCGTTGGTATTTTGGAACACGCCGAGCGCGACGAGCGGGGTGCTGCAGCAGCTACAGAACGCCCATCAGAATCATACGCAGAATAGGGCGCAACGCAAGAATAGATGGAACGCACTTGTCAATCAGATAGGTCACGCAGCCGCCGTGCAGCATCCCTGCGCCATTCAGCATGTCTACCCCGAGCATCAGAAGTCGGGAAGAAGGAGGAGATGTGGTTAAGAACGCACGTTTCGTGACGACGAGCTCCGCTACCGTCGTCGCCTCGAGGCGCCCCGCGCGCTCCATGCTGCGCTCGATCGAGATATCGACAAACTTTGTCGCGCGCCCGACGGCGTAGCCGAACGCAGCGGGGTCGCAACCGACGCCGTACGCGTAGAAGGTGTTGCAGGAGAGCGCCTTGACGTATTCCGGGGCATTGCCGGCGATGGACGCAATGTCCACGTCCACGTCGTGCGGGAGGGACGCGGGGTCGATCCACGCCTTGGATCCCTTGGATGGGCCTGCGCTGGGTGCGGGGGTGTGGAGGCGCGAGGACGACATGGTAGTTCAGGGAAGAGGTGGATAGAATAGAAGCAAGGCTCTGGAGGGAAGGAAGCTGCGAAGAGGCGTGGGCACGATCGGGGGTTTTAAATTTGCTTGTCGTTGATATATATACTCGCAATGTTTCTTCGCCATGTGGGGCGATCTCCGGTTCTGGGAAGATGGTCGCGCGCGGTCAAACGAGAGCAGCCGAAACGTGGGAGGGATCTGCAGGCTAGCGTTGAGGAGAACGGTAGCACGACAGAAGAAGCGGGCAAGAGGGAGGATGATAGCTGTGATAAAGGTACAAGGGTTGAGGAGTTAAGGTTGCCGTGGCGTTGCTGTGACGGATGGTTTCAATAGGCGAAGCTTTAGCATTCACCCCGTCGGCGGAGCCTAATCCTCTGCCATGGACGTGGGAAAGAAGTAAGAAGAACGCTTAGGTAATCGCTCCACGCTCTCTGAACTTTTTGGGTTTGGTGAATGCGGCGGCGAAGTTCACGCAAGTGGAACTGGTATATTGATAGCACCAAATTAAAGCTTAGTGAATGTTCATCTCCAAATTTTTCCGCGTTGCCGGCAAGTTTCAAGGCGCGAGAATATTTTCTGGGCGTGGGGCGCAGATATTCATCCTGGGGTCATCTTCAGGGCATAATATTTGTGTATGCAGTCACCTGACAGTGGCCTTCCCCAGTCTTGTAGTAGGACCAAAGTAGGACCCTTGATCATCGGTTGGTAGGTCGGATAGCTTGGGAAAATTTTGTCCGAACTTTTCACTTCGTCCAGGGCCGGAATTTTGTCCGAATCCTGCCTCTAACCAGAACTTGGCTAAAATTTTGTCCGAACTGTGTAACCGACCTCAAAAGTCCGAAAAAAAAACGTCCCAAGGTCCTAAAAATTCCTTGAAAATGCTCGCTATCCTAATTGTCTTGTTCCTCTTCCTCGTCCATATCCAGAATGTTAATATTCGCCTTCCCCTTCCTCCGAACGATGTTCAAGCTTGCGACTGGTCCAAGAGGCAAAAGAAAACACAGAAATTGTCACAGCAACACCAATTCAATTACCATCAATATCAAGCTTGCGCTACTTATTATATTGATTGAGGGAGAAGACATGAAAATCGAAATTAAGGCAGGTAAGAAGCGGACTTGAACTTTGGGTTCGGAGCAGCTCGAAGCACAGCTTTCTGTCCGAACTCCGACCTGACCCCTCTAGAGTCGCGGCACCGTCCGAACTTTTGGTCCGCGATCCGACCATCTTCCCTGAAATTTGTCCGAGCTTTCCTCTGACCTCGGGTCCCCAAATCCCGAATTTTGTCCGAACTAGATATTCGACCTACCAACCAATAATCAAGGGTCCTGAGTCCTCGGCCGATGATAAATCATCAACTTCGATTTTGTTAAGCTTATCGTAAAAAGTGGTTAACTGGAATCTTTTGGATAGATCAAAAGCCGTGGTTGAGTTGAGCACCAGAACATCACTGCAACAAAAGTCAAAACTTACCGCTCCTAACTTCCTCTGATCCGATGCCCAACACCCGTAGTGCAATGGAATGTCAATAAGTCCCCAGGTCTGAAGCCTTGGCGATAGACCACACGCATAGAAACTGCAAGTTAAGCCGTAATTTCGATGTGCACTCACTACTTCCTTAGGAACAACATCTCGCGCGACGCGCTCACTGGTCGTTTCATGATCCAATTGTCCCGTTGGAGTTGCGCTCCAAGCCAGTTGATTTGATTTGATTTGATTGTCATGGGTAACCGTACCTAGCTAAGTATTGCTATGCGACTGTACGTAGAATTGGGTGGGGAAAGAAACAGGCTGGGGCTGTATTGGGGTCGGATATCGTAAGTAGAAGTAAAAGTGGTTAACGGTAGGGAAAGAGAGGTAATTATACGGAAACTGACTTGATTATGGGGATTCGTGGTCAGGGGAATGCACAGAAATAATTGATGGTTTTTGTATAGGGAGAAAGGAAGAGAGGAAGAGAGAGATGGGGAGATGGAGAGATTATCCGAGTATAAGATAATAAAAGAAGGAAAAGGAACCCAAGCGACCCTTTGAAACGTTCAGTGGCGTTGATTAACGCTGCTGTGGCTTTGAATAACTTGGGGCTGCCCAGGTTACCGAGATCCACCGCACCCAGGAAGCCAGCATTATAAAGGCCAACTGGAGAGGGCCTCGCAGGTGTTCTCATGCTGGACATTGAAGCAGAGAGTGGGCACAGGTTTTTGCGTGAGCTCTGCACGCTTCGCAGGTAGGTGAGTCGATGAGACGGACTTTGCAGCGGTGCGAATTTAGGGCTGAGAAATCGGTACGTAGCTGCACCATAATTGAGATGGTTTTGCGGGGAATGGAAGCGGAGTAGAGTGGGGATGGGATCAGCGAGGGGAGGGACTTATCAATTGCTCGGAGGTCACGACCAGTAGTAGCGCAACGCTATTAAATCCTCTTGTCGACCATCAGGACGTTGATACGGTGTTTGACGGAGGTGAGTGAGATGGGGGTGGCTGATCCGGCTGTAGTCTTGTCGCCGCCTTCGCCGCTGTATCGGACAGCTCGTTGCCAACCGTACCGATATGTGCGGGCGTCCACAGATTTATGATGCGGAGGTCAGGGTAGTCTCTTATAAACAGACGCTATAACATTATGAACTCGTACCTCGTTTGTTATAAGGTCGGGGCGAATAGCGAGTGCAGCATGCACCAGCTTGTCATAAAAGATCGCCCGGAACTGCCCAGAACGAGGTAGGATGGAGCAGATTCCTGAAAGTGCCGCCCGCAAGTCAGAAACCACGAGGATTCAGAAAAACTCATCGAGTAGTGCCTTCTCCGTCGCATTGAGTAAGCCCTCCATTTCCCCATCGCACACCTGCCCGTCACCCAGAGGGACAAGGACCTCCTCCCGCTGTCCTCAACTCGCACCGCTGCCCTACCCGCCCTGCCTTCCAGCAATGAGCCGTCTGAGAATCACGTCGACTTCCACATCTCTTCATTGAGGAGGAGCTCCCGAGAATCTGCAGTGCCGTTTCCTTAGTGGGGATGATCGTTGTGACCGGAAGCGTTTCGGCCCATGGCGGTAAGTAAACCGGGACCATAGGCCCATACAGGCCCCCGGACACTACCTTCAAAGCGGTCCGCTTTTTTCAGAAAAAAATCGCTGATTTACTTCATGAAATCTGGCCGTCGGGAGCTGATTTACTGACCGGTTGATTCGGGTTTCAACCTATTTTTAGGGGCGCGGGGGGGAATGTGGTAGCAAATCGACTCATAGAGGACTCTACTTTCTCCGTCCTGTTGTTGGAAGCTGGACCATCGTATGTCTTTGTGTTCAGGTCAGCTAAGTTGAGGTTCATTTGAATTTCTACAGTCCCGAGGGCCGTTTCAACTATACAGTCCCGTTCTTCAACATATTTCTTAGGCAACCAGGTCCTCTTGACTAGAACTATACTGTCACATCGATCGGTCTCAACAACACGGTTCTCACATGCCCGCGCCGTAGGATTCTAGGCGGCTCCACTTCCATAAGTAAGTACTGGCAAATTTCAGTCGTACTTGAATACTCAGGAACTAACTCTAGATGGATTGGGATATGTGAGAGGCTCCAAGGATGACTATGACGCATACGCCAGAGTCACCGAGGATCCTGGGGTGAGCTTCCAATCCATTCCTTGAATATTTCAACATTGATTTAGCATTACAGATGGGACGCACTCCAGCCATATTTCCGTAAGGTAAGTGTGGCCACATTTATCAGTTAATTCATGAAAAAATAGAGTTTCTCCAGAACGAACGGTGGACTGCTCCGACCGACAATCACAATCAAACGGGGCAGTTTAATCCTAAATTCCATGACTTTCATGGCATCAATTCTGTTAGCTTGGTAGGGTTCCCTTCGCCGCCCGACATTGACAATCGTGTTGCCGGAGTAGTCCAGGAACTAGGTGAAGAATTTCCATTTAACGAATACATCAATTCTGGTTCTCTTCGTGGCATTTGTGAGCTAAAAATGCATACTCGTAGTCTCAACCACATCAACACGATTTTCCTGACAGCATGGGTTCAAAGTAACATTCGACACGGAAAACGCAGTAGCTCATTCACCTCGTATCTGGGACCAGATTTCATTGACCGTCCCAACTTGCATGTCATGCAGGATGCGCAAGCAACTAGAGTCGTGCAGACCGCCATATCTCCAAGCACCTTCGGCGCCATTGAATTTGCTAGCGGAAGAGATGGTTCGGCAGCGCTGAATTGCATATAGTATGCTCATGTTTTATTAAATCCTAGGCGACTCGTTAAAGTATCCAAGGACTCGGTGATCATTTCCGCCGGTGCTCTAGAAACTCCCAAACTTTTGATGAAATTTGGAATTGGCGATATGGAATACCTCTCCTCTATGGGAACTACACCATTGGTCATTTTACCTGACGTCGGGAAGAATCTTTCGGCCCACCTTGCTGTTTGCCTCGTCTACAGTGTAAACTCTACACAAAATTTCGACGAAATTGTCCGCAATGTAACCCTGCCAGACGAACTTCTGGCATACTGGATCGAGACCGGCGGTGCCGGACCCTTGGGTATCACCTACACCAGCCACGATATTTTTGTCAGACTACCGACTAACGCCACAATATTCCAAAAGAATACAGACCGAGCCGCAGGGCCAAGGTCCACTCATCTTCAGGCTACGATACAGGTAGATATATTATATTTGACAACTGGGTCTCCGCTGATATTAAAACAAGAATGGTCACATCAGTTCAACACCAGAGGGGAATTTTCTGAGTGTCCCCGCCACACTTTTGACGCCTACGTCAAGTACGACATTTCATATTGCAAGTGAATCGCTCATTGTTTTTCAGGGGGCAATGTACAGCTGAGATCCTCGGACCCCTTCGATCCGCCTCATAGACGTCGCGTCACTCAATACGGACTTTAATATCTTCGGTCTCCGTGAAGCCGTCAAAATGACCCACCGGTTTTTCAATGCGAGTGCGTGGCAAGGATACATATTGAAACCCTTGAGCAATCTTGAATTTGGGGCAACGGACGATGAAATCGAAACATATCTTCGACAGAATGATGCTCCCAACGGGCATATAGTGGGTACGGCGAGTATGTCCGCGAAGGGAGCCCACTACGGTGTAGTGGATCCGGATCTCACTGTGAAAGGTGTCAGGAGTTCACGAATCGTTGACGCATCCGTTCTGGTACTTTATTCTCCAATGAAGTCAGCCGCATATTGATATTTGGTCCCCAGCCCTATCTTCCGACCGGGTTTACGATGACCACAACTTACATCGTTGCCGAAAGACCTTCAGACATGATAAAGGCTGCGTGGAAGTAATCTTTTGTGTCAATCTACGCATTGTTAGTTCGCAAGGACCTTATCGAACTTGTTACCATATCTGCGTTGAGGAGGAGGAGGTTGTTTTAAATGTTTAGGTTGCCATGCGTGTCACGTGTAACTGTGATTGAAAAACAAGTATTTAGCCAATCGCATGATTTGTACGCGATACCATCACCCAATGGACCTCTGAATTCTGTAGGCTCATCTGGAATACCTGAAATCAACCTAGGAACAAGGCGCAGCGGGGATGCTAAACGGATTGTCTTTTCAAGTTGGCAATTTGGATTGGGCGGACCTTGAAATTGAAAGGTGGCAGGAGGATATACTCCCTGTCGCGGCAGATATACTTACTACTGATCCCATGCTCTTCTCGCCTCTCACTTGAATTTCAACACGACCGGAGAGAACTTTTTCAACCTAGAGTCACGTGTCATGTTCAAAATCTTTATCATTCGTAATGGCTCCCCCCTTTCTCTCATCCGCACTAGCACAACCGGAATGCTTTCTATGAGTCTCTAAGCAATCCTCTCAATCTTTTGTTTCACAAATGAAACGTATCACAGATAAATTCTTCAACAAGGTCCGTGGAAGCGCGAATCACGGAAGGTAACAATCGTAGCGCACATCCCGGGCTCCTCTCCATCCAACTAAACAGATGAGATTCAGGTTACGATCGGGTGTCCAGGTAAGTTTGAATGCCTACCGCATTGCCAACAGTCGAGTAACGAGTGGGGGTCGCTGTCGATTCCATTAACACCGTGTGTGTGTCAATCGACAAAAAGAAAAAGCGAAACACTTACTATTTCTTCTTTATAGCCAGCAGAGCAGGATAATTTGGACCCCAAAAGGATTCTAAGTCGAATAAGTCAAATCACCAACAGGAATCTCAGTCCAGTCCATACCTTCATGATTGGTTTCGTACAGATCTCCTTCGTTCTGTTCACAAGTCAGCGTTGTTTCGGACAACAAATTTCACAACGCACGAAATACGCTCCCGAACCCGGTGTTATGTCCCGCAATAGCTGCGTGACATTGCTTGCAATCTCGAATTGCGTGCGGATCTGTGACACGGTTGCGTTGAATTGCCAGCCAGTGTGTCCACCAATCTTCATGCATTTCAACACAGGGATTGAAGACTGAGAGTGACCAATCACCTGCCACAATGCCTTCCGCCATGCGGGGGTGACACTGGTTGCATTGGCTGTCCCGTTAAAAAGGAACGGGGTGCCGACGACTTGGATGTAGGGATTGACACCGTATTGTTGAATCATTTGGAGCATCGTGTTAGTCAGGATCGCTTTACCGCTTTCACTCGTGAAGAGCTCGATTGGGATGAGGCGGCTGATGAGTTCGTTTTGCACGCCAACGCTGCCTTGCGCAGTCGTGACATACTTGGTGAAAAACGCCTCCCAGGACGGCAGCTCTTCGATCACGACAGAGCCATTTTGCGCTCGGACATATTCTGTAACATTTCGGACAGATTCCGTGGCTTGTTCAAGAGTTAGGCGCGGGTTAACGTTGATCAGATTTGTAGGCTGATAAGTAATGGAAATGAGTGAACTCCAGAAGGATGAAACGGGGCAGAAATGACGAACTCCCATATGACCGCCCCAGCCTTCGGTTCCCCATCTGTACGACTCGTCGACAAGTAGTCTCAGGAAGGGCTGATAATTAGTCGAGGTCCGCGTAAACGACATCGATGCGCTGAATGGACGATACCTCTGTTATCAGACCGGATGCGAAAAATATTCAACGCACACTTGTAATTTCATCCGTGGCTCAGCGAGGAATGTTGACTCCAGAACAACGCCAAAAGTCGAGCCTCCTCCCCCGCGCAGCGCCCAAAAGAGATCTGAGTTCTGGAAACTGTTCGCAACGCGGTATTTTCCATCTGGAGTGACAATTTTGAATTGCAGCTGCCCAAGCCAAGTTCATTTCCGGAAAACATGATTATGCACATCGGAAAACGTACCACCCGGTCGACACCAAGTCCGAAAACAGGCGAGAGGATACTGTGTCCGCCGCCCTGTAATAAAATGATGATACATCACACAAATCGACCAGTGATCTTACCATTACCCTAGTTATATAAATCAGGTAACGAGATGGAGGAACAGTTCAGCGAGCCTACCATCCTCCGCTGGGGGCTATAGTACCGGCATACCCTCCGATGATGGTCAGGTTGTTGGTATCCGCAAAGTTATACAGGTCTTCGAATGGAACGCCCGCCTATCTCGCCATTAGATATCTTTTCTGGCCTCTTGTAGATAGCACGCACCCCGAGGGTGATTGCGTGCTTGTAGTGCTCCTTGCCGCCCTCCGGAATAAAATTTGGCGTATATAATAACTGAAAAGCCGTTAATTAGCTATCAGTCTCAAACAGAGATCTGAACACCGCACGCTATCTAGGTTGCGCGTCTGAAAATGTAGTCAGCACAGCATACTTTCCTATTGAGAATGGACTCACCCATAGATTCAAGGAACCTTTGGATCCAGAGCGACCCTTATAATCGTGACCTGAAGCCTTGATCGAAAGGTGGATGCCCGTCTTGGCCGAGAATAGGTAGGCTTTTTGGACATCTTTTGGTCCGGACACAGCGACCTGGATGTTTATCAAGGACGAGCTGGATGATAGAATGCACTACCGGACGCACATAGCGTTCAGACACGGAGCCCTGCTGACAAGGAACTGCCCAAGCAAGAGGGTTTGAAGGGTTAGACGAGTCCAACTACCATCTGTGTTACTGCAGCGCTCAGCCATCCGAAATAGAACTGACTAAGCATTTTTCCTCCGTCCTCTGGCATGTCTCCCATTGCGGCTATCGAAAAAAATGTGTGGACGTCCGATCAATGCCGGGAGTTATTGGGCTTACGGGCATGTATGCTGGGAAGTGAACTGAACGAAAATCAGCCACTGTATAGCCCGCCTGCACCTGAGAGCATTTTTCGCGGTCCACGGTCGAGTTCTTGCCATTTACAATGGGGAAACAAGGCGCGGACAGCGGAACAGCCGAGTGCAAGCGACCACCAAGAGAGTCGGAAAATTCTTGCCATTCCCGGGCGGAAGGCAAGGCGAGCGAGCATTGAGCGAAGACTACCAGGGCCACTAGCTTTGAGACTGTGGCGGGCAACATTGAGGTGTTGGGGCAATCCAAAGACTCGTGATGCGGGGATGATTGGCGATGACTGCGGGGATGATTGGCGATGACCAGGGTCACGGGTCCTTCTTGACTATTGGAACCCCATATGGGCAATACTTATCCTTGGACCCCCTTGGCACTTGCATCAAATTGGGTCTCAATGGGTGCTGTTTGGCACAACCATCTATCAAATCGCGCGCAAATAGAGACTTCCGCCACCAGTTATTAGAGTTCTTTCCGTGGTTGCTCGGGAACCAGAGGTAGCTACATGTTCGGAATGCAAGCGCATTCTGCGTGATGTAGGCGACCCCTCCGTTTGTGTTTGCGGACAATCTGCAGAGATTGACGACCCCGAGAACCCGCATGTAGGATGCAAGGTCGAGGATGCGAGACGAAATGGGCGAGTATAAGCCTCTTTCGATGACTCTCTGGTCTCAAGTGCCATTTAGTATCATGTATTCTGTATGGATTTATCCACAGCCCTGTCGGAAGGCTGGACATGTGACCCTTGCATTCATTCGGGGGCAACTCGCGGTGGGAAAAGATGGCGAGATGGGAGATGGGAGATGATGGGAGTAATAGAGGGCTATAGGATCAAGAGGTGGCAGATCGGGCGGATCGACACACTAGTGATGTTACGTGAGTTGATGTGATGGCAAACAAGACCAGGTCCTTGCAAGAGCCTGAGAGCATAATAAATTCATTCGAACGCCCAATATGCTTGCAAGAGTTGTCTGGAATGCTCAAGAATGGGTAGATGTTTTTCCGAGGGGCAAACTAAGAACATTCGGATTTGTGTCCCAATTTGGATGCGACCATCTTTTCCACTGTAAATCACTTCCTAAACTGTGGAACCTGTTTAATTTTTGGTAGAAGCGCTATATGTTGAATTAATTGTTACTCTGATTTTTTTTGAGTGGCAGAGACTGGTGCAATATGGTGAACTGAAGAACAGGCTTGTTTATTGATATTTGTGGTGGGTGGGTCTGCACGTGCGTTGATGAGTGTGTCGATCCGCCCGATCTGACACCCCTTGTATAGGATGTTTAGATTTATGTGGGAGCAGTTTATTCCTCTTACGCCAGCTTGACGAGGTTTCACCCCTGTCTGACATGGCACGTGGATAGTTACCCGATTTGGACATCACGTGGTAGGTAGGTCCCCGAAGCCCAAGTCACAGTGGGTTTTTTCACGGATCGGAACCCCCTTGCGCGCCCTCATCAAACACTCACCTCTTTTCCTCCATGCTCCGAGTCGCAGCAAGACTTGTACGGCGGCGGCCGCTGCTCGGATGCCACCTTGGAAGGTACTCTGCTGGCCGCATGGTGAATATACCACGACCTAGTATCAAGACATACGCGACCCATCGCGTCCTCGAAGAATTTGAAGTCGGACCCTCCCCGCAGGACTCGTCCTCGTCCTCCCCCGCACGCGAACGGCTCTCCTCCTCCGGGCTCCCGCTCGAAAACTCGGGGCCCACGACTGCCGCGCTCCTCGCCTATGCCGCCGCACACTGGCCCCCGCCGCCGGTCCTCCCCGCGGGCTGGCGCGCCGACTGGGACAAATGGCCGCACCTCCTCACACTCTTTGCCTACTCCCCCTACTTCCTCCGCCTCCCGCAGATCGAGATGCTTGTCGCCGTGCGCCACGCCGTTCCCGGCGAGGTCCGCCCGCTCATGTACCACCCCACACGCGACGCGCTCGTCTTCCAGATCGATGTCGCCGACGAGGACGAGGGCGACGGCGAGAACGAGGGTGCGCAGATATTCTACATGGACTGCGACAAGTTCGAGCTGTGGACGTACGCGCGCGGGGACGCCGACACCGTCGATGAGCTCGTGCTGCTCATCGGCGCGGCGGCGACGCCCGAGAGCGTCCCGCTCGTGCGCCTCCCACCGGACCCCGCGGGCGCGGAGGCCCTGAAGCGTATCCTCTCGCGCGACGCCTCCGTCATCCCCGTCCTAGAGGAGGAATTCCTGGGTTACGCGCCGCGCGCGACGACGCCCGAGGAGGAGCTGCAGAGCGCGGACGCGGCGGACCGCAGCGTGCGCGATAGGCTGGAGGAGGCGATTCGGAGTGCGCGGGGATATATCATGGACGCGGAGAAGGAGCTGCGGGTGGAGCGCCGGGATCTGGAGGCGGGGCGGAAGGAGGGGCTAGATGTGCGTGTGGACGAGGCGGCGCATGCGGAGGTGCGAGCCGCGGTGGAGGAGGCGAAGGAGAAGCTCGCGGAGTGGGAGGAGCTATGGAGCGCGCAGTATGGGCCGTGGAAGGATTAGGGCGGTGTTGGACGTCCTGGAGGTGCGCTGCGGGATATGTGGTGCATCTCGTTCGCAGCGCATCCCACACGATGAGTATTCGCACCTGTCGCCAGCGCTTGATCTCGAATTCCGCGCACTCAAAAGTACTGTAACTATATGTGGATGATTATAACAGTTCATCCAATCGCAATATCAAGCCATCAACTCGACCCCCGTGTTCTCAATATCGAGTCTTCTTTAAATTCTCTCGGAATCCCATCCTCGCCTCTATCTTAATGCGACTTCAAATCTTGTCCTGCTCTCCCTCGCTTTCCAACTACATCGCCGCCCGCCCACATCACAACTCAGATGCACGGCTGGTTCAAGATCATAAATTCGGCGGAGCTTGAGCTTGTTCTATGTTCCCAGGTAGGTCTGTACGTAGGTATTCCACGGTACGGTCTGAATGAATAACGGGCGCCGGTTTCCAGGGGTTATCCGGGAGGTTGAAACTTGAATGCGCCGCTATTTATTTAACTCGAGTCTTCTTGGCACATCATCCCCGTGCGTCTAGTACGGCCCCTTAAAAGGCTGAAGGATAAACGTTGGCAGTAATAACCTTTCAAACACTTCGAGCCGCAATTTAAATGAAGTTACCCATAACCGTCTTTGCCCTCCTCCCGTTCCTCGCCGCCGTGGCCGCTACTGTGCGCATAATTAATTCTTGGCGTGTACAGCGTCCGATGACTAACCCACCGGCAGCCTACGGTCAACGCCGGGGCGTCCGCACGCAGCGCCAGCGAAGATCTCGCCGCCCGCGTACGCCTCGCATCTCATTTGTGAGGATACCTGACTCATCTTTGCCGCAGGTCATCTTTCCGGACTGCTTCAACCAGATGCTTTGCAGCGGGGCGCTCAACGTTGCGGCGACCAGAACGGCAATCGACCCCGAGGTCGCGCTGTGCACGGCCCGGGGATACGGGTGCGGAGACCCGCGCCTGCCTCACACAGAGGCCGGGGGCCCACCTCAGCTGGCGGCCGGGAAGATACCCGACGCCACCTGCGCGGCGAACTGCGTGTGCGCTGTGGTCTGCCCCGCGGAGGATGTGTGATATATCGAAAGGTTGAATATCGGAGATGTTCGAAATCGTTTTAGGGAGGTTGGGAGATTTCTTGGTGCGGCACGAGACAATACAATAATTCCATTAAAGCCGAAAAACGGCGTCTTGAATAACTCGGGGAATGACAGGAATCCGCGGCTGCCTCACAACAGGGGCTTGTCGGTCACACCCGGCAGTCACGTGCTACAATGATCGCGCGGATTGTTTCGGCCATCGGCGCACACTCTCGCTTCCTTACGTCCTTTTGAGTGCTTTACAACCTATTGGAAGGACGGGCACTCACTGCCATGTAATTATCGAATGGATTAGGCATGGGTAAGTAAACCTTCCTTTTTGGGAACACGAAAAAATTCTGGTTGTCTCATTAGTTTCGAGATCAGCTGTAAGGGCTGACGCGCTGATGATGTCGCTAAGAATTGAACAGCGGGTGCCTGCTAGTCTCTCGTAGACAGACGCTTCAACGCGAAGCTCGTACCTCACTTGTTGAAGGTACCTGCCGCATTCCGTTTCACAACGGCTGGAAGAAAATCGAAATATTGGGTTGAACTACTCGTAACCTAGTCTGCCTACGTTTGGCAAAAGATTAGGCTAGCTCTAACTTTAACCGCCGCGTTTGAGGTCATAACAGAAACCATCAAAAAGTTCAACTCGTCGCGCGTTTGGTTCGAGTTGTAACGTCTGCCTATGTACGGCAAAGAGCTCGCGTCATTTTGGGGCAATCATCCGCACTAAGTTACGAGTCCAGGGTGCCTCCAATGCGACCTGCACGGCGGACCAGTGCGTGTGCATGCTGTTTTTGTGGCGAAGAGTAATTCACGCTAGGCGAAGGCGGACACAGATGGGTTCAAGTGTTTCGCTACAAATGCATTAATCTAACACCGAAGGGGGATTATGGGCTATTATGGGCCGAGCTCGCGGGAAGTGCAATATATATTCACGGCTGATTCAGGGGGCAATCAATCCGGCAAGTTGAAACTTGATTGCGCCGCTATGAGTCAAGGCTGCATACTTACTGAGTCCTCTTGGGACATCGTCTCCATGCGTCTAGGTATGGCCCTGCATACTATAAAAGGCTGAAGGATTGCTATTGGCAACAAGCAACTTCCAAACACTCCGAGCACCGATTAGAATGAAGTTCTCCATCGCCATCTTTGCTCTCCTCCCGTTCTTCGCCGCCGTGGCCGCTACTGTGTGTATAATCACCTCTTCACGCGCCTATGACTGACCTCACCGGCAGCCCGCGCTCAACTCTGTGCGTAGCGCCAGCGAAGATTTGGCTGCCCGCGTGCGCTTCGCCTCTCATTCGCAGGGATACTTGACTCATCTTTGCCGCAGGCCGTCACGCCTCCGGGCTGTTCCTGGGAGCTGATTTGCAGCGGAAAAGTTGTTACTACCGGCATCGTGGCCACTACGTGCGCGCTCGAGGGCGTGTGCCCGACATCCACCGCCGGCTGCGGGGCGAACTGCATGTGCGAGCTGGTCTGCGTTGAGTAATTGTAATTTAAGTATCGAAAGGTTGGATATCGGAGATGTTCGAAATTGCTTTCGGGAGGGTGGCGGAGTTATAGTATTACTGATACTATAACTCCCTTGAAGCAAAACATCGGGAATTGCCCTGGTGCTTGCTGCTCTCATTCTAGTCCTGGAACTCCAGCTCCAAGACGACCTAGTAAACCACAACCGTAAGTATAGACCACGCTCCAGAAATACGAACACACCTCCTCAATAGCGTTAGCTATTTTCGGCGCCAGCACATTCTCAAGGAACTGGCCCAACTGTTGAAATCCGGTACTTGCGACAAGCCCCGGGACATTTGAACATTTCTTCCACCGTCGGCGCCATAAACGCGAGCGTCGACAGTGGCGCTCTAGGCGTATAGACGAGTGCCGATGTTAGCCAACTAACATAGTTGGACATCCATGTTGTCCTAATTGCTCCTCCTTGGCGAGGGGGACATTGCGTGCACTGCATCCACACCCATTTGTGCGAGCGGGATTCAGGATCGACTGCAGCACTTGCTGCCGCCCCGCATTGTTGATGATACAACAACAGTCCTTGATAACCCTCGGAAGAGATCAGTCCGAGATATCCTGAGGCGTCGTTTTGGATGAGATCCTTAAGATGAAGCTTTAAACATTCCTTCGCAGCCTTCCTCGTCAACCCTTCCCACCCACAGTACCATCCCATCGCAAACACCGTGACCGGGTTGTCGACGAGATATTCCGCCAAATATCGCTGCCCCGTCTGCGCCAGGAACGTCATGCGGTACTTCACCATGGTCTCCAGAACCTCGCAAAGGTCATCCAGACTTTCGATGCACGGCTCCGCCCCGGGATACCAGAGGCGCAACATCCTGTCCAGGACGGCGGCGCTCTCCTCCAGTTTTACGACGGGGAGTGTTGGGTCCGGAGCCTGGCCAGCTTGGGGGGTATCGAACATGTCCTCCAAGACCGGCGATGCTCGCTCGAGAATTGGGCGGTAGAGGCGAAAATCGATATCGTCCGAGGAGCGCAGAATTATGTCGCCATCGGGATCATCGAACGGGGATGTGGGAACGGCTGGATCCGGAGTAGTAGACATTTGCTGGTCTGAGGGTGTAAATCTGAGCCAGAGGAGAAGAGGAGGGGACAGAGCGGAAGGTTGCGTGCGGCCTCGTGTTTGATTGCGTCCACGTTCTAAATTTACAGACGGTTCGTAATAACCTAGAGTTATGGCTTCCACAAAGATGTAAATTATACCGTTACCCGATCTAACCCAGAAAAGAGAAGAGCTCACATTCGTCGACAAAATAGTACCGAACTATTTAACAAGATGTTGAATATGATCTTACGAACGACTGGCAGCTTCAGAAACGTGATGCACACGGACCATCCGCAAACTCCTGCTTTATGCAAGACCAAGAGATTGGGGGCCAAGTCAAGGTTGATGACTGGGGAGAATGCTTCAGACTCAGGGGGAACGGTTTGCTCACTGCCCCCTCCATTTAATTTGAAAATAAATGACAGAACACAGGCATGTCCGGGTTCAAGTTGCCCGGTGCCGCGCCGCTGGTTAAAATTCATAATACCATAGAAAATTCAAAGTCTGAGAGTATTAGGGGAAGTCAAAGCTAGAATCGACGGCCGATTCTGGCCGATTCTGATGTCGATTCTTGACCGATTCTGGCGGCAGAATCGACCGAGAATCCACATCAAATTTGACCCCCCCGGTTCTGAGTTCGATTCTGAGCTCGATTCTCGGAGGATTCAGTTTGTAGATAGACAACTGATAATTAAAATTGAATATATTTTTCTGGGTCCCAAGCTTGCTATCTTATACCACGACACCATGCCACGGCTCACCTCGCGCCAGCGTCGGGTGCGCGACGTCCTCAATGTGTTCCTCCATCACCACGCCACACGCGTCAAGGCCGCCTTGCGACGGAAGAACAAAACCAAGCGCACACTTACCCGTGCTGGATTCACGCCCGAAATTCATGTAGAGGGCTTCTTTTTGCCCAGAGCAGAGGTTTTTACAGCAGGGGTTTTCGCCATAGTAGTTGTCGAGCAGTGAGCGCGATGTACAAGGGTAGCGGGCGGGGGGAAAATATATAATTTGATTGATTTGTAATATACTTTGAGTGGCGCCGGACCGGCATAGCTTACAGGGGCTCGATTCTGGGTGATTCTGCAAAAACATCGATTCTCGGTCGGAGAATCGATCCGAGAATCGACATCAGAATCTTCCCAGAATCGGCCTCCGATTCTAGCTTTGACTTCCCCTATTGTAGGGTCGAGAAGGACTGAAACCTCTTCTGAGAGAAGTAATTCACCAACGGACGGTATTGAACATAGAGGAAATCTGCGCACCGCAATATTAACTGCAAGGATGAAAGGACTTGATTGATAACTGAACCTGCGGACAGTGTCGTCTCTGAAAAATATTTTGGGATGGGCGCATGGTGCACTTGGCAATGGAAACGCATGTAGTATCGATACTAGTTAAGAATCGCGTCCCTTCGGAAAGGCGAATCTTTCCAATGCCAGAACAGCCGCGTCGCCTGGATAAACCCAAAGCTTGCAGCACTGTGGCTGAGCTTCGAGATGAGCCTGTGCTAGGGTATACACTTTGGAATAGGATCCTTCGTCGGGCACATGGTGTAGTTGGTTATCACGCTCGCTTAGCAACCGTACTGTGTTTGTGATATCACGTGACCGTCAAATGCGAGAGGTGTTGGGTTCAATTCCCAATGTGTCCATTCTTTTTCCATTTAAAAGAAGCCCAGCAATTTGTCTTTTCTGGCAGAATCTTTTCCTCACAACTGTTGCTCAATTCTCCCCTGCCCTGGGTTAATTTTTGGGAATTTCCTGGGGCCCTTAGATGTTAAGATCATACGAGGATCTAGTGAATTTGAGGCGGGGATCCTTGAGAGCTGGGGGGAATGAGATTTTGGCAAGTTTCGAGAGTTGTTGACGCTTATATATTGTCCATGGAGTGCAGAATTTCTTGCGGCGATACTTGAAATCCAGATTAAAGCCTGTAGAATATGTGGGGAAATGGTCCATTTTAGTATTACACCCGGCTTCTACGAAGAGCCCGACTAAGGACGCTCATTCTCACCATCAATCAGGTTTCGTTTAAAACAACTCCTCGACTCACACACGACCGTGTTAGGACACAGCCATGCCGGCCCATGGTGACTGTACAAGAGGTTCCGGGATGTGTGTAATAGCCAGGCACAAGACATGTGCCGTCGACCACAGATATTGACGACACACTGCCATTCAACGTCGGTCTAGCCAACGCGAATTCCATTTAGCATTTTTGAGCGAGGAGAAGAGGTGAGCACGAATTCCGCCAAGGACTCACGGGCACAATGAATTACAGTCTGGTTCTAGTTCTTGAGCGAAACGAGATGGCCGTTCCACTCTTCTACGATGGATCAACCGCGTTGAAGGAATCACTCAAGGCCGAATTTGGGCCCGACGTCAGGAATTTGTAATAAGGTCGAAGCTGAGCACGAGTTTGGTCGATATTCTGCGAGTACATTATCATTCGTCGCACTGAAAATGATATTAGAGGGTTGGCTACGTGTTCGCCTGCGCAAACTGTTCTCACCGGGGTGGACGTGCGTTAAGGCTGGATAGTGCGGCAGGACTCGGATGGAAAGGAGTTGATGCGGTGGAACATGAGAGAACTCAGTTGCCCCACTGCGTTGCATTCCGTCCGCGTCAGAGATATGCGACTCGTATGCATCGGAGCATGTTCGACGTGGTGATGACTCGGAAGGAAGCTGAAGCTCGAGTTCGAATTTTGAGAAACGGACGACACTGCTGGTGCCATAAAACAGAGGGATGTGCTACAGCCAATAATAGGAGTCGCGACGGAATAAGACGAAATAACTGTGAAATTGAGAGCTAACTTTGGGAGAGCGATCCCGATGCACTATGAGAAAGAGGTACTGTACTGACTTGAAGGTGACTTGAAGGAATTCCCAGATTTCAGGAGTAACACTCGTTGCACTGAGTTCCGCGACCCGCGCAAATTCGAGCATCGATGAATAAGCCTGGAGGGAATTACAGTTTACAGTAAGCTCGTTGCAGCCCTCTATAGACTCTATGTGATTTTTGAAAGACAGTCGTTCAGGATCACTTTGCTATAGAGAAGGGAGTCATATAAACGGGACGGAAGTAAAGCAAGCGATGAGGATTATAATGCTCACCGGAAGACACGCTCGATTGTTTAAAGAGTGGGCGCGATGGGTCCCGAAGGACGCACAGGGAAGCCTGGAGAAAGCCTAGTTAGCGGAGATAGCTAGCGCTGGGGTTGCAGATTGAAGGAAATGAGAAGACTCACACAGGGTAGAGTCATGCTTGTTCGGGATATAATCCTGAAAATGGAACAACGTTTAAGGTCTGGCGTTTAACTGCAAGTTGGGTCTGTGCGAGTAGGAGGAAGCTGTCTAAGCTGCTGACAGCTTGGATGCAAAGTCCAGGCCACTAAAAATGTCTGCGGTCACATTTGACGTCTTGACTTATCGGAAGGGGTTGGATCCGGTGATTAATATTGGGAAGATGACGGCGGAATGGAGAGTTGTCCTGAAAGAGCCAATTGTTTACCAAGTCGAGGAGGTCCGTGCTGGCGTCGGGAAGCTGCCAGACAATAAACAATGGCTCTCCATGATCTTACCCTTGTTCTTTTGTCTTGAGGTACAGTGTTGTCTGAGATGTCGTCCGCGCTAGATCTCTTTGAGGTCTAGAAATCATCGCCTGGAGCTAGCTGGAGCTGTTCGGGAATCTTCGGGACCTAGACACACAGAGAAAACAGTCCCCAGGAAGCTCTTTTTTTCTCGAAAGAAGTATGCGGCCGCCAAGGAATTCGGGATCCGCGCAAGCTCCGGCGGGTACAGGGATATTGCGGCGCAGAATGCAGTGCGGGGAATGCTTGACTCATGGGAGAGGGCAGTGTTAGCGTCGCAAACTTAGTCATGATTAGACCCTGGGCTGTCGAGGTCAGATGAACGAAAGCTAAGTTAAGTATTCGAACTCGCATCCTGACGGGGTGGTTTGTGAACAGCCAAAATTCAGGAGTACTCCTCATTGCACACTTTCGTCCACCTGATCTTTGGAGATATGTCCGTCTCCTTTATTTCAAATGCCATGGCCCAGCATCACAGTGAGTTCGTCACCCAACGATGTCGAACTGTAGGACACGAAATATCGGCGAATGAACGTTGGTCTGATTGTTAATCTGGGGCAACAGCTGGCTACCGAGCAATCGTCCGACTTGATGAATGAACGCCGTGTGGCGAACGAACACGGGGCCACGGAAGTAAGTTGGTACCGGATCGCAACTCCTTCGCGCGTGTTAGGCGCCGCGGGGCGATTCTCGATGCAAATACATGTAGGTAACTCAGGTACGGCGGAGAGGGCAGAACTGGGTAACTGGCAAAGGCTCTGAGCAAAATAATTCTAGTACCTTGCTGGACAGAATTACGAAATTAGAGCTGCCGATATATTCTCGCATGACTGCTCAATCCCAGGGTAGCAGTTGCTATTCCTAGTTGAATGTTCGGTGAACTCAAGGTTCAGTAATTTTCGGCGGCAGATCGCTTTATTCTAGTACCTTGCTGGACAAAATTACGAAATTAGCGCTGCCGATATATTACCGCGTGACTGCTCAATCCCAGGGTAGCCGTTGCTATTCCTAGTTGAATGTTCTAATTTTCGGCGGCAGATCGCTTTGTTCTAGTACCTTGCTGGACAAAATTACGAAATTAGCGCTGCCGGTCTATTCCCGTGTCACGACTGTAGTTACGTCTTTCAACGTATATAAGACCCAAGACAGCAGGTAGGTCGTCCCACCAAGATGTTCATCCAACCTTTCGTTGTATCTGCTCTCGCTCTCGCCGCTACCATGTGCAAGCCCCTCTGCCACCCGGCGGACCGCGAAAATTATGCCCTGGTTGGTCAAAGCGGAGGAGAGAGGGGTGTCCCCCTCTTCTGCCTGTACGTTGAATAATCATCTCTACGTTGATACGCTGTTCAACGATGTTTACAGGTACGCGGGCGGCGCCGAGTGCTTCTATGGCGTGCGTTGAAAGGTTCCACTTGGACTTCCTCCCGATACTGAGGCGATTTTAAAATCCAGGTCAAAGGCGGCGAGCTCATGAACGGCGACGATGATAAATGCCCGGAAGAGTCGCTTGGTAAATGCCCTTAAGCAGACAGTGGTACGTTCAAGCCGATCCCCTTCTGCGACGAAGGGCCTCATCTGCCGGTGTCATTTTTAGGGTTCTGTGTTCCGAATCGTCGTCTCAGCATAGTTTGCGTGATTGTGTAGGAGACGGTGTGAAATCGAGTCAACGAGTGTATACAAAGTCCTTTACCGCGTTTCAATACGACTTCTTGAAACGAATGGGCTGGTGCCGAGCGTTGGAGCTGAGCATAGTGCCTTCAGCCTGAGCTCCTTGACCAATGTCTCCGGCAATAAGTCGGTGACGAAAGCAACCAGAAAGAGAGGGGAAATGGTAGGCGCACCCGAACGAGCCGCAAGAGCGCCGTAGGCGGTTGAGGAAGCCAGGATTTTATTCAGGCCGCCACAGGACTCTGGCGCCAACTTTGGAGGAGTTCCCGTTGCGAGGAAACTTGTTTATACTCGTTTTTATATTCCTTCGCTCACCCAGAAAGTGTGACATTTGGGGGATCAATTAAAAAAATTCCCGAGCTTTCTCCGACATCCATTAGCTTTTGGCTGACTTTTGATCGCGGAAAATGTGATGTTTCTACGGTTACTAATGTTTTGTGGCATTTTCACCGCATCCCATCCATCATGTCAAGGTCACATCAGTGTCACATCAGAATATGTTGGCTCCGATCTTGGCCGCCATCATGGCACCGCTCGCCCAGCGTCTACTTGGAACTCGCCTAGGCTGAACTCGCCGCAGATCAATGTAGACCTTCTCGAAGAGCTGATTGCGAAAGCCCAGGTACTATCACCGGCGGCGCGGGATGGCGAATCGCCGGTGCCGTCACGTCGCTCGCAAAGCAAATGCTCCCCGCCCAAGGCCCCCGACGCGAAACCACCTTCTCTGTCATCTGGTGCCTCTCCAGTTAACCCGCCCAAGCCCGCCAGCAAGAAAACTGCTAAATCAAGCGTCCCTCACCGTCCTTCACCCCAGCTCAAAGTCAAGGCCACAATAGCGAACGCGAACTCGTACGATGTCCTGGTGGACGCGCCCGACACGCTCCTTTCCGATGGACCCCCTCCCGGATGTTACTGCGGACACGCGCGCAAACCAGGATGGTAGCGGCGCCCGGGGAAAGCGTGGGGGGACAGTCGCCGAGCCCAAGTCTCGTGGTCTGTCTCCGCCCCACGGAGACAGGCAAGCAAGCTCGACTGTCCCTCCCGTAACATCTGATCCGCATGTGCCCCCAGTAGACCCCGCTCCCTGCTCGCCAAGCCGAGATGCAAATCCTCGCCGAAGAGCAAATAGAAAGAGGAAGCCTTTCAAGTCCTCAAAACTCACATTGAGGCGGTGTCTACGTTCGAGGCTATGGCTGGCTCGTTCGGGGAATTAACCAAGCTCATGAAGGATTAAGTCAAGCGCGCCTACCTCTGCCTGCTTTGACGCGCTGGATGGTCTTCTTGCCCGCCTCGAGCGTCACCATGAAATCCTGCGACCCTCGGATACCCCGGATTCCTCCAGCGCCCTCTTGACTAAGGCCGCCGTGGAACCGGTCGCAGTGCTATCGGTGCCGCTTCAGAATCACGACAAGTCTATCCAGTCGCTCTCCAAAGGAGTGGAATCCCTCAAGTCCTCTCGATCAGTGGCACAGGTCTCGTACGCAACTGCGGCAGCAAGTACCCTACCTCCGCGCCTCCAGCGTCCAAATCACCACCCCTGCTTGGCCTATCGGATGAGCTTATCCTTATGCGCTGCGACTCTGATACCCTCCCCGCCATCCTATTACTCCCATACCACGAAATAATCCCCCGTGTTAACGAGATACTCATATCTCTGTCGTTTCCCACTGTCACATATGCCCGTCATCTCAACGCGAATAACATTTTCCTCGTGCCCGAGTCGAAAAACTCAGCGAAGATCCTCGTCGATGAATGGACGAAGCGGGGTCCGTCGCTCTTCCCGAACGCGCGGATAGCTCCCCCGCCATGCATTGCCACATTCAGGTAGACAATATTCCGTTCGCGGCAGTCAAGTCCATGGAGGATTTAAAACGGGAGTTCGAAAAGTGCAGCCCACACGCGGGGACGGTGGTTGGAACACCGACGTGGGTGACCAAACGTCAGAGTGAGGCCGTCATCGCTGCGACTCTGGCAGCGGGAAGGAAGCCGCGGGTGGCGGGTTTTCTGTTTATTCGATTGCGATCGAAGAAGAAGGTCGGCGTGGTGGTAGCGGAGCGCGTGATCCTCGCTGGCTCCGCACCTACGGCGGTCCGCGGTTTCCCGCACCTCAGGACGGTGCAGTGCTGGGGATTTTTGAATTACGGTCACACCAAGGTGCCATGCGGACTTGGCCAGGCGAAATGTGGAGGATGCGGCGAGAAGGAGCATGGTCCAGTATGCCCCCAGAAACCGAGATGCGTCAAATCTGGTGAGTCCCACAGATCTGACAGCTTCGGCTGTTCGGTACGGATGAGGATCGCAGAAAATCTCCGGCAACGCGCCATCGAGCTCAACCGGATCCTCGATGAATCAAGTCTCTTCGCCTTCTCCCGTCTCATCGTCCGCTACCCCCACCCCCCG
This sequence comes from Mycena vulgaris, assembly GCA_029204335.1. NCBI lineage: Eukaryota > Fungi > Basidiomycota > Agaricomycetes > Agaricales > Mycenaceae > Mycena > Mycena vulgaris. The sequence continues at coordinate 1,162,018 of JARGYA010000005.1, forward strand.
CAAACCTCACCTCTCTATCGGCGCCTCGGCTGCCCGCCGGCTTTTAGATGCTTCGGATTGCGCAACTCAACGCTTGGAAGTCATGCGCTCGGAATCCTCGCGGGCGAAGGGGCTTTTGACATAATTCGTTTGCAGGAGCCGTCGCCCAAAGAAGCCATCTGCAGCTCTGAACACCCCGGCTACATGCTAATACTTATTCCCCGACGCCACCAATAGCCACAGAGTCTCTATTTACTTCAAGAAATCGACCATCCCCAGCGACCGGATCTTTCATCTTCTGGTGACGTGATGGTCGTGGATCTCACTATTGGCGCGGTAAAGTTCACTCTCATTCATCTCTACAGATTGTGAAACGCGCGCCGGAGTGGGCATCCTTAGGAACATATTACTCCGCTTCGACCCCTCCACCAAAATCCTTCTGCTCATGGACTCAAACTCTCACCGCCCGCTTTGGGATTCCCTAACCAAGACCCCGGTACGCGAAGAGGATTTCGAGCTCCACGACCTCCTCTTGTCTCGCCGACTGTTCTTGTCACTCCTCCGGACGTCGCTACACACTCCTCGGGCAACGTGATTGAGTTGGGCTTTGCTACTCCTTCCCTCTTCATGTCTGTCCTCGAGACTAATGTTGACCCTGAAAATTGCGTAGGCAGCGATCATCTCCCAATCTTCTACACGCTCAACTTGGACGTCTTCCGGGCTGAATCTTCCCGTTGCACCGGGAAGAAAATGGACCTCGATCGGTACTTGGTAGTGCTCACTCACACTCTGGATCTTCAACCGCTGCCGACGATCTCCACACAGAAGGAATTGGATGCAGCTACGAAGCTCCTCTGCGAGGTTCTCTCGGCGGCCCTTGATGTTTCGACCCCGAAGCATTGCCCCAGCTCTTTGGCTAAGAGCTGGTGGTCCGCTCTGCTATCCTCATTGCGCCGAGCGGTCCGGCGGGCGAGGCAAAAGTTCCAATTGTACCTCACTCCCACTACTCGCACAGCATGGCCAGACGCTCGAAGGGGCTTCTACCGCGCCATCATTCAGGCCAAGCTGGCTGCGCGGTACACATTCGTCAAGGACCTGGAGCGAATCAATGTTTTCAAAGCGCTGGACCGACTCAAGGATCTGCCGTCTTCACCCCCATACATGATGTCACAACTGGGGAAGTCGCCCTCTCTCATCTCGAGCGTGGGCATGTTCTTGGCCGGGCGTGGTTCGGGGAGTCGGCGGTTGAGATAATCGCTGACACTCCCACGACTCCGACAGATCCATCCCCAGAAGTGACACCGGCCATGCGTGTAGACCGAGCTGGCAACGGCACCCGGCGAAAGCGAGGGGGGGCATTCTCCGAGGCTCGTCCTCGTGGTTTGTATCCGCCTCGTGCGGACAGTCAAGATCAATTGCCTGCCCCCGTTAACACTTCTGAACCACTGGATTTCCCAAATGCAGCGTTGAATGACCTCGCGGCCTCCATTCCAATCAACCATGAACACCCATTCATTGAAGTTACCGACGCTGAAGTAAACGAGATCATCCGGTTTGCAGCACCGTGGAAGGCCCCCGACAGTCAAGAAATGTAAATGGGGTACGTTCAACGCGGGTGGAGTGTTATCTGAGACTGAGTTCGCGAAATTTTCAAGGTTTCTGTTCGTCTCGGGTTGAAGCCGACTCTCTTCAGGTCCAACACTGCAGCCCCAATTCACAAAGCCGGGAAAAGGGACAAGACGTCGACGAAGACCTAGAGACCGGTGGAAAACTACGAATTCATTTTGGCCAAGCCACTCGAACGTCTGGTTGCTAATCGGCTATCCTACGAAGCGGAGAAACTCGGATTCCTCAGCAAGAACCGGTACGGAGGGCGCCCCGGCCACAGCACAGCGCAAGCAGTCGACAGATACATTCATCGCACTTGCACTCAACTTGACCAGGGAAACACCGTCTCAACACTGTTCTACGACTTGAGCGGTGCGTTCACCCGAATTTCTCACATGGTCGCGGCCGAAGAAATGGCGGCCCTGGGCTACTCGCGGTCGCTGATTCGCTGGGTTGTTTCATTCTTGGATCAGCGTCTCGTGACTGGTGATTGACGGGGTGCGTACCACCAAGTTCAGGTGCACTGAAGAGGGAGCCCCGCAGGGTTCTGCGCTTTCGGTCATCCTCTTCTTCATCACCTTCAATCGCCTCGCGATCCCTCAGTGCGCTCGACGTGACCTTGGGTTGGACCGATGGCTTCGTCGATGATACCCGCTTCATCACAGCCAGCAAGGCCCCGGCGCAAAATGTTGCAGTTCTCTCGAAAGCCGCAAGCGTCGTGATCCAATGGGCAAACGATGACAAGGCTAGGTTCGAGAAGACGAAAACGGAGGTCTTGCACATCTCCCCGGGGCGGCGAGACTTGTCAGCTTACTGTGTTGAGTTCGACGGCGAGACCATCTTGCCGTCGGACTCCGTCAAATCGGTAGGTGTCCACATTAAGTAAGGGTAAGGGCATGTGAACGTTTTACCCTCCCTCCGTTGACCTCCTGCCGAAATGTTGCGCACCCACTCGTCCAACTAAGGGTCGCTCCGGCGTCATCCCCTGTGGTCCAGTGAAATTTCACAGAGCTAGAGATGGGGGGCCAGGTACAATAACGCATGACGTTGCCTGACACGCGGCCTGAGGCCCACATGAAGCATCGAGCGACGTATGGATTCAGAATTAAATAGGTCGAGACCACATCCTATGTGCCTGCACACTGCGGACGACCGTGTGTGAGCATGAGTGTATAGAATAATACAATCACGCACCTCGACTTTAATGAATCTGGACCATCTGGCGCTCTGATACACTTAAGAATGCAGCTATTCTGCCCTCAATTTGTGCATCTATGGGGCTAGACCCCCCACCCCCGCCTCTAGCTCGGCTCTCAGCAGCTTCAACCCATCCGCCAACACCATGCTGCTCGACTGCATCGGGAACATCCGAATGGCACCAATTTCGCCGTTGGGCACGATGACCGCGTGCAGCTCGAGGCGCCCGCCGCTCCGCGGAGCGAGCGCCACGTCTTCCGCCCCAGCTGTGCCCAAGGTCGCTCGCCCGGATAAACGTGAATTGCGGACGGCCGCGCGTTTAGTCGAATCGGAGGCACGGGATGTCGTTCGGGAACGCGTTCATGAATTCGAACTGCCATTGGAGGATCGTTGGTTGGCGGGCCTTGTAGTCGATGTCCAGGAGGGCACGCAGAAATCATCGATCCCGGGTGCTCAAATACTCCGGAGGGTCTGCGGCCTGGGTTAGTTCACGAAGGACTCTGGAGTAATACGTGCATGTGATGGCAGACCTCGCGATGACGGTCCTTCCAGTCGAGCGCCTGGCATCGCTTGAAGTAATAATACTGCCATTTGCAAGAGGCACAACGGACAAGATCGCGTGTTCGATGGATATCCCCGCACTGTTGAAGATGATAGATAAGAAAATTGGGAAAGACGGAACAGGACTGACTTCTAAGCTGTTGCAGGCCTTGAAGGAGACAAAGGCATCCGATTCGTAAAACTTCATGGTCGTGATCCGTTCCTGGGCTAGATTCCAGAATTCGCTCCATTTCTGGAATACAGAAAGACGCTGTAAACGCTGGGGTGGTATGGAGCTCTTGAACATCGCGCAGTACCGGCTCCATGGAAGATAGCACCGAGTAGTACACCGTGTACGGTACAAATATGTCCACCATCCTCTCGAGAGCGAAGACTTTGGTGAAATCAGGAAGCATGACACACGAAATTACTGTGCGGAAGAGGCCCGCGCGAATCCCGACCCGGATGAGTGGAACGATGGTGGTCGCATGAATACGGTGGTTAGGTGATTGAAAATGACGCGGTGAGCTGTGGGTACACAATTTTCGAGTCGCCCGTCGGCGAATGCGCAGGCAATGCGTGTGGAGACCGCAACGACACCACGGGCAATTAGGGCCTCCTGGAATGCTTCATTGAGTGTGGTTTCTGTTGCGAAGAGGACAATACAGAGTAGGAGGAGAGAGGAGTAGGTTAGATGAGGGCGTGTCAGAAAGCGGTCGAGGTGCATCATGGTGAGTGCTGCGAAATAAGCTGGGCTACCGCCGGCGCCATCGCAGAATTCGTCGGGATACTGATCATGTCGCGTCACTCCTTCAAGACGGTTGCTATTAAAGAACATGCACACTTCTTGGAGGGGGCGAAACTGAGTTCGGCTCGTGGAGGAGGCGGAGCCCAGGTCTCTTGTAGATATTTATGGCAACCTCTGAGTCCTTTGTGAGCCCCCCGATGACCAATGCGAATGTTCCGTAGAGCCCCGGTTCTGGACAGAGGGCCGGGAGTCCGTCCCGGCCCGGGATGCACGTCCAATAAATATGGAGGAGCTGGATTCATTTCCAGGCTGCATTCCACAAATTGGAGGGGGCCTCGAGTGGTATGGGTTTCAGGAGGCCCAGATAAACCAGAGAGCACGAGGCATTGGCGATTGGGGTATTATCGGCAGGAGTCGTGGTGTCGAGCTGGTCTGGGTTGAGTATTCTCAAGGAGTCCAGGGGAGCATAAAATATGGGAAGAAATAGGCGCGTTTGAGGGGAATCGCGGTCTGTTTTCGCCGGGCCTAGTAAGCGTTCAAGGTCAGGAAAGGAGCCAGCTGCAGCCGCCCTCGCAGTCGGCTAGCATAATGGTGAATAAGAGGGCAAGGAGAGAAGGCAAAAACGCGCACTCTGAGGCGCTGCGGTAGCTGATCAATCGAATGCTCGAGGTGAAGTACGCGAGGCAGCATGGTTAGAGGAAGAGATCAAGATTGCCGAAAAGTTTTGCGATTGCGTTCTTACAGATAACACGTGACTATCCCCATTTGGAATTTATGGTTAAAATCCGCTCAAAGTTGGCTCAAAGTCAACTGCGAGTTGTCGAAGACCTAAGCATTTGGGAAATAAAAGAATATTCCCATGCTCACTCATATTTTTGGAATATCAGGAACTTCCTGGAATGGAATGAATACATATTATCCCTTGACGGACGAGACCCCAGGACGAACGCCGGGGATATTCTGCCAGTCCAACAGCCAGATAAAGAAGTAAGATATGGGGAGTTTAATGGAGGATAGAAGGGCATCAAAGACCGTGTTTCAACCGCCGAGGGTTCAAAAACAACAGGGAACGAGTTGTATTCGGCCCAAGGTTTAGTACCGAGATAGTAGTAGGACTAAGGGTTTCTGGAGGGCGTCAAGAACTACAGGAGATCTCGCGAGATGATCCAAAGAGATCCAAATGATCCTACAAATATTTCCACAATTATCCCGGGTGTCCTCGGGGCTTGTTCTGCGATATCGATGCAACTATCGCGATCGACCTTGAATCAATCATATGTGACTACGCTCCCCATAAGCTTGGTCAAGAAATGCCCATCTTCGTCTCGTTTACTTTCCGAATTGTTATCAATAAAATTACGACTGGTCACTGGTGTCCGACTGATTATGCCACGCCCAGATTCACTAATTACGGCACGCGGTCCTTGACCCGCCCTCCAGCCCGGTATCGTGAAACTAAAATACATTACATTGTCAGTCTTCGTCCCGTCTATCAGTACAAGTACAGCGTACTACCCTCCAATCCATCCCTGAGATCCGCGCACTAGCTAGATAGGTTCTTCCACGCAACACCTCCTGGCTTCATCCCACCCAACACCTGCCCTCGCAGAAGCGCCGCGCCCCCTCGCGCCGCTGACGCTACCTCTGCCTCTATGCAGTTTACCCCCCGCAATATCGCGGCGAAACATTAATCACAGCTTCGCGGCCCGCGGCTGCATCTTGTTGAGGAACGCGGACGCGACAATGCGCCCGGAGGCCTTGTCGACGATCTGGATGCGTTGCATTGTCAGTACAGCTCGAGCGCTCAGTCAGGAGGATGGGGAAGAGCCAAAGATAAGTGCGGGCCGAGGTTCCGAATGCGTGATATTAAATGAATGAGACGAAGGCGGGAGCCGGAGATGGGAGTGGGGGATCAGATGAGGATGTGGGATGTGCTCATGATGAGGGCCATGGGATGGATGATGATGATGCCCGGACGAGGAACCAAATGCGTTCGACCGGCGCGGACGAGAAGACGCGCGCGCTAGCGCGCGTCAAGGGATCCGTACGCGAAATGAAGGCATCACGTCCACAACACGAGATGAAGGCACGCATCGCATCCAAAACGCGGTGGAGATGAAATGAACGCTACGCACCTCGCAGCGGGATGTCATGACGCGGCCGCCCATCGAGATGGACGTGCTGATGATGCGCAGGTGGCTGCCCCTGCAGATGGGTTAGCGTGGCGCGGAGGGGATCAAGAACGGCGGATGAACTGGGGTATCCATTGCCATCGAGCGCGAATCGGGCTCAAACGCGGAAAGAAGGGCGTACTCACAGTGGGGCGGGAGCGTGGAAGAGGACGTTCATTGCCTGTGTGACGCCGACGCCGTTGGTATTTTGGAACACGCCGAGCGCGACGAGCGGGGTGCTGCAGCAGCTACAGAACGCCCATCAGAATCATACGCAGAATAGGGCGCAACGCAAGAATAGATGGAACGCACTTGTCAATCAGATAGGTCACGCAGCCGCCGTGCAGCATCCCTGCGCCATTCAGCATGTCTACCCCGAGCATCAGAAGTCGGGAAGAAGGAGGAGATGTGGTTAAGAACGCACGTTTCGTGACGACGAGCTCCGCTACCGTCGTCGCCTCGAGGCGCCCCGCGCGCTCCATGCTGCGCTCGATCGAGATATCGACAAACTTTGTCGCGCGCCCGACGGCGTAGCCGAACGCAGCGGGGTCGCAACCGACGCCGTACGCGTAGAAGGTGTTGCAGGAGAGCGCCTTGACGTATTCCGGGGCATTGCCGGCGATGGACGCAATGTCCACGTCCACGTCGTGCGGGAGGGACGCGGGGTCGATCCACGCCTTGGATCCCTTGGATGGGCCTGCGCTGGGTGCGGGGGTGTGGAGGCGCGAGGACGACATGGTAGTTCAGGGAAGAGGTGGATAGAATAGAAGCAAGGCTCTGGAGGGAAGGAAGCTGCGAAGAGGCGTGGGCACGATCGGGGGTTTTAAATTTGCTTGTCGTTGATATATATACTCGCAATGTTTCTTCGCCATGTGGGGCGATCTCCGGTTCTGGGAAGATGGTCGCGCGCGGTCAAACGAGAGCAGCCGAAACGTGGGAGGGATCTGCAGGCTAGCGTTGAGGAGAACGGTAGCACGACAGAAGAAGCGGGCAAGAGGGAGGATGATAGCTGTGATAAAGGTACAAGGGTTGAGGAGTTAAGGTTGCCGTGGCGTTGCTGTGACGGATGGTTTCAATAGGCGAAGCTTTAGCATTCACCCCGTCGGCGGAGCCTAATCCTCTGCCATGGACGTGGGAAAGAAGTAAGAAGAACGCTTAGGTAATCGCTCCACGCTCTCTGAACTTTTTGGGTTTGGTGAATGCGGCGGCGAAGTTCACGCAAGTGGAACTGGTATATTGATAGCACCAAATTAAAGCTTAGTGAATGTTCATCTCCAAATTTTTCCGCGTTGCCGGCAAGTTTCAAGGCGCGAGAATATTTTCTGGGCGTGGGGCGCAGATATTCATCCTGGGGTCATCTTCAGGGCATAATATTTGTGTATGCAGTCACCTGACAGTGGCCTTCCCCAGTCTTGTAGTAGGACCAAAGTAGGACCCTTGATCATCGGTTGGTAGGTCGGATAGCTTGGGAAAATTTTGTCCGAACTTTTCACTTCGTCCAGGGCCGGAATTTTGTCCGAATCCTGCCTCTAACCAGAACTTGGCTAAAATTTTGTCCGAACTGTGTAACCGACCTCAAAAGTCCGAAAAAAAAACGTCCCAAGGTCCTAAAAATTCCTTGAAAATGCTCGCTATCCTAATTGTCTTGTTCCTCTTCCTCGTCCATATCCAGAATGTTAATATTCGCCTTCCCCTTCCTCCGAACGATGTTCAAGCTTGCGACTGGTCCAAGAGGCAAAAGAAAACACAGAAATTGTCACAGCAACACCAATTCAATTACCATCAATATCAAGCTTGCGCTACTTATTATATTGATTGAGGGAGAAGACATGAAAATCGAAATTAAGGCAGGTAAGAAGCGGACTTGAACTTTGGGTTCGGAGCAGCTCGAAGCACAGCTTTCTGTCCGAACTCCGACCTGACCCCTCTAGAGTCGCGGCACCGTCCGAACTTTTGGTCCGCGATCCGACCATCTTCCCTGAAATTTGTCCGAGCTTTCCTCTGACCTCGGGTCCCCAAATCCCGAATTTTGTCCGAACTAGATATTCGACCTACCAACCAATAATCAAGGGTCCTGAGTCCTCGGCCGATGATAAATCATCAACTTCGATTTTGTTAAGCTTATCGTAAAAAGTGGTTAACTGGAATCTTTTGGATAGATCAAAAGCCGTGGTTGAGTTGAGCACCAGAACATCACTGCAACAAAAGTCAAAACTTACCGCTCCTAACTTCCTCTGATCCGATGCCCAACACCCGTAGTGCAATGGAATGTCAATAAGTCCCCAGGTCTGAAGCCTTGGCGATAGACCACACGCATAGAAACTGCAAGTTAAGCCGTAATTTCGATGTGCACTCACTACTTCCTTAGGAACAACATCTCGCGCGACGCGCTCACTGGTCGTTTCATGATCCAATTGTCCCGTTGGAGTTGCGCTCCAAGCCAGTTGATTTGATTTGATTTGATTGTCATGGGTAACCGTACCTAGCTAAGTATTGCTATGCGACTGTACGTAGAATTGGGTGGGGAAAGAAACAGGCTGGGGCTGTATTGGGGTCGGATATCGTAAGTAGAAGTAAAAGTGGTTAACGGTAGGGAAAGAGAGGTAATTATACGGAAACTGACTTGATTATGGGGATTCGTGGTCAGGGGAATGCACAGAAATAATTGATGGTTTTTGTATAGGGAGAAAGGAAGAGAGGAAGAGAGAGATGGGGAGATGGAGAGATTATCCGAGTATAAGATAATAAAAGAAGGAAAAGGAACCCAAGCGACCCTTTGAAACGTTCAGTGGCGTTGATTAACGCTGCTGTGGCTTTGAATAACTTGGGGCTGCCCAGGTTACCGAGATCCACCGCACCCAGGAAGCCAGCATTATAAAGGCCAACTGGAGAGGGCCTCGCAGGTGTTCTCATGCTGGACATTGAAGCAGAGAGTGGGCACAGGTTTTTGCGTGAGCTCTGCACGCTTCGCAGGTAGGTGAGTCGATGAGACGGACTTTGCAGCGGTGCGAATTTAGGGCTGAGAAATCGGTACGTAGCTGCACCATAATTGAGATGGTTTTGCGGGGAATGGAAGCGGAGTAGAGTGGGGATGGGATCAGCGAGGGGAGGGACTTATCAATTGCTCGGAGGTCACGACCAGTAGTAGCGCAACGCTATTAAATCCTCTTGTCGACCATCAGGACGTTGATACGGTGTTTGACGGAGGTGAGTGAGATGGGGGTGGCTGATCCGGCTGTAGTCTTGTCGCCGCCTTCGCCGCTGTATCGGACAGCTCGTTGCCAACCGTACCGATATGTGCGGGCGTCCACAGATTTATGATGCGGAGGTCAGGGTAGTCTCTTATAAACAGACGCTATAACATTATGAACTCGTACCTCGTTTGTTATAAGGTCGGGGCGAATAGCGAGTGCAGCATGCACCAGCTTGTCATAAAAGATCGCCCGGAACTGCCCAGAACGAGGTAGGATGGAGCAGATTCCTGAAAGTGCCGCCCGCAAGTCAGAAACCACGAGGATTCAGAAAAACTCATCGAGTAGTGCCTTCTCCGTCGCATTGAGTAAGCCCTCCATTTCCCCATCGCACACCTGCCCGTCACCCAGAGGGACAAGGACCTCCTCCCGCTGTCCTCAACTCGCACCGCTGCCCTACCCGCCCTGCCTTCCAGCAATGAGCCGTCTGAGAATCACGTCGACTTCCACATCTCTTCATTGAGGAGGAGCTCCCGAGAATCTGCAGTGCCGTTTCCTTAGTGGGGATGATCGTTGTGACCGGAAGCGTTTCGGCCCATGGCGGTAAGTAAACCGGGACCATAGGCCCATACAGGCCCCCGGACACTACCTTCAAAGCGGTCCGCTTTTTTCAGAAAAAAATCGCTGATTTACTTCATGAAATCTGGCCGTCGGGAGCTGATTTACTGACCGGTTGATTCGGGTTTCAACCTATTTTTAGGGGCGCGGGGGGGAATGTGGTAGCAAATCGACTCATAGAGGACTCTACTTTCTCCGTCCTGTTGTTGGAAGCTGGACCATCGTATGTCTTTGTGTTCAGGTCAGCTAAGTTGAGGTTCATTTGAATTTCTACAGTCCCGAGGGCCGTTTCAACTATACAGTCCCGTTCTTCAACATATTTCTTAGGCAACCAGGTCCTCTTGACTAGAACTATACTGTCACATCGATCGGTCTCAACACACGGGTTCTCACATACCCGCGTCGTAGGATTCTAGGCGGCTCCACTTCCATAAGTAAGTACTGGCAAATTTCAGTCGTACTTGAATACTCAGGAACTAACTCTAGATGGATTGGGATATGTGAGAGGCTCCAAGGATGACTATGACGCATACGCCAGAGTCACCGAGGATCCTGATGGGTGAGTTTCCAATCCATTCCTTGAATATTTCAACATTGATTTAGCATTACAGATGGGACGCACTCCAGCCATATTTCCGTAAGGTAAGTGTGGCCACATTTATCAGTTAATTCATGAAAAAATAGAGTTTCCTCCAGAACGAACGGTGGACTGCTCCGACCGACAATCACAATCAAACGGGGCAGTTTAATCCTAAATTCCATGACTTTCATGGCATCAATTCTGTTAGCTTGGTAGGGTTCCCTTCGCCAGCCCGACATTGACAATCGTGTTGCCGGAGTAGTCCAGGAACTAGGTGAAGAATTTCCATTTAACGAATACATCAATTCTGGTTCTCTTCGTGGCATTTGTGAGCTAAAAATGCATACTCGTAGTCTCAACCACGTCAACACGATTTTCCTGACAGCATGGGTTCAAAGTAACATTCGACACGGAAAACGCAGTAGCTCATTCACGTCGTATCTGGGACCAGATTTCATTGACCGTCCCGGACTCCCAACTTACATGTCCTGCAGGATGCGCAAGCAACTAGAGTCGTGCAGACCGCCATATCTCCAAGCACCTTCAGCGCCATTGAATTTGCTAGCGGAAGAGATGGTTCGGCAGCGCTGAATTGCATATAGTATGCTCATGTTTTATTAAATCCTAGGCGACTCGTTGAAGTATCCAAGGACTCTGTGATCATTTCCGCCGGTGCTCTAGAAACTCCCAAACTTTTGATGAAATTTGGAATTGGCGATATGGAGTACCTCTCCTCTATGGGAATTACACCATTGGTCATTTTACCTGACGTCGGGAAGAATCTTTCGGCCCACCTTGCTGTTTGCCTCGTCTACAGTGTAAACTCTACACAAAATTTCGACGAAATTGTCCGCAATGTAACCCTGCCAGACGAACTTCTGGCATACTGGATCGAGACCGGCGGTGCCGGACCCTTGGGTATCACCTACACCAGCCACGATATTTTTGTCAGACTACCGACTAACGCCACAATATTCCAAAAGAATACAGACTGAGCCGCAGGGCCAAGGTCCACTCATCTTCAGGCTACGATACAGGTAGATATATTATATTTGACAACTGGGTCTCCGCTGATATTAAAACAAGAATGGTCACATCAGTTCAACACCAGAGGGGAATTTTCTGAGTGTCCCCGCCACACTTTTGACGCCTACGTCAAGTACGACATTTCATATTGCAAGTGAATCGCTCATTGTTTTTCAGGGGGCAATGTACAGCTGAGATCCTCGGACCCCTTCGATCCGCCTCATAGACGTCGCGTCACTCAATACGGACTTTAATATCTTCGGTCTCCGTGAAGCCGTCAAAATGACCCACCGGTTTCTCAATGCGAGTGCGTGGCAAGGATACATATTGAAACCCTTGAGAAATCTTGAATTTGGGGCAACGGACGATGAAATCGAAACATATCTTCGACAGAATGATGCTCCCAACGGGCATATAGTGGGTACGGCGAGTATGTCCGCGAAGGGAGCCCACTACGGTGTAGTGGATCCGGATCTCACTGTGAAAGGTGTCAGGAGTTCACGAATCGTTGACGCATCCGTTCTGGTACTTTATTCTCCAATGAAGTCAGCCGCATATTGATATTTGGTCCCCAGCCCTATCTTCCGACCGGGTTTACGATGACCACAACTTACATCGTTGCCGAAAGACCTTCAGACATGATAAAGGCTGCGTGGAAGTAATCTTTTGTGTCAATCTACGCATTGTTAGTTCGCAAGGACCTTATCGAACTTGTTACCATATCTGCGTTGAGGAGGAGGAGGTTGTTTTAAATGTTTAGGTTGCCATGCGTGTCACGTGTAACTGTGATTGAAAAACAAGTATTTAGCCAATCGCATGATTTGTACGCGATACCATCACCCAATGGACCTCTGAATTCTGTAGGCTCATCTGGAATACCTGAAATCAACCTAGGAACAAGGCGCAGCGGGGATGCTAAACGGATTGTCTTTTCAAGTTGGCAATTTGGATTGGGCGGACCTTGAAATTGAAAGGTGGCAGGAGGATATACTCCCTGTCGCGGCAGATATACTTACTACTGATCCCATGCTCTTCTCGCCTCTCACTTGAATTTCAACACGACCGGAGAGAACTTTTTCAACCTAGAGTCACGTGTCATGTTCAAAATCTTTATCATTCGTAATGGCTCCCCCCTTTCTCTCATCCGCACTAGCACAACCGGAATGCTTTCTATGAGTCTCTAAGCAATCCTCTCAATCTTTTGTTTCACAAATGAAACGTATCACAGATAAATTCTTCAACAAGGTCCGTGGAAGCGCGAATCACGGAAGGTAACAATCGTAGCGCACATCCCGGGCTCCTCTCCATCCAACTAAACAGATGAGATCCAGGTTACGATCGGGTGTCCAGGTAAGTTTGAATGCCTACCGCATTGCCAACAGTCGAGTAACGAGTGGGGGTCGCTGTCGATTCCATTAACACCGTGTGTGTGTCAATCGACAAAAAGAAAAAGCGAAACACTTACTATTTCTTCTTTATAGCCAGCAGAGCAGGATAATTTGGACCCCAAAAGGATTCTAAGTCGAATAAGTCAAATCACCAACAGGAATCTCAGTCCAGTCCATACCTTCATGATTGGTTTCGTACAGATCTCCTTCGTTCTGTTCACAAGTCAGCGTTGTTTCGGACAACAAATTTCACAACTCACGAAATACGCTCCCGAACCCGGTGTTATGTCCCGCAATAGCTGCGTGACATTGCTTGCAATCTCGAATTGCGGGCGGATCTGTGACACGGTTGCGTTGAATTGCCAGCCAGTGTGTCCACCCATCTTCGTGCATTTCAACACAGGGATTGAAGACTGAGAGTGACCAATCACCTGCCACAATGCCTTCCGCCATGCGGGGGTGACACTGGTTGCATTGGCTGTCCCGTTAAAAAGGAACGGGGTGCCGACGACTTGAATGTTGGGATTGACACCGTATTGTTGAATCATTTGGAGCATCGTGTTAGTCAGGATCACCTTACCGCTTTCACTCGTGAAGAGCTCGATTGGGATGAGGCGGCTGATGAGTTCGTTTTGCACGCCAACGCTGCCTTGCGCAGTCGTGACATACTTGGTGAAAAACGCCTCCCAGGACGGCAGCTATTCGATCACGACAGAGCCATTTTGCGCTCGGACATATTCTGTGACATTTCGGACAGATTCCGTGGCTTGTTCAAGAGTTAGGCGCGGGTTAACGTTGATCAGATTTGTAGGCTGATAAGTAATGGAAATGAGTGAACTCCAGAAGGATGAAACGGGGCAGAAATGACGAACTCCCATATGACCGCCCCAGCCTTCTGTTCCCCATCTGTACGACTCGTCGACAAGTAGTCTCAGGAAGGGCTGATAATTAGTCGAGGTCCGCGTAAACGACATTGATGCGCTGAATGGACGATACCTCTGTTATCAGACCGGATGCGAAATATATTCAACGTGCACTTGTAATTTCATCCGTAGCTCAGCGAGGAATGTTGACTCCAGAACAACGCCAAAAGTCGAGCCTCCTCCGCCGCGCAGCGCCCAAAAGAGATCTGAGTTCTGGAAACTGTTCGCAACGCGGTATTTTCCATCTGGAGTGACAATTTTGAATTGCAGCTGCCCAAGCCAAGTTCATTTCCGGAAAACATGATTATGCACATCGGAAAACGTACCACCCGGTCGACGCCAATTCCGAAAACAGGCGAGAGGATACTGTGTCCGCCGCCCTGTAATAAAATGATGATACATCACACAAATCAACCAGTGGTCTTACCATTACCCTAGTTATATAAATCAGGTAACGAGATGGAGGAACAGTTCAGCGAGCCTACCATCCTCCGCTGGGGGCTATAGTACCGGCATACCCTCCGATGATGGTCAGGTTGTTGATATCCGCAAAGTTATACAGGTCTTCGAATGGAACACCCGCCTATCTCGCCATTAGATATCTTTTCTGGCTCCTTGTAGATAGCACGCACCCCGAGGGTGATTGCGTGCTTGTAGTGCTCCTTGCCGCCCTCCGGAATAAAATTTGGCGTATATAATAACTGAAAAGCCGTTAATTAGCTATCAGTCTCAAACAGAGATCTGAACACCGCACGCTATCTAGGTTGCGCGTCTGAAAATGTAGTCAGCACAGCATACTTTCCTATTGAGAATGGACTCACCCATAGATTCAAGGAACCTTTGGATCCAGAGCGACCCTTATAATCGTGACCTGAAGCCTTGATCGAAAGGTGGATGCCCGTCTTGGCCGAGAATAGGTAGGCTTTTTGGACATCTTCTGGTCCGGACACAGCGACCTGGATGTTTATCAAGGACGAGCTGGATGATAGAATGCACTACCGGACGTACATAGCGTTCAGACACGGAGCCCTGCTGACAAGGAACTGCCCAAGCAAGATGGTTTGAAGGGTTAGATGAGTCCAACTACCATCTGTGTTACTGCAGCGCTCAGCCATCCGAAATAAAACTGACTAAGCATTTTTCCTCCGTCCTCTGGCATGTCTCTCATTGCGGCTATCGAAAAAAATGTGTGGACGTCCGATCAATGCCGGGAGTTATTGGGCTTACGGGCATGTATGCTGGGAAGTGAACTGAACGAAAATCAGCCACTGTATAGCCCGCCTGCACCTGAGAGCATTTTTGGCGGTCCACGGTCGAATTCTCGCCATTTACAATGGGGAAACAAGGCGCGGACAGCGGAACAGCCGAGTGCAAGCGACCACCAAGAGAGTCGGAAAATTCTTGCCATTCCCGGGCGGAAGGCAAGGCGAGCGAGCATGGAGCGAAGACTACCAGGGCCACTAGCTTTGAGACTGTGGCGGGCAACATTGAGGTGTTGGGGCAATCCAAAGACTCGTGATGCGGGGATGACTGGCGATGACCAGGGTCACGGGTCCTTCTTGGCGATTGGGACCCCATATGGGCAATACTTATCCTTGGACCCCCTTGGCACTTGCATCAAATTGGGTCTCAATGGGTGCTGTTTGGCACAACCATCTATCAAATCGCGCGCAAATAGAGACTTCCGCCACCAGTTATTAGAGTTCTTCCCGTGGTTGCTCGGGAACCAGAGGTAGCTACATGTTCGGAATGCAAGCGCATTCTGCGTGATGTAGGCGACCCCTCCGTTTGTGTTTGCGGACAATCTGCAGAGATTGACACCCCGAGAACCCGCATGTAGGATGCAAGGTCGAGGATGCGAGACGAAATGGGCGAGTATAAGCCTCTTTCGATGACTCTCTGGTCTCAAGTGCCATGTATTCTGTATGGATTTATCCACAGCCCTGTCGGAAGGCTGGGCATGTGACCCTTGCATTCATTCGGGGGCAACTCGCGGTGGGAAAAGATGGCGAGGTAGGAGATGATTCCCGCTACCTTTAGGTACGGGTTCTTATAGGGCGCCCCATCAAAGTGCATTTTGGCGGACGATCACATTTTCGTCAGCCTTTTTGCGTAAGCACCTATTCTCTCTGCCAAAATTCTCCGGCTTATTACCAGCCGAGCTGTGTGCCGATGATTGCCGCCGAGGCACTCGTAAACATGCTGAGTCATCTCTTTGAAAACGAGAACTCAACCGCTTCAGTGCCAACCCACACAAAACAAAGGAAAATCTCATCCATGCACCTAAATTACATGAGGATGTTGAACAATCAGAAATCAAGGTAGAGAGTTGAACGGTCAAGTGTAATTTCCCGTGGCCCAATGTGAGCTGGTCGCCGTCGCGGGACGCCCGCGACGGCGACCGAGCGAGCGTTGGGCCACCATTATTTAATATTGATATATAGCATGGCCTTGAACTCTGTGCACAAGGAATTTTGGTGAAATTTGCAAAGATTTGATGTATACATCTGCACAAAACTCAAACCAGCTTGAAAAACCCCAACAATTAATTGGTAGCGGGCTGTGCCGCTTGTCGGCCTTACCCGCTTTATGGGAGTGATAGAGGGCTATAGGATGTTTAGATTTATGTGGGAGCCATTTTATTCCTCTTACGCCAGCTTGACGAGGTTTCGGCCCTGTCTGACACGGCACGTGGACAATTACCCGATTTGGACATCACGTGGTAGATAGGTCCCCGAAGCTTAAGTGGGTTTTTTCACGGATCGGAACCCCCTTGTGCGCCGTCCACCTCTTTTTCTTCTCCATCCATGCTCCGAGTCGCAGCAAGACTTGTACGGCGGCGGCCGCTGCTCGGATGCCACCTTGGAAGGTACTCTGCTGGCCGCATGGTGAATATACCACGACCTAGTATCAAGACATACGCGACCCATCGCGTCCTCGAAGAATTTGAAGTCGGACCCTCCCCGCAGGACTCGTCCTCGTCCTCCCCCGCACGCGAACGGCTCTCCTCCTCCGGGCTCCCCCTCGAAAACTCGGGGCCCACGACTGCCGCGCTCCTCGCCTATGCCGCCGCACACTGGCCCCCGCCGCCGGTCCTCCCCGCGGGCTGGCGCGCCGACTGGGACAAATGGCCGCACCTCCTCACACTCTTTGCCTACTCCCCCTACTTCCTCCGCCTCCCGCAGATCGAGATGCTTGTCGCCGTGCGCCACGCCGTTCCCGGCGAGGTCCGCCCGCTCATGTACCACCCCACACGCGACGCGCTCGTCTTCCAGATCGATGTCGCCGACGAGGACGACGGCGACGGCGAGAACGAGGGTGCGCAGATATTCTACATGGACTGTGACAAGTTCGAGCTGTGGACGTACGCGCGCGGGGACGCCGACACCGTCGATGAGCTCGTGCTGCTCATCGGTGCGGCGGCGACGCCCGAGGACGTCCCGCTCGCGCGCCTCCCACCGGACCCCGCGGGCGCGGAGGCCCTGAAGCGTATCCTCTCGCGCGACGCCTCCGTCATCCCCGTCCTAGAGGAGGAATTCCTGGGTTACGCGCCGCGCGCTACGACGCCCGAGGAGGAGCTGCAGAGCGCGGACGCGGCGGACCGCAGCGTGCGTGATAGGCTGGAGGAGGCGATTCGGAGCGCGCGGGGGTATATCATGGACGCGGAGAAGGAGCTGCGGGTGGAGCGCCGGGATCTGGAGGCGGGGCGGAAGGAGGGGCTAGATGTGCGTGTGGACGAGGCGGCGCATGCGGAGGTGCGAGCCGCGGTGGAGGAGGCGAAGGAGAAGCTCGCGGAGTGGGAGGAGCTATGGAGCGCGCAGTATGGGCCGTGGAAGGATTAGGGCGGTGTTGGACGTCCTGGAGGTGCGCTGCGGGATATGTGGTGCATCTCGTTCGCAGCGCATCCCACACGATGAGTATTCGCACCTGTCGCCAGCGCTTGATCTCGAATTCCGCGCACTCAAAAGTACTGTAACTATATGTGGATGATTATAACAGTTCATCCAATCGCAATATCAAGCCATCAACTCGACCCCCGTGTTCTCAATATCGAGTCTTCTTTAAATTCTCTCTGAATCTCATCCTCGCCTCTACCTTAATGCGACCTCAAATCTTGTCCTGTTCTCCCTCGCTTTCCAACTACATCGCCGCCCGCCCACATCACAACTCAGATGCACGGCTGGTTCAAGATCATAAATTCGGCGGAGCTTAAGCTTGTTCTATGTCCCCAGGTAGGTCTGTACGTAGGTATTATTCCACGGTACGGTCTGAATGAATAACGAGCGCCGGTTTCCAGGGGTTATCCGGGAGGTTGAAACTTGAATGCGCCGCTATTTATTTAACTCGAGTCTTCTTGGCACATCATCCCCGTGCGTCTAGTATGGCCCCTTTAAAAAGCTGAAGGATCAACGGTGGCAGTAATAACCTTTCAAACACTCCGAGCCGCAATTTAAATGAAGTTACCCATCGCCATCTTTGCCCTCCTCCCGTTCCTCGCCGCCGTGGCCGCTACTGTGAGCATAATTAATTCTTGGCGTGTACAGCGTCTGATGACTAACCCACCGGCAGCCCACGGTCAACGCCGGGGCGTCTGCACGCAGCGCCAGCGAAGATCTCGCTGCCCGCGTACGCCTCGCATCTCATTTGTAGGGATACTTGATTCATCTTTGCCACAGGTCATCTTTCCGGACTGCTTCAACCAGATGCGTTGCAGCGGGGCGCTCAACGTTGCGGCGACCAGAACGGCAATCGACCCCGAGGTCGCGCTGTGCACGGCCCGGGGATACGGGTGCGGAGACCCGCGCCTGCCTCACACAGAGGCCGGGGGCCCACCTCAGCTGGCGGCCGGGAAGATACCCGACGCCACCTGCGCGGCGAACTGCGTGTGCGCTCTGGTCTGCCCCGCGGAGGATATGTGATATATCGAAAGGTTGAATATCGGAGATGTTCGAAATCGTTTTAGGGAGGTTGGGAGATTTCTTAGTGCGGCACGAGACAATACAATAGGGTGTTTCAGAATTAGAATTTTGAGCCCAACTTGAGCCCCAACTTCGACCCCAACTTGACCTCAACTTGGCCCAAGTTGAGGCACAAGTTGGGGCCTTAATTGTGAAACACCTGAGGACATTATTCTGCCTCAACTTCGAAGTTGAGGCAAATTTGATGGTCTGTGGGCAAGAGCCGAAGTTGGGACATCAAGTTGGGGTCAAGTTGGGGTCAAGTTGGATGTCAAGTTGTGGTCCGATGCTCAACTTGACATCCAACTTGACCCCAACTTGTGCCCCAACTTGGCCCCAAGTTGGGATCGGAGTTGGGGCTCAAGTTGGACTCGAAATTCTAATTATGAAACACCCTAATAATTCCATTAAAGCCAAAAACGGCATCTTGAGTAGCTCGGGGAAATGACAGGAGGAATTCACAAGGAATTCGGCAGGGGTTTGTCGGTCACCCGCAGCTTTGTTCTATGAACGATGCTTTCGGGAACACCCGACAGTCACGTGCTATATTGATCGCGCGGATTGTTTCGGCCATCGGCGCACACTCTTCCCTATGTCCTTTTAAGCACGTGAAAACCTATTGGCAGGCCAAGCACTCACTGCCATGTAATTATCAAATGGATTAGTTTGGGAACACGAAAAAATAAACTCTGCAGCTGTAAGGGCTGACGCGCTGACGATGTCGCTAAGAATTGAACAGAGGGTACCTGCTGCATTCCGCTTCACAACGGCCGGAAGGATATCGAAATACTGGGTTAAACTAGACTCGTAACCTAGTCTGCCCACGTTTGGCAAAAATTAGGCTAGCTCTAACTTTAACCGCCGCGTTTGAGCTCATAACGGGAACCATCAAAAAGTTCAAACTCGTCGTGCGTTTGGTCCGAGTTGTAACGTCTGCCTACGGCAAAGAGCTCGCGTCATTTTGGGGCAATCATCCGCACTAGGTTACGAGTCCAGGGTGCTTCCAATGCGACGTGCATGGCGGACCAGTGCGTGTGCATGCTCTTTATGTGGCGCAAATTCGTAGTTCACG
Source organism: Mycena vulgaris (assembly GCA_029204335.1). Classification (NCBI taxonomy): domain Eukaryota; kingdom Fungi; phylum Basidiomycota; class Agaricomycetes; order Agaricales; family Mycenaceae; genus Mycena; species Mycena vulgaris. Next base: position 1,182,017 of record JARGYA010000005.1, read on the forward strand.
CTAGGCGACGGCGGACACAGATGGGTTCAAGTGTTTCGCTACAAATGAGTACAATAATCTAACGCCGAAGGGGGATTATGGGCTATTCTGGGCCGAGCTCGCGGGAAGTGCAATATATATTCACGGCTGATTCAGGGGGCAATCAATCCGGCAAGTTGAAACTTGATTGCGCCGCTATGAATCAAGGCTGCATACTTACCGAGTCCTCTTGGGACATCGTCCCCATGCGTCTAAGTATGGCCCTGCATACTATAAAAGGCTGAAGGATTGCTATTGGCAACAAGCAACTTTCAAACACTCCGAGCACCGATTAGAATGAAGTTGTCCATCGCCATCTTTGCTCTCCTCCCGTTCTTCGCCGCCGTGGCCGCTACTGTGTGCACAATCACTTCTTCACGCGCCTATGACTGACTTTACCCGCAGCCCGCGCTCAACTCTGTGCGTAGCGCCAGCGAAGATTTGGCTGCCCGCGTGCGCCTCGCCTCTCATTCGTAGGGATGCTTAACTCATCTTTGCCGCAGGCCGTCGCGCCTCCGGGCTGTTCCTGGGAGCTGATTTGCAGCGGAAAAGTTGTTACTACCGGCATCGTGGCTACTACGTGCGCCCTCGAGGGCGTGTGCCCGACATCCACCGCCGGCTGCGGGGCGAACTGCATGTGCGAGCTGGTCTGCGTTGAGTAATTGTAATATAAGTATCGAAAGGTTGGATATCGGAGATGTTCGAAATTGCTTTCGGGAGGGTGGCGGAGTTATAGTATTACTAATACTATAACTCCCTTGAAGCAAAACATCGGCGTCTTGAGTAGCTCGGGGAAATCATATTTCGCGGATCCCTCAGAAGGAATTCGCGAATCGCGGCTGGCTCACAATAAATCTGGCGGGGCTTGTTGAACAGGCGCCGCAGTGTTATTCTATATGCGACCCAATTGATTGCGGCGCCTATTTACTTCACGGTAGTAGCGAAGAGCCGATGAATTGAACAGATGAATACCGCGTGAGAACATGACGTCAGCTTCTTTTGTCTTCTTCACTTGCCGCCACTCGAGACTCGAGTCTCTTCCTCTGCGCTCCCCACTTCCATGTTACTAGCTTTCATGTGCTTGTCTCGCCTCGGCGTCCACCCTGCTCATAGTCTCATCTTCTCTGGCTTTCCTCGCACACTCTCGACTCAGTTCTTCTTTATAGTCCGCCCCACAGACACTCGACCCATGACAAGCTATTTCTGTCTAATGCACATTCGTTTGAATGCGACTCGGGACAGAACCCGAAGCCGTCGGATCTGCCTTGCTCCACTGCAGCTGGTGCGAGCAAGCTTTTCCCGAGTTTACAACGCTAAGTATTTTTATCTTAATCTACTCCAAATCTACTCTCACACTTCACTTCCTGAATATGGAAACCGACGTTCCGCGTTCGAATCGAGCCGCAGTCCCCTGATACTGTAAGTACGTGAAGGGGGGAATCAGATGAGCTTCCTGCTATCAACACGAGACAGTATGTAACGGTTGCTGGATTGAGCAGGAGGTCATGAGGAGCAGGCATCCGTCTGCATCCACGGTGGCCGCTTTCTCTGACCGTATCTCATAGCCGACTGCGCGCGGCCCGAGGTCGAAATTTTCGTCGTGCCTAATTCTGATGCGTCAAACTTTGCAGATTTTGCGGCGGCCTATTCTCCGTATTTGGCACCGACCTGGACGCGCATTGACGATAAATACACGGTGTTTCTCGCTCTCCCTACACTGGTTCCAAGATGAAATCGTTCCAACTTGTCGCTGCGGCACTCGCGGTTGCCCGTTGTGCAGCCTCGCAGTCTTCTGTCGTCACCGGGACGGCACCGAGCTTTGCGGCTGGCATTACAGGCGGCGGTAATGCGCCCACCACATTTATCGGCAACATCAACGACTTGAAGGCCGCGCTCACCTCTACCCAGCCAATGGTGAGGTCTTTGGATATTACCCGGCACCGTCTGATTAACGAACGAACGCAGAACATCGTGATCGGCGGGACGTTTGACTTCCGGGACTCAGAGGGCACTGGGACATTTCAGACATGTTTTCCCTACATTTGCCATCCCGAGGCCGGTGGTCAGGGTCTGCTCAATACGCTGGGCGGCTGCAACAGCCTTCCGCTCAGCAGCGTCACGATCGACAAGGCCGGTGTTGAGGGGACCAATGTGGTGTCTGAAAAGACGCTTGTTAAGCTCGGCACAACCACCAAGCTCATCGGCAAGGGTCTGCGCTTCGTCGGCGTGTCCAACATCATCATTCAAAACATCGAGATCACGGACCTCAACCCCGCGTACGTCTGGGGTGGAGACGCTCTCGTCTTTACTGGCACGAGCAGGATTTGGATAGACCATGTTACGGTGAGTTCACCACGCCGTTCAGAGGCCCCGGGACTGGCTGATCAGCTATACAGACTTCGCTGCTCGGGCGCCAGCACTAAAGCTTTGGTCAGGGTCCTAGCGACCTTATCATCATCTCCAACAGCTTTATCAACGGCACGACGACCAACTCGGCCACTTGCGACGGACACACGTACTGGGGCCTTGAGCTCGTCGGCTCTGGCTACAGAATCACTTTCTACAGTCAGTAACGTCCTGATACCACAGCTGACCATTTTTTCAAGGGAACTTCGTCTCCATGACTTCGGGCCGCAGCCCCGCGCTGAGGGGCAACACGCTCTTTCACGCGATCAACAACGTCTAGGAGAACAACAGCGGGCACCTCCTCGAGGACACGGACGGCGATGTACGAGGGCAACGCGTTCATCAACACGCCCGTCGTTCGCGGCCCCGGCTTTGTCGGACAGCTGTTCAGTTCCGAGACTGCCGACCTGGCGCAGTGCGGGGCGGCCCTGAACCGCGACTGCGTGGCCAATTCCTTCACCAACTCGGGTGCCTTCAACAGTGACCAGACCGCCTTCTTCGGCGACTTCGGCTCCCTGACGATCGTACCGGCCGCCTCCGCAGCTTCAATCGCGAGCAGCGTGCCGGCGTCTGCTGGAAACACGCTACCGGCATAAGGAATGGCTTGAGGGATCACAATATGCTGCAGAACGAGTCATTAAGACTCTTATTGTCAAATCAGCTTATAGCAATATTATTATTTTTGACCAATGTCGATTGATTGGATTGATTGGTTCCACCACGGTCGCAGAGTTTTCGGACTGACTTGGCAGAATGGCTTCCGTCCCTTAGAGTTTAAATTGGCTGGACGGACGTGGGCGGGGGTTGGTCTCACCTTAGTTAATTCCCACGGTTCGATTGAGCCTGATCCCACTCATGGATAAGTTTTATTTTTCATCTCCTGTTCAAGCCGTCCAGATGAACGGCATTCAATCACAGCCGGGCCCCGCCCTCATAATATTAATCCGCGTCACCCGCCATCGCACTTGTTATCGACCGCGATCGCAACCTCCCTCCGGTCTCCGCGCTGGGCACGGCTGCCGAGTGCGCCCCATCTTGTGTTTCGATATCCGCGCTACCAAGTTTATAAACAATATCAACCAGGCGCTCCCGGGTGAATGCTACGATTCCGGCTTGATACATATGTCTGTCCAATTTAACGATCTGCCTCCCTTCAGCCTTCGACCTTCCCCCCCTCTCCGCATCTTCTAACCGGGACTTGCCCTGGTGCTTACCGCCCCTCATTCTAGTCCTGGAACTCCAGCTCCAAGATGACCTGGTAAAACCACAGCCGTAAGTATAGACCACGCTCCAGAAATACGAGCACACCTCCTCGATAGCGTTAGCTATTTTCGGCGCCAGCACATTCTCAAGGAACTGACCCAACTGTTGGAATCCGGTACTGCGACAAGCCCCGGGACATTTGAACATTTCTTCCACCGTCGGCGCCATAAACGCGAGCGTCGACAGTGGCGCTCTAGGCTTATAGACGAGTGCCGATGTCAGCCAACTAACATAGTTGGTCATCCATGTTGTCCTAATTGTTCCTCCTTGGCGAGGGGGACATTGCATGCACTGCATCCACACCCATTGGTACGAGCGGGATTCAGGATCAACTACAGCACTTGCTGCCGCCCCGCATTATTGATGATACAACAACAGTCCTTGATAAACCTCGGAAGAGATCAGTCCGAGATATCCTGAGGCGTCGTTCTGGATGAAATCCTTAAGAGGAACCTTCAAACATTCCTTCGCAGCCTTCCTCGTCAACCCTTCCCACCTGCAGTATCATGTCGTAAAAATCGAAAAAGCCTCATAAGGCATCCTAGAACCTGACGACCTCATAAGGGCCTGTCAGGTTTGGTGGTGAACCTTATAAGGTCTTGTCAGGCACCCTAAGGTCATATAAGACCAATTGTCGGGGACATTAAAATCTAGTCGTACATTGGTCCTGAACTGCCGCAAAGCACTACGAGTCAGGTCTGGGTTGATTTTTGGTTGTGTTCCGTAGCTTCGTAGAAATCCTTGACTAGCAGACAGTCACTGACTAAGAGTAGGCACCGAAAAATCAAGGAAAATTGATATGGGCCAGAATGTGATTGAAGCACAGATATCTTTCAATTTTGAGATCTAAGCGAGCTAGATACAGGCGGCGCGTCTGATACTACCCTGTATGAGCTCGCTAGACCTTTCCAGGCCTTGTCAGGAGAATTTTGTGGTATATGTTGAATAAAGTTATCTACTCTAGTGGGTGACTTTCCATAAGCATAAATAAATGCTACGGAATATCTACGTGCCTTGCCGAGGAAGCTGTCAGGACCCCAGCAGCGGAGAAACACGAAAACATACAAGATCTAATGTGATTCTATGAAAGTCTGGAGGGGGGGTAGGTACCCCCCTAATATATTTTTATTACACAGAATAAACTGTTTTGGGCCGAGGCTGGCTAGTTCTCGCGTTCGTTCGATGATTCAAGCTCCAGCGGAGTCATTTAACACTAGGGCAACCCTACCTTTGGCTTTTGAGTCTCGCTGCAGTCATAGAGGGCGAAACAGAACTTTGATTATTTCTTCTTTATGGGGAGGCAAGTAACAAACCGTCCATAGGGTTTTCCTCCCATCACTGGCACTCTCAGACAAGCTCGGGGAATATTCTATGCTTATGGAAAGTCACCCAGTGTTGGTTCTTTAGTGTAGTGGCAATAATTTTCGCTTTTTAAATTTCATGTTTGCGAGAGGTCGAGAGTGCAACCCACACTTGATTAAATAATAGTTTAGCCCATTAGACAGAGAGAACATAGTCAGTACAGTTAGTAGTAGTGAGTAGTAAGCAATATCTACTGGCCTTAGACTGTCCCAAGTAAGCTGGGGACAGAGAAATTGTTTTGTCCTTTTCGCGCCCAAGATCGTGACAAGGCCTTGTAACATCTGATAGCCCCCTTCAGGCCTTACAAGGCACCTCGTGATCAGGCCCTGTCAGACCTTATGTTAGCCTTTTGGTACATATTTAAACCTTGTAACACTATTTTTTCTTGACAACCTGACAAGGCCGTGCAAGCCCTGGGTGGGCCTAATAACATATTTACAATTTTTCTGACACATCCCATCGCAAACACCGTGACCGGGTTGTCCGCGAGATTTTCTGCTAAATAACGCTGCCCCGCCTGTTCCAGGAACGTCATGCAGTATTTCACCGTGGTCTCCAGCACCTCAGAGGTCGTCCAGACTTTCGATGCACGGCTCTGCCCCGGGGTACCAGAAGTGCAACATCCTGTCCAGGACGGCGGCGCTCTTGTCTAGTTTCATGACGGGGAGTGTTGAGTCTGGAACCTGGCCAGCTTGGGGGGTACAGAACATGCCCTCCAAGACCGGGCTCGAAAATTGGGCGGTAGAGGCGAAAATCAATATTGTCCGAGGAGCACAGAATGATATTGTCATCGGGTCATTGAACGAGGATATGGAAACGGCTGGATACGAAGTGGTAGACATTTCCTAGTCTGAGGGTGTAAAACTGAACCATAGGCTGTGTGAGGCCTCGTGCTTGATTGCGTCCACGTTCTAAATCTACAAAATGGTTCGTAATATCCTAAAGTTATGGCTTCTACAAAGATGTAAATTATACCATCAGCCGTTCTAACCCGGAGAAGAGAAAGAGCTTGCATGTTGTCAAGAGATAAATTGAAAGCCAGATTCATTGCAAAATCGTACCAAACTATTGAACAAGATCTTAACAACTGGCAGGTTCAGAAACGTAATGCGCACAGACCATCCGCAGACACTCCCGCATTATGCAAGACCAAAGATAGATGACCAGGGAGAATACTTCAGACTCAGCAAGTAATGGTCCAAAAGCACGACGACGCAAGAATGAATCCGAGAAAAACATATTCCCCACCGACTGCCCAGTGGAATTTGGATTATCCAATGGGGAACCAGAATGTGTGCTTAGCATTTGTGAAGCTTCGAGAGATGTTCAATGACCATCTATATTTGAACCATGCACTGAGCCTATTGAACGGTAAGACCAGCGACAACAGCTCACAATTAGCGCTGAGGTAAGAGCATTTCAGATATTTTGATAATCTGTGTACAAACCACAGGTGTATTTTCGCATTTCGTGTCTTTATACTTATAAAGCACGCTCTCTCTATTCTATAAGAGGCTATCAGGAGCTCCAAACAAGTAGCTTAACAGTCACAGAGCTTAGGTTCTCTATTGGCATGATCCTATGGCGGTAGCTCGACTTGGGGCCAAAGTATGACTTACCGAGAACAGAGCCAACTACATTATATCAGTACCCGTGTGTGTGTTGATGGGCTGAGTGCTAGACTAGTATCAAGGAGATTGGAAGGAATACATGACATCACATGCAGGCAACTGGGGCCTCCCAAAGCGGCCAACTTCGAGATTGTTTACCATTGTGTCTCTTATCGAGAACAGCGTGACAAGTCACATGATGGGTCCAGACCCTTGGATGGGGTGAGACTTCTGTAAATAGACACAGCTGAAGTGAGTTGCCGATGACCAAGTGGGTCTACACATCAGAATAGCTGTGCCGGTTAAACATCAAATCACGATGCCACCGGCACTTACTGAGACAAGTGGAACTTTGGTCCATCACAACAACCAGACTAGCTACAGACACGGGGAAGGTGTCTACAGGTAGCCATAGGCTCGGGATGAGCACCAGACAAAGAAGACAACAGCTCAGAAGCTTCTGTTCGATTAACCAATAACTCTCAAACCAATCGTGCACCAAGGAGAGCTCTGATTCATAGAGCCGGTGCATGGCCAATAGGAGTCAGGGGATTCCCTAAGATCGTCCCGCGGCTCCACGCCGGGACGAAGAGCTTTCCGAGATGTAGTAATAGATGTGTTGTAAAATCGAGATCTCAGTGGTATAAAAGCACATAGTTTAGAGAGGTTCTTGGAGCAGACTACCTTGGGCAACGGTGCAGTGACATCACTTGGTTTACCTTGTTCACATATGCAAGGGCGGTGTGGCTCAGAGTTGTTGTTTAGCTCTAAGACCCAAGTGACCGTTATCTCGAACCGAGTACTGTACCTTTGGCAAGGATTGAATTGGATTGGATTGTATCTGTGATTGACTGTATGACTGAATTGTGAATTGTGTGGACTCTGTCCAGCACTGCGGGTTGTATTGTGTGTGTGTTGTGTGTGTGTTTTGTGTTCTGTGACTTGTATTCTGTGTTCTGTTATATACTGCAGTCCTGCAGGAGTGTATTGTGTCCCAACCTAGAGAAATCCAACAAACCCGTCTTAATTGACATAAACTCGCCGGCTGCTGGCTGTTATTGCCTTAAAAACCCACAAACCCACCGCTTGTACAAAGTCTCGAACATAGCGCGTATTGCTCGACTTTGGTTTCACAACCCTTGTCTATCCCACTCCCCTGTTCTCTGAACAGTAAACGATCTATTGACCTAATACTTGGTCTTTACTCCCAAACACCCGCAATCATAATTACTCATAAGGAGGAGGAGTTGTTGATTGTTTAGTTGTTATTTTGGTTTAGACCATTATCTTGGCTTCATAGTTATCGTTCCACTGCACCCCGAGTAGCATCATTTCAATGTACTGTATGTCATAGGTTGAGAATATAGGGGGTGGAAGCACAGCCAAAAATCTCATGGGTTACAACTATTGCTTGTTCACTCACTCTGCACCGCTCCATTTAAGTTGAAACTAAATGACAGACACAGGCTGTAACGGGACGTTATTCAAATGGGGCCCACATCGGGCCCCTAATCATATATTACCTAATCATTGTATATACTTGTTGTCCCTACTGTATAAGTACCAGGGTGACACGTGGGTGGAGGCATCTTACTTCCACCTACTGTTGAACCCCTGGTATTCTATTGAATATAGAACTAGGTCAGGTTTACTCGGGTGTGAATAGCTAAGATATCCACCACCCTTATACAGGCATGTCCGGATTCAAGTTGGCCGGTGCCGCACCTAGCCATGATTCAGCACTACTTAGTAGTAGCATAGAAAATATAAATTCTGAGAGTATTTTAGGGTCAGGAAGGACTGAAACATCTTTTGTGGACTAGCAAGAACGCACATAGGACTGCGCCAACAGACATCATTGAACACGGAGGGGATCTCTGCACCTCAATATTAATTCTGTCTCAGTCAAACCAGATAATCTGGGCAGCCTATTCTTTGCCTTTGGAAAAAGGAAGGCTGCAAGGAGGAAAGGATGTGGTTGATACCTAGACCTCGCAGACAGTGTCTCCAGTTGGTCTCCGGATAAGATAATATTTGGGAAAGGGCACATGGTGTACTTGATCAGAAATGACATCTCATATTGATTCTCTATTGATTCTCCTTGGAAACACAAGTTCTTCCAAAGCCAGAGCAGCCCCGTTGGCCTCGAAGAAACCAAAAGCTTGCAAAGTTGCTTAAGGTGTACTAACCTTCAATGTTGCTTGGAGCTATGGCATACACTCCCCTAGACCATTCTCGTTACATCCAAGGATAATTCAGTAAAGTGTCAATTGAAAGCTCCAAGAATTCAGCCCGGGCGGTGATGATTGAATGAAAAACTGAACTTCAAGCACAAAAGAAGATGAGAAGGGTGTGGAAAAAGGATGGACACATTGGGAATTGAACCCAACACCTCTCGCATTCAACGGTCACGTGAGCTAACCACATCACGTGTTACGATGCTAAGCGAGCGTGATAACCAACTACACCATGTGCCCGATGAGATGATTTATCGTGATGGCTAGATAGAGTCCCAGCACTATGTCTAAGCTCCGGCCTTTCCTAAGCGCATCCAACCATTATTCCGATTTGCCAAGGCAAGCGGGCTGTTGTGGCTTTAGAGGATTTGTGGAAATTATCTCAACCAATCGTTTCCGGTTTACCAAGTACACCGTGCGCCCCGCAACTAATTACTATCCAGAGCGCAGCCGGACACTTAGGGATCGTCACCGTCCGTCCCGGCCGACGGACGGTGCCAAAGACGGCCGTCCAGTGGACCGTCCGTCGACGGTACGGTGGCGGAGGCTCTCTCATGACGCTTGACGGGACGGGACGGTGGACGGGACGGCCGTCCGACGGTGGACGGTCGAACAGAACTCAGTAAAACATGTATAAAAAGGAAATATCAGAGTTTAATTGTCAGTAAGTCTGTAATAAGTACGAGGAATAGAAGGGAAATAATGAAAATCAGTAGAATCGGCAAGTAGAGTGAGCCACATTTGGATGATGGTGGAATTGATCAGGACAGGATAATTACAGATACTTGGCTTGATGGCCGACTGAAGAATGCGAAAAATGGTGTGAGTCTGGGAGAGTATCGGCTTCTTGGTAGTTGACTTAAGATATGCCTTCGCTTCGCTCCGGCAGCCTCCTGTTCGCTTGTTTACCGATGCCCTTGCCCATGGTATATCATGAAACATATTTATTATAGGCGGAGGGCTCAACATTGAGATGAAGTGCTCATTCGGACATGAATGCACAAAATCAAATGAGTGTGTATTATTCTTCACTGAGTAATGAACGACTACACAGGCTAGCGCGTATAAATCAACGTACAAAGCTATACATGATCTTCACTGCTCGCAAAAGATTCGCATTACCCAACTTATGGGATAAACGGTACGATCTCATAAATGTGTGCTGCGATGCAGAGGGATCAGAAGAAACTGACCTACTGTGTGAAATCGCAGATGGGTGACAGATAATCTGGCCTAGCGATAAGATTGGAGCTCGAGGATCACGGTCTCAGTCAAGACGTGCTTTCGCTTGGCTCCGGCGCAAGCGCGACGCCTCATTTGCATCCCTAAGACACGATGTATTGCAGCGACGACCGTAATAATATAAAAATTACACGTTCAACTACGTTCACAAATTTCTCCCGTTTTTTGCCCGCAGTCACAGGCTACACAGTATGCTCATAAATGTTTAGTACACAGCCAGAGGGCCAGCAAATGAATGACTACTGACTCGAGATTTAATGAACATCAGAATGTGGCCAAATGCCGAACCGTGGGAGACATGTCTCATACCGGACAGTAGCATAGTTGAGAGCAAAGTCCAATAACCCCAGTCGCTTACTTGGACGGTAGAATCAGACGCGAGTACATCCCAGATTACATTGATACTCAACTGGGTATGTGGCCGAGATTTCGATGGGGAGATCCGACTGCATAAGGTAGCGGACAGGCAAATACGGTTACCCCACGTGACCTGCCTTTTTGGGAGGTTTTCAGAGTTGGTCCTCGATTTCTCTGTTCTCCTTGAGAAAATACAGAATCTGGCAAAACAGAATTGTTATAAATTGTCCCAGTAGCATTGTTAAATATTTCTATGAGTTTCAGTTCAGAATTGAAAGACTAGTTCCAAAAATCATCATTCGACCTCGATTTGGGAACTAGTCCCCCATTTCTCGTCCGAAAATCCCCAAAATATTTGGGAGACTTTTTATGGCAAAATGGGATAATTCTGTTTTGCCGGATTTCTTATTATCGGCCCTCAAACCTCGATTTTCTGAAATACTGTCCCGTTTTGGGCAAAACGGGTTGTCACGTGGGGTAACTGTATTTGCCTGTCCGCTACCTTATGAGCATGCGGTGCTCCATGAGGAGGATGCGTGCGGACAATGGGTAAAATATCCGGTGGAAGAGAAACCGAAGAAGTTGCACCCTTGGTACATGCCGCATATCACAAAAATCCAAAACCGGATCCACATACACGTCCACAACGACTCAATACCCTACCACTTGTCCTGTGCGTATTAATTTGAGAAGTCCTAATTCCAGAGTTCTGACTTACGAAACATCATGCACGTTGATGACGAGCGTGTTTTGACGTCCAAAATGAGGAGAGAAAGGGAGAAACAAATGAATTTGGGACAATTTCTGCAACAATTTCTGCAACAATTTCCACGATTTTCACGGAGTTTTCCCTGGATATTTACTAACCCTGAGCCACCGGCAGATTAATTACGAACAGAAATTACGATCAGAACCATCCGTCCGTCCTTCCGTCTTCCGGTGGACGGGACGGCCGTCTTCACTGCCGTCCGGCGACGGTACGGCATGCTGGGGAGCCCAGTAGCCCAGGGACGGGACGGGACGGTTGTCCGTCCGTCCGTCCGTCCCACCGTCCTGGACGGGTACGGTGACGATCCCTACGGACACTAGTCCGATGCAGCGGGTCCAGCTATCGACCTGCAGCTTTGCTTTGCTTCCCTACGCGATGAATGGTTTGCCTATGTCTGCCTGGATGAAGTGATTCGCTTGAGATAGTGGCGACAGAACCTTAATAAATATTGTGGTCCGTGCGGAGATTCCCTCCTTGTTAAATCAAAAGTGCTTGAAGGATGGCCATCGAATACACAGTGAATATGAGCACGACATGATCTAGAGGGGTATCATTCGACCCAGTTTCTGCGGAAGAGTCCGACTATATAGCCTGCTGTACAAGTGCTGTGAGCCGGAGCCCCAGGAAGTTACTTTGCTGGGGGCGGGGGTCTGAACAACTAGCGATACTACCGCTAGCATGAAATAGCAATCTTAGGAGTGGTTCGTCGGACTGAAAATGATATTGAGGGAACGAATACGCAGCTAGGTCTTCGTCTGAACTGATCTCACCGGGGTGTCAAGTGCGGTGGCGAGCGGAGGAGTCGGATGGCAGTCACAAGATCGAAAGAGTTATAGCATTGGGGTGAGGGATGCACGGCTGCCCCGCTGCGTTGCACTTTTGGACAAACATGACTGCTATCCGGTTGGTCTGGCAGAAATATACAAGCGCTTTGTCATGGTAATCTATTTTGCGAGACGGCCAGAAATGGTTGGAAGTCGAGTAAGTCTGAAAGTCCTCGAGAACGCCCACTGGAGTCATCCACGTGCATGCACATTTGTTTAATGATGTGGGCGCTATGCGGATACTCTAGCTATCTATGCGCATGATAGTGCTCACCCAAGACATGCTCGTTCGTTTCAAGAATGAATTCGATATTCGGTAGTGGTCGAGATGTGGATGCGAGAGGACTCCGAGGATACACAGGGAGCCTTGAGAAAGCCAGTACCAAAGCTGGACCAAGGCAGCCGTCAAGTTGACGCTCGGAAGGGTTGTATAGCCACAAGATACAAGAAACGAGCATTCAAAGCATGCGAATAGACGTCAGTTACTTGTCAAAGGAGCGCACGCCAACTAGATGAAACTGGGGTTGCAGAATGAAGGGATCTCGAGCAAGCCTGATAACGCTCACCTGGAGTCATGCTCATTCGTAATTAAATACCGAGAATGGAAGCGACGTTTACTGTGAGGTCTGCCTTTTAACTTGGGTCTGTGCAAGCGGGAGGAAGCTGGCTACTCAATTTGAGCAGCTGACAGCTCGGATGCAAAGTCCAAGCCGCCAAAAATGCCTGCGGTCACAGGTGGCATCTTGACTTATCGGTGATGAATATTGGGAAGATGACGGCGGAATGGAGAGTTGTCCGGAAAGAGCCAATTGTTTACCAAGACGAAGGAGGTCCGTGCTGGCGTCGGGAAGCTGCCAGACAATAAACAATGGCCCTCCATGATCGCACCCTTCTTTTGTCTTGAGGTACATATACGGTGTTGTCTGAGATGTCATCCGCGCTGGAGGTCTAGAAATCATCGCCTGGAGCTAGCTGGAGCTGTTCGGGAATCTTGACCTAGGCCCACAGATAAAACAGTCTCCAGGAAGTTATTTTTTCTCAAGGAAAGTATGCGGCCGCCAAGGAATTCGAGATCCGCGCAAACTCCGGCGGATACAGGGATATTACGGCGCAGAATGCAGTGCGGGGAATGCTTGACTCATGGGAGAGGGCACACTGCCCAAGGCCGAAAAAGGAAATTGCGCAGCCACATAATTAAGCCTGCTTCTGCTTCTCGCCGCTGCTACTTGCTTGCTGCTCCTTGTAAACGGCTATATCCTCTGCCTCAAGGGCTCCTACGGACTCTCTGACGGTTCACCTCGCCTACCCAGCCGCTGCAGGTCCAGCAATCCCTCTATCTACGGTCGAGCGGAGGCCTTTGTGGGCCCACAGAATTGCCACAGAACTCGGCACTACAGAATCTACTACAGTCCAGACACCCCCCTAAGCTCGATTCAAGAATGGCAGACAAAAAAGTAGCCTTTATTCGTCTATCATACCTTCCGTTGACCCAATCTCAGGCAATGTCCCGCGCCCTAGGCGCCGCCTTTTTGAATCACCAAGTGGAGCAGCTGGAGAAGTCTGCTGCATCCGGGAACTGGCGGAGCAGAGTTACAAACGCCCAGTCCTCACCCAAGCGTGGCCAACAACCCGGCAGTAATGCGACTATCGCTACCACCACCAAGCCGGCCTCACGGAAGAAGACTGCTGGTGTCCTGGTTATCCCGAGGGACACAGCGCCGGCGAGCGTACGGCGCTCCATGGAAGAGGAAAAGGACGCGGACGTCGTGGTGGTCGATGCTAGCGTGCTTGTCCACGCCCTGCACCACGTGAAGAAGTGGTGCCGCGATGGTCGTCCCGAGATCGTTATCGTGCCACTCGAAGGTGTGTCTTCATCTCTGTGTACCGAGGAATACGCTAATTTGCGCCTTTAATTAGCCCTCAACACACTTGACCTGCTGAAGAAAGGGACCTCGGCGCTCGCACAGCGCGCCCGCGCTGCCTCGCGCATCCTGGAAGCACAAGTGGGCACAAACCCCCGTATCCGCGTGCAGCAAGACCATGCCTTTGTTCCTTGGGATTCCATCCCCTTTTCCGCCCCCACTCCCGCCACCACCTCGACGGCTACGACGGCCACGGCCACGGCCCATGCCCCTGCGACCCCGGCAGACGCTCTCGATGCGTCGCCTGAATGGCTCCGCCGCACAGTCTGCTGTGCGCGCTGGGAGGTAGACGCCGCTACCGGCGCTCCTGACGTCAAAGGGGAAGCCAAGGACAAAGGCCACGTCACGCCCCCTCGTATTGTGCGCCTCGCGGTTCTCTCCTCTGCCGCGCCCCCCATCAGCACCGCCGATGGCGGCGCCCTCACCAAGCACGAGCCCCGCGCGGCGGGGACCCTCGTCAGCCACTGGGCTGCACGCGCAGGCATCGCGGTGCTCCCGGTCGCGCCCTCCACCGGTGCCCCCCACGCTGCGCCCGGCGCTGTGCATGGGAACGGCGTGAGCACCCCCACCGCCGCGGAGCCCCCGCGGCGTCCGCGCGCGGGCACGCAGACCAAGCGCGGCGGCGGCGCGGGGATTGGTGGCGGCAGCGGCGGCAAGGGGAACAGCGGCCTAGTCGAGCGCCCGCCCGCGGCGCTCGCGATGGAGTTCAGCCCGCGCGTCGTGCGCGTGCTCGCGCGCGGGGAGCGCCTCGACGCCGGGGCGTGATCGCCGTCTAACACATCGTGAGTGCTGTCCCTCCACCCCCATCCCCCCTACTGATGTCAATGATGGCCCCAGGACACACTACGCTACGTATAAGAGGAGTCCTATCCACGGGCTGACCCCGCGCCATCGACATCACCACCGACCTTTCGCCCGCGTGCTGGACGAGTTCCATGCCGCATTGATTACCCCCCGGGGCATTCATGACTCCCACAACACAGATGGATGCGCGATATGGCGCGGGATAAGGATACGGATATGACGGAGGGATTATGGCTCGGATTATGATCGATTGAATGACTCTACTCCTTCCCTTCCCCCAGCTATCTGTCTGATTCTATGCGGCGCGGCACGCGCCAGTCTACTGCCTACCTATCTACCTACCTACCTATGTACTGGTTTTTCTCTGTTTCGTCTAGTCTTGATTATGCATCCTTTTTCCGTCCACGTATCCCCCTATGCCTCCCTATGCATGGGGGTGATGGTAAATGCTCCCTGTTTTATAGCACGTAAATATAAGCTCCTTGATATAGTATATGAATGCTCCTCGAATTTCTAGGATTTTCGGCGCAATAATACCACGGCAGCGCGTGCACGGAAGCAATAGTGTCACGCGGCTGTCAAGAGTTTGTGGGTCCAATCTATCCTTTCACGCTCATGGCCGGTGAAAAACCCACTCGTATCCCGGGTCTCGACGCGTACGATGACCTCGAGGACGCGGAAAATGCAGCTCAGGCGCTTTGCCTCGTTGTCGCTGCGTTCCTGGATGACGATTTGCTGCCACTCGACGCGCTGTACACGAACGCGGAACCATGCAGACTCGTTCTGGCGCGCCACGAAGGTCTCCGCGCGATACTGAAGGAATGCCATGCATCGAGAAACTTCGACCTTATCCGAAATCACGGTGTGTCCCGCGCTTTGAATTTCCCAAGGTTTCACTTCTGAGTCTTTGTCGTAGCCGCTCTTCGTCGACAAGAGACATCTGATAAAACAGCCGCGATTTTAGAAAAATTGCGTCCAGCCCTCCTCGATTTTCTCGATCAGGAGGATCCACTTCGTCGCTGGGAGCCTAATGAGGATCAAATTCCCGACGACGAATTGCGGGCCCATGTAACTGCGCTAAAAGTTCCCGCCGTTGGAGAGGATCCTTGCATTTTACTGCAAGGTCTGGGAAACTTCTCCGAGGACCCTGTTCTCGACAATCGAGTGAAGGGAATTTTCAAGAAGGAGAAACATACGTGCGTGGGTTTGGGCCCCATATTCTTCGTCTAACGACTCGCAATTTCGAAGTTTCGTCGTCAATGCTTCCGGTACTGGCAAGACTCGCCTCGCATTCGAGGGTCTTTGTCAAAACTGGGGGTTCTACTTCACTGCCGCCGTCGACTCGAGCAATCTTGGCTCTCTTGATCTGGATCGCATCTTGCAAACCGAGCTTGGATACGTCTTCCGCCGCGGGCCGACCCAAGATGAACAATCTGAAGCGGCCCGTCGACTCCTCCGAAAGCTTCTTCTAAGCCGACTGCTCGTTTTCCATCTTTTTGTGCAGCTTGCGTCCGTTGGAGGCATATCTGAGCGCCATAAAAAGCTCTGGCTCATCGCTCAACTGCGGCAGCGGGCGTTGGCCAACAGCACCATGGGGGACATCCTTCATGACCTCTTATACGAGCTGCGAAAAACCAGTGTGGACTATACGGACGATTTTATCAACCATCTCCTCAAAAACCTCCGGGGATTGTTTGGGGAAGGATTTCACATTTTCATCGTCATCGATGAGGCCCAAGTTACGTTCAGCCCATACCAAAAGACATTGCAGGATGCGCATGGACCCTACCCTATCCTGCGAGAAGTTATCGATCGTTGGGGAGAGCTCTTCCTCGATCATGAACTGGCGGTGGTCGTCGTTGGGACAGATATTCCGAAGCCGGGATTCCGATACTCTCCGTCTGCCAGCCGTCATCGTTGGACGTCGGATGTGGGTGCTTTTGACGATCGAGCCGTGCAACGCGAATACGTGCTGCGGTACCTTCCGCCGGTGTTCGCCGCTTCCGAGGCCGGGAAACAGTTTTTGCAGCGCGTGTGGAAGTGGTTCCATGGCCGGTATGCCCTTCTGTTTCTTCTTCCGTCATTTTCTCACCTGAAAGAACAGCCATCGCGCTACGGATAGCTTGATGTCGACACTCATCCGAGATGGCTTCCAATGTCCCCACACAATACTCGATGACTTTGTCCAGGCCGTCACTGAACATCGTCCGCTGGATAATGAGGAGGTGACCCGTGCTGAGAATCGGAAGCGCAAGCGTGCCGAGGTGTGGGCCGTTCCTATAAGCTGCGCTGTCCTCGGCCAACGTAGGTGTCTTGTAACTTTAAACCCTCGAAACATACTCATTATCACTCTCAGCTTCCGGTCTCACTTCGGTGCTCCAAGATACTCTATTTCATTATCTGTTAACTGGCAGGCACGCCGGACTACTCGGCGCAGAGTTCCTATATGTGGTATCCACAGGGTTCGGCCGTTTCGTTGACTCCGAGATGACCCAGATTGTTGTCGACGAGCCGTTGATGATAGCTCCCGCCGCCAAATGGTTTTACAGCCGGCTATCCATCGGCGATCTGGTTCCGACTTGCTTCGCCTTTCTGCGTGAATTTCCGCCCAGCTCTACGACCTTGCCGAAAGTCTTTGCGATGTACCTTGCGCGCGTTTTTGCTGAGGGATATCCACTGTATGATGTTTTTCGGTTCCCCCGCTCTCGCACTCCCTCGTGGGCAAACCAGAAGGCCACACTTGTCACGCTTCGTGGAACCACGGGGGAAAATATCGAAGGGGGGCCGTCCCTGTTCGCTGTATCTTTAGCGGCAACTCCCACAACTTTGCCAGACATCATTTCTTGGCTTGCACAGGAGGATCCAACGCCAACAGCGTTCTGTTTGCCGATGGGGGGCAGTCCAGATCTGATCTGTGTTCTGAAGTTAGCCAACGGCACATTCATTCGCGTTATCTTGGTAGCTTCCTTGACGCATGCAATGCTGGAGCGATCGGATCTCCGACATATGATCAACAAGATGGACCCTCGCAACCTGTTTCTTTCCGAGGTACGAGCGGAGCTGCCATTGAAATCTTTCCCTTCTCATTCTTGATTCAATCTAGGATGATGATCATGCCTCTACCGGCCACAAGCGTGCGATCGAAGCACTTGGGACACTTCCGCCGCGTC